>JAWZYU010000020.1:9251155-10453155 GCA_038380435.1 Ryuthela nishihirai | reverse complement strand
GTTGAAAGGAAATATTATTGATGCAAGGAAATAATGGCTCATGTAAGTGTGTTATTTACAATACATATATTTATTACTATTTATTGAATTTTCGCTTGGGTTTACTTCTCTGAAAGGAGTGAAATGTTGTTTAAGCTCTTACAGTACGTGTCACTCTACATTTCAGATGTTTGGATGCATTCGAAAATGTTAATCGAGTCAAATTATTTTCCATCGGACTTCTTAAGTTGTTTGTTAACTAAATAGAGCTGTTTAACTTGTATTAATTTCGGACATAATTTCGTTGGTTGCTTAAATGTTTAAAAAATTCCCAATTTACACATGTATCATCAATTGTGATATGTACAGGAAAACGTTAGCACTCTGCAAATAAAGTTAAAAAAGCTATAAATAGCTAAAAATGAGAAATTCCCGTTTTTCAGTCAATTAGTTGTTTTATTTGTTTCGTTCCTTATCTTTTATTTTACAATAAAAAATATTTCTTTTGGTTTTGGCTTCTTTGTACATATACATTAGGTGACGAATGGATAACTGGATACAGAAATTATGCTCAATATCACACAGATAAGGATTAAATTCTCCATAAACGTTTACTATTTACAGAATTTTGTGTTTCGAAGATATTACATGAAAAACATTACGAAATGGTCTATTATTCCAGGAATATTCCGGTCCCATTCTACCCTCCCCCAATTTGTCATAAGACGGCCCTTCCATCATCAAGCTGATAAACTGCTACAGATTATAAAGCGTATGCAAACAATATTCTGACGTTATTTTGAAAACTGATTTAATCTCTACCATGCCTGGCTCAAACTTCAGGTAGCAGGTAGTGAAGTGAAAGGAATAACATTGATTTGAATAGTCTAGTTAAAATGTCGGCCGTTTCTGCTTTTTAATTAGCTTTTGAAACCAAAAGAAAAGCCTGCTTCCGGAATGGAAAAAAGAAAAATGCTATTTCGTTCAGCTCTATTAATGGCTAAACAATTCGAGGCTTAGGAGAACCTTAATGTGCTTTTTTTAAAAATAATATGCAAAAAACAATGGTATCCTTCTTCGGAAACTTTAAATGGAAATTTTCTCTTCTATCAGAAAACAGTAAAAGCACCAATTGCACTAATTTAGAGTGTGTTCTGCTTATTCACTATACAGAAGGGAAAGCATTAATTGATGTAGACAGCATACTATGGACTCAAGAACATTAAAGGTGTGAGTTGTTTTCTTATGAGTCCAGATTTTCTTTTTAGAGTGATTCAGAATGTACAAGCATCTGATAGGAGAGAGAGAAACATTCTCAACCATCTAACATCATTGAAAGTGACAACTATGATCATGGTTGTGTGATGGTTTGAGCAGCCGTTTCTTTGGCTGTACGTACCGATCTCTATGTGCTTTAAAGGAGCACTAGAATTTCAGAAATATAGACATAATATCTCATGGCATATAAATAGGATATTAGTGATGTGGCATTCTTATGACCCCGTACGAGATCTTATGCAGGAGCAATGAGAAAACACCCATGTTGTGCAAAAAAGTGCCGCTCAGAGGTAAAAAAAACCAACAACCCAATGAGAAAACCTTTCACCGTAAAAGACATGCCACTCAGTCGAACAGTATGTCTCGAATTATCTGCAGGTTGTAAAAGTAAACCGAATGGTTATAAAATTAAACTATTTTTATGTATGTTATCTTAAAGGAAATTTTAATGTTAAATAAATAAATACCCCCTCCAGCAGCTGCTTGCCACAGAGATCTGACAGGAGCATGTCAGTTTATATGCCAAAGTAGAAGATCTGAGAGATGGCAGGACCGTTTCGACTGAGGTTTTTTTAATTATGAATATTAATAAAGGGTGTGTGGCTTGTTATGTAATGATTACGTAATAATTACGTCATGGGGGGATTACGTAATGGGGGAAGAGACTGTGACGTCATAGGGGGAAAGCACTAGTGGGAGATCCATGGGTTGGCAGCAAACTACTAACATCGATGGGCTAGGAAAGGACGCCGTGTGTCGGCAATGTCCTTGTGCGTTAGAGATGTGTCCATCGATTTTTTTAAAGCAAAGAAGAATGGTAGTGTATATGTGTATATTGGTGGATAGGGGATCAAAAATACAGTTAGCCTATGGCATATTCCTCATCACAAACTTTCAGTTAACACCTTTCTCGTATATATATATAATGTATAGTTGGCAATGCAGCCTTACATTCCATAGCCAGGTTCATAATCTATAGTTCCCAGATTCTTGTATGAGCTAGGTCAACATTGAGATTTATCTCCGCAAAATTCCCCGCCTGACCTTGGTCAGTAGGTGTGACCGTTGGACTTGGAAATTCCGCCGTCAGTCTGATGGGACGCTTAGCCGTGGATCTGTGTACATTAAGAAACATATTAGGTCGCCTTGACGAGAGGCTACCACATGTCCCCCAATAGCTCCCCAATGGATCCCTTCCACTCAAAATTCTTTGAACTCTCGGAGTCCTTGTGACATAGCCATTTAGTCCATTGTGCGCAAAAATGTCCTACTGAGAGAGAAAACAACGAAACAGAGAAAATAATTTGAAAAGAGAAATATCACCCTGCATGGATACCTTTACTCATTCTAAGAATTAAAAAAAGATAAAGTCGCTTAAAAAATATTCGAACACTATGGTTGATTACAGAATTTAGTAAAAATATCTGGCAACGATTTCTTTAGAAATTAGTGATCTGACACCCTTCGTGTAAGTACACGAAGGGTGCCAGATCACTCATTTCTAAAGAAATGGTATTCTGTAGAAGGTAATTGGGGATCACACTTAAAACCAAAGACATATTATTCTGTAGAGTTAGCAGACAAGTCGGTTACTTCTTCTAACCAAATATCTCCATCCTCATCTCTGGGTATGCTGAAGATCTTCATGAATGAGTTACCGATTTCTGCAAATTTCTTCGACACATGTGTTACATTAGTACGCTTTGCACCACGACTTTAGATTCTAATTGTAAACACTGTGAAAGGAAAGGGGAAATTAATAAAATCATTGGAAAATATGCAAATAAATAGACTTTGAATAAA
The DNA here is from genome assembly GCA_038380435.1 of Ryuthela nishihirai. Lineage (NCBI taxonomy): Eukaryota > Metazoa > Arthropoda > Arachnida > Araneae > Heptathelidae > Ryuthela > Ryuthela nishihirai. Next base: position 10,450,095 of record JAWZYU010000020.1, on the reverse strand, counting down.
ATAAAAAAATTGCATTTAGAACACTCTTTCGTTATGATTAATTAAACTGAGAAAAAGCGATTTGCTATCTCAAATGAAAATGATTTTTCTCAGTCAAAATTCTGTTTCAGCTGATTTTCGAAATACAAATTCGAAAGGATTATCTCTTCATTAATAAATTTTAGATGTAATGTGACGATGGTGATTTATTAGAAGAGATAAATTGCATATGTTTCTGATCGTTCCTTCTTGAGGAAAAGGCCTTATATCCTTAAGTTTGAATATTGTAATATTTGCGTACGTATGCAAGTAATGCCTTCTTCCCAATAGCTTTTTACATTACCATGCATTCCAAAATTGTTATTCACTGCTGAAGTAGCATAATAAATAAATTATTTTATTTTATGACTTATTAAAATGCGTAATTTGGTGAAGTTCAGAAGTTTTAATCATAGAAATTTCATTATTAACTAATTTTTTCCATTTTTCTTTCTTGGCATCGAAATAAGATCATAGGTTTGTCCTTATTCGGTGGCCTCTAGGGATATTTAGCTCGTTTCGAGAAAAAAAAAATAAATAAAAACGAGCTAATAGTTTGAATTTGTTACTTGTCCCTCTGTAGGAATAGAACTTTCTTCTTTTTAGAGATATATTGAAAAGTATTTTTGGGTTGAATAGGTATTGATGAATTATTCCGATGTGCACTTTCAGAATCCCTATATTTGCGCCCTCTAACGTAGGAAATTATGAAAACTGCAGAATTTAAAACTAATGTTGCAAGAGATTTAATTATGCTAGAAATTTGACATTTTTGTTATGAAATATGAATAATATTTTTGATATAAATTGAAAATTTTTTTGGAGTTCAATGATTATTGATAAACTCTTATGATTTAAAATTTTGGAAATTCCAAAAATCAATATGTTTATATTACATCACCAATTTGTCCCTTCACTCCACGAATGGTGGGTAACCGCAAAAATTTTGAAAAAAATATTTTTTTGAATTCAATGTGCGCTAACGAACTATGACGATTCATAGTTTTCGGTCGTTCAAAATCCATAATTTAGTTTTTTTGAGAATGCTAGGTGTAGAAAACGGTAAACTTGAAATAATATTGCAAACGAAATTGATCACTAATTTCTAAAAGTATCGTTACCAAATATTTTTTCTGAATTCTGTAATCAACCGTAGTGTTCGGATATTATTTTGAGCGACAGTGCCATTTGACACCCGTTGAAATTCTGCTAGCAGTATTACCTCCAATCACATCACGCATTTTAGGTCAATTTAACACCACCTATATTTCCTGTTTACGTTACTGTTTAAGAATACTTTGCTTGTATTTGTTAAACACTTTGCATTTGTAAAACACTTTCAAATACGGAAAAAGCGATAACCCCAATATGAACAATGGTTTGGAATGGCTCTAAGAAAAAGATTCCAGAGACTGGATTCTATACTATAAATGCCACTTGATTCAAGCAAAGTTAGGTGTGGGATTTGTATATGCAATATCAGAGCAAAGCGAGGAAAATTCTTACCTTCAATAACAATAGATGTAAGAAACATGGGTGACGCGAAGTCAATTATTAAAAAGGGATTGTGCCACAAAAAACTACGAGGTTGAACTGCAGTAAGCTTGGGTATAGCGGTGCCGAGCCATGGGTGTTGTTGTTTTTCTGCTGAGATCCTGCTATCCTCACAGATCTTCTGCTATGCATATAAACTGACAGGCTCTTGTCAGATCTCTGTGCCAAGCAGCTGCTTGAGGGGGTATTTATTTATTTTCTCTCGTTGGGATTGTTTAGCAAGTGAAGAAGTTATAGTTGAATAGTAGTTTTCACAAGTAGAATCTTAATATAAGGGGAAGTGGAGAAATATTTGGACAACAGCTACCACAAGATTTATAAAAAGAAGTAATACAATATCATATTGCTTGTTCAATCTAAAGTTTGGAAGTCTCTCCAGTACAGTGTTATATTACGGATGTATCTCTGCGATATGTCCAAAGTTTGAAAAATAAATTCTACCCTGAATTCATACTTAATGGATATTTGTATCATTTCTATTTCTTCTTATCACATATTTAATTTATTACGTCAAAATAAATTTCCGTTTGCTAATTTAGCTGTTAAAAGGCCCATTAATCATGATTTCAACATATAATGGTAATATGTAGAGCCACTAGCATTGACCAGTGCCATTTTTTGTCCACTCTAAAGGAGTTTCGTTGAAATGGAGATTGTGGCAACACGGAAAGTAACGAACTTAGCGGCCAAAAATTGCTTTTTCAGTTTTCATGTTTTGTATAGAATTTTTAATGCTCTTTCTTGTAAAAGAGAGTGCATGGTAATAACATAGCTTTTTTTATCTACATGAGTTTGAATCAGAGAGAAAAATTTTACTTTTTTCAGTTATTCAGTTCACTACCTTAGGAAAAAGAAAATAACACTATAAAAATTAGAGCTAAGAAACAGACATTCTACTGCTTCTTAGATGTTGGCCTAGTTCCATATTTTATTTTGTTTCACTTTTTAAATGTATATTTACTTTTCATTAAAGCTCCGAAATCATTTATCTAATTCCTCTTGTCATTCTTGAAACATCAAACATTAAAAGAATATAACACTCGAAAGCTGAATTAGAAACATTTCTATATAACAAATCGTAAAATCAAACATAGGTAAATATTTTATATGGGCAGCATTCTTTTGAACAGTTGTTTGAACATTCTGATTATTCACAAATGACGGGGCGGGGGTGGCTCAGTCGGTAGCGCATCAGGATCGTAACTGCAGTTATAGGTTCGAGCTCCGCCTGGGCCAGCATTGAAATCTATCGTAAAATTCTCCTTTCTGCCCTCAGTCATTAGATGGAAACATTGCTGGAAGATTTAAGAAGATTACAAGATTACGAAGTTTTCCTCTATGTCTGATGGTATTCTACAGAAGGGAATTGGGATCACACTTAAAACCAAAGGTATATTATTCTGTAGAGTTAGTAGACATAGATCGGTTACTTCTTCTAACCAAATATCTCCATCCTCATCTCTGGGTATGCCGAAGATCTTCATGAATGATTTACCGATTACTGCAAATTTCTTCCACACATGTGATCATATGTACGCTGGCACCACAACTTTAGATTCTCATTGTAAACACTGTGAAAGGAATGAGAAAAAAAATTAAAATCATTAAAAATATGTAATGAAGTATACTTTTAATAAGATTAAAAAATTGGATTTAAAACACTCTTTCGTTATCACTAATTAAACTGAGCATAAGGTATTTGCTATCTCAAATCAAAGTTATGATTAAACTGATTTTCGAAATATAAATTCAAAGGGATTATCTCTTCATTAATACATTTTTGATGTAATTTGACAATGGTGATTTATTAGAAGAGATAAATTACCTATGTTTCCGATTGTTCCTTCTTGAGGAAAAGGCCTTATATCCATAAGTTTGAATATTGTAATATTTGCGTTCGTATGCAAGTAAGGCCTTCTTCTCAATAGCTTCTTACATTACCACGATATTCCAAAATTTTTATATATTGCCGAAGTAGCATAATAAAAACATAATTTTATTTTATGACAGATTAAAATGCGTAGTTTTTTGAAGTTTAGAAGTTTTAATCATCGAAATTTTATTATTAACTAATTTTTCGCATTTACCTTTCTTGACACCTAAATAAGATCAGAGGTCTGTACAATCGCTCAAAAAAGTATTCGAATACTATTGTTGATCAGAGAATTGAGAAAAAATATTTGGCAACCATTTTTAGAAATTAGTGATCTGGCAACCTTCGTGTAAGTACAGTCGCTCAAAAAAATATCCGAACACTATGGTTGATTACAGAATTCAGAAAAAATATCTGGCAACCATTTTTTTAGAAATTAATTATCTAGCACACTTTGTGTAAGTACAGTCGCTCAAAAAATATCCGAACACTATGGTTGATTCCAGAATTCAAAAAAATATCTGGCAACCATTTTTTAGAAATTACTGATCTGGCAACCTTCGTGTCAGTACACGGTATTTGTTGTATTTTTAGGAAGAGATAAAATAAGATTTGCATGTTTAGCTATTCTTGTATTATAATTTATATGTCTAATATCACTTTCAATCCAGGGCTTTTTAATTCATATGTAATAATATCGTATACGTATAATTTTCTTAAAGGTAATATACGCAGTTCATTCTAAAAGTGTCTAACACTATCATACCTTCTTTTCCTAAAAATGCATCTAATTATTTTGAGTTTCAATTAATGATTTAATACAGCTGTAATATACTCCACCTCACGAAATAAGAATTAACCCATGCGTTATAAATTAGTTTTAAAAGTATAATATTTATAAAATTTCTGATATAAAATAATTGTGGTAATAATGTATTAAGTTTATTTATTAAAGAATCAATGTGTTTCTTCCAAATTGATTTACTATCAATATATACTTCTAAGTAATAAAAATATCTGGCAACGATTATTTTTAGAAATTAGTGATATAGCAACCTTCATGTTACGTAACACGAAGGTTGCCAGATCACTAATTTCTGAAATAATCGTTGCCAGATATTTTTCCTGAATTCTGTATTTACCCATAGTGTTTGGATACTTTTTTGAGCGACGGTACGTACACGAAGGTTGCCAGATCACTGATTTCTAAAAAAATTGTTGTCAGATATTTTTTTCTGAATTCTTTAATCAACCATAGTGTTCATATACTTATTTGAGCGACTGTACATATTTCGTTTTTCTACATATAAAAACAACTTAATTATTGTAAACCAATTTCTGATATTCCATAACTCTTGATTTATTTTTTCAATCAAAATATTTTCCGTAGCGGCTGTATATATCAGAGGAGTATCATCAGCAAATGCTATTAATTCCTTCTTTAGTTCCAGGTTACAAGGATCATATATAAAAATATTAAATGATATCGGACCTAATACAGACCCGTGTGGAACACCGTACTTAATTTTCTTTTCGTTACTGTAATAATTATCTATTTTAACATTTTTAGAACAATTTTTAAATAAGTTTGAAACTATAATAAAAATGTCAAAATTATATAATAATATGTCATGTGAAACTGAGTCAAATGCTTTCTTTATGCCCAAAAATATCACTGTTGTATTTAAATTTTTATTTATTTCATTGTAGATTGAAGATTTTAATTTTAATACAGCATCCTCTATTCCAGTGTCTTTATTGAACCCAATCCGATTTTTAGAAAAAAAAAATTATTTCTGTCAAGAAAATTAAAAAATCTAATCTTAATTAGCTTTTCTAATATTTTGAAAGCACCGACAATAAAGCTATTGGTCTGTAATTATTAATATCTAAATGTTTACCACCTTTATAAACAGATACTATAGTTGAATTTTTAAGAATTGTTGGAAAGTATCCAGAATGTAAAAATAAATTATAGAGATGACATAGGATAGTCGAAATATTACTTTTTATATCTTTAATTATCTCCACAGATATACAACCTGCTCCCGTTGCCTTTCTTATTTGAAAACAAGAAATTACCATATTTTCCGGCATATAGGATGCACTTTTTTTCCCTCAAAATACGCCTAAAATATGGGGTATGTCTTATGAGCCGGTAACCAAAATTATGAGTTGAAATTTCAGTCTAAAACTTGATATATGTATCAATATATGTATCAATATACTTATATATGATACTTATATATGTGATACTTATATATGTATCATATACATATATAAGTGTTCTTTTGCATTTTGTCCTTTTGTGAAAAAGTGGTTTCAAATAAATCGTTTCCATATTTTTTCTGTTCTGTAAAAATAATAAGTTGCGTGATATATTTTATGCTTCACTACTGACAGAGGGGTTGCTCAGTCGGTAGCGCGTCAGGCTCGTAATCTGTAGTTCCCAGGTTCGAGTCCCAGCTGGGTCAGCGTTGAGATTTATCTCCGCAAAATTCCCCGCCCTGCCCACGGTCAGTAGGGGACACCGATGTGTTTGGAAAGACCGCCGTCCGTCGGATGGGACGTTAAGCCGTGGCCCCGTGTGCGGGAGAGCCATACCCTGTGCACGTTGAAGAACACGCTGGATGGCCTTGACGGGAGGCTACCATCTGTCTCCCAACAGCTTTTCCAGTGGGTCCCCTCCCCAACCTTCTCTGAGCCTTCGGGGTCCATGTGACCTGGACATTTAGCCCATTGTGTGCAAAAAAGTGCCGCTCAGAGGTAAAACAACCCAACCCAAAAACAACTGACAGAGGGAGCATTCCAGTAAAATAGAGTTCAGATCCACTGACATCTCAAGGTTACGATTCATCCAATGTGCGCATGCGTGATCACATTTCACCAGCATATTTTTTTCGAAAAGCGCGAGCATTGCGTGTCGTTACCGATTACAGCGCCTCAAGGCAACAAAAACGTAAACTTTTAGTACCGAAGAAGCGTTCTCATGTTTTTACTGCGAAACATGGCTCAAAAACAACGCATATTCTGCTACGATATTGCATTCAAGCTACGAGTGATTGAGTATGCCAAAGAACACGGAAACCTGGCAGCAGAGAGGAATTTCCTGATCACCGCCAACAGAAAAGATGATGATAACTTGGAGAAGACAGGAAGAAGACCTAAAACAGCTATGCGTAGTAAACATAATCTGCGATATGGAATTACAAAATGGCCCGAACTAGAAGAAGAATTAAAAACTTGGATATTAGACCACCGAAGTTCGGGATTTTCAGTTTCCACAAAAATGACTATTCAGCAAGCAAGAGTGATAGCTACTAACAGAGGCATCGCTGATTTTACAGGATCATCGTCATGTTCTAGATTCATGAAGAGAAATGACTTACGTATGCGGACTAAAACAAAAATAGCACAAAAGATGCCAACAGAATATGAAGACAAGATTATCGAGTTTCATAAATTTATCATTAATGCAAGAAAAAGAGGAAATTTTGAACTTTCACAAATAGGGAACATGGTTGAGGTACCACTGACGTTCGATGTTACCTCAAACGAAACAGTAGATTCCAAAGGTGCAAGAAGTGTTATTGTTAAAACTTGTGGACATGAGAAAACGCATTACACAGTCGTGTTGTCTTGTTGTGCCAATGGAACAAAATTGCCGCCTCTTTTGATTTTCAAAAGGAAAACCTTGCCCAAGGAAAAACTGCCTAAAGGTGTGTTTGTGCACGTTCATCCTAAGGGCTGGATGGATGAAAGGGGGATGAAGTTTTGGATAGGCAATATGTGGTCTAGGCGTCCTGGTGGACTGCTAAAGAAACCTGCTTTGTTAGTATGGGATCAGTTTCGGAGTCATAGAACAGAAGCTGTAAAAAATAAAATCAACCAACTTAAAACTCAGTTAACTGTAATTCCAGGTGGACTAACGAGCCAGCTTCAACCTTTAGATATCTGCATTAATAAACCATTTAAAGGATTCATGAAGGAGAAATGGAACAGTTGGATGCAGTCTACAGATTTTGACGTGACACTATCAGGAAGAAGGAAGAGGCCTAGCATTTTGCAGATTTGTGAATGGGTCAAAACTTCATAGAATGCTTGAAACATGAGACAGTTGTAAAGTCATTTAAGAAATGTGGTATTAGTAACTCACTTGATGGCACAGAGGATGATTTGTTATACGAAGATTCAGTTTCTGAAAAAGAGGCTTCAAGTGATTCTTCATTTAGCTCTGGAGATGAATTTCTGGGTTTTGAGGATGAACATTAAAAGGTACCAAACTACAATGTTCCTTAGTTACATTTTTTGTATACATAAATAACTATAAAATGAGTACAGTAAATCTTTATGGAAATTCATGAAACAATGTGGAATTTTTTTTTCCTTAAAAATGTGTCTAAAAAAGGGGGTACGGCAAATACGGTACTTCGTTAATTTCATATTCTGCTAAGTAATCTATGAAAATCGAATTCATTGATACCGATATATAATAAATATATTATAATATAACTTACTAAGGGACCTGGTTCGAGCCCTGGGTAAAGCATGGCTATACGTGTTGTTTTTCTGCTGAGGTCCTGCCATCCTCTCAGACCTTTTACTTTGGCATATAAACTGACAGGCTCCTGTCAGACCTATATGGTAAGCAGCTGCTTGAGGGGGTATTATTAAGTAGTCTTGTTGCTGATTTCTAGTATATTCTGTTTATGAGTAAAATCTACTAATTTCTCTCCTTTATGTACTATAATTCGGCCTCGTAAAGTATTTTTTAAGGCCAAATGATTCAACTAACATGAATAATTTTGAGATTGTAACAGAGTTTTTATGTCTTATGGCAGCACAATCTGTTACATGATATGGTTTTATTTCGCGAACAACTTTAAAAATTTGATGTTTTTTTTTTCAATCCGTAAGAAATTTCATATGATACACTTTTTCGACAATTTCATTTTTACCACCACAATATTTATTACGAACCTAATTGTAGAAAATATTCATCTCGTTTTATCAGATATCCTGCGCTTCTAAATATCAGTTATTCCCGAAAGCATCTTCGGTGTATTAATTAATCTATCAAAGATGATATTAGTTCAGTTCGTTAGTGGGCATTTCGTCAACGGATATTGTTTATTTGGATATATACGGAATATCTTATTTCGTCACCAGATCATTTCTCTACGTGAGACATTTAACACTAAAAATGTCTTCACCATCAGGAAATTAAAATACCGGTCATAATAAATAAAGTTACATGCCTTTTTGGTGCAACTCTATTCCTCGCGTCCTATAAAAGTATCAGCAACATAATTTAAGAATGATCTGATCCTTAGAGTGAAAACAAATTTATTTTTATTCAAGCTGTAAACATGAATCCTTCAGGGAATGTAAACCAAATTTCAGACAATCTGTGGTATTATTTACATGGAAACAAATGCCAGACAAATTTGTAACACAGAAAAGCGATACGGTAAATAACAAAATAAGTCTCTAGTGACTTTCTATCGTTTAATGAATGATCGGTTATTATTTTCTGCTTAAATATTTTCATCAGATCTGTTATCATTTTTGGTAAATTCCACACTGGCAAGTTAAACGCATGAAATGTGATGGATGATCATTCAATTCCGAAGCTCTAGTTTTAGCTCCTTTGTTCAAGAACGTTATTACGGATTCATACGGATAAAAGATGAACTGATTTTAAATCCATCTTCGTATGGTTATTTACCTAGTGCCCAGAAGCACTTCAAAATAGAGATTATTATTCAATAGACTATTAGTGTTGTTTTTCTACCATACATTTGTCTGATGGTCGTGTATCTTGACGATGAAGAACGAAAGGAACACATCCGTTTTATGCCATATGTCATAGTCTCTTTCACATATCTGTGATTCTCATGGAATAATCAGATGTGTAGATGGCTGAATTCAGTTTTTTTTGTGTTTTATGAACTTTGTGATAATTCCAACTCATTTTGAATTTTTTGAATACATATTCGTGTATATTACCTTTAAGAAAATTATACATATATGATATCATTATACAGGGTGTCTCAAAAATATAGGTACAAACTTTTAGGGGAGGTAGATAACATCTAAAGGAATGAGAATTGCATAGGAACCCATAACCGGAAACGTCACCGTAAGTCAATAGGCGGCGCTGTTCGTCAGTGCGCTAGAGGGGAAATTTCGGATTTCCTCATTTGAGCGGTAGTCGGCTTACGAAGAGCATGCAAGGGTATTCGAACAGGGAGGGGAGCTGACAGACATGTACTTAGTGTATGGAATAGCTGAGCGCACCGGATGAGCCGCTCAACGAATGTATCAAGAACGCTTTCCACACAGACATGTACCGGGCCACCGTTTGTTTGCGCGTGCGCATCAAAATTTGTGCGATTATAGGTCAAACTTCGAGCATCTGCTGTAACATTATGAAATGTATCATCTAGTACGCCATTTGTAATAATTATGTCCAATAAATGTTTTCCCATTAATCACTGTCTTGTGTACTTTCAGATCTTGTACCACTTTCCCATGACGTTTCCGGTAATGGGTTCCTTTGCTATTCTCATTCCTTTAGATGTTATCTACCTCCCCTAAAAGTTTGTACCTATATTTTTGAGACACCATGTATATGTATTAAAAAATTTGTGAAATCCAATTCATTTTGGTTAGAAAGTTTTGTTAATGAAACCATAATCTTTTCACTTTAAAGAACCCATTGTACCCTGTTGCGGAAATCCACAATCAACCCTCATTTACTTAATAATGTGCTGATATTACCTCAAATTTTCACTGTGGCTTACAGAACACAAAGTGTACAGTCGCTCAAAAAAGTGTCCGAACACTCTGATTGATTACAGAATTCAGAAAACATATATGGCAACTTTTTTAGAAATTAGTGATCTGGCAATCTTCGTGTACAGTCACTCAAAAGAGTATCCGAACACTGTGGTTGATTACAGAATGCAGAAAAAAATATCTGGCCAAGATTTTTTTTTTAGAAATTAGTGATGTGGTAACCTTCGTGTACAGTCATTCAAAAAAGTATCCAAACATTATGGTTGATTACAGAATTCAGATAAAATATCTGGTAACGATTATTTTAGAAATTAGTGATCTGGCAACTTTTTTGAGCGACTGTATGTTATTCTCCAAGGAGTTGATCAAAATTTCTTGCACTGTTTCAGTCCAAATCTGATCATCCTCTTTCTGCCTAACAGATGTAATTATCGTGGTCAACTTAGTGTCTTTTCAAGCTAGATCTAGATTTCTAAAAACCTTTTTTGCTTGAAACATTTTATTGCTCAAAATTTATCGTTTTTATCAAATCAATGGCTTTTTTCCGTTTCATTTTTAAAGCCTTAGTCACTTTAAAAGATAAAATTCTGGCACTTTCGTGTAGTTGCCAGGTCACTAATTTCTAAAAAAAACTTTGCCAGATATTTTTTCTGAATTTTGTAATCAACCATATTGTTCAGATACTTTTTTGAGCGACTGTACATCTGTTAGCTAGAGAGAGGATGACCGGATTTGGGCTAAAACAGTGCTACGAAATTATGAAGAACTCCTTGGAGATTAACGTATATGGAGATAGGTGTTTAATTATGAACATCTCCTTGGAGAATAACGTATATGGAGATTGAGGTGTTTAATTATGAACATCTCCTTGGAGAATAACGTATATGGAGATTGAGGTGTTTAATTATGAACATCTTCTTGGGGAATAACGTATATGGAGAGTGAGGTGTTTAATTATGAACATCTCCTTGGGGAATAACGTATATGGAGATTGAGGTGTTTAATTATGAACATCTCCTTGGGGAATAACGTATATGGAGATTGAGGTGTTTAATTATGAACATTTCCTTGGAGAATAACGTATATGGAGATTGAGGTGTTTAATTATGAACATCTCCTTGGAGAATAACGTATATGGAGATTGAGGTGTTTAATTATGAACATCTCCTTGGAGAATAACGTATATGGAGATTGAGGTGTTTAATTATGAACATCTCCTTGGGGAATAACGTATATGAAGATTGAGGTGTTTAATTATGAACATCTCCTTGGAGAATAACGTATATGGAGATTGAGGTGTTTAATTATGAACATCTCCTTGGGGAATAACGTATATGAAGATTGAGGTGTTTAATTATGAACATCTCCTTGGAGAATAACGTATATGGAGATTGAGGTGTTTAATTATGAACATCTCCTTGGAGAATAACGTATATGGAGATTGAGGTGTTTAATTATGAACAGCTCCTTGGGGAATAACGTATATGGAGATTGAGGTGTTTAATTATGAACATCTCCTTGGAGAATAACGTATATGGAGATTGAGGTGTTTAATTATGAACATCTCCTTGGAGAATAACGTATATTCAGATTGAGGTGTTTAATTATGAACATCTCCTTGGAGAATAACGTATATGGAGATTGAGGTGTTTAATTATGAACATCTCCTTGGAGAATAACGTATATGGAGATTGAGGTGTTTAATTATGAACATCTCCTTGGAGAATAACGTACAGGAAAAGAGCATTCAAATTATTAAATCTTTCAAAAAACATTTCATTCCGTCAGGACCGGTGTTATCTATTTTGCAGCCCAGAGCGAGCAGGGACTCTGCGGCCCCTTTATCTAGGTCAAATTTTACATAATAATGATTACTTTGACTAAATATAATGTCATTTTAAAGAACAATTCAACTGTCAAACTTACTCGAGTCAACTTTACTGCAGGTATGGTGATTAGTTTACTTGTAAAGTTGCCACCCTTAAAATAAAAATGCCATTTTAAAAATTACGTAGCTCAGGTTGCACGTGCTGTAACGCCGCCAAAGCATTTTGGATCTAAGAAACTATCAGACAATGTCAATGTGTATGCCAAAGGAAACCAATGTTTGCAGCTCAGAAACTTTAAAAACAAACCTTCCCTCAAATAGCAGTGAAAATAAGCTCTAGATCTAAATCAAGTTTAACTGAATTTTGAATTTGAGCAGAATTATTTACGTAAGTAAAGAATAATAGATACAAGATTGCTGAAGAACAAAATTTGACAGTTGAGCACAAAAGTAAGTTGTGAAGGTAAGTTGACGAAGGTTGCCAGATCACTAATTTCTAAAAAAGTCTTTGCCAGATATTTTTTCTGAATTCTCTAATCAACATAATGTTCGTACATTTTTTTCAGCGACTGTATCTAATTTACATTCAACATCATTTTTTCATAATGCTTACTATTATATACTCATTGTAATCCGGTCTTTTTTGGAGCGTCAACAAGTTTTGCTCTAATACGTAGCACATAATTTCGGTATAGGAGGTTTGCAACCAGTAAAATAATTAGATTTATGTTCTATATTTCAGTTTCAAATTATAAAAATCGCCATTCTATAAACTTCATTCTACACAAATTCACTAAAAAATTTATGTTTGAATTAGAATCAATTACAAAAGGTTTGGAGCACTCTCAAACATTTATCATTCTATTTTTCGTTTTAATCTGGGTAAACAATTTCGTCCACATCCAAAACGATGGGAATACATATAACTAGATTCTAATGAAATCCAAAGGAATATCCCCGTTTTTAAAATTTCATTATACAGTGAGTAGATTACCCAATGAGAAGACTTGAATCGTAGAGTATTTAATACTCTATATATACATAATACAAACTTCAATGTATATAATTCGAGGTAGTGACACGTACGCTATATACTGTTTGACAGATATTCAAAATGTGCAGCGTATTAACAGTATCAACAACAAGCATCAAAAGCTTCTAATGACACATTCACACTGTAGTAAACTATACACAAAATAATCGGAGTGTTCTAGTCTGTAGGCTAGCCCAATTATTTCAATTTGATCCAATATCTAAATATATATATAATATGATCCATTATCTAACGCGAAAACATAGGACACTTCCTGCGTGAAAGATGCTGCGAGCTTCGGCGGTTACTGACGCCGTTCCTCGATAAAACAATGTGCTATCACTACACGAGAGACAAGCGTACTTCCCCACTGTCCTCTTGGCTGCCACGTCGAGTCCCTCTGACCAAAGAATGTGTAGATTCTTTGCTCTGACCCCTATTCTTCCGTAAGGTTGCAGCTTGCCGTCTTCTTCCTTTCTTCTCCTCCTCTGGTCACTTCCGCTCACGTGATCTGTCGGCCACTGCCAAGCAGTCGTGATATGATGCTCCCAACTCAAGGAGTGTCTGAAGTAGAAGAGAGCAAGCTTCCATAGACGTAATATAAACTTTTCGATTGCAGCGCCCTCTAAAGATAGCAAATCTTGCATTGCAGTGAAGCCACCTAGCTAGGAAGAGGAGCGAGTTCCCTGCGTTATTTCTTCATTTCCGAGCAAGGATTTCAATTGCTTACACCAAGTGACTAATTTTACATAAACTCTGATTCTGAAAAATGTTCTTTTCCAAAATTTCTCCTTTATGAGACACCATCATAATTTTCTTTTCTTCTAAAGAGAAAATAACGAGGAGTAATCAAAATTTTCGTTAATAAAATCCTATTTCGTAAAACAGCGAGTAGCTCCTGCTCATTTTATGACATATTAAAATGCGTAATTTGGTAGGGTTTAGAAGTTTTAATCATCGAAATTTCATTATTAACTAATATTTTTCATTTACCTTTCTTGACACCCAAATAAGATCAGAGGTCTGTCCTTATTAGATGGTATCTAGGACCATACTATCCATTATTAGATGGTATCTAGGACCATTATTAGATGGTATCTAGGATTATTTGCTCGTTTTCAGAAAATATAAATAAATAGAAAACGAGCCAATTGTTTGAATTTCTTATTTGTCCCTCTGTAGAAATTGAACTTTCTCCTTTTTAGAGATAAATTAAAAATTATTTTTCGGTTGAAAAGGATTAATGAATTATTCCGATGTGCATTTCAGAATACCTGTAATTGCGCCCTCTAACGTAGGAAATTGTGAAAACTGCAAAATTTAAAACTAATGTTGCAAGCAATTTAATTATGATACAAATTTGATATTTTTGTTATGAAATATGAATAATTCTTTGATGTAAATTGAAATTTATTTTGGAATTCGATAAGTATTGATAAACTGTTATGATTTAAAGTTTTGGAAATTCCAAAAAATTTTAATCGTGCCCTCTACGGTGAAAAAAATTTGAAAATTTGGAACTTTTAAACGAATATTGTGAAAAATCTAATTTAGGCTACACATTTTACTCTGCAGTGATGGAGTGTGACGACCAATATGTTTATATTGCATCACCAATTTGTCCCTTCACTCCACGAATGATGGGTAACAGCAAATATTTCAAAAAATTTGAAAAATATATTGTTTTGAATTGAATGTGCACTAACGAACTATGATGATTCATAGTTTTCGATCTTTCAAAAATCTTTGATTTAGTTTTTTTGAGAATGCTGGATGTAGAAAACGGTAAATTTGAAGTAATATTGCCAACGACACATTTATACTCGAATTCAGAAATATTAGTACAGTCGCACAAAAAAGTATCCGAACACTATGGTTGATTACAGAATTCAGAAAAAATATCTCGCAACGGTTTTTTTAGAAATTAGTTATGTGGCAACCTTCGTGTACGTACACAGTTGCCAGATCACTAATTTCTAAAAAAATCGTTGCCGGGTATTTTTTCTGAATTCTATAATCAACCACAATTTTCGGATATTTTTTGAGCGACCGTACCATTTGATACCCGGTGAAATTCTGCCAGCAGTTTTACCTCCATTTCCATCAGGCATTTTACGTTAATTTAGCACCAATATCAAACAGGTCCTTGTTAGAATTGATGTACAGTGGCCAGATGCAGCACATGTACTCAGGACAGATATACTTGGAGAACTAAATTGCACAGTCTGGTTGGACCTCCATAGCCCATGGCTGCTTGAGGATGATGATGATGATACTAATACCACCTATATTTGCTGTACGTTACTGATTAAGAATTCTTTTCTTGTATTTGCTAAACACTTTGCATTTGTAAAACACTTTCAAATACGGAAAAAACAAAAACCCCAATATGGAATGGCTCTGAGAAAAAGATTCCAAAGACTGGATTCTATAAATGCCACGTGATTCAGGCAAACTTAGATGTGGGATTTGTGAATGCAATATCAGAGCAAGGCGTTCTTACTTTCAATAACAATAGATGTAAGAAATAGGGGTGAGACGAAGTCAATTTGATTATGGATTCATTTATTAAAAAGGGACGTGCCACCAAAATCTACGAGGTGGAACTGCAGTAAGCTTTGTATAGCAGTGCCGAGCCCCGGGTAAGGCATGGATGTTTGTGTTGTTTTTCTGCTGAGATCCTGCCATCTTCAAAGATCTTCTATTATGACATATAAACTGACAGGCTCTTGTCAGATCTCTGTGCCAAGCAGCTGCTTGAGGGAGTATTTATTTATTTACTCTCGTTGCGATTGGTTAACAAGTTAAGAAGTTATAATGGAAGAGCAGTTTTCACAACAAATACAATCTTAATATAAATCGAAAAGGAGAATAATTGCACAACAGCTACCACTAGATTTATAAAAAGATATAATATAATTAGATACCGCTCGTTCAATTTACATCTGTCAAACTACATCGGTAGAGTGCTATATCACGGATGTATCGCTGCGATACGTCCAAAGTTTGAAAAATAAATTTTACCCTAAATTCAGAGTTAATGCATACAGTGGATCCCCGATATAACGCGCTTGTCGGGCGGGAAACACACCCGCGTGATACCGAGCGGTGCGGTGGCGACACAATAAATTTCACACTGTAAACTTTTCTTTTACTCATCATGCATACAATAATTAAACACTATTCAAAATACATGCAGGAACTCAATACATACACAATTACTCAATACGCAGTAACAATAAAATGCGATACTCACTAAATCCGCACGAACCTGTATAAACATGTTTGAACTTATCGCGAACATCGCCCGCGCTATAACCGAGTGCGCGGTATAGCGAGCAGCACTATAACGAAGGTCCACTGTATTTGTACCATCTCTATTTCTTCTTATAACACATTTCATTTATTAAGTCACAATAAATTTCCGTTTGCTAATTTAGCTGTTAAAAGGCCCATTTTAACACATAATGGTAATATGTCATATGGTTATTTTTTTTGTCCACTCTAAAGGAGTTTCGTTGAAATAGCGTTTGTGACAACACCGAAAGTAAGGAATTTAGCGGCCAAAAATCGCCTTTTCATTTTTCACATGTTTTGTATAGAATTTTAAATGCTCTTTTTTGTGAAAGAGAATGCATGGTAAAAACAGAGCTATTTTTTTTCTACTTTAGTTTGAATCAGAGAGAAAATTTTAATTTTTTCCTTTGTTCAGTTTACCACATTATAATAAAAAATAAATACCCCCTCAAGCAGCTGCTTGCCACAGAGGTCTGACAGGAGCCTGCCAGTTTATATGCCATAGTAGAAGGTCTGAGAGGATGGCAGGACCTCAGCAGAAAAGCGACACAAACACCCATGCCTTACCCGGGGCTCGAACCCAGGTCCCGTAGATCAGTAGCCAATCGCGCTAACCACTCGACCACGGGACGGTCAACCACATTAGGTAAAAGAAAATAACATTATAAGAATTAGAGCTAAGAAACAGACATGCTGCTGCTTCTTAGATGTTTGTCTAGTTACGATATGTTCCATATTTTATTTTGTTCTACTTTTTAGATGTATATTTACTTTTCATTAAAGCTCCGAAATCATTGATCTAATTACTATTGTCGTTCTTTAAACATCAAACATTAAAAGAGTATAACACTCGAAAGCTGAATTAGAAACATTTCTATATAACAAATCGTAAAATCAAACATAGGTAAATATTTTATATGGGCAGCATTCTTTTGAACAATCGAAAACTTTCTGATTATTCACAAAAGATGGGCGGGGGTGGCTCAGTCGGTAGCGCACCAAGATCGTAAGCTACAGTTCCTAGGTTCCAGCTCCGCTTGGGACAGCGTTGAGAATTATCGTAAAATTCTCCTTTCTGCCCTCAGTCAGTAGGAGACATCGATGGAAGATTTAAGAAGATTACAAGATTACGAAGTATTTCCCGATGTCTGATGGTATTCTACAGAAGGGAATTGGTATCACCCTTAAAACCAAAGATATATTATTCTGTAGAGTTAGCAGACATCGGTCGGTTTCTTCTTCTAACCAAATATCTCCATCCTCCTCTCTGGGTATGCCAAAGATCTTCATGAATGAGTTACCGATTACTGCAAATTTCTTCCACACATGTGATACATCTGTACGCTGGCACAACGACTTTAGATTCTCATTGTAAACACTGTGAAAGGAAAGGGGAAAATAAGTAAAATCATTAGAAAATATGAAATTAAATAGAATTTTAATAAGATATAAAATTACATTTAGAAAACTTTTTCGCTTATCACTAATTAAACTGAGCAAAAGCATATTGCTATCTCAAATCAAAATGATTTTTCTTAGTCAATATTCTGTTCCAGCTGATTGTCCAAATATAAATTAAAAAGGATGAACTCTTCGTTAATAAATTTTAGATGTAATATGATGATGGTGATTTATTTAGAAGAGATAAATTTCATATGTTTCTGATTGTTCTTCTCTGGAGGAAAAGGCTTTATATCCATAAGTTTGAATATTGTAATATTTGCGTTCGTATGCAAGTAAGGCCTTCTTCTCAATAGCTTTTTACATTACAATGCCATTCTAAAATTGCTTTACACTGCTGAAGTAGTATAATAAATAAAAAAAAAATTTTATGACATATTAAAATGTGTAATTTTGAAGTTTAGAAGTTTTAATCATCGAAATTTCATTATTAACTAATTTTATCCATTTACCTTTCTTGACACCTAAATAAGATCAGTACAGAGGTCTGTAGAGTCGCTCAAAAAAGTATCTGATCACTATGGTTGATTACAGAATTCAGAAAAAAAATCTTTGCCAGATATTTTTTCTGACTTCTGTAATGAACCGTCGTGTTCGGAGTTTTTTGAGCAACTACTTAACAATGAAATTAAGCTTTTTACGGAAAAAAGTCACTAGACATAAACTGAAGATCTCGGTCAGAGTAAAATGTTAATCTAATATTTAAAGAGTTATGGAAGTTATAATGTTTAACAATATATGTTATAACACACCACACTTGCGAAACATTTTCTCCCGAAATTGATGAAAACTTCAAAAATTCCTTACACAAAATATCGCATTTATATTGCGAACAACTTTGTTATAAATGTTGTGATTTAACTTTTTGGAGTAAATTTTCAAAACTAGCACAAGTTCCCCCTTAAATGTTTCAGATTCCATAAATCTTTAAATATTAGATTAATGTTATAAAAAATAGAGATTCGATAGCTCTGACCGAGATCTTCAATTTATGTCTAGTGACGTTTTTCCGTAAAAAGTTTGTTTTCAAAGTTATGTAGGATTTGAATGTGGCTATTCGTTCACCTAACAAGAAAGTGTCCGGACACTTTTACAATATATTGTACAATATATTTTAAAAAATGATGAGTAGTACACAATTAATGTACAATATATTTAGATAGAAGATGAGTAGTATTCAATTAATGTACAATATATTTAGATACAAGATGAGTAGTACAAAATTCATATATTATATACGGTACCCCGTCAAAATAGCCCAAGACTAAATAGCCCCGACAAAATAGCCTATTCTAAAGTAGCCCAAGACTAAATAGCTCCGAAGAAATAGCTTAGCCTATTTAAAATCCAAAGTAAAAATCCAACTTGCGCGTCGGAAAACGCGCGTAATATGTCTTCCTATACTTTGGTAAAATGAAGGTAACTTTGCAACAAGTTGCGTTGAGTGCATCTATAATTAGAAATATTATAGTAACAAATGAGTCACGTGACAGGCACATGGCTCACCGGTAGGCGGAGCCATGAGATTTAGTTTTAGTATTAAAACCAATGCTTCTAGTTTAGCTTCTAGTTTTAGTTTTTTGTTCGCACGTGGCGCACGTGTGTCTTGCAGGAGTCGTTGCAAGAGATCTCTAACGGAAATAAGTAAGCTATTTTAATATCTATTTTACCGGATGCGTTTATTTATTGATATAATATAGAACTATTTAATAGATATTAACTGATAATCCGTTATTATTTGTGTTTTGCAAGAAAAATGGAGAAAATCTCGTCGCAAAAAGGAAAAGATCTGCTGCTGAAAGATGGTCATCGATATCGCAAGGCTAGGGAAAACCGGGATGAAAGTACATCGTGGAGGTGTGTAGTTCCGACTTGTAAAGGGCGTCTAAGAACATTGGGTGCTGACTTCCGGGTCGTGACGGAACATAACCATGCGCCAAATCCAGCTAAAAATCAGGCATTGAAATGCGTTTCTGAAATGAAACATAGAGCACAGAGTGCTGTGGAGAAGCCTAGGCAAATATATCAAGCCTGCACAAGTGTAATATCTTTGGAAGCATCGATTCAGCTTCCAAATTATATTGCCTCCCAGAGAGCAATAGAACGTATACGAAAAAAAACGAATCTTCCATATCCAAATCCTGCAAGTGTTGCCAATATTGCAATTCCAGTTCATCTTCAAAGTACCACAAGAAACGAAAATTTTATTCTGTGGGATTCTGGAGAAAACGATCCTGATCGAATTCTAATGTTCGGCACTGAGGAAAATTTGAGAATATTGAAACAGAATCATCATTGGTTTGTTGATGGCACGTTTAAAGTATCACCTGAACTGTTTTTTCAATTATTCACGATACACGGACTAATAGAAAAGTGTTGTATTCCACTGATATATGTATTGTTAAGAAATAAAAGTGAAGCAATATATGTTCGCGTATTTCAGAAACTATTACAGTTGAAGGAAACTTTAAATCCAACAAGTGTGTTAAGTGATTACGAGAAAACGGTTCAAAACGCCGTGCAACAAGTTTTTAATAACACAGAAGTTGTTGGCTGTTTGTTTCATTTGGGACAGTGCTTATGGCGAAAAGTGCAAGAACTGAATTTAGCGGAACTTTATGTAAATAATGAAAATGTGCGTGCTTATATAAAAATGTTGTTTGCGTTGAGTTTTGTACCGGTACATGATGTTATAGGAGTATTTGAAGAATTAATTGAAAAATACCCAAACGAACTAGACCCCATTATCGATTACTGGGAAGATACATATATAGGGCGAATAAGACGCAATCGCCGAGCACAACCACGATTTGCAATACATATATGGAATGTTCATTCATGAGAGCGTTGTCAATGGTCTTCCGAGGACAAATAATTCGGTAGAAGGGTGGCATAGGGCATTCCAGCAAACTGTAGATTGCCATCATCCATCCGTCTACAAACTCATCGACCATTTCCGAAAAGAGCAGGATATGGTAGAAATCCGCTTAACCCGTCTTGCTGCAGGTATTTGCAACCTAGATGCTAGCAAAACTAAATATGTGCAACTGAATCGACGCCTGGAAGCATTAGTGGAAAATTATGCAACTATGGAACATATGGACTTTCTTCGTGGCATTTCACATAACCTTGAAATGTAATTTTTGTAAAGAACATGGCAAGGAACACAAACCTTAAAGACTTGTAAAGAATTACCAAACCATATTTAGAATTTTTATTTATATGTCTGTATACAATTTTTAAAATGCGAAATTTAGAATTTAAATAGGCTAAGCTATTTCTCCGGGGCTATTTTGTCGGGGCTATTTTAGTCTTGGGCTATTTTAGAACAGGCTATTTTGTCGGGGCTGTTTTGTCTTGAGCTATTTTGACGGGTCACGATTATATACTTCTGAGCCGTAACGCTATGACCACTTGACAAATACGTGTGTGGGCAGCCTATCGCCGCTATAACTGTTCACACTCGGCTTGCTATCGACTTCACTTGACTGTGAAAGGTGTTCTCAGGTATTCTATCTCAGCAGGACAGAATGAAGTCCCGAATTTAAGCGTCGAAATGAGCCACTGACATAGACCAGCAAATGTTGAGTTCCACTGCATCCCACAAATGTTCGATAGGATTGATGTTGGGGGAAATTGGCAATCAGGAGATCACACAGAATGCTTGGATAACATCCTACAACCATTTCTGCTGAAAGTCGTTCTTGGGACACGGGGTGATTTCTTGTTGAAAGAGTCCAGTGCCATCCAGATACACTGTCACCACGTAGGGCACCACTTGGTCCGAAAACAGGTCTAGATAGGATATTGGATTGGGTTGGAGTAGTAGCATAAATGAGAATTCTGGCACAGTAAAAGGGGCTCGAGAATTCTATGAAAATCCATGGGAAAAGTTATGGGGGATGAGGTAAAAAGTATGTTTCTTGTGGTTTTTTGTGATTGTGTTTATATTGAAAACATGTGTGAAAATTAGAAAAAAGAGGGGTGTTTTTTAGCATGTGTAAAACTAATTTCAGTTTTTTTTTAAAGATGAAGTTTAAACTAATTTGTGAAGTAATTTAAATGAATTAGGTTGAAATGAGGTGTGTGTATATGAGATAAAAATGATGTGTTTTGTTAAGTTATCATACACTTCACTGGATACCGCAGAATCAAAACTTTTATCTAAGCAAAGTCCAAAGTATTAATTCTGTTATCAAAGAAGAATATTAAAAGTTTTATCCAAAAGTGAATAAATTTCTTATCATAGAAGAATATCAAAACTTTTAATCAAAGTTTAAGTAATTATTTTGCTACAAGAATATTAAAACTTTTATCTAAGCAACGTTCAAGTAATAATTTTTGCTACAATAATATTGAAACTTTTATCTAATCGAAGTCCAAAGTAATAATTCTGTTATCAAACCGAAACTTTATGAAGTGTATGATAATTTAACGTAGAAGAATATTAAATTTTTTACCTAAGAAACGTTCAAGTAATAATTTTGCTATAAGAATATTAAAACTTTTATCTAACTAAAGTCCACGTAATAATTTTGCTATCAAACCGAAATTTTTATCCAAAACCGAATCGCTTGAGACCTTTCTTAAATACTCAACCGAAATTTAAAACCAAAACTGAATAAATTTCTTATCATAGAGGGTTGTTGGGTTGTTTTACCTCTGAGCGGCACTTTTGTGCACACCATGGGCTAAATGGCCAGGTCACATGGACCCCGAAGGCTCAGAGAAGGTTGGGGAGGGGACCCACTGGAACAGCTGTTGGGAGACAGATGGTAGTCTCCCGTCAAGGCCATCCAGCGTGTTCTTTAACGTGCACAGGGTATGGCTCTCCCGCATACGGAGCCACGGCTTAACGTCCCATCCGACGGACGGCGGCCTTTCCAAGCCCATCGGTGTCCCCTACTGACCGTGGGAAAGGCGGGGAATTTTGCGGAGATAAATCTCAACACTGACCCAGCTGGGACTCGAGCCTGGGAACTACAGATTACGATCCTGGCGCGCTACCGACTGAGCCACCTCCGCCCCTCTTATCATAGAAGAATATTAAAACTTTTATCTAATCAATCAATGTTCAAGTAATAATTTTGCTACAAGAATATTAAAACTTTTATCTAATTAAAGTCCACGTAATAATTCCCGTTCCAGCGATTCAACTACGCAACTTTGAAAAAACATACAAAAATAACTATTTACTCTTCAGGAGGGGAAAGTCAAAATGACTTGAAGTCGCTTGAGACCCTTCTTAAATACTCCACAAAACCAAAACTGAATCTTGAACTTTGGTTTTCGATAAAAATTTCGGTTTCATAGCAAAGTCCAAGTAATAATTTTGCTATGAAACCGAAATTTTTATCCAAAATCGAAGTTCAAGATTCAGTTTTGGTTCTGTGGAATATTTAAGAAGGGTCTCAAGCGATTCCATGTCACTTTAACTTTCCCCTCCTGAAGAGTAAGTAGTTATTTTTGTATGTTTATTCAAAGTTACTTAGTTGAATCGCTGGTTGCCCATGGGCGCGGGCGGCCGTCAATTTTTCTAGTCCAGCATTCATTATAGAAGTTTAAAAAGAATGTCTCGTGAAGTGAAAAAGTTCGTTAAAACAATCTTAATGATCAGAATTTTTAGGATCTTCAACAACATTTGAACGGATTAATTGAAATTTTCTCTTAAAAACATTTCATCAGATTCAATTAGAAGGTTAAAAGAAAGTTCCTAAAGAAAGAATAATTGAAACACTTACGTTCGATTATCTGGCTGCACCCAGCTTCCGCCACGTCAGATATATTCTATTGAGAATTTGGAAAGATCGTGGCACACGTTATCTAGCTATAGCTGCATCTTCAGTTTCGTAACCAGGTCAAAGTGAGAGGGTCACGAGACCAGACGAAGAGCAGAATGTTATCGAAATAAACACAGCTGAGTTGAACTGATGAACGAAACGATAATTTGGGAAGAGCGTCTTTTTGAACAAAATTAAATAGTTTTAAATACTAAGTTTTTTATTTACGGGGGGGGGGGGAGACTCCACCCTGAGGGTTTCAAAAAAATCGATTTTTTTTTGCATTTTTCGAAAAGTTTATGAAGTGTAGAATATGGTCCTGAAACAGGTTTTCAAAATTCGAACTCCTTACGAAGTTACAGCGACAAATACGAGGTCGTGTCAATCCCGGTATAAAGGCCTTAAATCTTTAAACACGTTTTTCGCGATACCACATTTTTTAAATTGGTAGAGTGCGGATCTCGGGAATCATTCATCCGATTTACGTATTTTTTTAATGCGTAAAAACAAATTATCTAAAACCTAGCGTAGGATTTTTTTTTTTTTTTTTTTTTTAATATTTTAATTATTCGATTTTTAGCGAGCAATTTAATGTCATTTATTTTAAGGAAAAAAAATCATTTTTTTTTCCAAAATGCCGTCATTTTGTCAAATTTTCGAATTTCGAAAAAATCCTATGCTACGCTATAGCCAATGTCTCAAAGTTTGTAAAACTGTTAATAATTTTGTTCTCAGATGTTCCTGCGATGTCCGGTGCACTCTACCAGGACGGCGCGTCTTTCACACTGAGGTCAACCAATGAGGAGAGACAGAACAACCGTTACAATATATTTACTTAAAAAAAAGATTTTTTTTTATACAATAAACATGCCTTAACAACATACAAAAAGTTTGGAGTCATTGCATTGCTTATTATACCGAAAACAATCCTCAAAGTTTGACTATTTTTAGAGCGCTCAGGGTGGGGTCTTCCCTTAAGAGAAAAGTTTCAATGTTTCATTAGTGAAATTAATTCGCTTAATTCAAAATTTCAATTTTTTGCATTATTGAACTATGATTTTTACCTATTATATATAATAAAGAGGGTATAACTGCTAACTCAAAAATGAGAGCAACTATTCAATGTACCAAATGTGGGGTATTTATTCGTAAATCCAATATGAACCGTCGTATGAAAACTGCATGCATATCTTACACATTTGAAAAATGCGAATTTTGCAATTCCAGCTTTAACAGAAAAGACAATTACAATCATCACCTGAATCAATATCATATAAATAAAAGCAATGCTTTTCGGAAAACGTTTCGCACATATAAAATTGATAAATATAAATATCAGAGAAGACATAAAATGTTTCCTGGAGAAAAATAACAATAAATGGAAATATATAATTAAGAATAAACTCAGTCAGCCTCTAAAAGTTAGATTCATACTACAAATAAAATTTAAAAAGCAGACCGATCCTGAAGGACAGAAAGAAATATGTGCACTTTTTTCGACATGTAACGAAATAATCAGTTTGCCTACCTATCTCAATGAATTACTAAAAAATGCTTATGAGAAAATTGATAACGACTTTGAAAATTTTATACAAAAGGGAAGTGGATGGGTGTTTGACAAAATAATTTCTATGGAAATTCAAATGTCTCAGTATAATGCAGTTGGAGCATCTGCTTTCGTAAATTTACCAGAACATTTGAAATCTACAAAAGGAATAGTGAATGTTAAAAACTACGACAATAAACGTTTCTTGTGGTCAATATTATCAACTCTACATCCTGCTAAAGACAATCCGCATCGTGTGGAAAAATATAAAATATTTGAAAATGTCTTAGACACATCTTCATTGACTTATCCAGTAATCCTCGATCAAATACCGAAGTTCGAGGTTATAAATAATCTTTCAGTAAATGTTTTAAATTCTAAGAAAGAAGGTTTGAATACATTATATATTTCACAGAATCCTGTTAAAGAACATATACAACTTTTACTTTTAAAAGACCGCAGTAATTCTCACTATTGTTGGATTAAAAATATTAGTAGCATTAGAGCATACCTTTCAAGACATAATGGTAAATCTTATCCCTGCCCATACTGTCTCCATAATTTCACTCGCGACGATTTATTAAAGAATCACGTAGATATTTGTAAATCAAACACTTTACAAACTATTAAGTTTCCCGAAGCAAATACTACGAAATTCCATTTGATGAAAAGCGGTTTGAAACAGCCATATGCAATTTATGCAGACTTCGAATGCTTTTCGAGATGTAGAAGAATTGAGATTAATCCATGTAGGGTGCGAACCTAGTACCGTCAGGATTTGCATATATTACAGATGGAATGGAAGGTAAACTGATCAAAACCAGAATGTACAGAAGGAAAAATGTAACAGAACAATTTTTGAATGAAATGATCGAAGTCTAAAATTTGGTCAATGATTTGAAGAAAAGAAATATCAAGATGACAGATTTTGATTGGCAAAATTTTACTAGAGCAAAATATTGTGATATTTGTGGGAAATTTTTAGGAACTGATAGAGTAAGGGAACACGATCACTTAACTGGAAAATACAGAGGTGCTGTTCACAACAAATGCAATCTGCAATACAAATTCTCACTTGAAATACCAGTGTTGTTTCATAATCTCAAAGGATTTGATGGCCACTTTATAGTAAAAGATTTGTGGAAATTTAAAGATAAGAAGAAAATTTCTTGTATTCCACAAACTACAGAAAAATATATATGCATTAAATTCGGTCAAATTAAATTTATTGATTCATTCATGTTCCTCAGCTCTTCACTGGATTCACTTTCGAAAAATGTGGAAAATGTCTACATCCTAAGTCAATACTGCAGACAACATAATCTGAATGACTCACAGAAAGAAGTTTTGAAAAGCAAAGGAAGTTTTCCGTTTGAGTACTCGCAACAGAGCGCTCAGTTTTTGCAAACGTCACTTCCATCCAAAGAGAATTTTCAAAACAAAGAACAATACGAAAGATCTCAAATTTTATGGAAAGCCTTTTCTATTTCTACCTTTGGGGAATATCACGATCTCTACATGATCACTGATGTATTACTGCTAGGAGATATATTTGAAAACTACAGAAATTCCTGTATGAATAACTACCAACTCGATTCTTGTCATTATTTTAGCTCTTGTCTTATTCTATGCTGCCTGTTTAAAAATGACAGAAATTGAGCTGGAACTTATAAAAGGTGATATGTATTTTTTCATAGAAAGAGCTCTGCGAGGAGGAATATTTTTAGTGTCTAAGAGGTTTGCACAGGCCAACAATCCTTTAGTAGATCCATATGAGAGAAGTATCCACAAAGCTATATCATGTACTTTGATGCAAACAATATATATGGCTGGGAAATATCTCAACCTCTTCCAACTGGTAATTTCAAATGGGTAAATGATATTGACTTGTTTAATATTCCAGGCGACAGCAAAAAGGGTTATTTCTTCGAAGTTGATCTAGAATATCCGACATATCTACACGATTTACACAATTATTTCCCTTTGGCTCCTGAAAATTTGAAGCTCTCTGATATTAATGTGTCATTCTTGATTCCAAATCTGTCCGACAAGCAAAATTATGTCGTTCACTATAGGTTACTTAAAATCTATGTGGAACTGGGATTGAGGGTGAAACAGGTGCATAGAATCTTGGAATTTGATCAAAAACCATGACTGAAACCTTACATAGATTTTAATACAACAAAACGAATTAATGCCATAAATAATCTTGAAAAAGACTTTTTCAAACTGATGAACAATGCTATATATGGAAAATGTTTAGAAAATAAGAGAAAGAGAATAAAATGCCACATTGTGAATACTGAAGAAAAGCTTAAGAAATTCATTTCAAATCCTAGGTACGTTTCTTGTGTTAAACTTGCAGAAAATTTCGTAATTCTCCACATGAAAAAGAAAAATATTATATTAGATAAACCATATTACATTGGTGTAACGATTTTGGAGTTGAGTAAATTGCACATGAATAATATCTTCTACAATTTTCTGAAACCAAAATTTAATGCTGAATTGTTATTTACCGATACTGATTCCTTCTGTGTCGATATCCAGACAGATGACATATATGAGAAATTTAACTCAGAGTACTTTGATTTTTCAAATTACCCCACAAACCATGCATTATACAGTGAATCGAATAAAATGGTTCTAGGAAAATTTAAAGACGAATTAAAAGGTCTTCCAATCAAAGAGGTTGTTGCGTTACGTCCAAAATTGCATTCTATTGATGCTCCAATTCCCAAAAAAGCAGCTAATGGAGTTACAAATGAATTTAGTCACGAAGATTATCGGGAATGTCTATTTGATGGAAAAATTGTATATAAGCAATAAACTGAATTTCGATTGGAACAACATGATATAGATGTATACCAAATTAAAAAAATTGCTTTATCCCAAGAATACACAAAACGACATATCAATGGAATTCAAACTTAAGCTTTTGGAAATTATAGAATCTCAGATGTGTATGGTAAAGCAGGCAATACCATTTACAAAACTTTGAACTAAAAACAAATGCAAAAAAAATTAAACTACTAATAAAACATCTTGAAAACTGTACCAATTTATAATTCTTTAGAAATACTAATAATCAGTGTTTATTATCTCTCTCAGTTAGAAGAGGAGACATAGGGATTCAAATTTAAGTGGTCTCGACTCAATTTCTGAGAAATCCTTTGTTCTGAAACCCTTTGTAATAAAATTAAGGTAATAAACTGTTTAGAACAACTTTGTACAAGCGACAAAGGATTAAATATCCGAGCAGTTTATCTAGCTAAAGTCAAATATATTTTTTTTAATTCGGTCAACACTAATTATTTTTGTCAGATTAGAGAACTTGATAAATCATAACTATCAAGGTTAAAACCAAGCTTCTAGCTCGATTAGAACAAAAGTGATTGTTACACAAAATCTAAAAGTATCGAACCTGCAAAACTTAAAATAATTGGTCGAGACCGCTTCCAATACATTTAACGTATAGTATCTGCCGAATGGAACAGAATGATATTAGTTTGAGTTCTGTAGCTCCATTAGAAGCAGAGCTATGAAGCTGCAAATTTAAGAGGGGTTCGACCCACTTTGTCAGGTAGAAAACGGTTTCAGACCGATTATTCTTTTGTCAGATTATAGAACTTGATAAACCCCATTTCTTACAATTGAAACCAAGATCCTAGAAAATTAGAATGGACGTTATAATTCAACAAATTCTTAAAGTATCGAACCCAGAAAATAAAAACTAAGAGGTCGAGACGGCTTCCAATACGTTAAATGTATAGTGCTTCCCGAATGTAATCTAAACACATTAGTTTGAGATGTGTGGCTCAATTAGAAGCAGAGTTATAAGGATGCAAAATTAAGAGGGTTCGACCCAGTTTCTAGGCTAGGAAACGGGTCCGACACCGTTTCTAGTTGAATTAACGAAAAGAGTTCCAGTACTAGAACGTGATGTTGATGAAAAAACCGAAAACATTTCGAAATATTAAATGAGAATCAGCAATGTGCTGTATGCAAAAGGTTTTGAACCCAGAATACCTAAAGTAACTAGGTCCAGACCAATACCCACATGTTCAAAGTGTAGTACACCCCGAATGAAATACAATAATATTAGTTTCAAATCTGTAGCTTGATTACAAGACACGTTACGAGATCATAAATTTAAGAGGGTTCGACCCACTTTCTAAGCTAGGTAAGGGGTCCGAACCCGATTCTGGTCAGTTCAGAAAATAGTGTCTGCTTAGTATTATTGAACAACACCAGAATGAGCTCTATAGCATAATTAGATCAAAAGTTATTTCAACTTTTGAAAATTGCAAAGAATTAACACTCACTCTTCCTTGCCTCCCCCGCCTCTCCTCTTTCATTCCTCCTCGCCACACTCCTCCCCCACCTCTCCCATAGAATTAATGTTATTTAAAATACTGATCAATATTACAAAGTAATTTAATCGCACTGTTTTAATTTTTTTGCAGCTAGATATTCAAAACACTGTACAAAAACCTATTATTTTAGATTTGAGTTAAAGTTCATAATACTATTTTATTTTTAATTTTGTTTCTTTATTCACCGCTAGAATATTAGTTGATGCCGAGTATGGTATAAAAGACATTTAGCCTTAAACTTTTAAGTCGCTTCCCTTGATACTGAATGAGATTGTTCATCTACGTAAAGCCTTTTAAGCTCTTTGGGGGGGGGGGGGATCTGGGAAGGGTTGTTAGTTGGCTCCGTGGCCAGCTAGCAACATGGTCTCTGAGGTTGATTGCAGTAACCATGGGATCGCTCGCCCATGTGGGGTCAAACAGCGGTCTTAATTACGGACTCCGTTTCCTGTTGAATCTTGTATACAGCTGGAACTGGAGGAGTTTTTCATTTGCGCTGGATCGAGGCAAAGAGGAGGAGAGAACGGAGAGAGGAAGACAGAGCAGAGGGGAGGAGGGGAGAGAGAGGAAGAGAGAGCAGAGGGGAGGATAGGACAGAGAGAGAGGAAGAGAGGAGACAGAGAGAGAGGAAGAGAGGAGACAGAGAGAGAGGAGACAGAGAAAGGAAGAGAGAGCAGAGGGGAGGAGGGGACAGAGAGAGAGGAGGGCCATCCATCGAAATGAACAACTTCCCGAACCATAAGAGATTTAGTTCGAGCCCGTTGTTCTTTTCATGAGATCGAGACTGATTTCCGTTCAGCACGATAACATAAAACTCTTCTCTCTTTACAAACTTCACACATTCTCCAAATTATTCTAACCTACATCACTTTTCACTTCAAATTCTTTCTAATTGTTTAAAAAATTAACCTAAATCACTTTTCAATTCCAAAAAAAATTTTTTTTTTCATCTTGTACCCTCTCTTCATACATTGACAGATATTCAAAGTCTATCTTTTCATCAGACTCCCCAAAAAAGTGATTTTACCTGTTGATTCTGTCATATGTTTCAAACAAATTTCGAAAAACTGTCTGACTTTGTCAAATTCTCCGATTTATCTGGCTTTTTACAACTGAATGATCCAGTGAAGTGTATGATACCTCAACAAACCACATCGTTTTTTATCTCTTTCACACACACCTCATTTTTACTGCAAATTAGTTAAACAAATTAGTTTAAATCTCGTCTGCCCAAAAAATTTAAATTCTTTTTTTTTTCACATGAAACACCCGGTTTTTTCTGATTTTCACACATATTTTCAGAAAAAAGCACAAGAAATACCGATTTACATGGCTTTTACAATCGAATAATCCAGTAAGTGTACGATATCTCAACAAAACACATCATTTTTTATCTCATACACACCTCACTTCAAACTAACCCATTTAAACTAATTCACAAATTAGTTTAAACCTCATTTAAAAAAAAAATGAAATTAGTTTTTCACATGCTAAAAATCACACTGGTTCTTTTCTAATTTTCACACATATTTTCACAAAAACCACAAGAAACATACATTCTCCCTCATCCCCCATAACTTTTTCCAGGCATTTTCATAGAATTCTCGAGCCCCTTTTACTGTGTCAGAACTCTCATTTATGCTACTACTCCCATGTGTAGTAATGTATGTCGCGGTGTTTGTAATAAGTGTTAGTTATTCTGAATCCATTGAGTTTACTTACCTGTAGGAGACGTTGCCCATTGCCATTGCAGCTATCAATACCAAAAGGGTCTATTACTCCTCCCCAAAGGTCAGAGTCAGTACCAACTTTGGCACTGAAGTCACCAAGAACAAGGGTAAAATCTGATTTCTTGATAGAATTCAAAATATCCTGAAGTTGTTCATAAAACCTCTCCTTCTCCTCCTCATCGGCATCCTCAGTGGGGTCATAACAGCAGATAACATTCAAGTCTTTAACGCTTATCTGAAATTTTGCTGTAAGAAACCTTTCATTAATGCACTCATATCCTAGAAGAGCGTCACTAGCGTGTGTGCTGAGAAGCAGACCCACGCCTTGGTGATGCTTATTGTCGTCCCTCCCTGAAAAGAGAAATTTAAGATTATTTTCAAGAATCTGACCTTTATCTGTCCATCTGGTTTCTTGCAAGCCGAGAATATCTAAATTATAATGGTGGAATTCTTGTGTGAGGACATCAAGAGAAAAAGCTCTGTGCAGAGTCCTCACATTCCAACTACCTATGGAGAGAAAATGGTTAGTGGGATGTCTAAAGAAACTATGTGTAGTGAGAGAGGGAATGCCGACAATATCAAACAGCCCCCTAATCGCAGACATGGGGCAAAGAACCGTTCCCCCACTACTAAAGGCTGAAGCCATCTACACTGGAAGACTTCCTCCAATGTAGAATTTGACGATGCCAATAGAAGCAAAGAGTTCAGGTGCCTGCAATGACTTCTGCTCAGGATTATCCACCAGCTGATAAACATATCCTGTGAATCTATTCACTTGGGGCTGTCAACCCACAAACAAATAGAAAACACAGCGGAAGATTTTCCCTCCACAGAAGTCCACCAGTGCAGCAAAATCAGGATCCATAATCAAGCTCAGAGCCATATATCTGTCCAGTTCAGTGGGTTTATATGGTCAGCATCAGGACCCTGTGTGGTTGACCACTCCTCAGCAGGGTAGAAAAAAAGAAAAGTAGCCACAGTTGTCCAGATCAATAGGCCACACTAATCTGGCAGCCCTCCCCTTCCGTTCACTTCCACAAGAGAGTATCTCTTTTGAAAGTTACTAACGGTCTGCACCACGAGAAGGCGAGGTCGGACATTAGGTGCTAGGCCTGGCCGGTTCAATGCATCATCACAGGGGATTGGTGCATAGCTCTCCTTCCAGTGACTACCTAGCTACCATTTACAGATCCTCTTTATGATAGATCAGTTATTTTGTAAATAAACAAAGTACCCCATCCGAAGAAGATAATCCATCTTGAAATTTCTCTTGGCACCCCTAAACCTCCAAGTATTGCGCCTCTCTTATTAAAATTAGTCTCCATCTGGTTGAAGAATGATGCCGTCAGATATTTGTATTCAGACATATTCTGCACCGCACTTTCCGCGTCCCTTACCACGTCAGGACTTGTTCTGGAACGATGAAGTGATTTTACGTTATATTCTTATTTCTGCCATGTCTCAAATCATTACTCTCCGTAGTGTTATGCTAATACTAAACCATTTCAAATCCTCACCACACGAATCAGAGGTAAAAAAAAAATTCCTTCTTCCTTACAAATTTCAGTCCCCTTCCAATTGGGGCGGGGGTGGCTCAGTCGGTAGTACGCGAGGCTCGTAATCTGTAGTTCCCAGGTTCGAGTCCCAGCTGGGTCAGCGTTGAGATTTTCTCCACAAAATTCCCCGCCCTACCCACGGTCAGTAGGGGACACCGATGGGCTTGGAAAGGCCGCCGTCCGTCGGATGGGACGTTAAGCCGTGGGCCCGTGTGCGGGAGAGCCATACCCTGTGCACGTTAAAGAACACGCTGGATGGCCTTGACGGGAGTCTACCATCTGTCTCCCAACAGCTGTTCCAGTGGGTCCCCTCCCCCAACCTTCTCTGAGCCTTCGGGGTACATGTGACCTGGCAATTTAGCCCATGGTGTGCAAAAAAGTGCCGCTCAAAGGTAAAACAACCCAACCCAACTCTAATCTCCCTCTTGAAATCTTAGAAATGCGCATTTTATGAAAGTTTTATATTCAGATATACAGTGGTTCCAACAGTCTTTTGTCAGTAAAGTTCAAAGGTTTTAGGAAGCATCCCCTTCTTTGCATAAGGAGACTGTTGTTTATGACCTTGTTGTTGTTTTCCTTAATAAAATGGGGTGGCCATGAAAAGGGCTGTTTTCATTTCATAGGAATTACGAGTAGCAATTTTTCCCCCACACTGTTAGAAGAATTTTCCATTATTCACATAATGGCAAATTCAAATGAAATATATTGTTAATAACCTAATTTTAGATCAATTCGCCGTAGAAACTTAGAATAAAATTAGAATAAATTGAAATTTAGACTGAAATTAGATAAAATTTAGAAATATTTATTGAAAATTGTAAAATCTAATGATTACAAATCCAAAATTTTGTTAACACATGGACGGAAGCAGCAAAAGAGGATTCTGCAAAATGATTGAAGTGTTCTGTTGAGACATCCTCTAACCCTTCTCTTCCTGCCCTGTTGCACCGGCAAGCTCTTCACTTGTGCCTGTTGCTCAGCTGGTATAATTGAAAGGGATTGAGGGTTTTTGACTTCCGGCAAGCTCTTCACAGGTGCCTGTTGCTCAGCTGCTATAACTGAAAGGGATTGAGGGTTTTCGACTTCCGGCAAGCTCTTCACAGGTGCCTGTTGCTCAGCTGGTAAAACGGAAAGGGTTTGAGGGTTTTTGACTTCCGGCAAGCTCTTCACATGTGCCTGTTGCTCAGCTGGTATAACTGAAAGGGATTGAGGGTTTTCGACTTCCGGCAAGCTCTTCACATGTGCCTGTTGCTCAGCTGGTATAACTGAAAGGGATTGAGGGTTTTTTGACTTCCGGCAAGCTCTTCACAGGTGCCTGTTGCTCAGCTGGTATAACTGAAAGGGATTGAGGGTTTTTTGACTTCCGGCAAGCTCTTCACAGGTGCCTGTTGCTCAGCTGGTATAACTGAAAGGGATTGAGGGTTTTCGACTTCCGGCAAGCTCTTCACATGTGCCTGTTGCTCAGCTGGTATAACTGAAAGGGATTGAGGGTTTTCGACTTCCGGCAAGCTCTTCACAGGTGCCTGTTGCTCAGCTGGTAAAACGGAAAGGGTTTGAGGGTTTTTGACTTCCGGCAAGCTCTTCACATGTTCCTGTTGCTCAGCTGGTATAACTGAAAGGGATTGAGGGTTTTCGACTTCCGGCAAGCTCTTCACATGTGCCTGTTGCTCAGCTGGTATAACTGAAAGGGATTGAGGGTTTTCGACTTCCGGCAAGCTCTTCACAGGTGCCTGTTGCTCAGCTGGTAAAACTGAAAGGGATTGAAGGTTTTTGACTTCCGTTATGTTTTCTACGAATCCCGTGGATAAACCAATTTCAGCTGCTAACGAGGATGATGGATATTCTTCAATCTTCAGCGACAGGAAGCAATCATCAAATGTCTCGCTGGATCGCGAAGGGTCCAGGTCCAATGCATTGCTTTCATGACCCTCACCGGATGAATTCGGAACTGAATGAAACGATTCATTGCGTTTTCGAAATATAACGTCAAAACCTGCAAATGGGTCCATCCGCTGTTTCTTTGAACAGTCAAACTGTACCCTTAGCAGAGAATGTGGTCGATTACTCCCCATCAGATTAGCTTCAAAAATTTCGTTAGCATTGGTGCTTGACATACCTCCATACGATACGCTGCGTGTTACCGTAGGATCGCATGGTTCCTCTTCAATCTCAACTTCGTCCATTCTGCAATAATATTCAAATTCTCTCCTTAGGGTGGAGCCACTGTCAGCCTTTACTAAGAATCCATCGTTCGTGGTTCCACTTTGCAGCCACAATACGCTGCTTTTGCGCGACATTGTAAATCTCTTTGCTTCACAACGAACTTTTGTCTTCACAATACGAAATCGAAAATTCGACTAAGTGCTGCTGTATAATTTCCTTCAAGTCAACAACTTTAATTGTTTGCTAATTCAACAATGATGCTTTTTTTTTCATAAAACCTATATTTGTGACGTTGTTACTGTTACGTAATACACTCATCTAATAAAATTGTTTATTATCTCTCTCAGTATTGTTTAACATCTATTACGAGTGCTTAACAAACAAATTATCTGTAATCGATTTGTTTAAAAGCAGTGGGATATGTATTTCCAAAAATATTTAAAATTAATGAAACTCGAATTGTTTTTTCAGTTTCACTATCTATCCTCTCTTAACCCTTTTACGACCAAGGGAAACATTTTTCCCATTTTAAAATTGGTGATTGTCGTATTTAATTATAACCTTAAAGGCTGACAGTGGCTCCACCCTAAGGAGAGAATTTGAATATTATTGCAGAATGGACGAAGTTGAGATTGAAGAGGAACCATGCGATCCTACGGTAACACGCAGCGCATCGTATGGTGGTATGTCAAGCAACAATGCTGTTTTATACAGAATGTTAAAACAGAACGTATGCCGAACACAATTACGTAAACGGGAACGTTTAGAAAACAAAAACAGAACTGTCAGGACACATAATATATATACTATGTGCAATGTCCATCTTTGCCTCACTACCAAAAGAAATTGCTTCGCCGAATATCATAATTAGCACATCATTTTGTATAGTAATTTTATTTCATAATTTTGTATTATTTTAGTTAACATTTTGTTCTAATAAACCAATAAATAAAAGACATTGCATAATAAGCCTAACTATAATTTGTGTTACCTTTATAGTCCATTGGGAAAAATATTTCCCATAAAATTCCAAAAAAACTACACATTGTTATGTATTTTTCTTATGATTTTTATTTATTTTACGTCTAAACAAACTAAAATAAACAGTTACATACTAATATTTACTCTTAGAAACCTTATGGTCCTGAAAGGGTTAAGATAGATTGCGAATTAAGTAAGCAGACGTTGAAATAAGTTTTACAATATAATTTAGTGAGAAAAAATATCAACATTTGTCTTTGATTAAATGCAGAAAATGCAAAAATATTGAATCCGAGTCGTTTTCCTCTCTAGGATCATGTCAGCAACTTTAAGAGGAGAAAACAATTGGACCATAGCTTTGTTCAAAATGTTTAAAGCATCGTTTATTGCGCAATTTGCCTCTTCTCGATAAATTAAACTAGAAGTTGAGTGATGTATTTCCTCGAAACTGAAAGCAGTACGTTTCGAGTATGATTAAATTTTAATATTTTTGGAAACACATATTGTTAATCCCAGTGCTTTGAAACAATTTGTTTAGAGATAATTTGTTTCTTGAGCACAAATAATAGATGTTAAACAATGTTGAAAGGGAAAAGAAACATTTTGTTGTTTTCAAAAATTCGTTTAATTTGAAATTAAGTTTAGCTGTAATCTCTGATTATATCTTCTGGAACAATACATATAGGACTCATCATCAAGAGCCAATGCAATACAAAATGAGCTTGGATTGAATACTCTGCTTGTTTTGCGGAGATGATTCCAGCTGTGTTACATTCATGTTGACGTGAGGAAGAAATCTGATTGCTGAAGGAATATTTGAATCGTCTTCAATCAGTTTAGAATGAATTCACCCCTTCTGTGAAGTAATTCTTATCCAGATATGTAATAAATATAAAACACTTATCTATTGAAACTGCAATTTTATCTTCAAACATGATATGTTTTATAATATAGGGTTCGACAAAAGTTGTTTATTTTACTTTGGCGATGTTCTTGTTCGATGATGTAGGTGTGTTTGCCAGACTTCCGTGTCTTGCCTACGACCCAAAATTCGACATTAAGGGAGCGGAGATGAGCGTAGCCGGTAGCGCGCAATGCTCGTAATCTGCAGTTCCCAGGTTCAAGTCCCACCTGGGCCAGGACTGAGATTTATCTCCACACAGCTCCTATCCTGCCCTCGGTGAGAAAGGGGACACCGATGAGCTTGGATTCGCGAAAGGGAAGGAGCCGAAAGGCTTGGATAAGGGGTGGGGGTTGCTCAGTCGATTGCGCGCCAGGCTCGAATCTGCAGTTCTCAGGTTCGATTCCCACCTGGACCAGGACTCCACACAGCTCCTATCTTTCCCTCGGTGAGAAAGGGGACACCAATGAGCTTGGATTCGCGAAAGGGAAGGAGCCGAAAGGCTTGGATGAGGGGCAGGGGTGGCTCAGTCGATCGCGCGCCAGGCTCGTAATCTGCAGTTCTCAGGTTCGATTCCCACCTGGATCAGGACTGAGATTTATCTCCACACAGCTCCTATATTTCCCTCGGTGAGAAAGGGAACACCAATGAGCTTGGATTCGCGAAAGGGAAGGAGCCGAAAGGCTTGGATAAGGGGCGGGGGTTGCTCAGTCGATTGCGCGCCAGGCTCGAATCTGCAGTTCTCAGGTTCGATTCCCACCTGGATCAGGACTCCACACAGCTCCTATCTTTCCCTCGGTGAGAAAGGGGACACCAATGAGCTTGGATTCGCGAAAGGGAAGGACCCGAAAGGCTTGGATGAGGGGCAGGGGTGGCTCAGTCGATTGCGCGCCAGGCTCGTAATCTGCAGTTCTCAGGTTCGAGTCCCACCTGGACCAGGACTGAGATTTATCTCCACACAGCTCCTATATTTCCCTCAGTGAGAAAGGTGACACCAATGAGCTTGGATTCGCGAAAGGGAAGGAGCCGAAAGGCTTGGATGAGGGCGGGGGTGGCTCAGTCGATTGCGCGCCAGGCTCGTAATCTGCAGTACCCATGTTCGAGTCCCAGCTGGGTCAGCGTTCAGATTTATCTTCGCAAAATTCCCCGCTCTGCCCACAGTCAGTAGGGGACACCGATGGACTTTAAAAAGCCGCCGTCAGTCAGATGGAACGTTAAGCCCTGGCTTCGTGTTCGGGTATGTTTCGTTTAACATCCACAGGGTATGCCCTGTGCACGTTAAAGAACACACTCGATGGTATTGACGGGAGGTTACCATCTGTCTCCTAAAAGCTGCTCCAGTGGGTCCCCTTCCCCTTCTCTGAGCCTTCGGGGTCCTTATGACCTGGCCATTTTGCCCATTGTGTGCAAAAAAGTGCCGCTCAGAGGTAAAACAACCGAAGGCTTGGATGAGCTGTAAAGCCACTGCTCCGTGTGCAGGAGAGCCATACATTGTTCACGTTAAAAACTCTCTGGATGGCCTTGACGGAAGGCTACCATCTTTTACCTAACAGCTGTCCAGTGTGTCCCCTTCCTCCAACAATCTCTGAACCCTCGGGGTCCTTGAGACCTGTCCACTTAGCTCATTGTGTGCAAAAAGTGCCGCTCAGAGGTAAAACAATCCAATCTTGAACAGATTGAAGACATGCTGGATGGCCCTTACGGGAGGATACCATCTGTGAACAGCTGCCAAGTGGATCATCTTTCCAAAATCTTGGAATCCTTGTGACCTGGACATTTAGTACATTGTGTGGAAAAGAAAAGTGCACCCAATGGGGGTAAAAAATAGGAAGCTACCTGTGTGAATTGGAAGAAAATACCTGCACCAAATGTAATAAGATTCTCTTTATCAGTTTTGTAGGGATAATGCTAAAATGTTTTATCAATTTCTTTTCCACTTTTTACAAATTTCCCTAAGTTTTCGAATTGTATTAAAACTAGAACTCCTATGTCCTGTGGCGAACAGGGAAGCTCATTTCGAAAGATAATGAAGTTTTACATTAACCTATTTTTGCACTGTAAGAGTTTTGTTTCGAAATAATGGATCATTGGGAAAATGCAAAAAATAGTATTTTATTTTTACCTTTCATCATCATCATCATCCTCAAGCAATTCCAAGAGGTCCAACCAGACCGTGCAGTTTAGTTCTCCAAGCAAGTCTATCCTGAGCTACATCTACTGCATCTGGCCACTGCACACTAATTCTAACAAGGTCCAGTTTGACATTGTCTGCCCACCGCATCTTAGGTCTCCCCTTCTTTCTGAGGCCTTTAGGCACACTGTTCATAATCCTATTCACCAATCTATAATTATTCATACGGGCAACATGGCCAAACCAAACAAACAATATGCTGCTTAAAGGAGGTTGCAGACTCCTTTGCCTAACCTCATCATTAGTTACAAAGTTGAACCACCTAATGCCCAAGATACTGCGTAAGCATCTGGAATCAAAAGCA
Organism: Ryuthela nishihirai; assembly: GCA_038380435.1. Taxonomy (NCBI): domain Eukaryota; kingdom Metazoa; phylum Arthropoda; class Arachnida; order Araneae; family Heptathelidae; genus Ryuthela; species Ryuthela nishihirai. The sequence goes on along the minus strand of JAWZYU010000020.1, from coordinate 10,410,705 downwards.
TCTAGTTTCCTGTTATCTTGTTTACAAAGTGTCCAAGTTTCACTACCATAACTAACCCTAGAAAGAACCAAACTATTATACAGTCTAAATTTAATCTTTAGGTGTATACGCCTATTTCTCCTCACTCTCCATAGATTCTTAAAAGTACCCATAGCAATCACTATTCGTCTGTTAATCTCATGCCGCACATCACCATTATCTGTTACATAGCTTACAAGATATTTAAACTGTGACACCTGCTCAAGACTGCAACCATTTAGATTAACTGAATCACAGCCTGCCTGATCAATTTTCATCACTTTAGTTTTCTCTCTGTTTATAACCAAACCTACTCTACTACCAGTCTCATCAACAGCTCGAATGAAAGAGTTCATCTCATCAACATCATTTGTCAATAGGGCTAAATCATCAGCATAATCTAAATCAGAAATTTTCGTATCTCCAGATCATTTGAGGCCAAAATATTTCCCTTGAAGTGAATTTCGCATAACATAATCAATAACCAAGCTAAAGAGAAAAGGAGACAAAATGCACCCTTGTCGAACACCAGAAGTAATGTTAAACCAATTGCTTCAAGTCTTACCAACTCTCACACACGACTCAGTGTTATTATAGAGAGCTTTCATTATGTTAACTAACTTGTCAGTTATACCATATGATCTCGCAATCAACCACAAATTATGACGTTCAACAGAGTCGAAAGCCTTTTTGAAATCAACAAAGCTAGCAACCAAAGGTTTCTGAAACTCTAAACATTTCTCAAGAATCTGCCCAAGTGAAAATATCTGATAAACACATCCCCTACCACTCCTGAATCCACATTGCTCATCACGCAATTGACTGGCATCCAGATTCTTAATTCTATATAAACACAATCATGCAAAGAACTTTTCCTGGAACAGAGAGTAGGCTGATACCCCTATAGTTATCACAAGCGATCACCTTTTTTGAAAACAGGGATAATAATAACTCTGGTAAAATCCTTAGCAACCAAGTCTTTATCATAAAAGATATTCAGAATTTCAGTCATCCAACAGAAACATTCCCAGCTCTAAGCATTTTTGTAGTAATTTCAATTACACCTAGGGATTTATGAAGTTTAAGTTTAGAAACAGCCAAAATAACTTCAGATTGTGTTTTAGGGCCAACATTAAAGCCACCAATGCATCTATCATCATTGCAAACAATGGGAGTAGAACTAACTACATTGTTTAGAACATCACTGAAATGCTTAGCCCACTTAGCCATGACAGAATCCTCACCTTCTATTATAACCTTACCATATTTATCCTTCAATCCCTGTATACCTGTCCGTTTTCTACCACACAAAACATTAACTATCTGGTACAGCTCTCTGCTGTTGTGCTGTCTAACTGCTTCCTAGGCTTTATCAACCAAGCCATCAAGCAAAAGATTCTTATCAGCAGCTAACTGATGCTTTACACGTTTATTAAGCTCTCTGTAATGGTTTCTGTTAGGACTAGTAGGGTATTGATTAAGGACATTCCTGCAGTTCTTTCTTTCTGAAATGAGCTAAAGTGCCTTATCACTCAAATGATTCTCTTCCTCTGCTCGTTTTTTCCTAAAAGAATAAAGTTAGTGTCCAAAAAAGCCTGTTTAAAATGATCCCATTCTTCCTCAACTTCAGTAGTAAGCATACCATGACTGTCATAATGACTAAGTAACCTATCATGGTTAGCTTTGGCTATAACTGGGTCTTTCAGAGCTTCAGTATTAAAAGTAAAATTTTAACCCTAGCACAACACTTTTTAAGTTTAAGTTGCAAGACACTTTTAACAAGGTAATGGTCAGATCCAATTTCAGCTCCCCTATATGCCCTAGTATTCCTAACAGAACTAGCCCATTTGCTGTTAATTAATATATAATCAATCATATTCTTATGCAGCCCATCAGGTGAAACCCATGTGCACTTATGTAAGCCTCGGTGTTTGTAATATGTGTTAGTTATTTTGAATCCATTGAGTTTACTTACCTGTAGGAGACGTTGCCCATTGCCATTGCAGCTACCAATACCAAAGGGGCCTATTACTCCTCCCCAAAGATCAGAGTCAGTACCAATTTGGCATTGAAGTCACCAAGAACAAGGGTAATATCTCCTTTTTTGACAGAATTCAAAATATCCTGAAGTTGTCCGTAATACCTGTCCTTCTCGTCCTCATCGGCATCCTCAGTGGGGGCATAATAGCAGATAACATTCAAGTCTTTAATGCTTGTCTGAAATTTAGCAGTAAGAAACCTTTCATTAATGGATTCATATCCTAGAATGTATCACTAGCGTGTCTGCTGAGAAGCAGACCTACGCTTCGGTGATCTTAATACTTACGCAACTCAAACATAATTTTTATTTATTTCTAAAGGCAAAGAAATTGGATGTCGACAGACGACAAAGCGAAAACATTCTCGTTCTTATTTTTTCTGTTGAAAAAGGTGTTAACTAGAAAATGAACATAACGCCTCTAGCGAATATGGGACGCTCGATAAGCGCCCTCTAACAGTAACAATTCGAACACTTGGATGATTGGAAAAAAAGCAAAATAGTAATATTCGATTAGTAAATATAAACCATAAAAAGAATTTTTCATTTATCTGTTACAGAAAAAAATGTTGCTACTTTGTACATACGCATACAAACTGACAAGCTCTCCTCAGACCTCTGTGGCAAGCAACTGCTTTAGGGGGTCCTGGGGGTCGAGTGGATAACGTGCTTGGCTGCTGATCAATGGGACTTGGGTTCGAGCTTCGAGTAAGGCATGATGTTTGTGCAGTTTCTGTTGAGGGGATGCCATACTCGCAGAGCTCCTGCTATGGCGTATTAAACTGGCAGATTCCTGTCAGACCTCTGTAGCAAGCAGCTGCTTGAGAAAGTATTTATTTATTTTTTAATGTAAACTTCTTAAATATCGCCCTCTACCACCAAATTTCGAAATTCCTTTCATGATTTAATTTGTTTGCATATTCGTTTAAGCGTTTGGCATTTTCCAATTTTCTCTACCGCTAGGAGGCGTTGTGAAAGTTATTGGGATATGCAAAAAATGCGAATCGTAACATTTCATCGATATCTGTGGAACATGAAAGATTTAAAAGAAAGAATTTAAGTGTTCTTCAAAAAAATAAGAAAGAAAATTGAATGTAGACGGAGGGACAGACGGTCATGAAAAAATGAAAATATTATTCATTTATTATTGATTTAACTTATAATAATACATCAACAATAAATGATATGAAATCATGAGTGATCACATTTATCAAAGGTAACAAATTGGAATATTTAAATAGGAATACATATGTGATGTTAACTCTTCGTTTGTCGGTCCCTCGGTTCGATCGCTATACGCGACGGGTGAAAGAGTCTTTCGGATAGAATCAAACGGTTTATTCACAATTGCAGAGACTCGATACTGAGGCTCCTCCCCAATAAATTAGTCCAACTTCAGGCTTTACTTAAAAATAACAAAGATTTATTTAACCTTCCAACGTACTTGCTGGTCGAGGACATATGCTCAATTACATGGATTACAACAACACCAGCTTACTATGCCTGTTCAGCTGTATTTACAGAGCCATTGTTGCTATTACCTGTCGGCATTTTCCAGCTTTACAATTTCTCGTCCGTCTCCTTCCGAAACTAGACCGGCTCTCCCGTTCTCATCGTTGCCAAACCCTTTCTTTTCTTTCTTCCGCTGCCTGACCACCTGGGCCATCCGCTAGCAGTTGGGCGACATCCGTCCCTCGGGGCACTGCCCCTTCAATTAACTTTCCAGATGCCAGGACAGAGGCCTCCCCGTAGCATATGACTATTTTGGCGAAATCCAAAATAAATATACACAGCCTGAACAAAAAAATCTAAAAAGGCCTCCAGCCTGACACCTCCCTGCCAGAAGTCAGTAGTTAGTCCTGTTAACTGCTGACTAAAAAGTCAAGTTGAATGCTGAAAATCAGAGTTCATTTTCGCATTAATCTTAGAGTTCAATGCCACAAGATACAGAGTTCTAAGTTGCTTCATGAATTCTATAAATTCTCTGCGAATTGGCACCTCTTTTACACATCTATGTACACTATAATTACATATAAAATAACTTCTAGGTATACTTCCGGTGACTGAGTCTAAATATTGTCTTTTTGCTTCAAACAAAAAAAACCTGGTGACTGAAGTAGCTGTCCGAGCGTACACAGTTTATAAATTAATTATCTCACTAAAAACTGTCTTTGCCGAAGGTATGCCATACTGGCGGTGTTCATTCGTCCATAGGTGACATCCCATGTGAAAGGCTATGCACACCTTTCGTGACTACCTAGAGATCACCTTCCCGTACGTACCCTCAGACTCTACAGGTTGAAAGTCGTCGACATTGGCGTCGGCCTGACCCATTGTTATCTCCAATTGCCATGTTCGCTCCCTCCCCTACATAATTTTGATCATCGTAGACATCGAGTCTGACAGATCGCTGCACATGTTTGGGCTGGGAGATAGGGTGGCGCTGATTGGACGGTCTCCATGGAGCATACATTTCCCTGTTACTAACTGGAATTTCTCTACCTCTTTCATAGTAGCTTCCTCTATTGGCCCACGGCTCGTGGATTTTCCTCCTGAGGTTACCAGTTACAGGCCTTCTCTCCTTCTTTCTAATTAACTTACCATATGCTTCCACACTCAGAAGTACCTCCTTCCGCAGCTTTGCTACTACTGCGCATAGCACTTTAATTTCTCCGCCACTCACAGTGCTATTGTCTGTACCATCAATCAAACTTAAAGGCAGCTCTTTTACCTCTGCCCTTATGGCATCACCAAACGGCCCATGCAACAACAGATGGTCTTTTACCGGGTGCTTTTCTTCTTTCAGCATCCCCTTTCTGATTACTGTCAGTTCTGCCCCCGAATCCACGACTGCTCTAGCTGTCTGGTCGCCACATCTGACTCGAACCTCTTCATAATCTACTGGGATACGTATCTCTCCCTGTCCCATTACTCGACTGCTTGGACTTGGCTTTGTATGTGTCGTAACCCTTCCTATTGTTGCCTCACAAACATCTTTAGAATTCTGATCCAAGGTGCTAACTTGGTACACCTGAGTTCGGTTCTCACGGTCCCCAGTTCTCAGTGGGCAATCTTTCATCAAGTGTTCGTCAGATCTACATTTATGGCATCTCCTTACTTTTGGGACATTTCTATATTCAGCTAAATTTACTGCCGATTGATACCTTCTGCTCGAATAATTTCTCTCTGAGTCTATCCTCTGCTGGGGGGAAACAACACGTTCTGCATAATGTCTATGCCTTACCTCTTTAAAAGTTAGGACCTCTTCCGTTCCGTTTACACTGGCTAGATGGATTTCTGCCCACGTGGCTATTTCGTCTGCTTTTGCCCATGACTCTGCCTCTTTCTGTACTACGTAAGCATGGGTGTCTTGAGGAAGGCTATCACGTAACTTATCCGACACTATCAGGTCCATAAGCTCCTCAAAATTTGTCACCTTCCTACTGCGGACGTAGTAATCCCAGCTATTTCTGAGTCTCGAGGCTAACTGATTATATGACTCATTCGGTTCTTTCGCGATAGTTTCAAACTTTCTCTTGTACGCAGAGGGAGTGAGCTTAAACTCTTTTAATACAGCCTCTTTAACTTTCTTATAATAAACAAAATCCTCTGCACTTAATTTTCGAAAAACGTGATTTGCATAATTACCATCTAAAAAAGAAATGATGACTTTGCCTTGAAACACCTCTGGTACTTCATATATCTTAAATCCCCTTTCCGCTGTCTCAAAGAGATTTATCACTTCTTCTGGGTTTTTAGGGCTTCCAGCTAACATATTTCCCAATAATTTTATATAATTAGCCAGCCGCGCATCTGCTGGGTTACTAGAAACTGCCACCGTTCGCACATCACCCCTCTCCTCGTTTGCATTCTTCATTTGCAGTTCCAGCATTCTATACTCATGCTCTCTCTCCTTTTCTCTTTCTGCCGCCTCTCTCTCCTTTTCCCTTTCTGCTGCCTCTCTCTCCTTTTCCCTTTCTGCTGCCTCTCTCTCTTCCCTTCTCAGTTGCATCTCTAACCTCATCCTCTCTAATTCAAAATCATATCCAATCCTTTCCTTAGCTCTCTGCTTTCTGGTCCCGCTCTGCAGCATATCCGTATCGTTGTCATTGCCATAATCCCTCAACCCTCTCATGTCTATCGCAGCATCAGACTCTCTGTCTATTGTCACCTCCTCGCCTCCCAGATCATTCCCTGAATAACCACCATGCGCGCTATCCCTCTCTGTGAAGCCTCGTCTTAACTCATCCCTTTCCCTATCGCGACCGCTCCTAAGCTCCATTTTAGCTCGTACAGGCCTCTGCCGTATCTAACTACTCGCCCCTAGAGTAAGAGGATACTTACCTCCGATGTGATGACAGGAATGAACCGCCTCGTCAGTCTGCCACCCGAAGCACACGGTCGGAACACTCTTGGCAGTATCAGCCTTGCGTCAGTCAGCTCCCAGTGGATGTTGAACTTTTCCGTCACCTTCACAGCTTTTTCCACAGTTCGAACGTGATGCACGATTCTTCAGGTACCTTCACAGCTATTCTATCGCCTGAAGCACACTGCAGGGCACTCTTGGCAGTATCAGCCTTGTTCTGGTCAGCTCACAATGGATGTCGGAACTCTTCCGTCACCTTCGTCGCTACTTTCACCGCTGTTGCGTATCCTGTCGACTGCGCCACTTTGTGATGTTAACTCTTCGTTTGTCGGTCCCTCGGTTCGATCGCTATACGCGACGGGTGAAAGAGTCTTTCGGATAGAATCAAACGGTTTATTCACAATTGCAGAGACTCGATACTGAGGCTCCTCCCCAATAAATTAGTCCAACTTCAGGCTTTACTTAAAAATAACAAAGATTTATTTAACCTTCCAACGTACTTGCTGGACGAGGACATATGCTCAATTACATGGATTACAACAACACCAGCTTACTATGCCTGTTCAGCTGTATTTACAGAGCCAATGCCGCTATTACCTGTCGGCATTTTCCAGCTTTACAATTTCTCGTCCGTCTCCTTCCGAAACTAGACCGGCTCTCCCGTTCTCATCGTTGCCAAACCCTTTCTTTTCTTTCTTCCGCTGCCTGACCACCTGGGCCGTCCGCTAGCAGTTGGGCGACATCCGTCCCTCGGGGCACTGCCCCTTCAATTAACTTTCCAGATGCCAGGACAGAGGCCTCCCTGTAGCATATGACTATTTTGGCGAAATCCAAAATAAATATACACAGCCTGAACAAAAAAATCTAAAAAGGCCTCCAGCCTGACAACATACATAGTGTAAAATACAGCACATGATATATATACACAAGAAGGAAAAGAAAATAATACGTATTTTTTATTATGCACAATTAAGGAGTAGTGCAAGCACATTAAAGTTCGCTCTCTCCTCCATTAGTGTAATTCAGTTACCATTCCATCTAAGGGGAATGCCTATCGCTCTTTCACTATCGTTTTAATTAATTGCTTTCACTTCAGCTCTCGTTCAGTAGGAATCTCTAGAAAACGTTCAGCATCGTAGTCCTCAAAACGCGCAAATTAAGTGCCTCTTTCACTGCCGCTTTATGCTTAATAAGATTTGCTTTGTTCCTCGCCCGATCACTTACTTAAGCGTTTCGGCTTCCAGTCCCTATGCTTTAGTTCGAGTCCTTTAATTGCACAGATTTAAAATATAACAGTTATTATATATAGTCTGTAAATGGTAGCTAGGTAGTCACTGGAAGGAGAGCTATGCACCAATCCCCTGTGATGATGCATAGAACCGGCCAGGCCTAGCACCTAATGTCCGACCCCGCCTTCTCGTGGTGCGGACCGTTAGTAACTTTCAAAAGAGATACTCTCTTGTGGAAGTGAACGGAAGGGGAGGGCTGCCAGATTAGTGTGGCCTACTGATCTGGACAACTATGGCTACTTTTCTTTCTTTTTTTTCTACACTGCTGAGGAGTGGTCAACCACACAGGGTCCTGGTGCTGACCATATAAACCTACTGGACTGGACAGATATATGGCTCTGAGCTTGATTATGGATCCTGATTTTGCTGCACTGGTGGGCTTCTGTGGAGGGAAAATCTTCCGCTGTGTTTTCTGTTTGTTTGTGGGTTGACAGCCCCAAGTGAATAGATTCACAGGATATGTTTATCAGCTGGTGGATAATCCTGAGCAGAAGTCATCGCAGGCACCTGAACTGTGACACCTGCTCAAGACTGCAACCATTCAGATTAACTGAATCACAGCCTGCCTGACCAATTTTCATCACTTTAGTTTTCTCTCTGTTTATAACCAAACCTACTCTACTACCAGTCTCATCAACAGCTCGAATGAAAGAGTTCATCTCATCAACATCATTTGCCAAAAGGGCTAAATCATCAGCATAATCTAAATCAGAAATTTTCGTATCTCCAGCCCATTTAAGGCCAAAATCTTTCCCTTGAAGTGAATTTCGCATAACATAATCAATAACCAAGCTAAAGAGAAAAGGAGACAAAATGCACCCTTGTCGAACACCAGAAGTAATGCTAAACCAATTGCTACAAGCCTTACCAACCCTCACACACGACTCAGTGTTATTATAGAGAGTTTTCATTATGTTAACTAACTTCTCTGGTATACCATATGATTTCACAATCAACCACAAATTATGACGATCAACAGAGTCGAAAGCCTTTTTGAAATCAACAAAGCTAGCAACCAAAGGTTTCTGAAACTCTAAACATTTCTCAAGAATCTGCCTAAGTGAAAAAATCTGATCCACACATCCCCTACCACTTCTGAATCCACATTGCTCATCACGCAATTGATTGTCAACCAGATTCTTAATTCTATTAAGCACAATCATGGAAAGAACTTTACCTGGAACAGAGAGTAGGCTGATACCCCTATAGTTATCACAAGTACTGCGATCCCTTTTTTTGAAAATAGGGAAACAATAGCTCTGGCAAGTCCCGAGGTGGTTCTCCCCATTCCCAATTCTACCTTTATGATAGGTCAGCGTCTCAATGTACCCCTTCGGAAGAATTTCCCTTCGACCCCCTAAACCTCCAAGAGTTGAACTTTTCTTATTTAGTATCCAGCGGGATGAAGGATGTAGCCATCAGATATTTGTGTCTCAGCACTTTCCGCGTCAGGACTTGTTTTGGAACGATAAAGTGGTTTTACGTTTGTCTCAATTCATTACTCTCCGTTAGTATATCCGTTACGCGACATGGTTTAAAACTTTTTATTCCTGATACTTATTACCGCTGTATCCTCAGTACGTGATGCAAACTCATTCCTAGGAAGTAACAATCGATAACAATTTCTTCCTCCGAAGAAAAATCAGCTAAAACAGTTTTAAAAATCGTCTCTGAATGTTATAGAAAGTAAGAATGCTAAAAGTACGTTACGGTTACCCTTGCGTAAAAAAAAACTTTAGTTCCATCATGAATGCATGTTAATGGAGTAGGGGACATTAGTTTTAGCAAATACTACAACTATAAAAAATAATACATTGTCTCCCTCGAGCGTACCCTTTCAACTTACCTGCACTAATCCACTGAAATTTTACTTGCAACAGGACTGATAGGCGGATTCTTTGTAGTATTTGCTAAATTTTGACTAACTAACTGTGACGACAGGAAAAAGTGTAAAAATCACATAAAAATGCACAGGGTAAGTGTAAGAATCGTTCCAAAAAAGAGAAAATTATAACTCAAATAGTAAGACAGAAAAATTCAAAGAAAGTGATACATGTAGCAGTCATAAACAAGGTGAAACGGGATTTTCTTTACCATACCTATTAATGCGAGCCATCTAATGTGGAAAATAAGTGATCCTAATGACTAACCGATAAATGTCCCTCTTTAACAGATGACATGCTTTCATAGCTAAAAGAATGCGTGCTTTATGAGACGGTAGCATTATGTTTATTTTAATCTGTCTTTTAAAATCTGACAAAACCATACGTACCGGTTAGGGTACAATGTTTAAGCAGAGTTTTTTACCAAACCGTTCACAAAAAATGCAAGAGGTTTAACACTCTGTGTAAAATATATGTATACGACTAAATAGTTTTTAAGCAACTATTATGTAGTCACTTTATGGGTAGTATAAATTATTCTCATCGTTAAAGGTTAACGTAGGGTAAATATGGTAACCCACTAAGCAGAACTCTGCGTAAATAAAAATATGGTAATCCACTTAGCACATTATAACTAAATTAGCATATAAACTAATCCGACACGCTCTTGGTACACATGGAAAGTAAAATTAATTAATTTACAAAGCACACATAATGTTTGTTACGCGTTATAGATAAATAGAAACGGTAACAAAACTCAACTACGTTATAGATAAAATAGTAATGGTAACAAAACTCAGCACTATAGTTAAAAGAAATGGTGGCAATATAGATATAAATCTTAAAATATACTCACCCTTACACGTCATAGGGTACGCAGAGGACCAGGAATATGAAATACAAATAGAAAATTAAAATTTTTACTTACAAAACACACACACACACAACCAAACACACTGTATGAAAGGCAATCCTTTGACATATTTGGGTGGCTTTGAAAAAAGCCTTTTGTTTTTTTCTTCTATTTATATTTTTTTCTTCTTTTTGTATATTTTTTTCGTCTTTTCATTTTATTTTTTCCGGTTATTCGATCCTCCTCTTGCGGGAAGGAGGCGCAGAAAACTCGATCCGTACAGGGGAGACGGTTGACACTGTCTCCTCTGAGTCAAGCGACTGAACGCCTGTCGTGTCCACCTCAGTTTCTGACGGGCACTCCTTTATTTCTGTCACGTATTCCTCCTTTATTTCCGACATGTACCCCTCCGCGGTTTCTCGCTCTACCAGCGGGTTAGCGTAGCTTGGAGGATTCGCGATGAAGCCCCTTAGGTGCCTTACGGTGCTACGGGGGAAACCAGGGCGTAATACTGTATGAGAAGAGCATCGGCATACCACCCCACCGCAAAACGTCTCTCACGCGTCGTCCTCCATGGTGACATAGAGTGCTCGCTGCTCCGGTAACATCTGAACATCGACATTCGTATCAGCATGACGGATTGGTTAAGGGGCCCTCACCCCCAACCTTGCACCAACTGGAGACCTTGGACGTGGTTCGAGGTGACAGGAACAATCGCAAAACTTCCTGCAATGGGTAGACGGTAGCCTGTCCCTTGGATAGGTTAGTGAGAAATAACCGTGGGGTATACTAAACCTCATTTTGACACAAGTTAGAATGAGTTCACACAACGCTCCTCGTTATATGCTGCATCGGTCTGGCCCATGCGGATGTTGATACAGTCTCATCAAACTCTTCCGTTAAATGAAGGAAATAATTCATCAGGGCTTATCAGTTGTAAATATTGCAACATGCGTGCAAACATCGATCAACTTCCTCTCACTCAAATCAACATAACGATAAGAACTCTGACACGTGCACTACGGTAGAGGTTAAATCATGCTTTATATAGCACACGACTATGTCCGTGTCAAATTATGACTCACTTTTTAATATCCCTTCGTCTCGTTCTTAACGCATTTCGTACCCTCTACAGGATTTTGGGTTTTTCTAAGTTTGAAAATTCTCGGATTGCCGTTAGTTTCTATCGTTTATCGTGTGCTGATCAAAGCTCGTTAGGGGTTTTGCTTCCAAGTTCTTAATCCTAACAGATCTCATGTCATCTTCTGTATTACCAAAAAATACATAGAAGATTGGCCCGAAAATGCACAAAGTACATGGTATTGAGTGACGTATTATCTTTAAAATATGTAGGAATGAGAATATACATGAATACACAGTAGAAAATTTAAGAGTGTTTAAAAACATCACCGTAAACTCTTTGAAACATAAAACATGTCTGCTATTCTTACGTCCACAAATGTTAAAAGATAGAAATTTCAGATATACAGCATGTTACATGCAGCAGTCAAAAAGGCGTTAACTAAAGAATTTTGTCGCTATAGAATTTAACCAAGCGATCTATCGGGTAAAAGGAAACCTGAAAACTAAGACAAAAACACGTCTTTACTAGAAGGAGTAATAGCGGGAAAACCATGAAATATTACTGTACTAGGATCTAGAAAAATCGTTATCCATTACGTTATTTTTTTTTTTATTATATTCATGTATTTCACCTAATTTTCTTGTCAAGAGCTAAAATTATTTGATGAATGAACGACAAAATATCTTCAAATGCAGTGGACGCATGACAGAATAACTTCAAAATAAGTTCCAATAGCTGAAAAAACAACTGTAAAAAATTAGATAAATACACACCGGGAAAGACAGAATTGCTTTCAAAACATTAAAATACCTTAAATGTGTGGCTGAATCACCTCCAAATATCTCCAGCACACTTTTAAAGGAAATATTGTCTCATTATAAGCGATTTCATACAAAGAGATACGCACTCTATGCTTCACATTTAAATCTATAGAGATAACGATCACTACCAATGGAACACATCTGTGAAAAAACACGCTACGATTGGGTTTGAGAAAGATTTTTAGCCCATGGGGGTTCTGCACTGCAGGAAAGCACATTATCTTTGATATCAGAACCTACGTGAAAGTTATACTGTTTGGGTTTGAGAAAGATTCTTTAGTTCACAGGACACCGCATTACACTAAAGCACACTGTCTTGTACGTATGTCTGTCTGCATGCTTGTTTCTCTGTGTGTGTGTGTGTCTATGTGTAAATATGTATGTTACTACGAAATGTGTGTACGTGTAGGTGTGTGCATATATGTCAAGATGTAACTGTGTCTGCATGTTTGTTTCTCTCTAGGTGTGTGTGTGTGAGTGTGTGTATGTTCATGTATGTTAATATGTTTCTTTATATGTATATGTTTTCGTGCGTATGTGTTAAGATGTCTGTGTGCACATAGTCGTTTCTCTGTATGTGTATATGTCTTCATGTTTGTCTCTCTCTCTGTGTGTGTGTGTGTGTGTTAAAGTGTCTGTATGTGTTTCATCTTTATGTGTATATGTTATCGTATGTGTGTGTGTGTGTTTGTGCACATGCAAGAATAAACATATTGTTTTACGGACACTTGCTTGCTACAGAAGAAGCTAACAATTTAAAACGAGACTAGTGGTTATACAAAATATTTCATCACAGATCTTAACTTGAATACTCATATTTCAGGAGATGTAAAGATTTTTCTTCAGCACGTTCGAATATTTTTTTAACACGACTGTCTTACGTTACGTTTCCTGTCAGATGTCTCGTAACGAACAAAGCGTGTATGTGTGTTTTGCTAATACAGAAGAGGACATTCAACCGAGAATATTTCAAACTTAGAATAACACAACATCCTGATGCGTTAAGAACGAAGTGGAGGGATACTAACAGCTGAAACATGACCTAAAACGATCGAAATCCTGTTGTTTCGCGCAAGGGGACGAAGGGTGATAAAACGTAATACTGTTGAAAAATCCTTGTTTCGAAAAAAGGACCTTTTCTGGTACAAGGATTTTTTCCAGGAATTCAGTGCGTTTCAGGTCATGGTTCAACTGTTAGTATCCCTCCACTTCGTTCTTAACGCATCAGGATGTTGTGTTATTCTAAGTTTGAAATATTCTCGGTTGTATGTCCTCTTCTGTATTAGCAAAAAACACACATGTTTTGTTCGTTACGAGACATCTGGCAGGAAACGTAACGTAAGACAGTCGTGTTCAAAAAAAATATTCGAACGTGTTAAAGAAAAATCCTTACACCTCCTGAAATATGAGTATTCAAGTTAAGATCTGTGATGAAATATTTTGCATAACCACTAGTCTCGTTTTAAATTGTTAGCTTCTTCTGCAGCAAGCAAGTGTCTGTAAGACAATATGTTTATTCTTGCATGTGAACAAACACACACGCACACATACGATAACATATACACATGAAGATGAAACACATACAGACACTTTAACACCCACACACACACACCGAGAGAGAGAGACAGACATGAAGACGTATACACACACATCCGATTCACAGAAACAGTCATGAAAACATACGCACGCACACACTCACACACACACACCGAGATAGAGAGAGAGACAGACATGAAGACGTATATACACACACACATCCGATTCACAGAAACAAACATGAAAACATACGCACGCATACACACACTCACACGCACACAGAAACAAACATATACACACACACACACAGAAACAAACATGAAGCATACACACGCACAAACATACAATTACAGAGACGAAACAAGTGTGTGAGAAAAACTTAGTCCATCACATTCATGTATGCATAGAGACTTACACTTAGAAAGACATCCATTGAATATCGCCATACACCACACAAGAATATACTTTGCATAAGATCAGAGAAATATTCTCCTACATATTCATAAACAGACTGCTTGAAAGTAATAATTTCCACGTTACTAGTAAACACGTATTTCTTTCTTAGTTTTGAGGATTCTTGTACCGATAGATGGCGCTGGTTAAATGTCCAAAACACAGAAAATCATTTTTTAACTGTTGCAGTGTTCACCTTCCATCGAAAGTTCTATCTTTTGTGCTCGTAAGAATAGTACATAGATATGAAGAGACACAAGAAGGAGACACGTTTCAGGGAGTTCACAGTGTGTCAATATTCTTCTCAAGTGATTGATTCACATACAGCTAAAATGTAATATTCACATGCTGACACAAAAAGTGAATGTTGCTGAAATGTAATATTCACATGCTTACACGAAAAGTGAATGTTGCTGACTTGCATCTTCACTAGAAATGAACGTTGTTGTAAGAAATTTTAACATTAACGCTCTAATACTTAAAAAATGAATGGTTAAACCATTGTTACCAACCTTCTTGCTGCCTTTTAAGCTGGTACAGGGCGCCCTCTGTTTCGAATGCTTACGTTTTCTTTTAATGTGACAATGCGGGTAGTGTGCTTTCCTATCGTTTCTCTTTTTGAATCTCACTTCTGCAATATTGTTTGTCTTGGTTTGAAAGACTTTATGCGTTAGGTCCTGTAAACGCAAAGTATTGTCTATCGATTCTTTGAGCTCTCAGAATCGAGAAGTAATTAGTAGTAGCTTACTGGAGTAATGCTCCATAGACAGTGTTATTTCCAAACAGGATACATATCATTGTCAAAAAAACTTCTGTTTGCCAGAACCACTTTCAAACGAACATAGTGTACTTGTTCTAAGAATAGAAATATTCTTAGTATAGAAATATTCTCATGCAGTAGTATTCTCTCACACTAGTATAGAAATATTCTCATGCAGGAAAAATAACTAAACAGACATGAAATCCCTGTGTCAGATTGTAGTGAAACACCGTATCTTTGTCGAAAAACGTGTGTTTGCAGCTAACCACCTTCACCCACACTTATGCGCTTATTCAAACGTACCGAGGGGACCGGGAACTCTGAAAAGAACGTGATATAGCGCCTTGGAATAACCGCCAAGAGAGCTTACGTTTCTTACGTTACGTTTTATCGATGGTTGAAGTCAGAGAATGCAAAGTTAGGTCTAGCGGATCGATTCTGGGAGTCAACTTTTCATGGAAATACTGTTGTTTTCTTATAAACAGTGAGTTTTCAGATTTCCAAACAAAAGCCGGATTGTCTTCCGTTTGAATCGTATTTATTGCAGTCAACATTGACTTATTGTGAAAGAATGACTGTTCGTGCTACTTTCCTTTTCACACATTAGGAAATTGAAGGTTCGTGCACGTAAGAGTGAGTTCGAAATCAGTGTATCTTTGTTTTAAAAATAAATACGACTTCACGCAGCTAATTGTCGTAACAGTTACCTTTCATACGACTCAGTAGACGGGATGAGAGGATGTCGGGATCTTGGCAGGTAAACAACATTCATGTCTTACTATGGATCTCGTTACGTATGGATCTCAAACTTTGGCTTTGTTAGATCAGAAGTAACGAATCTACTGTCTATGAGATAGATGTTGGCTATCATAACTTATAGCTGTATTGGGGGTAAAGTACTGAAGAGGATTTTCAACGTAAGCAGATATATGCAAAAAAAATAATATGCTTGCGATTTTACCTTTTTTTGGCAAATGGTGCTATGAAAGTAAATATGCACATAGGGAAGATGAATCAGGGATTGAACTTTAATTATCTTGCGAGATGTGTGAGGAAATGCCTAGATATTGAGAGTTTACGATTCTATGAAGAAACATGCATCTGAAGATTAAGTTATGAATTTATCTCTATGACAGTGAAGCAACCTTGCTATCGGTTTTTCATTCTAAATGCTTACACAACCTATGGATAGGTAGTTTGTCTGTGTAATGATGAGTCTGATGCGTAGTATCTTTTGTAGACAGACACTTTGATTAGCGAATGTCAGAAAAAGAGAAAGTCCTTGAATGTGAAAACATCCCTTGTGATCCTGACAGAATTAGACATCTACAGCAGAATTAACTCAGAAGATTGTGTGGAGATATATATCTATAAAAGCGATAGCTCTAGGAATGTTTTTATGTGCTTCGCCGTGATAAATAGTCGTGACTGATAAGTGTTAGAAGTCATTATAAACATTATTTTTATAACTATCTATAAATCTGTTGAGATGTTAATTTGTATTTGAAAATGTCTGAATCTACATCTAAAAAGAAATGCCGGCAGTACAGTATTGAGTATTTGAAATATGGATTTACGTATTCTCCTACAAACCAATCATTACCTATGTGTTTAATTTGCCGAAAAGTTTTTTCAAATGAAGCTATGAAACCTTCTAGGCTATAAGAGCATTTAAATAAAATGCATGCTGATAAGAAGAACAAAGATTTATCCTATTTTCAAGAACTGGAAAAGCAATATTTAAAACAGCCAACTATGTCAAACCTTTTTGCGTCGTCTTCTAAACGAGATGATGATGGACTACGAGCCTCATACAACGTTTCATTGTTAATCGCAAAAGCAGGAAAACCACACACAATTGGCGAGGAATTAATTTCGCCGGCAGTCAAAGAGATATTAAAAACTGTTCTTCATCATAAGACACCGTCAGATATCATCAAAAAAATTCCTCTCAGTAATAATTCAGTGCAAAGAAGAATAGATGAAATGGCAAAAGACGTTGAAATATCATTATGTGATTACTTAAAGACTTTCAAATTTTCCTTCAACTCGATGAATTAACTCTACCAAATAACGAAGCTCTACTCTTGTCATACGTACGATTTATAAAAGAAGAAAAAATTCATGAAAAGTTATTATTTGCTAAAAATTTGGAATCTGATACAAAGGGAGAATCTATATTTAATACCATGCAAACGTTTTTTCAAGAGAAAGAAATTCCTATTTGCAATATTTTGTCTGCTGCTACTGATGGTGCTCCAGCAATGACAGGGCGTCATAAGGGTTTCATAGCGCATTTGAAACAAGCAGTACAAAATGTACTCGCTGTACATTGTATTATTCATCGTCAGCATTTGGTTGCAAAAAATTTGAATGAACGTCTGCATACGTCGCTCCATTACGTTATTAAAGCAATCAATAAGATTAGAAGCAATTCATTGAATGACCGATTATTTGGTAAGCTTTCAAGGTCTGTAAATGGTAGCTAGGTAGTCACTGGAAGGAGATTTAGTTTAGTTTAGTTTACACTTCACAAAAATTGGGAGTTCCTTGCACAGACTTTCCCATAGAATTTATGTTTTCCTTTTTTTTTTTTGAAAATTCTTGATGTTCAGTATTTTTTTTTCCTCTTAGATTTTAAGAGATTTTTTTTTTTGTTTCGTCTTCCTCCTAAACTTTAGGATTTAATTCTTTTGTTTATTTTGTTTTTGTTTATTTAATTTTGATTTATGTCTTTTTTTTTGGTATAAATATATATATTTTTTTATTATTATTGTTTTTTTGGCTTTCTTTAATTTTTTTTATAACCCTTTTTTTTATTATATTTTTTTTGTTATTTTGTTAATTTTTTTTTCTTTCTTTTTTTTGTTTTTTAGAAATTTTTTTTTTCTTTTTTTTTTCTTTTTAATTTTTTTTTATTTTTTTATTTTTTTTTTAAGATTTTTTTTTAATTATTTTTTTTTTTTATTTTTATTAATGAAAAAAAAAATTTTTTTTTTCTTTTTTCTTTCTTTTTTTTATATTACGTTTTTTTTTTTGTTGTTCTGTGTTACAATTTATTCCATATCTCTGTTTCTTTGATGAATTCCAATAGGAAGGCAAATATTTTTGTTTGAATTGAGATTGTAGGGTGATTTAAAATTAAGTTCAGAGTAAATTCGTTAATATTTATGTTTCTAAGTTTTTCAAAGAATTTTTCTCGTTGTGAGTCATATTTTGCACAATTTAATATAAGGTGTGAGGAATTTTCAGTAATATTGCATTTTGTACATTTGGGTGAGGTACTTAATTTGAGTAAGAATTTTGATTTATTTAAAAGAATTGTATCTGTTCTTAGCCGAAATATGATTTTGGATTCATGTCTGGAAAATGGTAATTGTAGGAAGGTATTAATTTTGTTGGAAAGTTCAAATCTGAAATTTGGTTTGAAGATAGAGTGAAATTGAACATGTTTTTCTAAAATTTTGAATTCTAATTGTTTTATTTCTTTTTTAACATGTATATAAAAATTGTGTGTTGGCGAGATGTTATCATAATCATGTGCTGATTTTGCTATGTTATCTACATATTCATTTTCTTTAAATCCAGAGTGTCCTGGTATCCAACAAAGTTGAATATGGTTATTTTTTTCATTTAGGTTTTCATTATAAAGTTTTAGGAGTGTATGTGTGTAGTATGGATATGTGGTGTATGTGTTGTCTTGTATTAATGTGTGTATAGCACTTTTAGAATCAATGAATATAACTATTGATTGATTTGTTAAATTGTCTAATGTCCAGTTAAGTGCGGCAAATATTGCATAAATTTCAGCATGCAATATCTGAGTAAAATCAGGCAATTTGTATGCTAATGATATGTTGTGTGATGGAATATATACAGCAGCACTGGATGACCCAGAATCTTTTATGTAGGACCCATCTGTGTAGATTTCCAAACAATTGTTAAATTTTTCAGATTTAAAATTAATGAATAATTGATATAGAGCTTCATTAGAAATTTCATTTTTTGAATTTAAATGTGGAATCTCTGTATAAACTACTGGGAGTTTGTAACACCATACTGCTACAGATTCAGTAATGTCTCCTCGCAGTTCATCTTTAGTTAGTTTATTAAAGAATTCTTTTAATAATTCATTTTCTTCGATTTTTTTATAGAATATGAGTCTTTTAAAGTTTAGATAAAATGGGTGGTCTGGTAGTTTATAGTGGAGTCTTGTGTAATATTTTAAGATTAAAATTGAATGCCTAATTTCAAATGGAGGAATGGCTGTTTCAGCCAGAAGAGCTAATGTTGGACAAAATTTTGGTAAGCCTAAAGCAATTTTTAAACATTTGTTTTGAATAACATTTAATTTCTTTAAGTTAGTTAAATTAGGTTTGTCTATAAGGTCTAAGCCATATTCCATTTTTGATCTGATTAAATTTAAGTAGAGTGTAATTAAGGTTTTTTGATCAGTACCTTCTTTTTTGAATGCAAAGTATTTAAAAATGTTTAGGAGTTTTGAACCAGAATTGTAAGCTTTCTCCAGATGAGAGTTCCATATTAATTTTGAGTCTAAGTTAAATCCCAATAATTTACATTTGTTGACTTGATTAATAGGTTGCGAGTTAATTTTTAAGAGAAATTTTGGATTATAATTTCTACGTCTATAGAAGTAAATACAAAAAGTTTTATCTGTGTTAATTGTTAAATTCCATTTGTTACAATAATCTATTAGTTTGTCTAATTGTTGTTGTGTTTTTTCTTGTAGAGTATATTCATTTTTGTCTGATACCCAGAAGGTAAGGTCATCAGCATAGCTTGTAAAGTTAAATTTTTTATCAAAAATCTTTTTGATGTCATGTAAGTATAAATCAAAAAGAACAGGGGATAAGGTAGATCCTTGTGATAATCCTTGTGTAATGTTATAAGACTTAGAGTAGGTTGAGTTTAATTTAACCTTTAATTTTCTGTTTCTCAAAAATTTTGCTAGGAATTCTATTAATTTATAGTCTAATTTAGCTTTACACAGTTTGAGTAGTAAATGTTCTATGGAAACTGTATCAAAAGCCTGTGATAGGTCTATTGACACAGCTAGTACTGTTTTTTTCTTTTTATTGGCAGAGTAAATATCATTTAAGAGTAGTGAGATGCATTCTTTAGAAGATCTGTTTTTTCTGAAGCCAAAGAAGTTTTTTGGTAATAATTTTTTCTCTTCAATTTGCCAATTCAGTCTAATAAGAAGCATTTTTTCAAATAATTTTAAGGAGTTGGATAATAGAGAGATTGGTCTATAAGAGGTTATTTCTGTAGGGATTTTATTGGGTTTTTGGATAAAAATTATTAAAATTTCTTCCCACTCTGGTGGTATGTCTAGTGTGTTCCATATATGATTAAAGATAGATAATAATTTTTCTTTCCATGCTTCTGGAAGATTTTTGAAAAGTTTGTTAGAGATCAAGTCTGCACCAGGGGCAGATTTAAGATTAAGTCTTTTTATTGCTCTATTTAGTTCCAATAAGGAAAATGGTAAGTTAACTGTAGTGTCGATTGATTTTAATTTGTTTAACTGTGTGTTATAAAAGGATTTTTGTCTAGAATCTAAGCTAGGTGCAGTTTGAACTATTTTTAAGTTTTGGGCAAATCTTTCAGCTGTTTGACTAATGGTAATGTTATGTTGTAAGGCATATTGGGCTATTGGAAAAGTTTGTTGCTTTTCTTGGACAATACTTTTAAAAATCCTCCAGATGTTTTTTCCTGGAGTAGAGGTTGTTAATTCTGATGTAAATTCTTTCCAATTATCACGAGAGGCAGTTTTTAATTTTCTTCTTACTTCTGCTTTAATTTTTTTAAAATTGTTGATGTCTTGGAAGGTTCTGGTCCTTTTAGCTTTTTGTTCTGCTTTTTTTCTGATAGCTGTTAATCTATTCATATACCATATATTTTTTTTTAATTTTGGAATTTTGTTTATAATTGTTTTAAATACTGATTTAGTTTGTTCCTTAATTGATTCAAAGAATTCATTATATTTTAGATTGTTAGAGGGAGGAGTATTGTTAAGGATTTTTTCGAAGGAGTACCAATCGTTTAAATAAATTTTTTGTTGGTATTTTACTTGTAGTTGTGAAGTCAAAAGTATGGGGTGGTGGTCACTGCCCCTAGTATCTGGGAGCAGTGACCATTTGAATTTGTCACTTAAATCAGTTGAGATTAAAGTTAAATCAATAATTGATTGATTATAGGCTGGGTTTTCGTGAGTAGTTTCTTTACTATTTAGTAAGCTCAGATTTGATTTTGTTATAAAATTACTCAATTGGACACCTGCTGGGTTGGTAGTGTAGGAGTGCCAAAGGGCATGATGGGAGTTAAAATCTCCCAGAATAATAATAGGTTCTGTTAATTGTTTAAGAATATCATTATAGAAATCTTCTCTGATAACCAAACCAGGATTGTAAACATTTAATATGGTGTATGACACATTGTTAATTAATATTTTTACAGCTAAAAGTTCTAATAAAGGGGTATTGTAATTAATTGGAATTATTTTGTGGTGTATATTTTTGTTAATAATGAAACCTATGCCATTATTACTGTTTGTAGAAAAATGATAATATGATATAAAGTTAGAAAAGTTAATATGCTTTTTAGTTTTTATCTCTTGCAATGCAAAAATATTTACCTTCATATATTTAGCCATTAGTACAATTTCTTCCTTTTTCGAAATTATCCCCCTGCAGTTCCACTGTAGGAGGTTTAACTTATTAGGACTTGAATTGTAGAAGAATGTCCATGATTAGTATGTAGGTCTCTTCCGAAGGGCAGATGAATTTCAAGAGGTGAAGCACCAAGTCTATCAGTAGGTTTAGTGACATTTTCATCTTTTAATTGCCTGGCGATTGAGTTGGAGGACAAAGCATGTTTGATTTTTTTCGTCTGAACGCTTTTGGAGTTTAGTCCTTTTTTTGTAATATTTGCGTAGCTAGGTTTGCTAGGAATGTTACTTTGCAAAATTTGTTTTTCAATAGGAGACAGTTTTTTTGATGTGCTTGGGCTGGACAATTGTATATCACTTTCATCAGATTCTGCTAGTTTGTTTCTTTCAGTTATTTGTTTATTTTTATACGATAAGCTAAATAAGTCCATTCCATGAAGTACAGGGAATTTTTTAGTAGCTTGTCTAGATCTCTCATCATCAGGTTCATTTTCAGAGAGATCTTGTCTATGATCAACGTAACGGTTATTGAAGCCGTTCGGATTGAAATTCGAGTTTGTGCGAACCTGAGGGAGGACGTTTTTTTCTCTAGTTTGGTTTTGCTCCTGTTTTGCTAACGCAAATGCGCTTGTCCAACTGCATTGTTGGCGTCTTTGAATTTGCATAGCCTTGCAGGCAATTTTTTTTATTGGACAAGCATAATAGGTTGCCGGGTGGTCCATGCTACAGTTTGGGCATTTGAAATCGGAAATTTTGCATGTTTTGTGCGAATGGGAATCACTGCATCTTTTGCATCGAATGCGGCTCCTACAGCCTACTGCAGAGTGGCCCCAGCGCCAACAATTGCTGCAAAGAATGGGGGATCCGAAATGTTCTTTGACAAAAAAATGGCTAAAACCTATATTGACCTCACTGGGTAACTTTTTATCAGAACAGTAAATAACTACATTTTCGGTGGGAGTTTTGAGAAAGCCATCTTTGGAATTGTTAGGCTGGAATCTCATCATGCGTCGTACTTTAAAGACGCTGTAGCTTTTTAGGGATTGAAGTAAGTATTCATCCGAGTATTTGGTGTTTACATTAATCAGTAAACCCATGCAACTATTTTCATTAGGAATTCGATAGGTTACATCTACTCCCAAGATATTATTAATACTTTTTAAAGTTTCTAAATCAGAGTCACATTTAGGGAAAAGTATCACATCGCCTTTGCGAGTGAACCTACCTTTGATGTCTTTATTTAGTAGGTTGAAGAAGAAATCTGTCACTTTATCATCATCCAAATCGCTTAATTTTGAGGTTTCGCTGTAAATGATGATTACAAGATCATTTTTCTTGGCTTTAGAAGTAGCAGTAGCACGAACTATTTCGTCCTCGGAGGCAGAATCAGCATCTGTGATGTATCCCTCCGCGATACATTCAGGGTCTTGTGGATGGACGTCGTTAAGTTCGTTTTTCTTGGCTTGAGATGTTGCATTCTTCAAGTTAGGAGTAGTATCATTAGTTTGAGTTTCTTGATCACTGATTTCACCTGCTTCTAAAAGTTCATTTAATTCATCTTCGGAGTTTGGGGTGTATAGCGAAGCCATCTGTGCCTTTTCCACGTGTTTCGCCATTTTTTTTAGCTGGCACTTTTCCGAACTTTTAATTGGTATTCCGCTAGTTTTCTTCATTTTATTGTTCGCGTTCGTTGGTTTTTTCTTTGCACCCATTGTGGAAAAAGTTGGATCTAATAAATCTCCAAATCAATAAGCTTTCATCAACTTAACTAAAAATAAAAACTTACAAACTGATGAGCCCGATCTTGGACATAGTACCTCTCACTAGCTTCATCGAGAGACTCTTCTGCTCAGCTCGCTTAAAGAAGACTTGAGTTGAAGTCTTGAAAAAGGCTGTTGTAAACAAAGGAACAAAGAATCCTAAGTATCACAAAAAACGTGGCCGCTCTTTACCGTATATCACGCCGTAGCGGTGCCGTCGCGGGAAACGATGGGTCCCGCGATACAACCACGAAAACGCCGTCGCCGGAGCCGAAAATATGCGACCTATCCGACCGCTCTTTACCGTAACCCCACTGGAAGGAGAGCTATGCACCAATCCCGTGTGATGATGCATAGAACCGGCCAGGCCTAGCACCTAATGTCCGACCCCGCCTTCTCGTGGTGCAGACCGTTAGTATCATTCAAAAGAATACTCTCTTGTGGAAGTGAACGGAAGGGGAGGGCTGTCAGATTAGTGTGGCCTACTGATCTGGACAACTACGGCTACTTTTCTTTTTTTTTTTCTACCCTGCTGAGGAGTGGTCAACCATACAGGGTCCTGGTGCTGACCATATAAACCCATTGGACTGGACAGATATATGGCTGAGCTTGATTATGGATCCTGATTTTGCTGCACTGGTGGGCTTCTGTGGAGGGAAAATCTTCCGCTGTGTTTTCTGTTTGTTTGTGGGTTGACAGCCCCAAGTGAATAGATTCACAGGATATGTTTATCAGCTGGTGGATAATCCTGAGCAGAGGTCATCGCAGGCACCTGAACTCTTTGCTTCTGTTGGTATCGTCAAATTCTACATTGGAGGAGGTCTTCCAGTGTAGATGGCTTCAGCCTTTAGTGGTGGGGGAACAGGTCTTTGCCCCATGTCTGCGATTAGGGGGCTGTTTGATATTGTCGGCATTCCCTCTCTCAATAAACATAGTTTCTTTAAACATCCCACTAACCATTTTCTCTCCATAGGTAGTTGGAATGTGAGGACTCTGCACAGAGCTTTTTCTCTTGATGTCCTCACACAAGAATTCCACCATTATAATTTAGATATCTCGGCTTGCAAGAGACCAGATGGACAGATAAAGGTCAGATTCTTAAAAATAATCTTAAATTTCTCTTTTCAGGGAGGGACGGCAATAAGCATCACCAAGGCTTGGGTCTGCTTCTCAGCAGACACGCTAGTGATGCTCTTCTAGGATATGTGTGCATTAATGAAAGGTTTCTTACAGCAAAATTTCAGACAAGCGTTAAAGACCTGAACGTTATCTGCTGTTATGCCCTCACTGAGGATGCCGATGAGGATGAGAAGGATAGGTTTTATGAACAACTTCAGGATATTTTGAATTCTGTCAAGAAAGGAGATATTACCTTGTTCTTGGTGAAGATTTACCTTGTTCTTGGTGAAGTTGAGGAAGAATGGGATCATTTCAAACAGGCTTTTTTGGACTCTAACAGTACTCTTTTAGGAAAAAAGGAGCAGAAGAGACATAATTATTTGAGCTATAAGGCACTAGAGCTTATTTTGGAAAGAAAGAACTGCAAGAATGTCCTTAATCAATACCCTACTATTCCTAATAGAAAGCATTACAGAGAACCTAATAAAGGTGTAAAAGATCAGTTAGCTGCTGATAAGAATCTTTGGCTTGATGGTTTGGCTGACAAAGCTGAGAAAGCAGTTAGACAGCATAGCAGCAGAGAGCTGTACCAGATAGTTAATGTTTTGTGTGGTAGAAAACGGACAGGTATACAGGGATTGAACGATAAACAAGGTAAAGTTACAGAAGGCGAGGATTCTGTCATGGCTAGGTGGGCTGAGCATTTTAGTGATATTCTAAACCAGTGATTCCCAACCTTTTCTGAACCATCGCCCCCTTTAGAAGAGAACAAAAATTCAACCCCCCCCCTAGTCCATAATAGTTAATTTTATATGAAATATTAAAATATTGTTGCTTATTATCTGTACCTAATTTATCTGTTTATTTATCTATTAAAAATCATAAAGGAGAAATTAATAAAACGACAACCGTACAATAAAATTGTTTATAAAAATTTATAAAATAAACACAGAATCAATAAGAAATAAAAAATAATGAGATAAACACAAAATTAATAATAAGTAAAAAAAATTAATTAGATGGTTGAGGCTGGTGGAGTGTTAACAATTTCTTAATGTCGGGTTCCAATTTCGTTAACATCAATCGCAGATCGCCACGTTCAGTGATGTGTAGTCTGTTCCTCTTCTTTGACAGTAAATTAGCTACTGCACTGAATCCACGCTCAGCCATATAGGACGAAGGAAATGCGATTAAAAACTTCTGTACTATTGCCCACAATCCAGGGTAGAGAACTGGTATTGATTTTTGAAGCCAGAACTCTTGGTATCCATGTTTGAATTTTACTTTGAGTACTTCGTTAGTCGTGAGTTCTAAGAGTTCCTCTTCCAAATTTGATGATTCTTCAGTATCTGTGTTTGCGAAAGGATCTAAAACCCAACTCGGTATATTCATGTTTAAAATATCATGGAAACGCTCCGTAAAATCAACATGAAGAACTTCCAAGTGGTGGCAGTAAGTATGTAAACCTTCCGGTTTTGCAGAGACTGCTGATAATGTGGGAAAGTGGTTGTATTCACCTCTACCTAGATTTCGTTTGAATAGAAGAAGTTTTCCCACAAAAGCAGCTATGACGTTTTTTGTTTTAATTAAATTCAACTCATCACCTTGCAATTGTAAATTAACTTGATTAAATAATTTAAACAAGTCTGTCAAATAAGCGATGTCATTTTTTGACGTAATCAGGTTTTCGCGCAATTTTTCGTCTCTGTCTTCAAGAAAGTCCAGTACTGAGTCAAATAGATTGAAAAAACGATTCAGACAAACACTTTTAGAGAGCCAACGTACTTCTGTGTGCAGCAGCAAGCGATTGTAATCTTCATCATTTTCATTATAAAGCTTACCAAATAATCGGTCATTCAATGAATTGCTTCTAATCTTATTGATTGCTTTAATAACGTAATGGAGCGACGTACGCAGACGTTCATTCAAATTTTTGCAACCAAATGCTGACAATGAATAATACAATGTACAGCGAGTACATTTGGTACTGCTTGTTTCAAATGCGCTACGAAACCCTTATGATGCCCTGTCATTGCTGGAGCACCATCAGTAGCAGCAGACAAAATATTGCAAATAGGAATTTCTTTCTCTTGAAAAAACTTTTGTATGATATAAAATAGAGATTCTCCCTTTGTATCAGATTCCAAATTTTTAGCAAATAATAACTCCTCATGAATTTTTTCTTCTTTTATAAATCGTACGTATGATAAGACTAGAGCTTCGTTATTTGGTACAGTTGATTCATCGAGTTGAAGGAAAATTTGAAAGTCTTTAAGTAATCACATAATGATATTTCAACGTCTTTTGCCATTTCATCTATTCTTCTTTGCACTGAATTATTACTGACAGAAATTTTTTGATGATATCTGACAGTGTCTTATGATGAAGAACGGTTTTTAATATCTCTTTGACTGCCGGCAAAATTAATTCCTCGCCAATTGTGTGTGGTTTTCCTGCTTTCGCGATTAACAAAGAAACGTTATATGAGGCTCGTAATCCATCATCTTGTTTAGAAGACGACGCAAAAAGGTTTGACATAGTTGGCTGTTTTAAATATTGCTTTTCCAGTTCTTGAAAAGAGGATAAATCTTTGTTCTTCTTATCAGCATGCATTTTATTTAAATGCTATTGTAGCCTAGAAGGTTTCATAGCTTCATTTGAAAAAACTTTTTCGGCAAATTAAACACATAGGTAATGATTGGTTTGTAGGAGAGTACGTAAATCCATATTTCAAATACTCAATACTGTACTGCCGGCATTTCTTTTTAGATATAGATTCAGACATTTTCAAATACAAATTAACTTCTCAATAGATTTATAGATAGTTATAAAAATAATGTTTGTAATGACTTCTAACAATCATCACTCACGACTATTTATCACGGCGAAGCACATAAAAATAATAAAACATTCCTAGAGCTATCGCTTTTATAGATTTGATTTTGTGCACTCATTAACTTGTATGTTTGCGATGCCGGCGCACTTGCTCCGTAAACAAGTCATTTCAAGCTCCCATATTCTTGTCGAAACATGTTAAATTGCATGAACCGCGTGTTTGCCTACCAACTTGCAAGGACTTGTCACCGTCAATCTATTCTAAACTAAAACAAATTATATACCTAATGCTAATTTAAAAATTCTTACTAACGAGATAACAGTAAGATAATTTACATAGCTATATAAAATATTTATTCATGAAAACAGGTATTTTATTTAAAAAAATAATTATAAAAAATATTAAATATAATAAATTTATTATTATTATATTATTATTGCATCAAGGTTGATTTGCCTATCAAGACGGACACACATGTCCAACATAATAAGCCTGATATAGTAGTGCATCTTAAGGTATTGAATGAGATTACAATTATTGAAGTAGGAATAACATCTCAGGATAACCTGCAGACAGTAGAGGTTGAAAAGAAGAGGAAGTATGATCTGATGGCTAATGAGTTGAGCCTAATTCACAAGTGTAATGTTAATATTATACCTTATGTTCTGACGTGGGATGGTATTGTAACTACGTACGATAAAGCATACTCAAAGCGTCTTGGAGTGGGAAAACATATTGAAGCTTATATCCAATCTGTGATCTTGAAGAGAACTTTTGAGAGCATCTCAGTCGACTTCAGTCGGACCAGTACGCTAGTAGGCGGTAGCAGGGAACTTATTGTCCAAGCTGCAGTTGAAAAGCTGTACATGACGGATGAGGTAGTGGATGACCAGAATCACCAGAAAGACACCACAGAATTGAAGAGATAAAAAGGTTGTCACAGAAAATTCCATTAAATTTATTTATTTATTTATTTGACCGCCCCTCTTGACTGCTTCAACGCGCCCCATTTGCCTCTGGATCCGCTACCACCCCCATGGAAGGCTCCAGCGCCCACTGGGGAACGGTATCGCCCCCGTTGGGAATCTATGTTCTAAACAATGCGGTTAGTTCTATTCCCATTGTTTGCAATGATGATAGATGCATTAGTGGCTTTAATCTTGGCCCTATAACACAACCTGAAGTTATTTTGGCTGTTTCTAAACTTAAACTTCATAAATCCCCAGGGGTAGATGAAATTACTACAGAAATGCTTAGAGCTGGAAATGTTTCGGTTACCACTTGGATGACTGAAATTCTGAATATCTTTTATGATAAAGGCATGGTTCCTAAGGATTTTACCAGAGCTATTGTTATCCCTATTTTCAAAAAAGGTGATCGCAGTTCTTGTGATAACTATAGGGGTATTAGCCTACTCTCTGTTCCAGGTAAAGTTCTTTCCATCATTGTGCTTAATAGAATTAAGAATCTGGTTGACAGTCAATTGCGTGATGAGCAATGTGGATTCAGAAGTGGTAGGGGATGTGTAGATCAGATATTTTCACTTAGGCACATTCTTGAGAAATGTTTAGAGTTTCAGAAACCTTTGGTTGCTAGCTTTGTTGATTTCAAAAAGGCTTTCGACTCTGCTGATCGTCATAATCTGTGGTTGATTGTGAGATCATATGGTATACCAGACAAGTTAGTTAACATAATGAAAGCTCTCTATAATAACACTGAGTCGTGTGTGAGAGTTGGTAAGGCTTGTAGCAATTGGTTTAGCATTACTTCTGGTGTTCGACAAGGGTGCATTTTGTCTCCTTTTCTCTTTAGCTTGGTTATTGATTATGTTATGCGAAATTCACTTCAAGGGAAAGATTTTGGCCTTAATTGGGATGGAGATACGAAAATTTCTGATTTAGATTATGCTGATGATTTAGCCCTTTTGGCAAATGATGTTGATGAGATGAACTCTTTCATTCGAGCTGTTGATGAGACTGGTAGTAGAGTAGGTTTGGTTACAAACAGAGAGAAAACTAAAGTTATGAAAATTGGTCAGGCAGGCTGTGATTCAGTTAATCTGAATGGTTGCAGTCTTGAGCAGGTGTCACAGTTTAATTACCTTGGGAGCTGTGTAACGATACTGGTGATGTGCGGCGTGAGATTAACAGACGAATAGGGATTGCTGCCGGGACTTTTAAGAATCTATGGAGAGTGTGGAGAAATAGGCGTATACACCTAAAGACTAAAATTAGACTGTATAATAGTTTGGTTCTTTCTAGGGTTAGTTATGGTAGTGAAACTTGGACACGTTGTAAACAAGATAACAGGAA
Source organism: Ryuthela nishihirai (assembly GCA_038380435.1). Taxonomy (NCBI): domain Eukaryota; kingdom Metazoa; phylum Arthropoda; class Arachnida; order Araneae; family Heptathelidae; genus Ryuthela; species Ryuthela nishihirai. Next base: position 10,380,886 of record JAWZYU010000020.1, on the reverse strand, counting down.
ACTAGATGCTTTTGATTCCAGATGCTTACGCAGTATCTAGGGCATTAGGTGGTTCAACTTTGTAACTAATGATGATGTTAGGCAAAGGAGTTTGCAACCTCCTTTAAGCAGCATATTGTGCAGAGAGAGACTCCGTTGGTTTGGCCATGTTGCCCGTATGAATAATTATAGATTGGCGAATAGGGTTATGTGTGCCTAAGGGCCTAAAGGTGCCTAAAGTGTGCCTAAAGGCCTCAAAAAGAAGGGGAGACCTAGGATGCGGTGGGCAGACAATATCAAACAGGACCTTGTTAGAATTGGTGTGCAGTGGCCAGATGCAGTAGATGTAGCTCAGGATAGACCTGGTTGGAGAACTAAATTGCACGGTCTGGTTGGACCTCCGTAGCCCATGGCTGCTTAAGGATGATGATGATGATGATGATGATGATGATGATGATGATGATGATGATGATGATGATGATGATGATGATGATCGCAAAGTACGTTGGCTCTCTAAAGGTGTTTGTCTGAATCTTTTTTTTCAATCTATTAGACTCAGTACTGGACTTTCTTGAAGACAGAGACGAAATATTACGCGAAAACCTGATTATGTCAAAAAATGACATCGCTTATTTCACAGACCTGTTTAAATATTTAATCAAGGTAATTTGCAATTGCAAGGTGATGAGTTGAATTTAATTAAAACAAAAAACGTCATAGCTGTTTTTGCGGGAAAACTTCTTCTATTCAAACGAAATCTAGGTAGAGGTGAATACAACCACTTTCCCACATTATCAGCAGTCTCTGCAAAACCGGAAGATTTACTTACTTACTGCCAACACTTGGAAGTTCTTCATTTTGATTTTACGGAGCGTTTCCAAGATATTTTAAACATGAATATACCGAGTTGGGTTTTAGATCCTTTCGCAAACACAGATACTGAAGAATCATCAAATTTGGAAGAGGAACTCTTAGAACTCACGACTAACGAAGTACTCAAAATAAAATTCAAACATGGATACCAAGATTTCGGGCTTTAAAAATCAATACCAGTTCTCTACCCTGGATTGTGGGCAATAGTACAGAAGTTTGTAATCGCATTTCCTTCGTCCTATATGGCTGAGCGTGGATTCAGTGCAGTAGCTAATTTACTGTCAAAGAAGAGGAACAGACTACACATCACTGAACGTGGCGATCTGCGATTGATGTTAACGAAATTGGAACCCGATATTAACAAATTGTTAACACTCCACCAGCCTCAACCATCTCATTAATTTTTTTTATTTATTATTAATTTTGTGTTTATCTCATTATTTTTTATTTCTTATTGATTCTGTGTTTATTTTTAAATATTTAATAAACAATTTTATTGTACATTTGGTTGTCGTTTTATTAATTTGTGCTTTATGATTTTTAATAGATAAATAAACAGATAAATTAGGTACAGATAATATGCAACAATATTTTAATATTTCATATAAAATTAACTATTATAGACTAGGGGGGCGTTGAAATTTTTGTTCTCTTCTAAAGGTTGGGAATCACTGCTCTAATATGATATCAGTGTTTGAAGTCTCATTTTCCTGTTGCTTTATTTTATATTGTTAGGATACCACAAATTTAGGAAACAGCGAATCTACTCACCTAGAGAAAGGAGACAGCGAATCTACTCACCTAGAGAAAGGAGACAGCGAATCTACTCACCTAGAGAAAGGAGACAGCGAATCTACTCACCTAGAAAAAGGAGACAGTGAATCTACTCACCTAGAGAAAGGAAACACTGATAAAGGGTTTGAAAAGAGATTTTACCCGCAGCATTGGAAAGCGAAAATATAATAATTTTGGACTTAAATGGTCTGGAGATACGAAAATTTCTGATTTAGATTTTGCTGATGATCTAGCTCTTTTGGCAAATGATGTTGATGAGATGAACTCTTTCATTCAAGCTGTTGATGAAACTGGTAGTAGAGTAGGTTTTATTATAAGCAGAGAGAAAATTAAAGTGATGAAAATTGGTCAGGCAGGCTGTGATTCAGTTATTCTGAATGGTTGCACTCTTGAGCAGGTGTCACAGTTTAATTACCTTGGGAGCTATGTAACAGATGCTGGTGATGTGCGGCATGAGATTAACAGACGAATAGAGATTGCTGCAGGGACTTATAAGAATCTGTGGAGAGTGTGGAGAAATAGGCGTATACACCTAAAGATTAAAATTTGACTGTATAATAGTTTGGTTCTTTCTAGGGTTAGTTATGGCAGTGAAACTTGGACACTTTGTAAACAAGATAACAGGAAACTAGATGCTTTTGAATCTAGATGCTTAGGTAGTATCTTGGGCATTAGGTGGTTCAACTTTGTAACTAATGATGAGGTTAGGAAAAGGAGTCTGAAACCTCCTTTAAGCAGCATATTGTGCAGAGAGAGACTTCGTTGATTTGGCCATTTTGCCCGTATGGATAATTATAGACTGGAGAATAAGGTTATGAACAGCGTGCCTAAAGGCCTCAGAAAGAGGGGGAGACCTGGGATGCGGTGGGCACACAATGCCAAACAGGACGTTGTTAGAATTGGTGTGCAGTGGTCAAATGCAGCAGATATAGCTCAGGACAGATATGCTTGGAGAACTAAATTGCGTGTTTTTGTTGTACCTCTGTAGCCCATGGCTGCTCAAGGATGATGATGATGATGAATGCTTTCTATTAGCAGTTTATTGATTAAGGACATTCTTGCAGTTCTTTCTTTCTGAAATAAACTGAAGTGACTTAGCAGTCAAATAATTTTGCTTCCTCTGCTCCTTTTTTTCCTAAAAGAGTATCTCTCTGCTGAGATCCCGCCATCCTCACAGATCTTTTAGTATAGCGTATTAAACTGACATGCTCTTGTCAGACCTTTGTGGTAAGCAGGTGCTTGAGGGACTATTTTTTATATCATTTATATATATATATGTAAATCTATGTAATATATTTATCTGTAAGAAATATATGCGAGTAGGTAAATATCATACTGATGTATAAATTACACAGATTTAACTAATTTGCACAGTCATAAACTGATTTCACGGGACTAAATCACTGTGTATGTAGACCAGTGAAGTTTAATGAACACCGTATTGATCTTAACAGTAATAGCCACTGCAGGTCAATTCTAATATAGTCCTATTTGACATTGTGGACGCAACTTAATTTTAGGTCTTATAGGCACGTTGTTAGTAACCCTGTTCTATAACTTATTCAACGTGGACGACATGGCCAAATCAACGCAATCGTTCCCCATAAAAGATGTGAATATCTCGTCTAAATACATCATTATTTGCCTAATCAAATCACTTAATAATTAAGATACTGTAATTAAGATTATACACAGAATCGGCTAAGCCTAGCACCTAAAGTCTTCTCGTTTCTTTCAAAATTGATACTCTCTTGTGGAAGGGAACAAAAAGAGAAGCCTGCCAGATCAGTAAGGCCTATTGATCTGGACTACTGTGACTACTTTTCTTTCTTTTTTTCTACCCTGTTGAGGAGTGGTCAACTACACAGGGTCCTGGTGCTGACCATATATAACAAACTGAATGGAATAATATCTCTGAGCTTGATTATGGATCCTGAATTTGGTGCACTGGTGGGTTCTGGTGGAAGAAAAATCTTCCGCTGTGTTTCATGTTTTTTTGTGAGTTATATATTCACATCAATTGACTATATTCACAATCAGCTGGTGGATAATCCTGATCAGAGGCCATTGCAGGTACCCGAACCCTTGCTTCTACTGGCATCGTCAAACCTACATTGGATGAAGTCCTTCAGGCATTAAGAGTGGGGGGAGCAAGTTTTTCCAATGCCCCAACTTAGGAGGCTGTTTGTAAAGGTTGGCACTTCCTCTCTCAATAAACATAATTTCTTCAAACATCCCTCTAACCATTTTCTCTCCATAGGTAGTTGGAATGCGAGGACTCAGCACAGAGATTATTCTCTTGATGTCCTCACACAAGAATTCCACAATTATAATTCAGATATTCTCGGCTTGCAAGAGACCAGATGGACAGATAAAGGTGAGATTCTTGAAAATAATCTTAAATTTCTCTTTTCAGGGAGGGAGGGAGGATGGAAAGCATCACCAAGGCGTAGGTTTGCTTCTCAGCAGACATGCTAGTGATGCTCTTCTAGGATATGAGTGCATTAATGAAAGGATTCTTACAGCAAAATTTCAGACGAGCATTAAAGACTTGAATGTTATCTGCTATTATGACCCCACTGAGGATGCCCATGAGGATGAGAAGGATAGGTTTTACGGACAACTTCAGGATATTTTGAATTATGTCAAGAAAGGAGATATTACCCTTGTTCTAGGTGACTGCCATGACAAAGTTGGTACTGACTCTGACCTTTGGGGAGAAATGATAGGTCCTTTTGGTATTGGTAGCTGCAATGGCAATGGGCAACGTCTTATACAGGTAAGTAAACTTAATGGTTTGAGAATAGCACTTATTGCAAACGCCATGGCATACATAAGTATACATGGATTTCACCAGATGGGATGCATAAGAATATGATTGATTATATATTAATTAACAGCAAATGGGCTAGTTTTGTTAGGATTACCAGGTCATATAGGGGGGTTGAAATTGGATCTGACCACTACCTTGTTAAAAGTGCTGTGACTCTCTCTTAACGCATCCTAAATGAATATTTTCCTAATTCAACCTGACTCATTCATAAAATATTTGCTATCTTTTGCATGAGAATTGTGAATACTTTAATTAAAGTTATTTTGTTAATTTTTTAGATTAAGTAATGTTTAAAATCAAAAATTTAATATTTAATCAAAAATTATTTAAATATAATCTCAAAATATTAAAATATAAGAAAATATTATAAAAAATTTACAATATTTCATTAATGAGAATTGATATAAAGATTTATGATGTTTATTAAGCCATATTCTTTATGTTTATATGTAATAATAATTAGTTATAATATCTAAAATAAAAGTTAGGTAAGAACCATTTGTGAATAATTCTTGAATAGATTCTTCAATTGGGTTCAGTTGTTCTAAAAACCTCAGTTCAGCAATTTTAGAGAAAATTGTATTAATTTATTTTGTAAGTTTACCTTTTTTAGGTTTAAACGCCTATTTTTTTTCTCAACCTCCCCAGTTTTTTTAAACTTCCAGCAGCAATGTATATTGTCCTGTTTTACTTCATGTTGTACTTTACCACTTTATGTTCCACGACAACAAGGAGTATGTGGCCACTTTAAAGCATGCGGGAAAATGAGAATATTATCAGACACTTTTTCAACCAACCAATTGATCTATTAGATCATTGGTTGATTGAGAAGTAACTGCAGTAGGAGCTGAACCGACCAATAACCTGTGAGAACTGTTGTTTCACTGTCTCAATTGATTCCAAAGCTACCAAATGCTCTCTTCAACATCTTCTTCCCTTCTTTCTGCATCTTCTTGATCCCCCCCCCCTCCCCCCGTGCGTCTATGGATAAGCGTGGCATGTTTTGTCTTTTGACAGCTACTACCATAAGCTAAACCGGAATAAGCTAAATTAAGCATCGAACCTGGTTAGAACAGTGGCAGAATACCTGTTTTAGCTAACTTTACGGCCAGGTTATTAAATTTTTGTGTTTTTCTATAAACCTGTTGTAAAACAATAATTTTGTAAGTTCTTCAAAATATATTTAACACGGTAACATGCGCGCAATGTACAAGTAACTATTTTTAATCGATGTATCGTGATTTGTATTATTTATATTTCTTGCGACAAAATATTATTATAAAAAAATTTGTCTTGTCATTTCATAAATTTCTCCTATTTGAAATATGCAATAGTCACATTTCACTTACGAGAAGTAATAAATGGATTGCTTTTCAGCTATGTGTACTGTTGGAAGTAAAATTATTATTAAATAGTGCCATCGTAAGTGTTAATCAAGTTCAATTTTACGTAATTGACTTGCTTGGTTCCAATATGGCGAATGGGTTAATAATTGTAATAGAAAAAAAATTACCAATAAAGAATTATGACTACACCATACCCATGTTAGGTCAATGAAAAGCTAATTACGAAGCTTTATAACTTTAAAAAAAAGCGTTTTATGGCAAAATAAGAGAAATTTATGAAAATGCATTTTACACGATAAAATAAGTTAAAAAAAAATTCCCTCAAGCAGCTGTTGCCACAGTGGTCTGACAGGGGCCTCTCAGTTTAATACGCCGTAGAGAAGATCTGTGAGGAAGGCGAGTCCTCAGCAGAAAGACAACACAAACATCCATGCCTTACCCAGGGTTCGAATCCAGTACCTTTTGATCAGTAAGCAAGCACATAACCACTCGGCCAGGGAAGTAGTAATTAGCAGTATATCTTACAATACACCACTTGAGCACCAATAGCGATGGTGTCAATGAGTTGGACAAACGATCCCTTCTTTCATTTCAAACAACTGCAATCATGAAAGTTTAGAGACTCGTTTAAGATTTCATGGAAACTACACGAATTTAATCCCTTAATTTAGTTGAAACTGGTGCAATTGATGGTGTCAAGTACGCAGAAACAAATATTCAGAAGCAGTGGCGGCTCCTAGCTAAAATTAGTGGGGGTGCTGCTCCAGAAAATTTTTAGCCTTTGTTTTAAAATTGTGTAAAAGGAAACAAACATGTATAAAAAGAAAATTTATTCAGAAACTTGATAAAATCCTAAAAGAACAAAATCAAACATTTTTTACTTACTTTAACCTAAATTGTTACAGTTCAAGCTTAATCTATTCATTTAAAAATGAAATCCATTCTTCTTGTTTTAATTTGCGCGAAAAGATCAATAATTTTCTCCTTGATCTCTGGATGACAACTGAGGAAATTTTTCTCCATTGAAAGCACTGCAAGCGCATTTAGTCTTTGCGAATCCATAGTGCTTCTTAGAAAAGTTTTTATTCTTTTCAATGTTGAAAAGCAGCGTTCTGCCTCTGATGTAGTCATGGGAACTGTCAATAGGATTCTTATCAGTTTCGTAATTTCACAAAAACATCATCTAGATTATTTTCCAAAATAAATTTCAGCAGCTCAATTAATTTGCAATATTCATGAATATCAGACCTACAATAGAATACTTTTAGTTCAGTTTCAAGTTTTTCTTTGTCAATCATGGGATATGCTTCAGTGGTCAGTACTATCTCTTCTGTGGGATGTTCATTCTTAAAACTAGTGAAGCATTTCTTGTTGAACAATTTAGCAGCTACTAAGTGTTTAGTGGAAGAATATCTGTCCATTATATTAACACATATACAGTCACACACTTCCTTAGCTTCTCCCATGAGTGTCTTTGAAGGATTCTCACAGTACTTTGAGTTTCTCAATTCTAAAATAGCAGTTTTGAAATTTGTTATATATTCATTAACTTTAAACACACTAATTTCTCGAGATTGCATTTGGTTGTAAATTATTTCAACATGAGGCATAATCTGATGAAAAAGCTCTAACCAAAACTTGAAATTATCATCATTCAGGTATTTTAAAATTCCTGTTGCTTCTGCAATGGTTTGATCTGCATTTGATGTTGACTGAATTTCAGTAAGGCAGTTTTTTAAAGGTTGCAAATTTTCATGAACTCTGTTTATGGTCCGTATGTTGAAGTTCCACCTTGTAGAAGATGGACGTGGAATGCTGACTTCCATATGCTTCTTGAGAATGGACACACGTTGCGGTGATCTTGAGAAGAATGTTGGAATAGCCAGAATGTTAGAGAAAAATATTCTTGCGTTTCGTGTAATACTTGCTGCATTTCTCATTATTAAATTAAGTTGATAAGTATAACAGTGAATGAAATGTGCATTACTATAAACTGCTTTTATTTTTGCTTGAAATCCTGCTTTTTTGCCTTTCATGACATTTGCACCATCAAATGTCTGAGCTTTCAGTTTTTGTTCATTTCCTTGAAGGATTATGTCCAATTGTTCTAAAATACGGTTTGATATGTCATCTGCAGTGTGATTTTCTGGAATAAAGAATCCCCAAAAACGCTCAAATATTTCTCCATTCTATACGTACCGTAGAACAAGGACCATTTGAGTGTGTTCCGAAACATCTGTTGTGTCATCAGCCATGACAGCTACAAAGGAAGCTTTTCTAATTTCCGTCCTTATCTCCTCATGGTATATTTTAGCAGGCAGTCAAGTATCTCATTCTGAATGGTCTTAGAAACACCTTTGAAGACTGCACTGGTTTCTAAGTGATTCTTTAAATCTGAATCTAATTTAGATGCAAAATTTACTAATCCTCTAAATACCCCTGGATTTATTGAATCGTCTTTTTCATCATGTCCACGTAAGGGAGTTTCAAAGTTTCCACAAAAGAAAATGCATTCTATTATTTTGGACAAAATTTCACGGTTCTTTTTAACCTTTATATTATGCTCATTGATTGAAAGTCTGTATGCCTCACTAAGTTTCTCCTTAATACTTACAGTTCCTAAAAGTGCGAGTGAAACTACATTATCAACGTGCTTTTTTGACTTCTATGCTTTTCAGTTTTTTCTTTCATTTTGTTTATATTTCTAAAACCATCTTTTGTCCACGTTACATCACCTCCAAACAGCAAACACGGGAAGCAAAACAGTGCATTTTTTACTTCACAGCCGCAAAGCCAACTTTTCCGTTGGTACCATTCAGAATTAAAGCTACGAATATATTTCTTGTTGTTGCTTATGCCTGGTTGAGATATTAGAATATCAGGTGTTGAACGATCTCTTTTCTTAACTGCAACTTTCTTATGGAGAGACAGCTGTGAAAACTTAAGCTGTTGAAGTTCACTTACAGTCACAGAACTTATTTCTTGGGGATGCAAGGCCATGGTTAAAGTTTTCTGTTAAATAAAAGAACCGAAAAAAAATGAATCAAATAGAATAGCTGGAAGCAGGATAAAAATCTAATTCTACACTTTATCACATTCAAGAATATGGTACACGATTTTTAAGCACAACACACGCGGAGTAAAAAAAAACTACCTTCAACAAGCACGCCAGTGTCGGCACTGAGGGAACGACAGTGCTCTCTCTCCCTCTTGCAGCCTCGCATGTAGCTTCCTATGTGCGCATGCGCACAACAGTCAAACATCTCGCCGCTAGTACTGTGAAGCGCACAGTTCCACACAAAGATTTTTGTATCTTTTTCATAAACTGGGGGATGGCTACTGACATTAAGCTTAAGGATTATATATTGTACAAGTATAAAGAAAGAATTAAAGAAAAAAGGACTCATTATATTAAATGTTATCGATAATATCAAGTTGAAATTGGGGGTGCTGCAGTTCCACAGTGCCTATACGCGAGCCGCCTCTGTTCAGAAGTAAAAATCGCTAATGTAAATCCAAAAATACAATAATCGGGATTTCAAATATTCAAAAATCTGTCATCATATTCTAAGATATGAATAGAAAAATTGTTTAATTAATATGCATATTCTTTTGCAGGTTTTACACGTCTGTAATTCTGTGAAGATAAATCTCGAATCCAAGTAACCCTAAACCGTACATTAACAAATTATATCCCATTAAATGACTGTTAAAACATACAACTCAATTAAACTTGCTGAAATTAAAGTTCCTAACGAAATTAAAGCATCGAATATGAAAAATAATTTTTCAAAAGGGAAAGGAACAAAAAATTGGCATAATTGTAGGCAATCTCTAAGAGGTGAAAATAATTCGAAAGGAAACACAACCTAAATCTATATTTGATATCTTTATATAAGTTTCTTTTTAAAAAAATGAGTATATGATTTCTGCACTTGATTTTCAAAAATAGCCCTAGTGTATGCATACTGAGTGATCATTGAATTATGACTACACCATACCCATGTTATGTCAATGAAAAGATAATTTCGAAGCTTTTTAATTTAAAAAAAAACATTTTATGTCAAAATAGGACTAAAGGTAAATTAAAGACCTTACTGAACTCTATCTTAATAACGATTTTCCCAGCATTCCTTCAGTATTTAGAGTTATGGAAGTCTGAATATTTAAGAATAGCAATGTTATACAAAAGAACTTACCTTTGAAGTTAACTGAAACTGAAATATGAAGCATTATTTCAAACCTATTCATCAATAACTACTTATTTCAAAATTGTGTGTAAACAATTCCTTCAATATTCGTTTAATTTTTTGATAAATTTCATAGAACACATTGCTGCTCTGAATGTTTAAACCTGTTAAATACTGAAACAATATTGTTGAAAATCGAGATTTATATAGGTTTAATTCAGATATTTAAACTATATTCAGTCACATTTTATCATAAAACGTTTATTTTAAAAGTTATTGATCTTAGAAATTAACTTCCAATTGAAAAAACATGGGATGAAGTGGTCATAATTCAATGACCACTGAGTGTATATATTGTGTGTTACATTTAAAGATGCCAGTGCAATATCCAAAAGGTAATTTGTTTAGTCTTCAGTCAAAGCCATCCAACGTGTTCTGTGCAAAAGGATCCCTGATCTGAATTCATAAACTTTTACGTGTTTCACTGACAGATCTAATTCTCAGACCTTTAAGAGAAGTGTGTGGATGTGTGGGTGTATGGTGATATATGTCTTCTTTTTATTTCATTTATCAGGGCTCCACACTCGTTAGATCCCGGTGTGGCCAATGAGGCATCCAGGGAACGGATTCTTTGGTAAACATTATTCGAATGGAATTTTAGCTTTCATCAGTTGTGAGAGGAGTCCAATGATTAACCGAAAGAGAGGACCTCTTTCACACTGGGGGCCGCAAGCGGATTTAGTTTTAAGATCAAATACATTGCAAAGGCAATCCCCCACCTCTTACCTCTATTCCCCTGCAAATATAATCACGGCTCCCAGCTGTGAAAGCCCATCCATTCAAATAGATGTTAATAGCCCCAAAAGCCACACCTGGAAAGTTCACTCAAAACTCCAGCTGTGAAAGCCCATCCAGCTGTGAAAGCTCCCAGCTGTGAAAGCCCATCCATTCAAATAGATGTTAATAGCCCCAAAAGCCACACCTGGAAAGTTCACTCAAAACGTTCCTTCCATTTATAGTTCAATTCTTTGTCGTCACAATAAAATACGTGTACAATGCGCTTTGAAAGATCTGTTGAAATTAGCTTGCAATTCTTGCGTGGCATCAATTATGTTCTGCTATGAAAGGAAAGCCAGTTTGTAAAATCATACACAAGAAACTTATAAATTATAATGTTGCATTATTTTTCTTTGTATTCCATTATTTTTCACGTGCAAATTTTAAGAAAATGAATTTATATTTTGATTTTACCTTTTCGAGGGTTACGTTTCTGAAGATATCAGTAAACGAGAGATGTGCGGGAATGGGAAAACGAGGTTTTATACGTATTTGAAAGCATACTGCATAATATACTATAATATTAATCAGAAAATATCACAGATTACACGTAGGGTCTCCGATTTACGGTATTTCAACTTAGGAAATCTCGGGTTAACGCGATTTCACGTGAACGGTGTGATATATTAAAAATAGATGGGTAAGGCATCAACGACGGAGTTTTTCTTTGCTAAACATTTAGTGACAAGCGAAAGTTTTAGTGATTTCGCTAAAGATTTAGTGACTCGTCAATATAAAAAAAATATATTTTTAGTCTCGAGTGAAAAATAATGAAACTATTTGTCTGACACAAAATAATTAGGATTTGTAAACATCTAAAATCAACGGTAATAGGGAGCTAGGGTGGCTCAGTCGGTAGCGCGCCAGGCTCGCGATCTGCAATTTACATATTGGAGTCCCACCTCGGTCAACATTGAGATTTTTCACATTCAGTTTCGACCTGAACTATCTTCACAAAATTCCCACTCTATCCTTGGTCAGTAGAGGACACCGATGGGCTTGGAAAGGACGCCGGCCGCCGGATGTGATGTTAGGCAGGGGCCCCGTGTGCGGAAGAGCCATATCCTATGCACGTTAAAGAATACATTGGATGGCTTTGAAGGAAGACTAATTTGTCTCCCAACTAATTTGTCTCCCAATAGCTGTCCAGTGGGTCTCCTCTCGCCAACCTTCTCTGAGCCCTCGGGATCCTTCTGATTGTGTACAAAAAAGTGCCGCTCGGAGGTAAAACAATCCAGCCCACAACTCAACGATATTACAGTTAATTAAATTACATATTTTTCAATGAAAAATTAAATCAGTGAAACCAAAAGTGTGTAGAAGGGGAGAGTTTGAATCAGCCGCAAGAGTGCCAGGCTCGTAATCTGCATCTCCCAGGTTCGAGTCCCAATTTGTGTCTAGTTGATATTTTTCTCCGCTAACCCCCAATTCTACCCTCGGTGAGAAAGGAAACACCAATGAACTTGGAAAGGCCACCGTATATAAGATGAGCTGTTAAGCCGTGGTTCCGTGTGTAAGAGAGCCACACCCTGTGCACGATGTAAAACACGATGTTTGTCCTTGACGGGAGGCTCCCGTCTGCCACCTAATAGCTGCCCAATGAATCCGCTTCTCCCAACCTTTTCTAAACTCTTGTGACCTAGCCATTATTGTGCCTTGGAGGGCGGGAGTCAGCTCCGTCGGTAGAGCGTTAGGATCGTAATCTGCACTTCCTAGTTTCGAGTCCCATTTGTGCAGCGTTAAGATCTATTTCCGCTAAACCCCTGCTCTGCCCTCAGTCAGAAAGGGGATACCGATGGGCTTAGAAAGGTTGCCGTCCGTCGGTTGAAACGTTAAGCTATGGCTCCATGTGCAGGATAATCATACCCTGTGCATGCTAAAGAAGAAACTGGAAGGCTTTGAGCGGAGGCTTTCTTCTTCTTTCTAACGGCTGTCCAGTGAATCCCCTTTCCTCTAACCTTCTCTGAGACCTTGGGGTTCTTGTGTCCTCATTTAACCTATTGCCTGCACAACTGTGCTCTCAGAAGTAAAACAATCCAACCTTAAGTAGAATAGGATTCCAAAGATATTTAAATAAGCATCAAAAGTTATCAAAGACAAACCTGCTCGTTTCATGAAATTTACTCCCACGCGATTAGAAAAGAGAATCAAAGCCAGTAATGAATAATAAATAATAAAAATAATAAATACCCCCTCAAGCAGCTACTTGCCACAGAGTTCTGACAGGAGCCTGTCAGTTTATATTCCACAGTATCTAAGAGGATGGCAGAACCTCAGCAGAAAACAGCACGAACATCCATGCCTTACCCGAGGCTCGAACCCAGGTCTCTTAGATCAGTAGCCAAGTGCGCTAACTATTCGGCCACCAGTGGAAAATAAATAAAAATACCTAATTTCTTGAAGAAAAGTGAATTCAGACAAAATATTCGAGTAAGCAACCTCCGTTTATAAAGTTGATACCAGCGAGGGAGAAATTTTCGAGTTATGTGACAAATCTTGCGAATGTAAGTAGCAGGATAGATGTGATGATCTAATCCTAAATAGCCGTTACTACTAACCTATCCTAACCTTTTACCACTGAGTGCCACTTTTGCGAACACAATGGGCTAAACGGACAGGTCACAAGACCCCAACATTTAAGAGAAGGTCGGGAACGAAATCTTGGGACAGCTGTTAAGAGACAGATGGAAACCTTCGATCAAGGCCATAGAGCATGTACTTTAATGTGCACAGGTATGGATCTTTTGTATAAGGGGCTACGGCTTAAAGTTCTATCCGACAGATGGTTGCATTTCCACCGAAGGCAGCATTGGGCTCAGCGAAGATAAATCTTAACGATGGCAGAGTTGGGATTCGAACTGCGAACTGCCGAATCTATATAATAAAAGAAGGTGTCTGTCTGTGAGTCTGTCTGTGTGTCTGTCTGGGGCAGCCATAACTCGTCGAAAAATCAATGTACACGCTCCAAATTTTCAGAGAACGTTTCCGGTTATAGTCCGGATTGCAGTGCCAAATTTCAGGTCGAAAGTCCAAAAGGGGAGCTTGCTAGAATCAAAAAATATTTACCATGCTATTCCTACGAGAAACGAGAATCGCTGTCAAATTTACTGTTGCCATTTACTACTCCATAACTATGAAAGTAAAGAGTTAAAATCAACGACCTAGAATACATAGACTGCTTATAGTAGCGACCATTGCGAGACAATTTGAACGCATGGAGGTAGGAAGAGAGGGAGACTCCCTATCGCTTGAAAACTGTAACCGAGCGTCGCCATATTGTTGCTTCTTGTTGTGATATCACTGTGTTAAAGAACGACAGACTGCATTAAAAGATGCATTCGGGCATCGCTTTCGGATGCAGTAATGAACCTGCGAAAAAGATCAAAGGGATAACATTTCATAAGTATGAAGTAATGCTAAAGTTTTGCTTTGTAAATTGAAAACTTTTTCGTCATTTCAAATAATTTGTGACAGTAGCGTAGTTAGGCTTAGCAGAAGGCGGTAGGAAGGGTTGCGAGATTTTCCCAGTGTTCTTAATGTAAACTGATGAAATTTCCTTTTTTGTACACGAAATAATTGCGATTTTATTCAGCAGTATTCGTATAAATCATTCGGATATATTGCAATTGACGTGCAGCGTGCGGCTTTCTGAGTAGCAACAACATGGATACCGCCGTTCTGCGCGGCTACACTAGCGACCTATGTTAAGATATAGTAAGGGTGCCTCCCTCTCTTCCTACCTCCATGTTTGAACGCTTCAGCATAACATTTCATAAGTAAGAAGTAATGCTAAAGTTTTGCTTTGTAAATTGAAAACTTTTTCGTTATTTCAAATAATTTGTTTTTTGTTTATTTAGGGCAAAACGTCAGCGCTATCTAGCGTTGATAGACGCTGCTACCTTGACAATATCGTATTGGAGTGGTTTTAAACGATAACTTTAAATATATTTATTACTCATTTACATTGTGAAAAACAATGATATATGTGTTAAAATAAATATACATGTTTGATAAGAATCGTACCGAGAAGTCGAAATTTTAGCGTGGTATTTTCTATACATTCAAATTTTGAAAGCCTAAATAGTACATTTGAGAATGGGCTGTAAATGAATTCAGGCTAAAACTACCCACCGGAGAATTTTAATATCTGGAATGATAGCTGGGAAAAAAAATAAATACTACATTTGTTTTAGATCACCTGGAAAAGAAAATGAGTTCATTTAGCACTCCATCCTCCTTATCTTTTCCCCCCAGGATGATCCTATCAATGAGAAATTCATGTTTAATTTCTTATAATACCTACCTGACAATAACAATATAAAATAATGTTCTTTTGCTTTCACCACTTGAAAATTTTTCCCACTTGAACATTTTCATTTTAAAATATATTAATTTAAACAAGGCGCAATTCTTTAGCGCTTACTTTAATGCCCAAGAAATGTGTAATTGGAAGAATCAGTAAACATACTCAGAACTAGATTTTTTTTTTTATTTCTTAAAAGTTCAATAAAGCATATTTCTTGCATGTAAAAATGGCATGACACTGAGGAATGGTCATTGAATTATGATCATCCCACTGCATGTTACATGGTCATAGAGCTGCAAAAATAGCTTCTCATCAACTTCTAAAATAAATCTTTATAGGAATATATGGCTGAAAAGAAATTAACTTTCCCAATCAAATCAATATTAATCTCATTTTTTAACAATATTCATTCAATATTTAAATGACTATAATATTTGAAACTTTCAGCAGAAAAAAGCATTTTAAGAAATTTATAAAAACAGTAATTATTGAAATTATCCCTTTTTTCTTTGTTAATTTCTAGTAGTTGTTCTAATACATTGTTCATGTTGAATATTCATATTTCCGTAACTGTTTACATATATATTGTTAAAAAATCAAAAGTTATAAGCTTTGATTTAAAAAAAAACTACTTGTAGACAGGTTCCTTCTCTGCTTGTCTGGGCTGGGTTGTTTTCTGACTATGTGTATGAGAGCGTTTGTAGAAGGGTACCTGTCTCTATCTCGTCAGGATGATTTACTTAGGTGGCCGAATACACGAACTCAGTTATTTCATCTATTTACATTTATTTACACTTTAAACTACATATACATACAGTGACTGCTAGTTAAGCTACATATAGTTAAACTACATATACTCACAGCTTGAACAACCCCGCTGTATGAATTCACTTGTCTTTTGGGGACATTAGGGTGCTTGGCCAATAGGGTACGGACACGGCCGCCATGCCAGGTAGACTCTTGTTGCCTTTCTTTGCCTTGCCCCCAAAACTGGATCCGCCGCAGGCGTTCTGTCGCTAAGGGGAAGGCCCTGCTGCTAAAATGGCAATCCTGGCCCTCACTCCTTCCGTCCTAGCTGCCGAGTCCCTACACTACTAAATCTTGTGATTATCTTCACATTTTCACCTAAAGTACCTATTTTGGAAGTAAAGAGCTTCACTATTAACTTCTCATTGACATAACATGGCATCAGGTGGTTAGAATTCAATAGCCACTGACTTTTATTCAATATTCAACGTGTTCCTTTCATATATATATATCCAATATTCTTGTCTTCTTTAAAAAAAAAGCACAAGGAATAAAATCATACTTGATAATTGTGATTGAAAAAATTCAAAAAACATTTCACAAGATTGTATATAGTGTGTTATTCTGGAATTGTATTTGTTATGAGCTGATATTACTTATCTTTATATTGAAATAAAGATTACTGATAAAAAATATTATCTCATAAATAATATACATAGGATATTCCAAAGGCTGAGGCATATATATGGTGCCAAGTGCATCAGTCAGATATGATCGAAATGTTTCATTATGAGCATTATTTTCCTTTAAATAGACTATTGTGTAAATCTTTGACTTACTGAAAGCAATATTAGCTCATAATTAACATATACAGGATATTCCAAGGCTGAGGTATATATATATATAGTACACAGTGTAACATTCAGATATAATTAAAATATATCATGAACATTACTGTCCTTTAAATAGAATCAGCTTTGTAAACTTCTGCGTTACTGATAGACCCTGTTATGCAATGCTTTGCTTTTTGCACATATATTTCAGCCTCACATAAAAAAAGCAATTCAGCAAGCCTTTAACCAGAATGTCATAATAAGTTCTGCTTCCAAACTCTGTAGAATTGAACAAATGACTAGCACGGAAAACATTTTTATCTCTTATCATGGACAAAGTTGATATCTTCAATTGAAGTAATAAATTTTTCCCATTTTTAACTTTTCCATCAGAAATATTCCTTAGACCCTTCTTTACCGTTTGGCAAAGGATTATAACATTCCTTTAGACATGCTGCAATCCTCCTCTTTATTTCACATTAACCAGAGATGTTGTTAGAGGCTTTTGCTTTCCTAATAGTGTATCAATACACGATTCACACTTTATTTTCTTTATGAAATTTTTGACCACCCATACTGCAATGTATTCAATGATATTATCGCAATATAATGTCAAGGGCTCATACTCTTGAACATAACAGTGTTAAAAATCAAAAATCAAATTTGAAGATGGAACTTTCATATTGTTCTTTGATTGTACATATTTAAAATCAATCATATTACTTACAGTGTTGTTATTTTCACAGTTTCCAAACTTTGATGGTTGCCAACCTATATGCATGTTTGAATTGCAATGCACTAGGGTTATTCCGGTTTCCTCCTCTATTTCTTATACAGGAAAAAAAGTTCCAAATGATTTTGACTAAATTTTTTTGTTAGTAGAAATTTTAAAGGTTGGGTTGGGTTGTTTTACCTCTGAGCGGCACTTTTTACTTTTTTTCACACAATGGGTTAAATGGATAGGTCACAAGGATCCCGAAGGCTCAGAGAAGGTTGGGGTAGGACACCCACTGGAACAGCTGTTGGGAGACAGATGGTAGACTCCCGTTAAGGCCATCCAGTGTGTTCTTTAGCTTGCACAGGGTATGACTCTCCCACACACGGGGCCACAGCTTAACGTCTCATCCGACGTACGGCGGTCTTTCCAATCCCATCGGTATCCCCTTCTGACTGTGGGCAGGGCGGGGAGTTTTGTGGAGGTAAATCTCAACACTGACCCAGCTGGAACTCGAACCTGGGAACTGCAGATTATGAGCCTGGAGTGCTACTGACTGAGCCACCCCCACCCCAGAAATTTTAAAGGGGATTTATCTGCCCATACATACTCTTCACTCATACCCTTAATGCCAATTAAATTAAGAATGAAGCCAAAAATAGGAGTATTGCTTTTGGTTTCCAGAAAATTTCTACCCTGAGAGTCTTTTTAAGTATAGAAGCCCCTTATTGAATGTATATAAGGTCACTGCTTTGTTTTGCTTGTTTATAGGACTTTTTGCCCATTTTCCCATGGGGTGGCATGAATTTAAAAAATCAAAAATTTTGTCAACAATTGTTATAAATTCTATTGTAGCATCAACATCAATAAATTCATTTATGCCAATATCTCAGCTAAATTGCAGTGCATCAGCTACAGATTTACTGAGAATCTGAGCAGCCAACTTTACCTTCATCTTTTGTTGCTGCCACTGAATATGCCTTGCTAAAAGTTTGTTTGCAGAATGAAGACCTTCATTATCTTGCAGGGCATATAGTTTTTCAATGTGCTCCCATTTCACTAGCCCTTTTTCACTCCTAATAATTTTCGTTTCCCCCGAGATGATTGCGTATAAGTTTCAACATATTTGCTGCATCTAACAGACAGTAAACTTTTTTTCCAGCATCAGCAGGATGTGAAAACCATGATTGAAAAGGTTATCCTTGCTAACCACTCTCATACCCAGTTCTTTAAACACTGAAATATTAGATGATGCCCCATCATATGTTAGAGCAATACACACTGCCTCAGCAGAATGATCCTTATGAAATATTGGTTTATAAGGTTTTCTCGAACAGAACCAGTAACTCCGCTGACTAGGAAATATCCTAAAGGCATTTTCCATGAATCATTGATTGCTGTAATCATGAAAACAAGAACATCACTTGCAAGAGGGATGTTGTTTCTTCTAAAGCTCCATGCCCCAAATCACAGTAACCAACAGCTGATTTACCATCCCAATCAACTTGTTTTTAATAGCCATTTCATCAAGCATTAAACACACATATAAGGAACTCTTTTTTTTATTTACTTCTTCCTTCTGTTTATAAAAGCATTGTTCTGTGAAACCTGGACTACAGGAAATGCTTGAAGCCCATCTCCTTACAGAACTTGGGTGAAGAAGTTTCACAGAACTGCGTAAGAAATCACATGCTTTATTGAATAAAACTGCAAGGTAACTGCAAATTTTTTGAGGGAGTTCGAATATCTTTACCACATTTACCTTCTATCAACTGTTTCAAAACATCATCAAATGTGTGCTCAATAAGTGAAGCAGTGTTTGGACACAGTTGAGATTTTAAGTCTTGAAGGACTTTTTCAAGAGAATTGATTTTTTTCCCTCTTCTTTCCAGTTTTATTGTGGATTGTTTCAATCAAATTTGTGTTGAATGCAATTTATCTTCCAAATACTGAATTTTTCCCAAGAGATTTCGAGGCTAGGGAGGTTGTAAGTATGATCATTGGCAAAGCCAATTGTGCTTCAATCCCCATGAGAGTATAATATGACTCTTCTCTTTTTGAAAGGTGACAATCTTCGATCATTACTTAATGGGCTTTCCTCTATTCTCACATTTCGCTCCTTAGGAGATCTCCTTTGAAGATGCTCAGGATAATCTAAACCTATAGATATAATTCTAAACCTATAGATGGGATTGCATTTTCATGCAAATGTCTTCGATCATTGACCAACCTAAAAATATTATGTCACATTAGAACAATATGATGTAAAGCACTAAGATAGTAATTACAATCAACTTAACTACAGACTAATTATTACAATTTGTTCTTTAATATACTGTAAAATTAGCAAGTGTTAGAGTTATGTAATTTTCAATAATTTTTTAACATTTTATATTCACACTGAATTATCAAATAAACAATATGTTTAAAACAATGAAGGGTTCTTATGAATGATCTGAAAATTCTATTATAAAATTCATATTAATTATTCTAAAAATTATATATTAATCTAAAGTCTTTGTTAATATAAGTAATAATTTGAGAATATGCAATTTATGTGACTATCAAAATATCTTTTATTCCACTATTTAATGATTATTAATTTAAAAATTCATGATTCAGTAATTCTAAAAATAATAATATACTTAGCAATGATATAGTAATTGTAGTGGAGGTTGACTCTTACACTAGTGAGTGTGTTAGCCATGTAAGCTGAGGTTCAACTCTCAACTGCTAATCCCCGCTGTGCCTTCAGTGAGAAGGGAATGACAAATTTTTACGAATGAAATGAGGTTATTAATTTTCAGTAAAAAAAAGATTTGTTGATGAAAAAATATATGCTTCTCTATAAGTTAATTGATATAGCAAAAAATTGGAATATAGTCAGCAGGAGAGTAATGACCAAACATTATACATTCTCAAGAAGATATCATCCTTAATGGGGGAATGGAGCATACTTGGCTTTGCCACTGATCTTATTTATATTCTTCATTTTAAACTCCATAGAAAAATTAAGTATTTGGAGGAAATACCATTTAACACAAACAATTCTTAAACAGTAAATAATAGATAGCAAAAACCGATGCCATTCAATATCTTATGTTTCCTCGATGCATCAGCCATAGTGGATGCATAATTTTTCCTTGAAGAATAATGGCACCAAAACTAAAGATGTTCAAAGGTTAACGTGCAAAGGAATTGGATGCAAAAATATTGTCACAAAAAATTTCACCCATTTCTTGGTGAATTCAAATAAAGAATCAAACCAAAAGTTTCAATTTAAATATGAAACTGGAATACAGTTAGTTCACAACCTAAATGCACTCTTTGTAGAAAATGTGCCCTGTGTAGTACTTCTTAATGAAATAGCCAAATAATTATTCACTAATCAGGCTTCTTTCATACGTAATTCTATGCCTTGGGAAAAAACCTTGTTTTTAAAATTATCATATGTGAACTGTTACAAGGCAAATAACAGATTCTCATTATGTAATGTTAGAATATTTACAGTGTTTCTGTATGCAAATCAGTGTACTTTTAAATCTAATAGTTCATTGAGCAAACCGATGTTGCACAGTGGAGGAATATTAACACACCAAATTATTATTTTTAAACATTTCATACCTGAATTATTTTTCAAAATGTAGATCCTCTCTTATCTTAGAGATTATAATATTTTCTGGGTAAAAATTTACCAAATCCTATTTTTGTGTAGAATGGGTTTTGTTTCAATCCAAAAACCTGTGTGGAGTAAGACCATTCAGCATCGCACCAGGATCATAATCTGCAGTTCCCAGGTTCGAGTCCTAGCTGGACCACAGTTGATATTTATCTCCACAAAACTCCCTGCCATTGTTAGTAGGGGACACCGATGGTCTTGTGATGGTAAGTTAAACTGTGATCCTGTGTGCAGGAGAGCCATACCCTATGCACGTTAAAGAACCCACTGGAGAGCCTTAAAGGGAAGCTACCATCTATCTCGCGACAGCTGTTCCAATGAGTCCCCACTCCCAATTTTCTGGGTCCTTGTGATCGGGCGATTTAGCTCATTGTGTGCAAAACAAAAATGCTGCTCAGAAGTAAAACAACTAAAAATCACGTGGTCTCAAAAAAATTTAAATGACCTTTTAGCTCAAACATCCATAATTATTTCTGTGAATTAAATTTATATTGTATTTAAAGATTCTGTAACAAAAAAAGGGGGAGATAGGTTGAACTATGCATATCATTGAGTTGGGTTGTTTTACCTCTGAGCAGCACTTTTTTGTACACCATGGGCTAAATGGCCAGGTCACAAGGACCCCGAAGGCTCAGAGATGGTTGGGGGAGGGGACCACTGGAACAGCTGTTGAGAGACAGATGGTAGCCTCCCGTCAAGGCCATCCAGTGTGTTCTTTAACGTGCACAGAGTATGGCTCTCCCGCATACGGAGCCACGGTTTAACGTCCCATCCGACGGACGGCGGCCTTTCCAAGCCCATCGGTGTCCCATACTGACCGTGGGCAGGGCGGGGAGTTTTGCGGAGATAAGTCTCAATATTGACCCAGCTGGGACTCGAACCTGGGAACTGCAGATTACGAGCCTGGCGCGCTACCGACTGAGACACCCCACCCCATATATCATTGAGTCAATTCATCCTAAAAAAATATATTTTTTATATCATTGTTTTTAAATGCCTGTATTGTTTTACAAAATATGGCTCCCATTATCACACCAGAATATAAAAGTATTTGGGTTAAAATTTTTCTAATTAGATATCTGTGCAGCATGGATTTTGTTACTCCAAAATCCTGTAGCCTCAAGGGTTAAAAACTTTTCTTAACTCCAGTTTCTTCAATTTAGACTTATTGCTTCTGTTAATTAAACTTGTATTCTATACAAAGATTTCGTGACCAGGGGGTGGGGGAGATGGTCACTTTGAATATGAAGAGACAAACTTTGTCTGCCATTGACTTGATTAACCCCAAAAATTATTATGCATTTTACTATTTAAATGAATGAGGGAACGTTTAGCTAATGTAATAGTCATTTATCATGATTACAATAGTTTCTGAGTTAAAATTTATCAAAACAGATTTCTGTGGACTATGGATTTTACCCCACAATTCTGTGCCTCAAGGATTATGAGGACTTTTATAGTGCCACAATGTTTTATAGTGCCACTAAATTCCTTGAGCCACAATTCTGTGCCTCAAGGATTATGAGGTTTTATATACTGCTTCTGATAATTAAAATGACATTGATTAAAGTCTGTAATCAAAGGAGAAATGAACATTCTATGAGACGTTTATTAAACCAACATATTTTCATTTTCAATTTATTCATTTCATACTGAATGTTCAAACTATACT
Source organism: Ryuthela nishihirai (assembly GCA_038380435.1). Classification (NCBI taxonomy): domain Eukaryota; kingdom Metazoa; phylum Arthropoda; class Arachnida; order Araneae; family Heptathelidae; genus Ryuthela; species Ryuthela nishihirai. The sequence goes on along the minus strand of JAWZYU010000020.1, from coordinate 10,358,081 downwards.
AAAAATAACGAATTTCACATTTTTAATTCCCTGCTCAAACAATCTACAGCTCTATTACGTCATTTTATGGTTATTAATCTTACCTAAAACAGTCTGGTTGAAAACGCACATAGCAAATTTTTATGTTTTCTTTCGGTGTCCAATTTAATCTACTTACTTGATGTATCAATTTGTTACACAACTCTCTATTTCCCAACGGAAATCTAAAAAAAAGGAAACAAATTGCTAGAATATTTTCTTGAAGTAGCGAACATCGAACAATTATTCATCTGAAAAGAACTATTGCTGAAGCGGCGGGACAGAAATAATTTTTATCAGATGAATTCTATATCTAGCCCAGGTAATCTGTGCATTTACTGCGGAGCGAACATTGCTTCTTACATGTATAATATTAGTAAATATAAATTTCGTTTGCATACCCATGAAAGGTAATTCCATTATCTTATCTGTACCTTTTGCTGCAATTATTTCCACAGCATGAATTCGGCATTTTTCTCACCGTTCAAGGTATTTTATAAACCTAAATACTTCCAAAATTGCCGTCACAGAAACAAGCGTTATGCTACGTTACCCTAGAGCCGTGTTTCCCAACATGGGGCCCACGCCCCACAGGGGGGCAATTTGATTGTCAAGTGGGGCAATTCGAAAATGGACTCGTTCAGAGTTTAACCGTATGGCGGTTAAATTTTACATAGGTGGGGGGGGACATAAGAATTTTAGAAAGGCTTAAGTGGGGCATGGCACAAAAAAGGTTGGGAAACACTGCCCTAGAGTGTCATGGATACGAAGTTTCCCGAAATCACGTGTTGGTGGCGCTGAAAGCAATGATATGAGTAGAGGCCCTATATAGGTAGAGGTTGGCCATCTCAAAATTGGACGCCATGTTTTGTCGTCGCTTGGATTGTTTAGCGCGCATAGCTGAATGGTATTGCACGAATACTTATGGATTCATGAAAAGGTAGGGTAATATTTGATACAGATTTCAGTGTTCGTGATTGGAAGACTTTAGAAAACGTCTAAAGATCGGAAAAGTAAATTTTATGGCATTTTTTTTTCTTTAAAAAATGATATAACTTCATTTTGTTGTCTTTTCCGTCTGTAGACATCGAACTTTTATGTTTATACAGATAAATAAAAAATTCTTTTTGTGTTCGATAGGAATTAATGATATATTACGATCTGCATTTTTTGAATCTCCCAAAAGTTATAACTGCCCCCTCTAATGGTGGAAAATTTTAAAATTCGAAAATATCAAACGAATATTCCAAACCATGTAGTTATGTTAAAAATTTGAAATTTTGGTGTTGAAATGTGAAGCTTACGAAATTACCATTGGCAACAATCACTTGACCGTTTAGATCGGAGAGGGGGGAGGTGAATGCAATATTTTTTCTTTTAACAGAAAAGTGCATGTTTTTAGAGATAAATTAAAAATTCTTTTTTGGGTTGGACAGGTATTGATGAAATATTACAATTTGCATTTTGCGAATTTCCCAAAAGCTATAATTGCGCCCTCTAACTGTGGAAAAAATATCGAAAAATCCCAAAAAATTTAAAACGAATATTGTAAATGATATAGTTATGCTAGAAATTTGAAATTTTGGTCGTGGAATGTGACAGTCTTGAAAATTCCATTGAGAACAATGAGATGACCCTAAGCCCAAGGTAAGTAGAAACGGAACGATTTTGTTTTAAGAGATAATTGGAAATCTCTTTTTTAGTTGGTTACTAATGAAATGTAATTCGCATTTTCAAAAGTAGTTTTGATTTATATCATTAGAGATCACTAAATATCGAAAATGCAAAACTTTTAAAGAATGTTTCAAGTGATCCGTTACGGTAGAAATTCCACTGATAGCAATGATTTGCCCACTATTTTCAGAGGAGCGATAGAAAAGCAACTTTTTAAATTTAAGAACTAAAGACAAATACTTTTTATGTTTTATAATTACTAATAAAATACTACTATATACATTTCCTCCATCATACATTAAAAAATAAATAAATAACCCCTCGAGCAGCTGCTTCTACAGAGGTCTTATAGGAGCCTGTCAGTTTATACGTCATAGTAGAAGGTCCATGAGAATGTCTTCACCTCAGCAGAAAAACAACACAGACATCCATAATTAAAACTTTTAAGGAGTGAAAAGTAGGCAAAGGAAGAACTTCATTCTCTTTGAAAACGAGATTCCCATAAGGGCCAGAGGCGATATGCGTTCTTCTAGTTATTTTACACTTTCAGTACCCTCTGACAGTGGAAATTCGAGCAATTGTATAATTAAGAAAATAAACTATTAATATTTTATTAGTATCTGTAATGTGCAAAAAAATTTTTCATTTATCTCTTAAAGCAGAAAAGTTGCATTTTAACAAAGGGACAAATCATTACTATTAGGGTAAACCACTTGATGACCAAAAATTTAAGTTTCTAGCAAAAATAGATCGTTTGCAATGTTTATTTAAAGATTTGGTATTTTCCAGCTTTTTCCGCCGCTAGAGGTCGCCTTTCGAGTTTTTATATACCGCCTTTAGCACTCTCTAACACTGAAAATTCCAACTGATGGGAATTTGAAAAATGTAAATATTCATATTTTTGTGGAAAAAAATTTCGCCGACATACCGGATTGGAACCCGCATCTCTCCAGAATGTTTTCAAAGAGAATGAAACATGCCAAAGTATTCTAACCTGTTGAACTAAGGCCGGTTTTTTCATACAATATATTTATTGACTTACAGACGTTGAAACGTCTACAGGGAACGCTGAGATTACCAGATATTGTTAAAATCATTAATAACGCTAAATAGCATGATGTGACTTCATTATTTATTTCAAGCTTACTTAGAACACTAAAAAGAAATAGTTGCCACCTGTGATCATAGATGGCGCCATAAGGAGGCGCACAAAATTCACGGAAAAATTGACAATCATTATTAGTGGAAAAAAGACTTCTACTGAATTAGTTCAACAGGTTAGAATACTTTGGCATGTTTCTGGAGAGATGCGGGTTCAAATCCCGTATGTCGGTGAAATTTTTTCCACAAAATCTTTTATTGATTTATAGACGTGTAAACGTCTGAATGTAACGCTGAGATTATCAAACATTGCTTAAATCATTAATATTTTTTAGTGCCTGTAAAACAAAAAAAATATATTGTTTTGTTTATCTCTTTAAAAAGTTTCATTTTCGCACCCCCTTCTGGCTAAGATGGCAAAGCCTTGTTGCCATTGTGAACCTTCTGACCATAACACTCTACTACCAAAATTTCAGATTTCCAGTGTAAATAGTTTGTTTGCAATTTTCGTTTAAAATTTTATCATTTCAAAATTTTTGCCACCGCAGAGAGCGCTATTAAAACTATTGAAATTTTTTAAAATTGTGAATCGCAATATTTGCTCGAAACCTATCCAACACAAAAGAATTTTTCATTTAGCTCTAAAAGTGAAAAAAAAAATGATTGTCTGTAGACAGGTGGAAAGGCAGATGGACAGAGAACAGGTAACAGAGACAGACGGACAGGCGAACAAACATGGCGTCCATAAACCACGTGACTCAATCAACCAATGACAGTGAATCACCGAGATGGTCAGCCTCTAACTATACAGGACCTCTAGTCGTGGTTAGAGGTCCTGTATAGTTAGAGTCTAACATCCTTCTTTAAAAACTGGACCATTTTGTAAAAGGGACCTTGGCAGGCTGGCCATCTTGGTGATTGACCCTCATTGGTTGATTGAGTCACGTGGTTTCTGGGCGCAATGTTTTGTCGTACTGTGAGACGAAAGCCTATGAGTTAGTGTGTGTACCTAGTTAAAATTTCCCAATTTTTATAATTTTATACATTTCTACCGTTTTTTTTTTGCCTATAAAATCTTACATATTTTATCAATGGCTTGCTGAGCTGCAGTTGGGTGAAAAAATTCCACTCACAGAAATAAATTAATGAATTTTTTTACAAGAAACTCTGCCAAAAGACGGCAATTGACTGCAAAAAATGAAAGGAGCTAACTGAAAACCAAAAAAATTATTTCTTTTAAGGTTCATTTTAAAAACGAGCTAATGTTACCACTTTGTTGTCTGCTTACGCATATTTGTTCGTCTGTCTGTTCGTCTCTCTGTTAACAGTTTTCTGTCCATTTCTACTTACACCTGTCTGTCCGTCTGTAGACAATCAACTTTTTCACTTTTAGAGATAAATGAAAAGTTCTTTTTTGTTTGGCTAGTTTTCGAAGACATATTACGATTTGCAATTTTAAAAACTTCCACTAGCTTTAATAGCCCCTCTAATCATAATCATCATCATCCTCAAGCAGCCACGGGCTACAGAGGTCCAACCAGACAGCGCAGTTTAATCCTCCAAGCATATCTGTCCTGAGCTACATCTGCTGCATCCGGCCACTGCACACCAATTCTAACAAGGTCCTGTTTGACATTGTCTGCCCACCGCATCGTAGGTCTCCCCCTTCTTCTGAGGCCTCTAGGCACACTGTTCATAACCCTATTCGCCAATCTATAATTATCGATATGGGCAACATGGCCAAACCAGCGGAATCTCACTCTGCACAATATGCTGCTTAAAGGAGGTTGCAGACTCCTTTGCCTAACCTCATCATTATTACAAAGTTAAACCACCTAATACCCAAGATACTGAGTAAGCATCTAGAATCAAAAGCATCTAGTTTCCTGTTATCTTGTTTACACAGCATCGAAATTTCACTACCATAACTAACCCTAAAAAGAACCAATCTATTATACAGTCTAATTTTAGTCTTTAGGTGTATACGCCTATTTCTCCACAATCTCCATAGATTCTTAAAAGTCCCGGCAGCAATCCCTATTCATCTGTTAATCTCATGACGCACATCACCAGTATCTGTTACATAGCTCCCAAGGAAATTAAACTGTGACACCTGCTCAAAACTGCAACCATTCAGATTAACTGAATCACAACCTGCCTGACCAATTTTCATCACTTTAGTTTTCTCTCTGTTTATAACCAAACCTACTCTACTACCAGACTCATCAACAGCTCGAATGAAAGAGTTCATCTCATCAACATCATTTGCCAAAACGGCTAAATCATCAGCATAATCTAAATCAGAAATTTTAGTCTCTCCAGTCCATTTAAGGTCAAAATCTTTCCCTTGAAGTGAATTTCGCATAACATAATCAACAACCAAACTAAAGAGAAAAGGAGACAAAATGCACCCTTGTCGAACACCAGAAGTAATGCTAAACCAATTGCTACAAGACTTACCAACTCTCACACACGACTCAGTGTTATTATAGAGAGCTTTCATTATGTTAACTAACATGTCTCGTATAACATATGATCTCACAATCAACCACAAATTATGACGATCAACAGAGTCGAAAGCCTTTTTGAAATCAACAAAGCTAGCAAAAATGGTTTCTGAAACTGTAAACATTTCTCAAGAATCTGCCTAAGTGAAAATATCTTATCTACTCATCCTCTACCACTTCTGAATCCACATTGCTCATCACGCAATTGCCTGTCAACCAGATTATTAATTCTATTAAGCACAATTATGGAAAGAACTTTACCTGGAACAGAGAAGAGAGTAGGCTGATACCCCTATAGTTATCACAAGAACTGCGATCACCTTTTTTGAAAATAGGGATAATAATAGCTCTGGTAAAATCTCTAGGAACCGTGCCTTTATCATAAATGTTATTCAAGATTTCAGTCATCCAAATGGTAACCAAAACATTCCCAGCTCTGAGCATTTCTGTAGTAATTTCATCTACCCCTGGGGATTTGTGAAGTTTAAGTTTAGAAATAGCCAAAATAACTTCAGATTGTGTTATAGGGCCAACATTAAAGCTGCCAATGCATCTATCATCCTTACAAACAGGGAGTAGAACTAACCACATTGTTTAGAACATCACTGAAATGCTCAGCCCACCTAGCCATGACAATATCCTCACCTTCTATAACCTTACCTTGTTTATCCTGCAATCCTTGTATACCTGTCCGTTTTCTACCACATAAAACATTAACTATCTGGTACAGCTCTCTGCTGTTGTGCTGTCTAACTGCTTCCTCAGCTTTGTCAGCCAAGCCATCAAGCCAAAGATTCTTATCAGTAGCTAACTGATCCTTTACATGTTTATTAAGCTCTCTGTAATCCTTTCTATTAGGACTAGTAGGGTACTGATTAAGGACATTCCTGCAGTTCTTTCTTTCTGAAATAAGCTCAAGTGCCTTATCACTTAAATAATTCTGTCTCCTCTGCTCCTTTTTTCCTAAAAGAGTACTGTTCGTTTCCAAAAAAGCCTGTTTAAAATGGCCCCATTCTTCCTCAACTGGTATTAAGCAAACCACGACTGTCATAATGACTAAGTAACCTATCATGGTACGCTTTAGCTATAACTGGGTCTTTCAGAGCTTCAGTATTAAAGGTAAATTTTTTAACCCTAGCACAACACTTTTTAAGTTTAAGTTGCAAGACACTTTTAACAAGGTAATGGTCAGATCCAATTTCTGCTCCCCTATATGCCCTGGTATTTCTAACAGAACTAGCCCATTTGCTGTTAATTAATATATAATCAATCATATTCCTATGCAGCCCATCAGGTGAAACCCATGTGTATTTATGTATGTCGCGGTGTTTGTAATATGTGTTAGTTTTTCTGAAACCATTAAGTTTACTTACCTGTAGGAGACGTTGCCCATTGCCATTGCAGCTACCAATACCAAAAGGGCCTATCACCCCTCCCCAAAGATCAGAGTCAGTACCAACTTTGGCATTGAAGTCACCTAGAACAAGGGTAATATCTCCTTTCTTGACAGAATTCAAAATATCCTGAAGTTGTCCGTAAAACCTATCCTTCTCATCCTCATCAGAATCCTCAGTGGGGGCATAACAGCAGATAACATTCAAGTCTTTAATGCTTGTTTGAAATTTTGCTGTAAGAAACCTTTCATTAATGCAGTCATATCCTAGAAGAGCATCATTAGCGTGTCTGCTGAGCAGCAGACCCACGCCTTGGTGATGCTTTCCATCCTCCCTCCCTGTAAAGAGAAATTTAAAGTTATTTTTAAGTATCTCACTTTTACCTGTGCATCTGGTCTCTTGCAAGCCTAGAATATCTAGGTTACAGCGCTGGAATTCCTGCATGAGGACATCAAGACAATAATCTCTATGTAATGTCCTCACGTTCCACGTTCCTGCAGAGAGAAAATGATTAGTAGGATTTTTAAAGAAATTAGGTTTATTGAGATTGGTAGGGCCAACAATATCAAACAGCCCCCTGATCGCAGGCATGGGGCAAAATCATGCTCAAAAATCAAGCTCAAATCCATAAATATGTCCAGTCTAATTCATATAAATGGTCAGTACCAGGACTCTGTGAAGTTGACCACTCCTCAGCAGGGTTGAAAAAAAAGAAAAAAGTGGTCATAGATGACCAGATCTGTAGGTCATACCCTCTATAGCGGTGGAAAATGATGGAAAATGCTAAAATTTCAAAAGAATAATGCAAACAAACTATTTACATTAGAAATCCGAAATTTTGGTAGTAGAGTGTTACTGTCAGAAGGTTTACAATGGCGACAAGACTTTGTTTTCTTACCTCCAAGGGGTTGGGAGAATGAAACTTTTGCATTTAAGAGATAAACAAAAACTTCCTCTTCTGTTTTACATGTACTAGCAAAATATTAATATTTACATTTCTAGAATCCCCATAAATTGAAATTTTCACTGTTAGAAAGTGTGAAAGATGGTAAATAAAAACTCGAAAGGCAGAAAAAGTTGAAAAATACAGTCTTTAAACAAATATTGCAAACGATCTATTTATGCTGGAAATTTAAAATTTTGGTGAAAGAATGCAATGATTAAGTTGTTTACACTAATAATAATGATTTGTCTCCTTATACCAAGGGGGTGTTGGTAAAATGCAACTTTTCTGCTTTAAGACATAAATGAAAAACTTTTTTGTGTTGTACAGGTACTAATAAAATTTTAATATTTTATTTTCACAATTATGCAATAGTTCGAATTTCCACTGTCAGAGGCTACTGAATGTGTAAAATAATAAGAGGAATGCCTGTCGCATCTGGCTCATATGGGAATCTTGTTTTCAAAGAGAATAACGTTCTTCCTTTGTTTGCTTTACTCCTTAAGTTTTACTTATGGATGTTCGTGTTGTTTTTCTACTGTGGTCCCTCCATCCTCATGGACCTTCTACTATGGCGTACAAACTGAGAGGCTACTTTCAGATCTCTGTGGCAAGCAGCTGCTTGAAAGGTTTCTTTTTAATGTATGATGGAGAAAATGCACATAGTAGTAGTATATTAGTAATAATACACCATAAAAAGTATTTGTCTTTTAGTTCTTAAATTTAAAATTTGCATTTCTCCCACTCCTCTGAAAATAGTATGCAGATCATTGCTGTCAGTAGAATTTCTACCATAAGAAAATTTTACAGCGGAAATTTCTACCATAAACAGACCACGTGAAACATTCGTTAAAAGTTTTGCAGTTTGAATATTAAAACTCTCTTTGAAAATGCGAATTATATTTCTACCAACTAAATAAGAGGTTTTCGATTATCTCTTAAAACAAAACCGTTCTGTTTCTTACCTACTTTGGGCATAGGGGTCAACTCATTGTTGTCAGTGGAATCTTCAAGACTGTCACATTCCACGACCAAAATTTTCAGCATAACTACATCGTTTACAAAATTCATTTTAAATTTTTTAATTTCTTGATTTATTTCCACCGTTAAAGGGCGCAATTATAGCTTTTGGGAGATTCAGAAAAGGCAAATTGCAATATTTTATCAATGCCTGTCGAACCCAAAAAGAATTTTTAATTTATTTCTAAAAATCACACAATTTTCTATTAACAAAAATTTGCATTCACCCCCCCCCCCCCCCCACCCCCGGTCTAAAGGGTCAAGTGATTGTTGCCAATGGTAACTTCGTAACCTTCACATTTCAACACCAAAATTTTAAATTCTAACATAACTACGTCGTTTGGAATATTAGTTTGATATTTTGGAATTTTCAAATTTTTCCACCGTTAGAGGGCGAAATAATAACTTTTGGGAGATTTGAAAAATTCAAATTGTAATATTTCATTAATACTTATCCAACACAAAAATAATATTTTATTTATCTCTATAAACAAAAAAGTTCGATGTCTACAGACTGACAGACAACGAAGCGAAAGTATACCTCTTTCTTTTTTAAAAAGAAGCCATAAAAATTTCTTTTCGTTTCTAGTCGTTCCCTAAAATGCTTCCAATCGTGAGTAGTGAAATTTGTATCATATATTACCCTACTCTTTTCCGGAATCCATAAGTATTCGTGCAATATCATTCAGCTGTGCACGCCAAACAATTTGAACGACCACCAAACATGGCGTCCAATTTTGAGATTGCCAACCTCTACTTATATAAAGCCTCTAGTCGTGGTATTATTTATACACAAATCTTCACGTGAAAAAATTGGCAACAATACATGTGCTTTTATTTTTTAGCTTTTGATGAGAAATGTAAGTTTAGCCTAAAATAGGTTACGAGAGTTGTAAAATTTATTTTTCTACTGGATGCTACAAAGGTATAATGTTGTATTTATTTTTCTAGTGGATGCTACAAAGGATAGTGTTGTATTTATTTTCTAGATTGTAAAGCTAAAAATACAATAACATTGAAAATGATAATTTGAAATGTCTAATTTTTCAACTTTCATTACTCGGTTTCTACAGTAAAACGATTAGTAAACAAAAACTTTTAAAAATTGTATAGCCCAATTAGAATAATCCGTAATTTAGCGGCTTTAGTCGTTTTAGCGAGCGTTACCCGAGGTGAGTAGCGATTCAGGAGAATTACCACGATCGCAAATAGGGTGACAATGTGAAAGCTCCTCAAAAGAGAAAATAACTAGGGCTTTTGTACAGTACACTAATCGTTAATATTTGATAATTAGTGGGCATTATTAATCGATAAATAATCAGTTATTCAATGTATTGTAAATAAAACAATTCTGCTCCTTCAGTGTTTTTTTTTGAGAAGGTGTTTGGAATGTTGCAGTGACAGCTCTGAGCATGCATAGCTGTGGCAAGTGCACAACTCAAGTCTGTGATATGCATACTTTAAAGAAATTAAGCATTATCATAAATAATTAATATGTAAAAATTGACATATAACACAGGAGATATCATGTAGGCATGGAACTCATGAAATAATAAGCTGAAAAAAGTTGGTTTGTCCATGAGTGGGTTTTAAACTTATGTCTTCTAGTTACTGGCCAGGTAGTATACCTGGCTGATAACTATGAGATGTGGGTTCGAATCCCACTCATCATCCAAATCAATATTTTTGAGCTTATTATTTCATGAATTAACATTTCACATGATTTTGAAATACAGAAAGAACAGTCCCAAGTATATCACAGTGAATGCAAAAAACCCTTAAGTTGTTAATGTGCCCCATGCTACCCCCTAGATACCCCACAAGTAGTGGGATGAAACACTGCAAAATGCATTTAGTTATGTGTTGTTAGAAGTTTTAAACTGAAGTTTTTAGTTAAATGTTGGCCTAAATGCACCATGGTAAAAAGAATGTGCAGAAAGGTTCACAGTGCATTAAATGAGAAACAGTTGGAAATCCCATATTGACAGTGGACATGATGTCAACTTGGCATAATTGGAGTGGACTTGCAGCTACCACAACAGTGCAATGTGCCCAGAGGACATTGCAAACATTTTCAAGCTGACAAATAACCAAGATCCAAAGAAAGCATCTGAGCAACCAAGGAAAATATTGTTTGTCCGTGTGCATTTAGCTAGGACTAGTATCCTTCAGAAATACAACAGATTCAGCAAAGATGAGTGTGCCAGCAGGTATTTAACCTTTCTACAATCTAAAGTGATATACAACAGTAGACTTGTTCACCTTTAAAGGCTAGAAAAGTATTCAATTAAGTCTCTCAATATAAAGAGAATAGTTATTAGATAAATTTCAGAACCTAAGTTCTGATATTATCTTAAGCAAAATATTGCATGTCCTTTAAGACAAAATAATGCATTCAGATACTTTATATTCCTTAATTGCAACATAATTGTGGAATTAAATTTTTGTGGTAGTAACATAATGCATTTTCATTGTATTGAACTATTTTTTAGATTTTGATTCTGATATTCTATTTTCTAGATCTTGATTTTTTTTTCAGTTTTAATCATTTAAGAAGAATAAAAGTATGAGTTTTTTTGGTAATTATTTAGTAGGCAGTACTGCAGTTCACTGTTCTTGTCACCCTTGTGGTGACTAGCAGAAACAAAAAACAAATAAAGACTCCTCTCTAAATTATTATCATAAAAAAATTAGCATTAAATAAGAAATAGAATGAAACAAAACCTAGCAATAGTACATTAAAAAAAATATTCAATGAAGTTGTATTTATAATGATCTAAAACTCACATTTTGAGCTAGTGAAAGCACTGTAAAGCAAGAATACACCAAAAAGAATCTAATGATGAACACTTATTTTTTGAAGCAAAATTTATGGTTTGCATATAAAATACCTGCAAAAATAACTGCATCTAATTCATTGTTTTTTCTTAATTGCCCATATTGCTAAACAACAAACACATCTTAAGTTCTTTAGCAATGCAAGACAAAGCCATTTCTTTTATCAACATATAGCACTAACCAATGAATAAATGCCCTTTCTGCACTTAACAAAAAGCTTCAAAAGATATAAATCTCACTGGACACAACTATTTTGACTGAAGTATATATCGCTAAAAGCAATTTTTTGTTTTACACTCAAAATCCCTAAAAGTTGTATAATCTAATTAGCCACAACTATTTTGTTTAGAGAATGTTGCTGAACAACAGATTTTTGCTCTGCACATAAAAAAATAGCCCCAAAATAAAAATCTCATCGAAGGCAACTATTTTAATCAGAGCATAACATTAAACAACAGATTTTTGTTCCGCACCTGTAAAAAAGCCTGTAAAACAAAAAATTTCAATGGAGACAATAATTTTAACCATAGTTCATTCATAAACAGCAAATTTTCATTCAAACATAAGAAAAGCCCCCCCCCTCCCCCCCAAAAAAAATAACCTTATCGGAGGCAAATACTTAACCAGATCTTATCACTAAAAAACTAATTTGGCCTTGCACTTGAAAATCCAAAATAACTTGCTAAACAATAAAAGGTAGAGAAAACACAGTGATAAAATCAAAATTGAACACATAAAATTACTTGCCTGTAAATGCCTGAAAATCCAAAAATTTTGGTTGGTAAGGGTCAGGGTACATCGCCTACATTACTTAAAAAAAATTTAATTCATAGTATGTGTAAAATTTTCATGATTCAAGTTCCCCTACATGAAACATATTTCACATAAAATAATGCCAACAGGCATTATTTATGTGGAATATGTTTAAAGAAATGCGCAATTATTCATTTCATACCTAAGTTTTTTTTATAAACCTAAAAAATATCAAAATGCAGGATTCAGAGGCCACCACAAATCTCAGTAGCAGACATGTTTGCCATTCAATTCTGCAAAAACTGCCAACCGTTCGTATTATACATTACCTACTTAGTTGTGTTTATTCATGTATTCTCAACTTACATTCTGCTTATCCATGTATTCTCAACGTACATTCTGCTTATCCATATACCTACTACTTATGTTTCTTCATGAGGCACCATGCTGCTAAATGGTCACCCTGAACTGCAGGCTAACCATTTGCTATAACTACTGTTGCAATTCTTTTTTGTTCAAAAATAGGCCATGGAAGTAGACTCCTTTCCTCCATTATAATCTTAAAACCAAAGTACTAACTACATCAGTGCCATGTACAGAGATTGGTTTTCAGAAAGACTAAAAACTACCAAAAAATATATTTGTTGTTAGACAGAAGTGAGTTTTATTAAATTGGATTAGTTAGCCCACAGGGCTTTTTAAGTGCAGTTCAGTAGTACATTTTTAAAAAATTTCATTTTGGCATAGTATGTTTATCTTTGTTTTATGCTTTTGAAACTTTAGGAAGATACTATTTTATTGTGGAAGAATATGCTATATAAAGTGATAAATTTATAATTGCTTAGGTCTCAAGTTCTGCAGATACCCCATTAACTTTGGAGGTTTTCTGAAAATATGAAATAAAGAGATTGAGCATTTTTTTTTTCCTGATTCACACACTGTGACTTTATATCTTTGGTGGCTCTTTTATAATATAGCTGATAGATTCATATTAAAGGAGAATTCTTGACTATACGATTAAATATTTATAAAACTTTGATATAAACTTCTTAACGGTTCATATTCTACATCACCTTGTTCAAAAAATAAAATAAAATATAAATATAGTGACCATTACTGGCCAGTGCAAGAAAGCAGAATAATGAATTTTTGCAATATTCAAATGTACAGTTTTGAGTTCTCATTTCATATGAATCCACCAGTCGCATAATAAAATAAAGCCACCAAAAATATCAGGTCACAGATGGCTTGAAATAACTATTTTCCATCACTTGTCAAATATATCATCCCACAATAAAAATAGTCCCAAAAATTATTTTCATTTTGGAACATCATATAAAGTAAACATATCATAACACAAATCAGCAAAATCTTTAAAAAATGCAATGTAGTTCCACATTTAAAAAATTTCCTTGGACCAAATAATATGGATAAAACCTGCTTCCAGCTAATACCTAATTGTGTTCATACACCACAGTTTAGTTTCAATATATCCTTGGTCGATTCCTGTGTGGGAGAAAGCCATACCCTGTGCACATTAAAGAACACACTGGATGGCCTTGATGGGAGGCTACCATCTGTCTCCCAATAGCTCTCCAGTGGGCCCCCTCCCCCAAATCTCTGAGCCCTTGGGGTCTTTGTGACCTGGCTATTTAGCCCACTGTGTGCAAAAAGTGCCACTCAGAGGTAAAACAACCCAATGTGACCGACTCACAACTCCATAGATTTAACATTAGCTAACAGTATATTCTGCGATAAAGAGTCTGTTAAAGAATGATTTTTCATTCCATAATTAATCATACTCCATGAAATAGAGTCTTTGTTTCTACATTTACCTATCAAAAACACAGCTAGTTATTTTTTTTTTTTGATTCACTGAAACCCTTTTAGGGTCTAGCCTGAAAAACTGATTTACATAGAGAGGCCCAGCTATTTTTTCACTATGATCAACCAAAAAAAATTAGCTTTAGAACTTTTTTTGCCAAATAGCTATTGAAAGGAATTATGGCATGTTATATGCCAAATTAATCAACATTTAGTTCTGGATTTTCTGAAAATGTAATATATAACAAAAAAGATGACTAGTTTTATTTTAATATGGCTTTTATAGAGGCATTAGTAAAAAAATGCTGGCAATGCAAATAAAAATTTGTTTAAAAAAACCTAATAGACAAAAATGATTATAATGCACATGAATAGAAAGGCTATTTTTTTCTGAATAGCAAAAAATTAATATTTACTTGAAGTAAGAAAATTACCCCAGTTTTATAATTTTTTTCTCAGTGACCTTGAGATAAGTCCAGGCTTCTTGCCAACTATGTCGAGTAATATCAACAAGTCAAATTTAGAATTAAAAAAAACTATCAACTGGAATATATGTTATATATCAAATTAAACAGAATTTAATTATGAATTTTTTAAAATAAAAAATTAAGCAAATTTTAAAGCTTAGTAATTTTAATACCTTTCTACAGTGATCAATAGATTAGACTATGCAAAGAAGGCTTAATTTTGGAAAACCTGATGAATAAAAATAGTTAAATTATATATTCATCCAAAGTAAATTTCTTCCCAAATAATATAACATTTACATGAAAATTGATTTTTATTTCTTTGAATGATTTTTTTTCCAGTGAGGATTGATATCCGTGCCAAGTTAGTACTTTTTGCTTCCATATTCAAGACCTCGTTCATTTTCAGAAAACAATGCAATATGAAAGTTTTTTTTGCTGGAAAATGAAGAAATAATAAAAGAAAAAATAACATATAACCTAATGTGATGTTAAACTATCCATAGCACAAGTTATTAGCCAGCCATCCAATGTAGCATAACTCTGAAAAATTGATAATTATCAGTAATTTGCAGAAATAAAGTAGATCTACAAAAATGAAAACTAATGTTTAAAAAAAAAAAGAAAATACCAACTTTCTGCAGGGAGTTTATATTCCAGTTTGTTGGGAGGAAGTATTTGACCTAAATCATCCATGTAAACCACTTGCCATGTCAAGGAAGTTCTTTTTGCTTCTATATCCAATACCTTGTTCATTTTCAGGAAATGATAAAAAAAAAAGTTTTTTTTAACAAAAAGAAAGAAATAATAAGAGAAATATTAACCTATAACCTAATGTGATGTGAAATAATATTCCCAACAACTTGTAAAACCGGCCATCTAATGCAGCATAACTCCAAAAGATCAGGACAGCCAGCAGGAAAATCGATAATTTATGAAAATAAAATAAATCTGCAGAAATGAGAATGAAGGTTAATACTGACTAGATTCATGGTACCATTATCCTATACACCAGAAGAACTCTATAAACATCCACTATAGAGCTACTTTACTGCATGTGTGAGCAATAACAAGGTCACTGCACTCAACTGCTGCTGACATACTTTACACTGCAGGGCAGGGGCGGATGAAGCGGGCAATCGCCCTGGCTTTCTATGGACAAGGAGTGCTGAAGGCCCCCCATGTCATTTTTCATATATTCATTTTATATACCATAAAATCTTGAATATAATGCTCACCCTTGTATAATGCACATGCATGATTTAGCCCTAAAGTTTCTGGTAAAATATAAATTCGTATATAATACGCACATGTAACTTTTCAAGATTTTATTTTAAACTGCATAAAATATTTGTTAACGAAACTTAAACTTTTAATAAAAAACAAAAATGCGTAACACCTAAATATTACTGGGAAAGTTGTAACCAGTCAATAGTTAGTGCTTCATCCATCCATCCTCTAGCATGGACACGGATGTGTACACCTTTTGGAAACTACTCCTTTTGGTAGAGTCCTTTGGTAGAGTCTTCTCTTAAAAATTATGAAAGGCGGAAACTTTCCTCCATCTGCAATACACGCTAACGTAATGGTGAAGTGAGACTTCTCATGTCCAGTTGTACGGATAGACAGTTTTTATGCCTTTGGTGTCTACAGTCCTGTTGTAGGGCATATCAAAAGCAGGGGCATTTGATTAGTGTTTCCAATCTGTGCAATGTCATAGATATGTTCCTTTCTCAATTTGATTATGAACTTTTGGAACTCCAGAAGCATTTTTTACTGGTCATCTGGAAGATGTTGCACAATGGTAGTTCTTCTACGAACTGAAAGACCATGTTGCTTCATAAAATGACCATCCATATGACGCTCTAAATTCTGTTGTGCCCCTAAGAGATTTTTGAAGTTCCAGAGCTAGTCTGATTTCAGTGTCAGGTCACACCATACTCTGTTGCCTCCTATCTACAACCCACTCCATTAATGTTTTTTCTAGGTCTGGAAAACTTGGTGATAACCCACGATTTGCTTTATTCTTACTAGGAAATATTTGCAGCGCCTCTGTTTTTTTTGTTTTTTTTTGCCATAATCAGATGTTTGACTCGTTAATGGAAAACTTGCTGCCCGATTTCCATCAGATTCTGCATATTTTACTACTAACAGCTTTTCTGCTGCAATATAATATTTCCTTGAATTCATTTTTAGGGCACCCCACTACTCAAAAGGACAAGAGGGGAAGGGAACATGGTCACAGAGTGTTGTTGCCAAGAGTGCAAAATATGTCTTGCAACAATGTCTCACAGCTGTACATGCAACTTTCAATATTGAAAATGACTTTTTTTGTACGTGAGTATAATATGCACCCCAGTTTTAGCGGGCTAAAATGAGTAAAAATTGTGCATATCGTACTAGAAATTTTACGGTATATAAATATAGTAGGCAAGCAGTGTTGGATTTCCCATAAGGCACTTGCCTAGGGGCACCAACATAAGAGGTGTTATTATTTATTATGATTTGTTTAAATGATAACAAAATTATTTAGGTTCACTTCTTAGGAGTAATAAAGTTGTTGCAAGTATCCATAGTAAAAATAATAATCCATAGGGAAAATAAAATTAAAGAGCAATTGTTCTCTTTCTTTGAAAGTATTCTCTCTGCTGACAATCAAAAGTGAAGTATTAAAAGAATACAGATTATGAGAATATGAAACATGTTAGCAAAAGAAAAAAGTATTGGGATATTTCCATATTTTTGGAAATAGGAATCAACATTTAAAGCTCTTTAACTTCAAAAATCAGCTTCTTTTACAGAGAAATGTAACAGGAGATAAATTATAGATCTCTTTAGCATATATCCAAATTTCAATTTTAAAAATATTCCCTTAATAGCTATTGAAACTGAATTATTTGACAGCAGTGGCTACCCGCCCTAAACTCTTTCAAAATTGGTGGAAACTACAAGACCACTGATGAAAATTAACAACAATTGATGGAAAAAAACTTGATGCATACTAAAAATCCAATTTAGACAAACTATTAAAATACAATCAAATCCATTTATAATGAAGTCAATTATAGGACAATTATACAGCTATTATGCAATAATGAATTCGCCTTCGTTTTGTTGAAGTGTGGTTGACTTTGCTTTCATTCCTCTTCCATATCTCTTTCGGAAGTTGTCCATTCCCCCTCAAATATGTCATATGTACTTTTTTATTACAAATACTTTTTCCATTCTTTACATACATAACGATTATTTTTTGTTAAGGATACTTTTGTTAGAGCATACGAATCAGTGAGCATTGACAAATTTATCCCCTGAAAGTTACTCATTGTGCAGTAGCAAACTTTTTGAGGTCATCTGACCTCTGCAAGATTTTGTTATCTTTCGATGTAAAGGGACATGCTTGCCAACATAAGAGGGGTTGTTGAGATTTCAAACTCAGTCACTGAAGATCTACATAACATCCCAGACACTGGATTAACAAAAGCATTTTATGAAAAGTTGTATATTTGTTCATTCCCAGAGCAAAAAAAGCAAGGAAGGAAAATGTCTGAATATTAACAATTGATTTTTGAATCAAATGCGTATTGAATACTATATATCATACTACATATAATATTTATTACTTTAATTTTGCAGCATTTGGTAACAAAACTGTTCTAGAATATCTGAGATTACCAGTTTCATGGATATAAATTTAAAAAAAAATCTTCTAGATGAGAAGAAACCATATATAATTTTGCACTACCTCTCTTTGTGCCTCAGGGCACTTGAGGTATAAATCCAGGCTCTTTAGATAAATAAGTTTTTATAATATGTTGCCTAGAATGCTGGGATAAATGTTAAAAATAATTCTGGGAATACTGAAATAGGTTTATGGCAGAAAAGAGTGTAAGATGGAAAAAAAATGGTGGTACATACTTTGTAATTATTTCCAAAATCTCTGTTTTTAAAACTAGCAGTTTTTTGTTAATTTTTAGATTTTCGAAAATTTGAGGAAAATTTTGTTGATAATAGTTCAAATCAAACTTGTGAACTTAAGTCGGAAGGTTGCCTTAACAAAGAGGAAGGTTAACAAGCAAATCAGCAATACCGTTTAGCACTTCTGAGAAATGGCAATCAGACAGCTATAACAAATTATAGTTTAATAAAATATCATCATCATCATCCTCAAGCAGCCATGGGCTACGGAGGTCCAACCAGGCCGCGCAGTTTAATTCTCCAAGCATATCTGTCCTGAGCTACATCTGCTGCATCCGGCCACTGTACACCAATTCTAACAAGGTCCTGTTTGACATTGTCAGCCCACCGCATCCTAGGTCTCCCCCTCCTTCTGAGGCCTCTAGGCACACTGTTCATAACCCTATTCGCCAATCTATAATTATCCATACGGGCAACATGGCCAAACCAGCGGAGTCTCTCTCTGCACAATATGCTGCTTAAAGGAGGTTGCAGACTCCTTTGCCTAACCTCATCATTAGTTACAAAGTTAAACCACCTAATACCCAAGATACTGCGTAAGCATCTAGAATCAAAAGCATCTAGTTTCCTGTTATCTTGCTTACACAGCGTCCAAGTTTCACTACCATAACTAACCCTAGAAAGAACCAAACTATTATACAGTCTAATTTTAGTCTTTAGGTGTATACGCCTATTTCTCCACAATCTCCATAGATTCTTAAAAGTCCCGGCAGCAATACTTATTCGTCTGTTAATCTCATGCCGCACATCACCAGTATCAGTTACGCAGCTCCCAAGGTAATTAAACTGTGACACCTGCTCAAGACTGCAACCATTCAGATTAACTGAATCACAACCTGCCTGACCAATTTTCATCACTTTAGTTTTCTCTCTGTTTATAACCAAACCTACTCTACTACCAGTCTCATCAACAGTTCGAATGAAAGAGTTCATCTCATCAACATCATTTGCCAAAAGGGCTAAATCATCAGCATAATCTAAATCAGAAATTTTCGTATCTCCAGCCCATTTAAGGCCAAAAGCTTTCCTTTGAAGTGAATTTCGCATAACATAATCAACAACCAAACTAAAGAGAAAAGGAGACAAAATGCACCCTTGTCGAACACCAGAAGTAATGCTAAACCAATTGCTACAAGACTTACCAACTCTCACACATGACTCAGTGTTATTATAGAGAGCTTTCATTATGTTAACTAACTTGTCTGGTATACCATATGATCTCACAATCAACCACAAATTATGGCGATCAACAGAGTCGAAAGCCTTTTTGAAATCAACAAAGCTAGCAACCAAAGGTTTCTGAAACTCTAAACATTTCTCAAGAATCTGCCTAAGTGAAAATATCTGATCCACACATCCCCTACCACTTCTGAATCCACATTGCTCATCACGCAATTGCCTGTCAACCAGATTCTTAATTCTATTAAGCACAATCATGGAAAGAACTTTACCTGGAACGGAGAGTAGGCTGATACCCCTATAGTTATCACAAGAACTGCAATCACCTTTTTTGAAAATAGGGATAATAATAGCTCTGGTAAAATCTTTAGGAACCATGCCTTTATCATAAAAGTTATTCAAAATTTCAGTCATCCAAATGGTAACTGAAACATTCCCAGCTCTAAGCATTTCCGTAGTAATTTCATCCACCCCTGGGGATTTATGAAGTTTAAGTTTAGAAATAGCCAAACTAACTTCAGATTGTGTTATAGGGCCAACATTAAAGCCAACAATGCATCTATCATCATTGCAAACAATGGGAGTAGAACTAACCACATTGTTTAGAACATCACTGAAATGCTCAGCCCACCTAGCCATGACAGAATCCTCACCTTCTATAACCTTGCCTTGTTTATCCTTCAATCCCTGTATACCTGTTCGTTTTCTACCACACAAAACATTAACTATCTGGTACAGCTCTCTGCTGTTGTGCTGTCTAACTGCTTCCTCAGCTTTGTCAGCAAGGCCATCAAGCCAAAGATTCTTATCAGTAGCTAACTGATCCTTTACACGTTTATTAAGTTCTTTGTTGTAATGCTTTCTATTAGGACTAGTAGGGTACTGATTAAGGACATTCCTGCAGTTCCTTCTTTCTGAAATAAGCTCAAGTGCCTTATCACTTAAATAATTCTGCCTCCTCTGCTCCTTTTTCCCTAAAAGAGTACTGTTAGTTTCCAAAAAAAGCCTGTTTAAAATGGCCCCATTCTTCCTCAACTTCAGTATTAAGCAAACCATGACTGTCATAATGACTAAGTAACCTATCATGGTAAGCTTTAGCTATAACTGGGTCTTTCAGAGCTTCAGTATTAAAGGTAAATTTTTTAACCCTAGCACAACACTTTTTAAGTTTAAGTTGCAAGACACTTTTAACAAGGTAATGGTCAGATCCAATTTCAGCTCCCCTATATGCCCTGGTATTTCTAACAGAACTAGCCCATTTGCTGTTAATTAATATATAATCAATCATATTCTTATGCAGCCCATCAGGTGAAACCCATATGTATTTATGTATGTCGCGGTGTTTGTAATATGTGTTAGTTATTCTGAAACCATTTAGTTTACTTACCTGTAGGAGACGTTGCCCATTGCCATTGCAGCTACCAATACCAAAAGGACCTATTACTCCTCCCCAAAGGTCAGAGTCGGTACCAACTTTGGCATTGAAGTCACCAAGAACAAGGGTAATATCTCCTTTCTTGACAGAATTCAAAATATCCTGAAGTTGTCTGTAAAACCTATCCTTCTCATCCTCATCAGAATCCTCAGTGGGGGCATAACAGCAGATAACATTCAAGTCTTTAATGCTTGTTTGAAATTTTGCTGTAAGAAACCTTTCATTAATGCACTCATATCCTAGAAGAGCATCACTAGCATGTCTGCTGAGCAGCAGACCCACGCCTTGGTGATGCTTTCCATCCTCCCTCCCTGTAAAGAGAAATTTAAAGTTATTTTTAAGTATCTCACCTTTACCTGTCCATCTGGTCTCTTGCAAGCCTAGAATATCTAGGTTATAGCGCTGGAATTCCTGCATGAGGACATCAAGAAAATAATCTCTATGTAATGTCCTCACGTTCCACGTTCCTGCAGAGAGAAAATGATTAGTAGGATTTTTAAAGAAATTAGGTTTATTGAGATTGGTAGGGCCAACAATATCAAACAGCCCCCTGATCGCAGGCATGGGGCAAAGACCTGTTCCTCCTCCGCTAAAGGCTGAAGTCACCAATGCTGGTAGGAACTTCAGGCACCACCTTTTCAAGTGGACTTTTTCAAGAACCAAATGGCCTGCCTGAGACACATTACTCCAGTTTAGGCTTGACGATGCCCAACTAGCAAAGTAAGGTTCAGGTACCTGCGATGGCCTCTGATTAGGATTATCCACCAGCTGATATAAGGTATCCCATGCCTCTGTTCACTTAGAGCTGGCAACCCAGAAGCAAACAGAAAACACAGCGGCAGACTCTCCCTCAACAGAGGCCCACCAGTGCAGCAAGTCCAGGATCCATAATCAAGCTCAAATCCATAAACAAGTCCAGTCTAGTAGGTATAAATGGTCAGCACCAGGACCCTGTGAAGTTGACCACTCCTCAGCAGGGTTGAAAAAAAGGAAAAAAGTGGCCATAGATGACCAGATCAGTAGGTCATACTGAACTGGCAGCCCTCCCCTTCTGTTCCCTTCCAAAAGAGAATATCTCTTTTGAAAGGTACTAATGGCCTGCACCACGAGAAGGCGGGGTCGGACATTAGGTGCTAGACCTGGCCGGTTCTGTGCATCATCACTGGGGATTGGTACACAGCTCTCCTTCCAGTTTACGCCTAGCTACCATTTACAAGCCTAATAAAATATGCACAAAATGAAAAAAGAAAATATTATTTTTCAAACTTGAATTGCATATTTTTAAAAGATATATCTAAGAAAATTTTCAAATAGCAGTTTGAAAAAAAAATCGAAGTTTCATGTGTTGTGCAAAAAGGCATCTCATTTCAGATTCTATCTATGTTTTGATGGTGACTTGGGAATGAAGGAGTAGCTATGCTAAATAATTACTGTTTATTTTTAGGGAAGGGGGTTGGGGAAATTTTTTTTTATGTAATTTGGATTTTATTTCTTGCTTTTTCGATTCACCAAAACCTTTTAATGAAGTAGTAGCTATACTAAATAATTACTGTTTATTTTCAGAGAAGTTTCCCAGCTGCTCACAAACAGCCTGAAGAAGCAGATGACAAGTATGTTAGAAGTATATGATTGGATAAATTGAAGAAATTTCTCTATGTTTTTGTTCAACTGTCAAGGATGGCATTGCTCTTAGTTTAACATCAGTATTAAGTTTAGAGGAAAAATTGTCTAACCAGGTGGAATACAAACTCATGATCTCCTAATAACATATCAGGACTGGCAAGATGTAACTTGATACTGACATTAGACTAAGGGCGATGCCACCCTTGACACATGAACAAAAATGTCAAGAAATTTCTTCAATTTATTCAGTCGTATACGTCTAACATACTTGTCATCTGCTTCATGAGACACAGAAAATTGTGTACTGTAGATAGAAAGTCAAGCTCAGAGCCAGTGTGCCTAGGCCTCAGAAAGAGGGGGAGACCTAGGATACGGTGGGCAGACAATGTCAAACAGGACCTTGTTAGAATTGGTGTGCAGTGGCCAGATGCAGTAGATGTAGCTCAGGATAGACTTGCTTGGAGAACTAAATTGCACGATCTGGTTGGACCTCCGTAGCCCATGGCTGCTTGAGGATGATGATGAGATAGAAAGTTCATAACATCAATTAGAGATCTTGATTGGCAGCTGGTAGATCACTGGTCAGAAAATCTAGCATGCTATCAGGAGGTCATGGGTTCATATTTCACCTGTCTGAAGACAGTTTTTCCTCTAAAATTGACATTGGCATTAAATTAAGAGTGTGACAGTGTTATACTTAATTTTAGACAGTGGTCAGTAGTGACTTCTGCCTTAGGATGGTAGGTCCTCATACAAGCTAAGTGTAGTTTCTATAATCTTTCTGTTCTGTATATTGCAAATAAAAAACAAACAAACATACATCTATCCCACTCATCCACACATGAAACTGTTTAACCTAGGCAATGATGATTATCCAAAGGTCTTGTATTATTATTGTATTTAATAGTCTCATATTTCTTTAATTATCAATGACTAATTGCCTGAGGTATAATAAATGTGCAAATTATCAAAGAAATATCTTTTTAGAAACAATGAGTTTTATTGCTGAGTGGGACACAAACCCACTTTTCCCAGTTACATTCCCAGTGTTCTAGACCACTAAACTGTCACTAGCTAGTTCACTTCTCCATAAATTGGCCTTGAAATCTAAGTAATTTTTTTTTCTGTAAAAATATTTCTTGAATTCTATGTCAACAGATAATCTACAATTAAAAATTTTAATTCTCTGACATTGTTAGGTGTTTTTAAGTATTTCAACAAATGTTCTATGCTATCAAGTACTAAAAGTTATTAAGGAGACTTTGTTTACCCTACCATAGAGTATAGGTAGTGAGAGGAGCTTCTGAGGTACTAGTGAGTAACAAGCTTAATTTTTGATGTTCTTGCTGGCAAGTAAAGAGTCAGTAATATTTCGGAAATGGATGCTGATAATTTATTTGATCGAGGTTTTGTGACTGCAGTAGTGTTGGAAGTAACTAATAATATTTTTGGTAGCATAGAGTGCTTAAAAATTTTGAGGTCCATGATGCCATTTCACACCTTTAATGTGGGCACATCATCATGTGGCAAATGAGCAGCTTTAGGTATTGCATGAGAGGCAGTTGGTTGTTGAGCATCAGGGAGGGGTGGGGGTTGTAAATTGCATTGTGAGTGACTCAATTCCAAGATTCGGAGTGGCCAGCATACACCAAAGAGCCAAAACATTATGACCAGCATGTTGTTATGCAAATCAAAGCAACTGCAGGTAAACGACGGTACATGTGAAGGTCATGAAATGGTATAAATAACACCTGATAGTGAGCTCTGTTAATCAGTGTTATTCTTGTTCTTCGGATGGGAAAGGCAGCAGACTTAAGTGAGTTTGACAAAGGCCAAATTGTAATAGCCAGACAATTGGATCAGAGCATTTCCGAGATGGCAAGGGTTATGGGGTGCTCATGGGTCAGCCGTGGTTAGTACCTTCAAAAAGTGGTCCGAGAAGAAAAAAAACCATGAACTGCCAGCAAGGTGTGGGCCAATCATGGCTCATCGATGCTGGAGGTGAGCGAAGACTATCCCTTATGGTACGAGCCAACATAAGGAATACTGTGCCACAAATAATTTCACCTGTAATTTGAATGCTGGTGAAGGGTGTAATGTGTCAAAACACACAGTACATCGAACCTTCCTGAAAATGGGACTGCATAGCTGCTCCAAATGCCCATTGCTAATCTCGGTTCACCATTGAAAGAGTCTATAATGGGCACGCGAGCATCAAAACTGGGCCTAGAATTATTGGAAGAATGTCATCTGGTCCAATGAATCTCGTTTCCTGTTACACTATGGGAATGACCGTGTACATCGTTTACCTGGGGAAGTGTTCACACAGAATGCACCATGGGACTAAAACAAGCTGGTGGAGGAAGTGTAATGCTTTGGGCAGTGTTCTGCTGGGAAACCCTGGGTCCAGTCATTCATGTTCAGGAAGCTATTATCTCTACCACCTACCTAAATATCATTACAGACCAGATATATCCTTTCATGGCAACAGTATTCCCCTCTAGTAGGGCCTTCAGCAGAATAATGCACCATGCCACACCACCCGGATTGTTTGAGAATGGTTTGCTTAACATAAGGAAGACTTCTAGGTATTGCCCTGTCCTCCAAATTCCCCAGACATCAAACCAATCGAGCATCTGTGGTTTGTGTTGGAACAGCATATCTGGTCTGTGGCAGCTCAACCACATAACTTACAAGAGTTAAAGGATCTGCTAGTAACGTGTTGGTACCAGATACCACAAGACACCTTTAGAAATCTTGTAGTGTTCATGCCTCACTGGTTAAGTGCTGGTGTTTGGCAGCATGTGGAGGACCATCATATTTGGCAGATGGTCATAATGTTTTGGCTCTTCAGTGTATGTGCTGGTGGCCATAATGTGATCAGCATGAGGAGATTGGTAAGAGGGTATGGAGTTTTAGGAACTCTCCAAGATTAATGAGTTTTGAGGAATGCTTCATTTTGTGAATAGATTAAAAATTCATTTGATGTCTGTTGGGATTATAATGAGTGGGGAATTGCATTAACATTAACTTTGTAAACTAAAGCATGGGGTTAATAATAAATATTTTAATGAGTACTTTAATAATGGTGTTTTTGTCATGATTTCTCATACACTATACAAATACTTACACATGGACATGCACCGCTGGTCTTAGTATACCAGGCATGACGTAGTCTACAAATCTAACAGAAAAAGCAGATATCTGTTAGATTTATTGGCCCATTTAACTTAAAATCTGTCATTTGCCCACTACAAAGTGTAATGGCATTGAATTCCAGTTAACCAAATGAAAAAGAAAAATTGCAAATGCTATATATGTATATATTTATTTAGTCACATATAATATGACACAAACTGATATTTCCAAAAAAAAAGATCTGTTTATTTCAGCTCTTGTATCCATTTCATTATAACTAATATATTGAATAGCCATCCCAAGGCTGAGTGGTTAGCATGCTTGGTTACTGATCTAAGGGACCTGGGTTCGAGCCCTGGGTAAGGCATGGATGTGTGTCATTTTTCTGTTGAGGTCCTGCCATCCTCTCAGACCTCTGTGGCAAGCAGCTGCTTGAGGGGGTATTTATTTTTATTTTAATATATTGAATAATAATTTGCATGACTCAATCAATAGCCTTAAGGCATAGTGGTTAGAGAGTTAGCTAGTGTTCCAGCAATGCAAACTTTGTGTGTTGTGTTAGTTCTAACTGTAAGTGGTCAGCAGTAGCTTTGGTCAGTATGGCATGTCCTTGCATGAGAAGGTCTGTAAAGACTAGGTATCGGTAGGGATAGGGGATATTGGGAAGTGTGTGTGTGTGTGTGGGAGGGTATTCTAATTGCTGATTCTTAATATGCATTATGGTAGTTTTTTAAAGGGGTCTGGGGGTATGTGCATTATGCAGGTGGGAATAGGTGTTAGAGGTGAGTATGGGAAACATATAGGTGAGGGCTTAGTATTTTGAGGGGTAGCTTATATCCCCTAAGGATCATATGCAACTCTGGGGGGAGGGGGTCAATGTCTGTGTTGCAGAGTTCAGATAATTTTACAATAATAATGTTAAGATAATACAAAGTTTATAAAGTTAACACAATTACCCCTCTCATTATAATACCAATGGATAACAAAGGAAAGGAATTTTTTATCTATTCGTAAAATGAAGCATTCCTCAAAACTCACTAATCTTAGAGATTTCCCATATATCCACACCTTCTTATCATTCTCTTCTCATGCATATCACATTACGGCCATCCGCACATATGCCAGCCACTCCGAACCTTGGAGCTGAGCCACTGACAATGCAATTTATGGCCCCCACCCCTCCCCGACACTCAACAACCAACTGCCTCTCACGCAATTCCTAAAGCTGCCTCACTTGCCCTGACAATGCAAGTGAGGTGTAAAGGTATGTAATGCACATCGTGGACCTCAAAGTTTTTAAGCACTCTATGCTACCAAAAGTATTCCTTCTGAAATATTACTGACTCTTCACTTGCCAGCAAGAACATTGAAAAATAAACTCATCACTTGCTAGTATCCTGGGACTTCAACTACCATCCTCTTCTTCTACCCATCCTCTATGGTACGATACATAAAAGCTCCTAAATAACTTTTAGTACTTTATGGCATAGAACATTTGTCGAAGTGCCTAAAAACATGTAACAGTGTCATAGAGAATTAAGGATTTTAATTTAATTTACTACATTGTGAAACTCTATTTTTGTCAACAGATAATCTTGCATAATACTTTTTTTTTTGCAACACATAGGACAGAGAAGTATCCTAAAAGCTATTCCTAGCCTTTACAGGCCTTCTCATGCAAGGACATGCCCTACTAAGACCAAAGCTACCACTACACAATTAGAACTAATGCAACACACAAAGTTTGCCATGCTGGAACACTAGCTAACTCTCTAACCATTATGCCTTAAGGCTATTGATTGAATCATGCAAATTATTATTCAATATATTAGTTATAATGGGATGGATACAAGAGCTGTCATAAACAGATCTTTTTTTTTGGAAATATCAGCTTGTGTCATATTATATGTGATTAAATAAGTGTATACATATATAGCATTTGCAATTTTTCTTTTTCACTTGGTTAACTGGAATTTAATGCCATTACACTTTGTAGTGGGCAAATGACAGATTCTAAATTAAATTTGCCAATAAATCTAACAGATATCTGCTTAATTCTGTTAGATTTGTAGACTACTAGTTATGCCTGGTATACTAAGACCAGCTGTGCATGTCCATGTGTAAGCACTTGTATGTTGTATGAGAAACCATGACAAGCCTAATATAGCTTCTGGTTATCTCTGTCCCTTGTTTAGGGAAGTACCTTCTTTCTTTTAAAAAAAAAATGTTAATATTATTATTTTTCATTCTATCCAAATGGTATTTGCCCACAACTATTGTGCACATGAAGCAGTCTGCATATAAACACTCGTATCGGAATAATATGACCACCTACCATACATATACTATGGTAGGTAGTCATATTATTCTGATACGACTGTGTATATATCTGAAAGATCATATCTATTATTTGTGATCTAAAATATATCCACTTTCGAAGAGTTAAGTTTAAAACAGTTTAATTATTTGATGTTTGTTAATAGAATATTTATATACTTTTGCAGTTACATTTTTATCCTAGATAATAAACTGATCTTTTTATGTTCATTTAAAAAATTTTTTTTTTAGTGGCCTGGCATCAATTATTGTAGCTATCATGTAGTATGCATGTTGAGTGAACAACTCTTAATAAAAATGGTTTTCTGCTGATGGCTGTTGTGAAAACCAAGATGGCTGAATTTGGACCTGATTCAGGAGGAAGGATAAAGGTAAACATCTCTTTACATAGAGACAAATTTTCTAAAGTAGTGAAAGTTAAGCATTGTTGCATATAAAACACATTTTGGAACAAAGGCTACAGTGGTCAGTTACATCCCCAAATTGATTTTGTTAATCACATTTCATATGAACAAACTATTACATTCTGTCCCTTTGCCATCCAATTATAAGGTCTTCTTGGATGCTTTTTTAATTTTTCTCGGACACATATATAAATTTTAGGAACAGTTAAAATCAAATTTTCAATTATTCACTGATAATTTTGTCTGTCTATCCATAAAGTAAAAATATGTAAGCTGTTTGTTGATGTGCAAGTGTGAAAAAATTCACCCAGCCTCCTCAAGGATTTTAACACAGGATCTCCCAATTACACACCATTTGTTCTACCCATTGAACCAAGACACTGATATTTTTGAAACTGCTGCATTTGCCCAAAATCTGGAAGTTTTTCATATTTAAAAATAATATCTAATTCTGTCTCCGAATATTGTAAATTTTCCTGTTTAATTGGTGAATAAAACACACAGGTCTTAATATATTACTTTTCTTATTTGTTTTTTTTAATTATTGCATGTATTAATAATTAAATTATAAATCAACAGTTGGGTCATACAATGTGAATTCAACCTTGCCAGTTCACTGCCATCCCATGGCCGAGTGGTTAGCATGCTTGGCTACTGATCTAAGGGACCTGGGTTTGAGCCCCGGGTAAGGCATGGCTGTTTGTGTCATTTTTCTGCTGAGGGCCTGCCATCCTCTCAGACCTTCTACTATGGCATATAAACTGACAGGCTCCTGTCAGACCTCTGTGGCAAGCAGCTGCTTGAGGGGTTATTTTTTTTTATTTAGTTCACTGCCCAACACAGTTTCAGTGATCTTTGGCATTAATGTTTAGTACACATAAGATGTCTAATTTTCCAAAATATTTTGAATCAAAAAAATTTTGTAAGGAGTTATCGTTTTTTAGCATAAAGGGAAAATTGTGACTAAACATTTTTCTTTTTTTTTTCTTTGCTTCTGTAGTAGATGAGAAGACCAGACTTGGTGTTCTGATGTAGATTTCAAAGAAAAGAGAATGTTTAGTCACAATCGCAATTTGTATATTTTGCCCCTAGATTAAAAATTATAACTCCTTGTAGAAATTTTTTTGACTAAAAAGGTTTTAGGCAATTCAACATCTTATGTGTACTAACATTTATGCCAAAAATCATTAAAATCTCAGATCAGTGGTAAACTTTTTCCAAAATTTTGGTTGATCTGACTTGAAATGACAAAGTTAATGCTGTATAAATTAAGATAATATACAGGTAATAGACAAAAAAAAAATGGAAACAGCAATGTAAAATCACTATATAATGTTGAATCGCCACATGAGCCCAGTACAGCTTCTAAATGTCATGGCACAAAGTCTACCAGTGTCTGAAGTCAGCAGGAGGGATATGATAATATTCAGAGACAGAATTAGATATTTTGTTCACAAGAAATGTGATCAATTCCTTATTGTTTTATAATGCTGGAAAACGCTACCTGAGATATCTTTCCAGAAGTCCCCATAGAATTTCCAACTGGTTGATATCTGGTGACTGCAGTGGCCATGGTATGTGAAAAAGTTCAGTTGCATGCTCCTTAAACCACTGGGTGACCAAATGTGATCTGTGGATGGGAGTATTGTTATCCTGAAAGACAGCTCTTCATGAAAGAAATGTTGTACCATTTGGATGAAGATGATAACACAGGAATGTCAAATAGCAATTGCATTAATCTTGCCTTCTAACGGAATGAGTGCACCCAAACCATGCCATAAGAAATCACTTGACACCATTACAGAACTGCCAGGATTTTAACAAAGGGAAGCAAGCAATCAGAGTTGTAAGCTAATTTTGGTTGGTGCTACATGTGCACTTGTCCATTTGTCAGACAAAGTGTAGGATGATTTGTCAGACCATACCACATTCCTCCACTGCTTGTGCTCTTTGCACCATTAGACATAATGATATGTGTTGACAGGTGTGATGAGTGGCTTGTGAAGTGCAACTTGACCATATATCCAGCTCTATGGAATTCGCAAAGTAATTTTTGACAAAACTGGCCTCTTGCATTCTATATTGAAATCTGTGCACAACTGATCAGCTGTAGCTTACTGGTTTCACTTTTCGCATTACACTGATACTCGAACATCTTGATACTGGAGTATGTGTTTTCACCCACTGTTGTCCTTTACAGATGATATCTTCCCTTTAGATTGTGATGCAGATGTATCCTTGGAAACTGTTCCTCGTGAAACAGCGAGCTCAGCGGTCTTAGTGATCGAAACTCCTGTCAAACACACTCCAACAGTCATGCCCCTTATGAAATTGCTAAGGCTCTTGATGACATGGTACTAATAATTAAATGTAGATACATTGGCTCTGCTTTTATAGACATGATGCTAAGCATGCTAAGATATCATTTGCCTGTTTCATGATTTCATCAGTGGCAGATAGATTCTGCTGCTTAACCAAAACTCAAGGGTTGGGTTACCTCTGAGTGGCCCTGTTTTGCACACAAAGGGCTAAATAGCCAGGTCGCAAGGCTGGCACCAAGGGCTCAGAGGAGATTAGAATGGGGACTCACTGGGCAGCTGTTGGGAGATGAATGGTAACCTCCTGTCAAGGGCATCCAGCATGTTTTCAGTGTGCACAGGATTTGGCACTCCCCACACAGTGCCACTGCTTAACTTCCCATGCAATGGATAGCAGTCTTTCCGAGCCCATTGGTATCCCCTACTGACCAAGAGCAGGGCGAGGAATTTTACGGAGATAAATCTCAATGCTGGCCCACCTGAGAACTGCAGATTACGAGACTCACTACTGACTGAGCCGACCCTCATAAATGAAGGCCTGCAAACATTGGTGTTTCCATTTTTCTGTCCATTACCTGTATATCACTTGTTGCAAGGGAGGAGGGGCAACATTTAAGAGAGATCAAAATTAAAATATCTTTAATACTCTATGACATTGTTATATATTTTAAAACACTTCAACAAAATTCTATGCTGCCTAGTATCAAAAGGAATGAAGAATATTTTATGTATGGTAGAGGTGACAAGTGAAAGCAGTTTCATAGATAAAGTTGATAGTGAGTGATAACTTGAAAAATGCATCAAATATAAATAAGTTTAATAATTTTTTATGCTTACTCACTTCTGAAAGAGGGGAAGGGCATCGAAAAGTGCAAATTGTAATATTTCGTTAATACCTATCCATTCCTAAAATAATTTATCTCTAACAAAAATTCTGTCTATAGAAGGATTGAGAGATGAAATTTGAAAACGTTAGCTCGTTTTCAGGAAAAACGAACTAACGTTTTCTGGAAAAGATGTCAGCCAATCTAAAAAAACAAGCAACCGAATAATTATTATCATTCAGATGTATATACCGTATATTTCTGCAGATAAGACGATAGTTGAATCATAAAAAAAGGCCCCCAAAATCCGGGTCGTCTTATAGGACAGATACAAAAAAAATTAGATTGAAATTTATATAAATTGAAACCATTATAAAATAAAACAAATCACTCACCACCGACTGCGACTGATCTTGAAAATTACTACAACTTATCGTAAAATCTATCATATTATTTAAATATGCTATATGATAATACATTACATTGTAATAGTCAATAATACATTACATTGTAATAGTAAAACAATACTAAAACGAAATAAATATTAAAATTTATGTTTATTGAGCTACTGAGGAAAAAACGGACAAACCGTAATTATTTACTATTACAGAGTAGGGTATGTCCACAAAATAGAATAGTCCATACTGATGCTTTTGTGAATAGTCAAGGTCATTACCCGAATCAGTGCGAATGTTTGCGAATAGGACATAATTACGTATACGCTATAAAATATTATTATCCAGATGATGATCGCCGATCTTAACTAAATTCATAGGCCGTTGACAGTTTGGGGTCGTCTTATAGGACAGATATATGCTAAAACTATAAAACTTTGACGAAAATTTATACCTCGTCTTATCTGAAGGTCGTCTTATCTGCGGAAATATACGGTAAATAAATTATATATATATTTATAATAATATATTATTTACTTACTGGTTTCCTTGAATCGATTATTTTGATTCCACTGTGACTAAAACAACTTTCGTTTATTCCTCTTTCCCTTTTTAACCTTATAGTCCAATGTACCTTTCCATTCCAATTAGGTAGGATTGAATTAGTTTAACTGAGGTATTATTTTGTTTTGAAAAGGAATATAATAACTGAAGAAAACGAATGATTCACTGTAGCCAAGCCATAGTTGAGCATTTTGATTACATAGTTCCCAAACTAAAAGCACTGCCATCTATAGACTGAAACAGAAATTAGTGAACTAAACTCTGTTTAGTTTGTGAACTACAAATGAATTGGTTCAAAATGAACTAATCGTTCAAGAACTAAAAGCACTGCAATCTATCAACTGAAACAGGAGTTAGTAAACTAGAGACCGTTTAGTTCGTGAACTAAAAGTGCAAATGAATTACTTCAAAAGAACTAATAGTTGGGAAACTAAAAATACTGCCATCTATCGTCCATAACAGAATGTTTAGTGCACATCCTATCATAAAATGGAAGGTAAATTAGTTCACTTTGGTCTTTGTCAGCGAATTATGAAATTAAAATGTAGTTCGGAAACTATGTTCATTAGTTTGATCATTTTGCATAACTTTAAAATAGTTTTCCAGGTCAGTTTAATTTTCACGAAAATATTAATATAAATATTTAATGATATAAACAGGAATGTGGTATATGTAAATAAAATAGTGTTTATTATCGACTATTACAGAAAAATATCACTTTTAAGAGTAAAAAATGTGTTTTAGATATTTTCAAAAACCTTATTAAATTCTGTAATAAAACAACGGATTCTTCATACAGAACGCATTAAAAGAACTCAAATACTATTATATTCCAGTTTTATTTAAATCAATAAGGCTCAATTCTTATTAATTTTATGTAATATATATAGGCAGTTTGTGAGTGATTGACTGAGTGATAGGGGATCATGCTAATTCTAATTAGAATGCAAATATGGTAGATCTCTGAAAATTTGCACCTAGGGATAATCTGCATCGTAAATCTCGTGAAAAGTCAGATTTCAATCTTGATTTGCAAATGCATGATACATGAAATTTGTTGTCAGGGATGTTTTGGGTTGCAGATGTTGGAACGTTGCTTAATTTCGGATCCGGAGGGTTATCGAGGCCAAAGGTCTATTTTAAACTTATCAGTGCTAGAAAGCTAACGATTGGTTCCGGGGGATATGATGCATCGTAGATCTCAGAAAGATTGTAAAATTTGCATCGGGGAGAGGGAGGGGGGGGTCCTTTCAGACAGTTTTCAAGCTGGGGGGGGATGTTCTAAGGGTGTGTTTGGAGATTTCACCAGACTTCAGGCAGAAAGACATTAGGAATAATATACTTTCAGTAAAGCATGCATGATACAATTTTGAAATCAAAAAAGCAGAAATATGTTCAGAAAAGGAAAAAGCCACTCACAAAATACAGAACTTCTACTTCAGCTATTCTTATGAGACAGAATGAAAACCATTGGAAATAGAGTGTAGTGCTTATATTCCAGGTGTTAAGACAATTCTATTGAATATAACTGAGGAGGATGTGCATTGCATTTTTTGAAATGATAGTTGCCTGGAAACTTCCGTAATTTAGTACATTCTAGACTTAGCAGGATTGCCGATAGTAAAAAAACGACAGTTAAGAAGGCGATATTCTAATTCCATAGCAGCATATTTTACGTAGTTTTTTTATTTACAAGGTTTTTATAACATGAATAATTCTAGCTGCCCTTGACCATTTTTCAAGTGCTGATTTCAGATCTGGCCTTAAAAAATGGCTAGCACATCACATTTTTATGTTATTGGTCATTTTGACTCCTATTAAGATTTTCCTATATCAACACCTCCAGGCAACTGGGAGGATACTAGATATTTTACTTTTTGTGGTTGCCAACACTGATTGCCAAGTGGGAGAAAACATGTAACCTAACCTTCAGACAGATTTTCTTGTTGTTTTCATTGTAAGAGGAACACATGCTCTATATTGAAGAGTAAAGTTTGGCATTTAAATGGCACAAAAGCAGAATTACGGATGTGTTAAATAAGTGCCAAATAAGTTTTGTTATGTGTGTAGAAGATATTTTTTTTTTAAATCCCAGAGTTGTTCTTTGGTAAAGATTTTGAAGAAAGCCTATAACTTGTATTTTGGATGTTATGTTGGAGATCAGGACAAAACATGAACTCCGCATGTGTGTGCTGCATTTCGTGCTTTGCTGGCCTGAGTGAATGGTTGAAAGGTAAGATAAAATCCATGCCCTTTGTAGTTCCAATGGTTTTGCATAAACCAACTAGTCACTTGCATGATTGCTATTTTCATTTAACTAAAGTGTCAGGTTTTTTGAAAAAGAATGAAAGCAAAATACAATATCCAAATGTGCCTTCGGCCATAAGACCAGTTCCTCATGGAGATCTTCCTATACCAACATCTCTAACCAACTGGGACGAGATGGATTCACATTCATCAGGGGAAGACTTTGAGGTACATTCAGATCCTGATCCTACATACACCCCTAAAAAGTTAGACGAGCCTCATCTGATTTAGCAAAATGAACTAAATGATCTTGTTCAAGTCCTAGACTTCCAAACAACAAACTAAGTAATTAAAAAAATAAAAAAAAACTTGCAGCAGATTTTTCACAGTCATATTTGAATTCAGCATTCCAAAATTAGTTAAAACATCCTATTTGACCAATGATATAAAAAAAAACAATTTGTTGTCTAGTGCAATTTGTTTAAAAAACTAATTTAACTTTGGGAAGTATATGATTCCTAATGTCTCGTCTGCTTTAGATCTGGTGAAATCTCCTCGCACCTTCCCCAGGGGAGCACACACCACAGTTTGGACACCACTGATTTAAGTAGTAGTATATCAGGTTTTTTCAGAAATTTTTAATTTTTTTATTAGAAGCCCCTCTAACTTTTACACCTTTCCTGCAACGTTGATTGAGCAGTGGGGCTTACCAATATATCTCTGGGTAACTTTATTAGTAAACATTTTCTCATTTCTACTTTTTAATTGAAGTGTTGTGAAATACCGTAAAAAGTGAATGCAGTAATTTAATATTATTCCGAACACAAATTTTCTAACATTCAATAACATTTAAAATAATTTATTCATTTTCAAACTCAAACATTTTTCTCTTTTTTTTTTTCCTTTGTTAATGAATTATCAGTATGTGGACACTTCCATGTTGTATGAATGAAAAGATCTATTCAATGCTCCCTATCTTTGAAATGCGCCTCTTATAGCAAAATATCACAAGAAATAAATTGAAAATCTTAATTAATTTATTAATTTTAAATTTAAACTGACATGCTCCTGTTAGACCTCTGTGGCAAGCAGCTGCTTGATGAGACTTTAATTTGTTAATATTGTTTCACATCCTTTAAAAAGTAAAATGCGATTGAAAGGACAGAGCTACTTAAATTCTTTTTAAACCATGGATGTTTAAAACACGCATTTTTTTTCTTCTAAAAATTTAAAAGGACGTAATTTTGTTCCTACTTAAACAGATTTTAACACCGGAAAGCTGGCCATCCCCTTTGCGTCCCTAGGCAAGTGCCTAACATTGGATAATATTAGGCACTTGCCTAGAGTGCATTATGTATAGGTTGTGAGTTCACTATGCACTCCTGTTCATTATGCATAGTGAACTCGTTTTTTGTTGCGCTAAAGATAAATAATAAAATCTCAGTAAAAGCTGTGTACGTCAATGAACATGTATTGCCTTAACGCATTGTTTTTCAACCTTTTTTTTTTTATCTCACGGCACACTTGAACCTATAGTTAAACTTCCGCAGCACACTTATATTATGATGATAAAAAAAAAAGGAGTATACCTTTTTTGATTTATTTATTAACACAAACAAAACGCACCATCACGGCTTAAATACCGCAGATGCGTGTAGCCAGCGACCAACATCAACAAGTCATCGCAACCATTGCAGTGTATGGCCTCCTCAGGGGCGTAGCAAAGAACCATTGGTTTGGGGGGGGGGGGGAGGGAGAAATCAAAAATATTCCAACTCGAAATTTAAATTTTGTCAACTGAGCAAACTTAGATTTTCGCTCTGGAGGGGTGGGGGGACAATTTTCACAACTATCCTGCATTTTGCTATGTGTGAATTTTCCCTTGATTTGGCCAACTCCTTAATTTCACCAAACTAATCCCAATCTTTACATCTCTCCTAAATTTTCCAAATCACTTCAAACTCCATACGATTTGGCCAAGTTTTCTCGATTTCAGTCAACTATCCTGAATTTCACAAACCCATTCCCAATTATCACAACTCGCCCGTATTTTCCAAGTGGATTCGAATTTTGCCAACGTAATTTTACAAAAAAATTTTTACATCTTCCCTGAATTTGCCAAGCCACTTCGAATTATATCAACTCCTTAATTGCACAAGAAAGGCACAATTTTCACAACTACCCTGTATTTTACCACGTGGCTTCGAATATTGCCAACTCCCCTAGATTTTGCCAAGAGTTCTTGGTTTTTCCAACTATCCTTAATTTCACCAAACCAATCCCAATTTTTACAACTCCATGTACTTTACCAAGTGTTTTTCAGTTTTTTGCCAACTTCCCTAAATTTTGCCATATTTTCTCGATTGTCTCAACTTTTCTTAATTTCACAAAAACAATCCCAATCTTCACAAATCGCCCGTATTTTACCAAATGAATTCGAATTTTGCCGTCTCGCCACAATTTTACAGAAAAAAAAATCGCAATCTTACATCACACCTGATTTTTGCAAAGCCACTCTGAATTTTGCCAACTCCCCCAAGATTTGCCAGACTCTCCTAGATATTGCAAAGTTGCCTCAGTTTTGCCAACACGCCATAATTTTACAGAAAAAAGATGCAATTTTTACATCTCACCTTAATTTTGTCAACTCACCACGATTTTACCAAGTCACTTCTAATTTTTCCAACTGCCCCTAGTTTTTGCCAACACGCCATAATTTTACAGAAAAAAGATGCAATTTTTACATCTCACCTGAATTTGTTAACTCCACGATTTTGCCAAGTCACTTCTAATTTTTCCAACTGCCCCTAGTTTTTGCCAACACGCCATAATTTTACAGAAAAAAGATGCAATATTTACATCTCACCTGAATTTTATCAACTCACCACGATTTTGCCAAGTCACTTTGAATTTTGCCAACTGCCCCTAAATTTTGC
Organism: Ryuthela nishihirai; assembly: GCA_038380435.1. NCBI lineage: Eukaryota > Metazoa > Arthropoda > Arachnida > Araneae > Heptathelidae > Ryuthela > Ryuthela nishihirai. The sequence continues at coordinate 10,320,167 of JAWZYU010000020.1, read as the reverse complement.
CAACTCGCCATAATTTTACGGAAAATAATCCAAATTTTCAGATCTCGCCTGAATTTTGCCAACTCCCCAAGATTTAGCCAAGTCACTCCGAATTTTGTCAACTCCCTAAGTTTTGTCAACTCGCCATAATTTTACAGAAAAAAATCCTGATTTTTACATCTCACCTGAATTTTGCCAACTCCCCATGATTTTGTCAAGTCACTCCTAATTTTGCCAACTCCCCAAGATTTTACCAAGTCACCCCGAATTTTGCCAACTCCTAAGATTTTGCCAAGTTGTCCCGATTTTGCGAACTCACCTGTATTTTACTAAGTGGCTTCGAATTTTGCCAACTGCTCTAAATTTTGCCGTCTCTCCATTTTCCAAACTGCCTTAGATTTGCCAAGTTGGCTCAATTTTGACAACTCCCCTTAATTTTCAAAAGAAAAAATTTAGAAATTTTCACAACTCCCTAGATTTTACGAAGTTGCTTCAAATTTTGCCAACTCAGAGTTATTTGGAGGGGAGCCTCCCCCCCATGGCTACGCCCCTGGGCCTCTTTTCACCAAAGAAGTGGTATGCACATATATTTCCTGCTATATTTTGCTCTGGAGCAAGAGTGGCAGAGGATCCCACAAGAACTGCTGGACATTCTGATCCTGTCCATGCTCCATCGCTGTCAGTGTGTTTTGGCTGTCTTGGGTGACCATACACCCTACTGAACAGTCAATGTGTGCCACTCTCATCCAGTTTGACATGCTTCTGTTCACCCCCACCAATATGTCACTTGCTACTCAATCACGACAATTGAGTTTGCATCTCATTTGCATAATCGAACAACTTTCTTTGACTTGTTTGCTTTTCTGATGTCTTGTTTAATAAAAAAAATTCAAATGCTTCTTTTTTTTATCGCTTCATATTCATTTTGAAAAATTCCCTAATTTTTGTGAGCAGTGTATTTTTTAGTATATTATGTATACGTTTATTATAACAATCATATACTAGTGTAATCAATTTAAAGAGGTTTTAATTTTGATATTACACTTATTGTGCTTTGGACTTCTTTCGAAAATAATTTAATGAATGATCTTTAAAAATTTTCGTGGCACACCGTTTGAAAATCACTGCCTTAACGGAAGGTTTGTATTTGTCTACTATTCAATTGAGGATTAACCCAATAGGCACATGCCTAGGGGTCCCTTGGCAAGGCTACCTTGATAAAAGAAATAGGAAAACTGGTAATAATAAAAAGGCTCTTTTTATGTGTTTCGAGTTTGAATAATATTTTGTTACATCCATATAACCTACAGCCGTCCCGTGGCCGAGTGGTTAGCGCGCTTGGCTACTGATCTAAGGGACCTGGGTTCGAGCCCCGGGTAAGGCATGGATGTTGGTGGTGTTTTTTGCCGAGGTCCTGCCAACCTCACAGATCTTCTACTTTGGCATATAAACTGACAGGCTCCTGTCAGACCTCTGTGGCAAGCAGCTGCTTGAGGGAGTATTTTTTTTATATTTTTATATAACCTACAGCTTCTAGAGTTCTTTAATTATTTAACAACCGGTTAAATGAAACCATTTTGGACAAATCTTTTTAAGTTTCGTTTGAATCTCAAAGATTATAAAATCAATCAAGACCGAACATAGCAAAAAAACAAAAATTGTAATATGAAAAAAAAATGAAGTAATTTGCCTAAAATTTTTAAAATTTAACTACGAAATATTTATTTTAAAGTGCAATCAAACACAATAAGCTACTTATTAAAATTGTTAAAAAATTAATTGCTACCTATATTTTAACCAGTTAACCTCTGTAGATTACGCTAAGTAGCAACTGATTCGATTCACTCAGAGTGACTCACTCAAAGAATCAAATGAGTCAAAAGAACGAATCTTTTTAATGACTTTTAAACCAGCCCATTCAGAGGAATCGAATCTTTGAAAAGAGGCACTTTGCCCATCTGTACCCATAGATCCCATGGTTATAATGAAATTATCGCAATGCTTCTATGAACGAGGTCCGGAAACTCCAAAGAGCCTGCCACGAAAAAAAATTTTTCATCTACACCTGGTTGCGAACCAGAGACATCAGTATCACGAGCCAAGTGACACTGCCCAATGCGACAGTTTGAATTACTTAGTTACTTCTCTGTCTTGTCCTTTATCTTTGACTGACATTTTAGTTTGAATGTAGCCTCCGGTGTGAACGAATAGTTTGCGAACAATCCAACAAGCACTGCCCTCTATCATCTGAAACAGGAACTAGAGAACTTCTTTACCACACGAACTAGTTCACCATAGGGGGGGGGGGGGTTACCCTGATGTAGTTCACGCGAACTACATCAGGGTAGCAGGTGCAGTTAAGACGGCCAGCTCGTAACCATCACAGCCATCTTCGCACAAGCGTAAGTGGCGCCGGTTTGTGGAATTTTGAAGCTGAACGTGGCAAATTGCTGTGCAGGCACAAAAACAACTGTAAGGGGCGTTCTGCGCAGTGCAATCAATTTAGTCCACTGCAGCTATGGTTTATCTTACTCTCGATATTTTAATGTAATTTAATTAGTGCTTCAACCTATCTAACACCCATGGCTATTTGGCACAGTGGTAGCTGACCCTAAAGTTATTCAATGAGTATTTTATCCCGTTCAGGAGTGCATTTTACGATACCTGGAAAAGCCGTATGTTTATTTTCAGTAATTTTGCAGATTTTTTAAAATTAATATGTAGATTAATACATATATATATTTATTTAATCATCTTACGAATATATTAGTCAATGTATGTTGCAGTTTGTGTTCCCTGGAGCATATCGATGTATATAGGTTTCTGCACTTTAATGGTGTAATTCTTTTTTAATGGTTGATACAGGAACTGTGAAACGGGATCCTTCGCTGCGGCCAAGCAAGACGCAGGGCGTGAAAGGAGTGTCAGGACGCCGCAACTTGCAGAGGACATTCTGCGTAGGGTGGAAGAGCGACCGGGATGTAGCACGCGAGCGGTTTCCCGTGCAGTACACGTGTCCCAAATGTCGGTTTGCCGTGTGCTACAGAAGGAAGGAATGCACCCCTATCGTACGCAGAAGGTACAAGCGTTGTCACCGGCGGACTATCAGCCACGTGTCGATTTCGCACGTTGGTACCTCCAGCAGAATGCATTGCAGCCGGATTTTGGTGCACATGTTCTGTTTACGGACGAGTGCACTTTTCACCCGTGAGGGCGTTTTGAATACCCACAATTCACACACGTGGGCATCTACGAACCCGCATGCCACACGTCCTCATTCGTTCCAGCAGCGGTTCTCCGTAAATGTTTGGGCAGGGATCCTCCATGACCATTTGGTTGGCCCATACCTCCTGCCACACCGTCTGGACGGCAAATCGTATAACACATTCCTACGAGAGGTGTTGCCGGAGCTGCTGCGTCCGATTCCAACCCCCAGCAGGTCGAGAATGTGGTTCCAGCACGACGGTGCGCCTGCACACTTCAACTTAGATATGCGGAACACTTTACATGCAACGTTCCCAGGGCGATGGATTGGTCGAGGTGGTCCCATAGCTTGGCCACCAAGATCGCCGGATCTCTCGTGTTTGGACTTTTTCCTGTGGGGCCATATGAAAAGCCTAATCTACGAGTGCCCCATTGAAACCGATATGGATCTAGTCGCCAGGATCGCCGTTGTTGCCGGCGATATTCGGGAAATGCCTGGTGTCTTCGCAAATGTGCGTCGGTCCCTATCCCGCAGGTGTGAAGCCTGCATTACAACTGGCGGCAGCTCTTTTGAGCAATTTCTTTGAGCATGTACCTCAATTACATTCCTGTTAATAAAATGTTTTCTGAAGTATCTTCTCTCCTTGTGTTCATTCTTTAAATGTGACAGTGGAAAACTACCTTTTAACTTCTCACCGCTTGCGTTCCGACCATACATTCTATGACGAATATTGCTCGTATAGCTGCGTTCTACCACCCCGTAAAGTTTTGCCCACTTTTTCAGATTCACCCTATAGAACATGTTATCATACATTAACACACAAATCTCAATTTATTATAATATTGTTACGACAGATGAACGAGCAACAGTGACTTCATGACAATGTGACTTGAACACTCGTGTGTGCATCTACATGAGATTCAATTTAGCCAACGAATTGGAACTTGGAACGATTCGGAAGAATAAAAAAAGATAGCAGTGTGTTAAAGTTGTGAGATCTAAAGGACGTTCAGATAGTATGAGTCACTATGCGTTAAGTGAAAATAATTAGTATATTTATTAGTGTGTACGCGGGTGTTTGTTTTCTGTTTTTAGTAACAAAAGTTTAGTGAACTAGCACAGGACGAGAAATTGTTTACTTCTGAAGGTATTCAAGTGACATGGTAAACAAAGTGAAGAGGTAGTATATTAGTACAACAGACAGAGCTGATATTGTATGCTCTGTACAAAAAGTTAATGATTTATGTATGATAGTAGATAATTTGTTTATACTTCATCCATATTTTTGTAACTTCTTCAGTTGATACTTCATCCATATTTGGATTCTTCATCCATCCTTCTTTGATATTGATACTTCATCCATCCTTGATGGTGATATCGAGCGTCTAGCTAGATTGACTTATAGTAACTGTTGAAAGTTGATACTTCATCCATATTTTTGTAACAATTTGTATTGTATTGTAATTGGTTTGAAAAAATAGTTATTAGTACTCACGATCAGTGCCTATCGATTTTAAAATTGGCAACAATATGTTAAATATTGTAGTATTCAAAATATTACAATTTTCTTGTTGAGCATAGCTACTACCTGTTTTACAAAATGGGATTTTATTCAGGAATATAATTTTTATTATTCCTTGTTATTTTCTCTCTAAACGAAAAAAAAATTATGATGGTGCCTGATGAAGGGGAAATTTGGAAATGAACATTTTTCAGAGTCAAAGTGTGTGTAAAATTAGTCATGTGGTGTAAGCAAGTAAAACCTTGCTCGGCAGTGGAAAAATAATGCAGGGAATTCGCTGCTCTCCATGGCTAGGTGGCTTCACTGTAATGCACGAATTTGCCATGTTTAGAGGGCTCTGTAATCGAAAAGTTTACATTACGCATATGGAAACTGGCTCTCTTCTATTTTAGACAGCCCTAGGTACTCCTTGGTTTGATTGAGTGCGGTAACCTTATTATTGCTTTACATGTGCAGTGACTGTAGTGGATGTTTACAGAAAGAGTTCCTCTCGGATATAGGATAATATGACCATGAATCTAGTTAGTATTAACCTTCGTTTTTATTTCTGTAAATATATTTTATTTCTGCAAATTATTTTTTTTTTTCCGCTGAACTATCGATCTTTTGGAGTTATGCTACATCGGATGGCCGGCTTTACAAGTCCAAGTCGTTGCAGATATTATTTAGGGTTATATGATATAGGTATTAGGTTATATGATAATATATTTCTTGTAAAAAAACTGATATTGTATCGTTTCCTGAAAATGAATGAGGTATTGAATATGGAAGCAAAAAGGACTCTTAACAAATTAGATTATAAACTCCCTGCATAAAGTTGGTATTTCCTTTTGACTACGGTACATTGTAGGGCCCTCAGCCGCCGTCTTGGACTTTTCTTCCGAGAAAACCTGTAACGTTGAATTGCAATATCTGCATGTTCCAGTGTTTTTATGACTGATATATGCTTTTTAAAATAGTTGTCTCTAATGAGATTATTTGTTTTTTTGTGCTTTTCTTTAAGTTGATTCTTTAGCGCTGAGCGTTATTAAGGAAATTTACTTTTTATGACATTTTGGGGGCTTTTTCTTGAATGGGAAGCGAGGTTTCATTGCTTAGAGGTAAGCGTTAATGAGATTAGTTTGGGGGTTTCAGTAAGGAGCAAGGATTTATTCCTTAGCGATGAGAGTTGGTAATAATATCTAATTTTGATGAGATTATTTATTTTTGGGGCTTTTTGAAGTGCGGAACAGTTTGTTTAGCGATGAGAGTTGGTAATAAAATTAATTTGGATGAGAGTGTTTATTTTTGGGACTTTTTTTTTATTAGTTTCCGCACTTAAAATCGCTATCGCTAATGTTTAATCCTTAGCGATAGTTGTTAATGTAATCTAATTTTGATGAAATAATTAATTTTTAGGAGTTTTTTAAGTGCGAAACAAGGGTTCATTTTATAGCGACGAGCGTTGTTAATAAAATCTGTTGATTATTATTTTTAGTGATCTATTTTAAATGCAGAAACATTATTTTCTTTTATATAGCGTTGCTTATTTCTTTTATATATATCCTCTAACAAGTCTCAAGGTATACGGAATGAACTACGTTTACCATTCAGACTTTATTTTTTAACGCGGCGAAACAAAAACAAGATGGCGACTGAGGGCCCTACACTGCACTTCTGCCTCCTGTTGTCTGTGGACATCGAACTTTTTTATTTATACAGGTAAATTAACAATTCTTTTTTGTGTTGGATAGGTATTGATGAAATATTACGATACACACTTTCCGAATCTCTCCAAAGCTATAATTACGCTCTCTAGCAGTGAAAAATTTTTAATATTCCAATAATGCAAACTATGTGTTTATGCTAGAAATTTGAAACTTTGGTGGTGGAATATGAAGGTCATATTTCTGCTGCCAATAATAAATTGACCCCTTAGACCAGAGGGGGTGGGAAAATACATTTTTAGTGTTAGCAGATAATTGTTTGTGTTTAGAGATAAATGAAAAATTCTTTTTGGGTTAGATAGGAATGGACAAAATATTATGATTCACACTTTTTAAACCTTCCGGAAACTGATTACGCTCTCTAATGGTGGAAAAATTTGCAAATTTCAAATAAATATTGCAAACGACGTATTAAGCTATAAATTTTTTATTTTGGTGGTGGAATGTGAATGCCATGATGTTTACATTGGCAACAATAATTGACCTCTTAGACCCTGAGAGGGGGGGGGGGGAGAAAACACAATTTGTTGTTTTAACAGATAATATTTGTATTTAGAGGTAAATGAGAAACTCTTTTTAGGGTTAGATAGGAATTGATAAAATATTCTGTTTCGAACACTAATTACTCCCTCTAACAGTGAAAAATAATAAATAAACACCCCCCTCAAGCAGCTGCTTGCCACAGAGGTCTGACAGGAGTCTGTCAGTTTAATATGCCAAAGTAGAAGGTCTGAGAGGATGGCAAGACCTCAGCAGAAAAATGACACATACATCCATGCCTTATCCAGGGGCTTGAACCCAGGTCCCTTAGATCAGTAGCCAAGCGTGCTAATCACTCGGCCACAAAGATTGGAAATTTCAAACAAATATTGCAATGATGTATTAATGATAGAAATGTGAATTTTTGGTGGTGGAATGTGAATGTCACGAAGTTTTGAATGGAAACAATGAAAATGATAATTAGGAAACTTTTTAGTTTCATTGGTACTAATGAAATGTAATTTGCATTTTTCAAATACTTAGTAGTTTTAATATATACAGTATATCTTTACAGATTACTAAATGTGAAACAGCAGAGCTGTTATCAAGTTTTACAAATAATATGCTTATAATAGAAATTTGAAAATCAGTCGTAGTTTTTGAGATATTCCATTGATATCAATAATATACCCACTTTTCTGAGAGAGGTTTGGGAAATACAACTTTTTAGATTTAAGAATTAAAAGACGAATACTATTATGTTGCATAATTGCTAATAAAATACTATTTGCATTTTGCCCATCATTCACTATCTCAAATTAAATTTTTTAAGAAATGAAACAGTAGGAAAGGAAAAACTTAATTCTCTTTGAAAATGAGTTTCTCATATGTCCAGAGGCGATATGCATTCTTTTAGTTTTTAGAATTAAACCTTAGTTTTCATTTCTGTAGATTTACTTTATTTCTGTGATTGTCGATTTTCCGTAGATCGATTATTATCGATTTTTCTGTAATTATGCTACATCGATAGCCGGCTTACAACTTGTTGCTGTAGATATTTTATTTAACATTGCATTAGGTTTTCTGTTAAATTTTTCTTTTATTATTTTTTACTTTTCCACTAAAATAAACTTTGATTTGGTATCATTTTCTGAAAATGAATGTGGTCTTGGATACTGAAACAAATTTATTTCTGTCAATTTATTTCTATAAATTAGCGATCTTTCGGTTGGCTGTGTTTTATCTATCTTTCTGAGTTATGCTCCATTGGATGGCTGGTTTAAAAGCTGTTGGAAATTTTTATTTAATATTCTATTAGGTTATATGTAATTTTCTTCTTATTTTTTGGGGATTTTTAGTAAAAAAACCTTGAACTTGACGTTTTCTGTAAATGAATGAGGTCTTGGATACGGAAGCAAAATGGACTTCCTTGGCACTGAAATCAGTCCTCATGTTGGAGGGCAATTTCAGGAAGGTTTTTTTTTTTCCTCCCTTTAGAAAAATTTCATTTAAAAAAATATTAAGAATTTTATGTTTATATTAAATTATTTTAAAAGCACCCCTTAGTATCTTGGCTGTGCCACTCTGACAATATAGCATTTTTTTTTGTTTTTTTTTTTTTGCTTTGGTGCACAAACCTTTCTGTACTTAGCCAAGATCACCAAACTTCAACACCCAAAGAAAAAATTCATAATGTTTAATTAAAAAAAAGACAATAAAGAAAGTTTTTTGCCATTTCATAATCAGTTCAGAAAATCCCATGAATGTGAGAAGTCAAAATCATTTTTGTATAACACTGGCCATGTTTAAAATATACGATTCTGAAAGGAATCATTGAAAAAAATAAAAATCACATTTCAGGTTAAATATTACTTTATTCTGTAGTAAATATCCTTTCAGATAATATATAATTTAACTATTTTTATTCATTAGGTTTTCCAAAGTTAAGTCTGAATTATATAGTATAGTATGATCTATTTTTTTTCACCTTATCATATTGAAGAAGGCTTTTCAAGATCAATATACTTGTAAATTTGTTTATATTATTTCAGTAATAAATCAGCACTTTAGTGTTGATTTAAATTTTAGAGGAAAAATTGTCTTGAGCCGGGTGGGATACGAACCCACGACCTCCTAATAACATGTCAGGTGCTCTGGACCACTGTGTCACTGGCCTTATGCATAATTATAGATTATCGAACAGGGTTATAAACAGTGTGCTTAAAGGCCTCAGAAAGAGGGAGAGACCTAGGATTTAGTGATCAGACAGTGTCAAATAGTACCTTGTTAGAATTGGTGTAAAGTGGCCAGATACAGCAGATGTAGTTCAGGACAGATGCTTGAATAGCTAAATTGTATAATATGGTTGAACCTCTGTAGCCATGGCTGCTTGAGGGATGGTTATGATGATGATGATGATCAGTGGATTTGCCACGCTTGTTTCATTCAACTTTTTCTCACCTAGCTGAATAAATCCTCAGATGTCATCTGTTTTCCATTTGATCTTAGATCTGTAACTGCCTTTGTCAACTTCATTGAATCCTACATCAATTTGCTAGCTTCACAATTTTTTTCTTCAATTCCTTTAAGTTGTTCTTTAAGCCAAGTGAGTCATAAACATATTTTGGCAACAGTTTTTTTCAAATCCCATTCATGTATTTTCTGTAATCTTTCTTTACTATGCAGCAATGTTCTTGATAGTCATTTGTTGAGGACCCAAAGGACTTTTAAGATTAAGTGATTAGTAAATGAATAAAGGATTTAGTTTGATCTCGCCTTCAAGATGCACCGAAGAATAATGGTGAGGTACTTCTTTATAACTTTTTCATCTATGGAAATAAAAATGTGAGATGCCATTCTCTTCTAGAACAAACTAGTCTCTCCATGTTGAATACCTGCTTTGGCGAATATTCTCCCTTTTCCAAGATTTTTAGGAGTTGGGGTGGCTCAGTCAGTAGCACAATAGGCTCATAATCTGCAGTTCCCAGGTTCGAGTCCCAGCTGGGTCAGCATTGAGATTTATCTCTGCAAATCTCCCTGCCCTTCCCACAGTCAGTAGGGGACACCGATGGGCTTGGAAAGGCCATTGTCCATCGGATGGTACATTAAGCTGTGTACCCATGTGCAGGAGAGCCACACCCTGTGCACGTTAAAGAACACACTGGATGGCCTTGACGGGAGGCTACCATCTGTCTCTTAACAGTTGCTCCAGTAGGTTCCCTCCCCCAACCTTCTCTGAGTCTTTGGGATTCTTGTGACCTGGCCATTTAGCCCATTGTGTGCAAAAAAGCGCCACTCAGAGGTAAAACAACCCAACCCAAGATTTTTATAACTCCTGTGGGAAACTGCTTGCTGCAACTACATTGGCAGTAACCTTTTCTCTTGTTACATAGAGATTATGCAAGTTTAGCATGATTTGAATCTTTCAAACCATCCATGACTTGCTTTAAAGTCAAATCTTATGGTATGGGTGAGCCATCTTCCTCAAACTTCTTATGATTAATATACATTGAAACTTAAGACAAATTGATTCAGTTACTTGTGAGTAAACATCCTAATATTTGAACTCCTGACTGGGGTCATCATCAGAGGGGGTTGGAACTTTCTTTTGCAGTAGTGATTGCCAGTTTTCTGGATAAAAGAATTCCTTTCACATCATTCCTGGCACCATCTGTTGACTGTATTAGTAATCCTTCTGCTTTTCTTACGAATTATTTTTTTCCTGTTTAAGTATTGTTGTTGCATCCTATCTATTTTATGATTAATTTTTTCTAGGTGTCTGTTCAGCCGTTTTATTTTGTTTTTGTTTTTTATTGCAGCTTTGTATTCTTTTATTCTTGTTTCTAGTGTTGAGAACACAAAGCTGCAATGAAAAACAAACGAACTGGTCATAAAATAGACTGGACTCATTAGTTATTTTAAATCATGGTTTACTGTTCCAATCCTATGTGTAAGTCACAGAGAAGGAAAAGTACTGGAACCTCATTTTTTTCCTCATGAATATTTGAATTACCCTTGTTTGAACCTGAATGGGGTACTGATCTAGCTTTTGGCCCCAAGTGTCTACCATTGGATATTACAATTGATGAAGTCTCTTGTTCAATCCATATTAACTTCAGAGAAAGAATAACAGCTTTTTTTTTTCATGTTGAAATATATCTGTTTTGGTGTCCTATTTTTTTTTAATTAATATGAATTGAGCAAATGATTTGGCAGTATGTATGTATTTTTTTCCCTTTGAATTAATATGAATTGAGCAAATGATTTGGCAATATATTTTATTTTTTCCTATCCAGGGGCTTAGCAATGGGAGGAACATAGAATGGGAGGACCCCCCCCACCCCTTAAGTGAATCGAAATTGGGCAAACTAGGGAGATGCAAAATTCGATTTGACTTGGTAAATTCCAGGTGAATTTGAGATTTTTCTTTTGTAAAATTAGGAAAAATTGACAAAAACTTGAGGCAACTTGGCAAAATCTAGGTGAGATGTAAAAATAGTGATTTTTGTTTTTAATAAAAATATGGCAAGTTGTCAAAATTTTGGGCCCCCCTCCAATTAAATCTTGAGTACATCTCTGACCGAGATGTAATGAAATTTATGTAACTGGTTTATTTTCTCAGTTGGCAAAATTTTATTTCTGAGTTGGAAAATTTTTGTTCTCTCCCCCCACCCTCCTACAACCCTAGTCACTTCGCTACACCCCTGTTCCGTCTAGGCCTCATTTATGAGAATATGTAGTTTTTAATTTACACATTTTATTTTTGCTTTCTACTGAAAACTATGGAAATTCCTCTTTTAAAGAATGGTGGGGGTGAATTTAAAACCTATATTACTCCCTATGTAAGCAGTTTTCATCTGACATAATTCGTTGTGGTTGGCTTATGTTAGTGTGATATAGCAGAACAACAATTTACACTCTACCCTCTTCTGAAAGAAAGAAGAGGGATAGGAAACGTTAATTTCAGAATGTAACATTATCTCCTCTATAAGCTTCATTTGACATAAACCTTGTTCCTACAGGCTTTCATGTTTCTCATGGTGGAAGGGGGGAGATAATTTTTTTTTCTTGTAATATTCAAATAGATGTTACAAGTTTTCATTTCATGTGTCTCAGTGTAAAATAGTAAAAATGAGTATAGCTGCAAAGTTAGCTATATTTGGGGTATGAGCAGGAAAATACTAAAATGCAGTATTGTATCAAAGTAGAAAAACCTATACATCATATTTTGAAAAAATTCAAACTTTAAGAGCAGTTTTGTAGTATGAAAAGGAAAAGTTCACGATGGGAGCAGCATGTTATAATGATTATCAATATGTTCTATTAGGTAAATAAAATTGTTTTCGCATGATATTTCCATATTTATGTTTTGCATAAAAGTGGCAATAAACAATTTTTTTTCGAAAACTGAATGAAACCGGTGTAAGTAACATTTAAAAAAAAAGTATTTAGGTTTGAATGGCAGAAATAACATTTTTATCAATGGAAGAGAATGTCAGTTAATAAGATGCTAAGATTAGAGGGAAGCTATTGGTAAGCAAATATTTTATTTCAGAGCAATACATATAGTTAAATATGATAAAGTGACCTAGTGATTGAAAAAAAATTAAAAATGATATATTAATTCTTTCCCATCATTAGTAGTCTCATGCTGTCTACCATATTTCTGGTTTCTAAATGTAAACATTACTGAACTACAGTGTGGTGGCAGTGCCATCTGGTGACAAACAAGTGCAGCACTGTCAAAAAATATATACTCTCGTGGGCAGGCCTGTAAGCTAATCTTAATCGGATGTGTTAAATATAGTCAACAGATTGTGCCAGAAATGATGTGCAAGGAATTCTTTTATCCAAAATTTGGCAACCCTATTACAAAAGAAAGTTCCAATAAAGTGGCAACTTCCTCTGATGCCGACTAAAGTCAGGGGTTGAAATATTAGGATATTAATATTAGGATATTAATCTATCTATTCCAAAAAAACCATGCATACAGTTATTCTTCTTAAGAGCTCTGAACAAAAGTAGTGTCTTCTGTTAGATTATAACCAAGTTTAAAGGAATAGTACTATCATTATTGCTATTGATCAATTGTCCTAACAGTCTCTCTAATTTCTCTGTGATTGCTTCTGTTCCCTTTGTTGCTTAATGTCCTTCAATGTTTTTCTTTTATCAATCTTCTTCAACACTTCTAATTTCATCTCTAAAGACAAAGCTTTTCTAGTTTTTTTTTATCTTAGGCATATCACATCAGCACTAAAAGACATCTGAGAGGCATAGTAATGAAATTAAGGGTAATGTTGAAGAAATAAAAGTAAAATCATTAGCTTACTTCAGAACTTCACACACAAAGATTATCACTGATGAAGTGTCTATGTATTATTGGTAATAAATGTGGTCACGATGCATTTGTGCATAGTGCATTCATCTGCACCTCAGAGTGAGAAATTTTAGACATCTATGAAAAATTAATCACTTGCCAATAAAAAAGTTTTCTTTATTATAGCAAAAATTTGTGAATCCATGAATGAGTGTTTCAGAATTTTGGCAGTTGGCAAACTAAGATTAAGGGGGTGTTAGCTCAGTTGATAGTGTTCCAGGCTCATAATCCGATGTTTCCAGTTCAAGTCCCAGCTGTGCCTGCATTGAAATATATCTGCTAAATCCCCTCTGATATGACCAAGCCCATCAACATCATCTTTCTTACTGAATGAGAAACATTCTGATGTCACCTTTCTTCACTTAATTGAGAAAAGTTGACATCGATGGGCTTGGCATATCAGTGTCAGGGGTGAGACATAAATCATGGCTCCATGTGCAGGAGAGGCATATTTTGTGCATGTTAAAAGACGTGTTGAATGGCTTTATAGGAGGTTTTCATCTGGTGGGTCTCTCTTTCCAATATTCTGTCAACTCTTGAAGTTCTTTTGCCCTGGCCATTTAGTACATTGTGTGCACAAAAGTATTCCTCAGAGATGAAACAATCCAAGAGTAAGGAAATTATGCCACAAAATATTTTGCTTTGAAAACAAGATAATTTAAATAAAAACAGAAGAGGTAAAGAACACAAAACAATTAAATACTTCGAAGGTTATAACAATTTAAGCAACAAAATTCAAATAAAATCATTTACAGCTAAAGTTCCAATTAGTTCTATGAAAAAGTTTAATTTTGAAACAAGGACCAAAATTTCAATTTAAAAGATGTGATCTCCATTCTAAAAACTAAAGTTTGATATCTTCTATCAGGGATTGATTCACTAAAATCAAATTGGAACAGAAGCTTAAGAACAGATCTCTTTCTGTTCCTATCATTCTAATTCAAGATTGGGTTTTGTCTCAGTATTTTTGATGACACAGTATACATAAACATTGAGGGCAAGTCTTTAATGTAGGAGAATGTGTTCCTTCCTAAAAGAAGCACCTTGTTTACTTACATTTACCCATGGATGATGTATGCTGAGGGGAGAGGGGCAGGGATTAGAGAGACGTGAATGTGTCATTGTATCAACTTTTGTGTTGTGGGCAGCATGCACCTTTTCTTCCAACTTCTGGAGTTTTAGGGAGAAGTGGAATCTGGTCTGTATCAAGCACAGTTCATGTTTGATATTCAAGTGGAACAAGATTTGACAGGGCCCAGGAAGGAAAGATGAGATGGAGGAAGTGCAAGCAACTCTCTTTCAATTCTACTCTGTTACATTTTGTTTCATTCTTTCTGTCATCTGAACAGTGTTGCCAATTCACAAGCAAGAAAATAGGCTAATTCGAGTTTAGGGGAAGTGAAATCTCTATGTTTTGTAAAAATCAAAGCATGATTTAAAAGTTAAATATGATGAAAAAGATGGAATAGTGATTGAAGTCTTCCCAGAACAATGTATATTGTATAAACTGAATCTAAACACTTTTTCTGTTTGCAAAATTCCATCTCTACAGTCAAGAACAAACATTCTCTTATATTCATACCAAGTACTACTAGAGGTCCTGTATAGTTAGAGGCTTACCATCTCGGTAATTCACTACCATTGGTTGATCGGGTCGTGTGGTTTATGGGTGCCATGTTTTGTCATACCGTGAGATGAAATCGTATGAGTTAGTGTGTGTACCAAATTAAAACTTCTCAGTTGTTTAGTTTTATACATTTCTACCACTTTGTTGTCTATAAAAGCTGTCATATTTTGTAAATGCCTCACTGCGCTGCATTTGGATGTAAAAATTTCACTCAAAGAAATAATGAATATTCTTTTCCGAGAAACTCCATCCAGAGAAGACCATTTCCGAGAAACTCCATCCAGAGAAGATAGCAATCGACTGCAAAAGTGAAGTGAGCTAACTGAAAGCCAACAAATAATTTTAAGGTTCGTTTGAAAAAGGAGCTAATGTTTTCACTTTGTCGTCTGCCTATGCCAATGTTTGTTTGTCTGTCTGTCCCATCTCTCTGTTAACTGTTGTCTGTCCATCTGTCTTTCCACCTGTCTGTCTATAGCAGTGTTTCCCAACTTGGGGCCCACGCCTCACAGGGGGGCAATTTGATTGTCAAGGGGGCAATTCAAAAATGGACTCGTTCAGAGTTTAACCATATGGTGGCCGTAGGATTAGCGAGCCCGGACAAAAGAAAACCTGAAGATTACATTGTTAGTCGTCATTAGCCTTCTTCAAGAGAACAATGAGGGTGCCCCTTGCCCTTGCCAAGAATCAATACAAATTACAGAGGGTATTAGGACGAACATAATATATTCCTTTTTGTCTTTGTGAGCACATACTTTGTTTTTATAACACATACTATTTTTTTATTTATTTATTTTTTTAACACATACTTTATTTTTAGTTTTTAATTGATCTTATATTTCTTTCTTTCAGCCCATAGTAAAATCAATGGTCCAAGCAAGAAAAAAATTCGTCAGTATTCGGAGGAATATTTAAAATATGGTTTCATACCCGCTGTTCATGATGAATGGTCATCTTTTTGTCTTTTATGCCAACAATGCTTGACCAACGAATCAATGAAACGAGGTCGTCTTGAGGTGCATTTGAAGGCAAAACATAGTGCTCATATTAAATCAGATTTGAATTGCTTTCAAACTTTAAAAAAAATTTTGAAAAAAGAGCAACATTAAAGTCTCTTTTTACTGCTCATACCTAAACTGTCAATCGTACTCTTGAGGCTAGCTATCAAATTTCCTTACTCATCGCTAAATCTGGAAAAAATCATACTATAGGAGAGAATCTAATCAAACCATCAATATCAGCATTTCTTAAAATGGTTCTGGAACAAGATGACAACGAGGTGAAAGCTATGCCACTCAGTAACAATACTGTTAGCAGAAGAATAGATGAAATGAGTGACCATTAATTAATGTTCTTAACAGGGAATACTGTGCATTCACCTTGGATTGATTTTAATTATATATTTAATGCGGTAGCGTTAGCGACCTTCTCATTAACATCTGATAATCAATAAATGCAGCCGTCCCGTGGCCGAGTGGTTAGCGCGCTTGGCTACTGATCTACGGGACTTGGGTTCGAGCCCCGGGTATGGCATGGATGTTCGTGTTGTTTTCTGCTGTGGTCCTGCCATCCTCTCAGATCTTCTACTGTGGCATATAAACTGACAGGCTCCTGTCAGACCTCTGTGGCAAGCAGCTGCTTGAGGGGGTATTTATTTATTTTTTATTTAATCAAATGCAATGACTGAAAAAGTTGCATCTCCTTGAGTATAGATGCTGCTGTCTCAGTCACGTCTCAAGAAGAAAATTTATAAGGTCATATTCTGAAAATATTCATTGTCCGACGCGTGGTGCAATGGTTAGTGCACTCTGGCATGAATCTGGAGAGATGCAGGTTCGATTCCCGCTGTGGCGGCAATGAAATTTTTTTCAGAATCCATTAATTGAAATGCAACTTGTTGAAAAGCTGAAAACAAGAAATTTCTCAGTGCAAATGGATGAATCAACTTTGAGAGACAGTGAGGCCGTATTGATAACTTACGTACGATATATTGATAAAGGGGATTTTACTGAAGAAATGTTGTTCTGTAAATCATTAGAAAGCACAACTACCTCCAAAGATATATGTATAATATGCTAAAAAATTACTTAGATGTCAATAGTATACCAATGAAAAATATAACATCTTGTGCTGCAGATGGTGCTCCTAATATGATGGGCAAGAAAAATGGCTGCTTATAATTGATGAAAGATGAGATTCCAGAAATGCTTCTTGTGCATTGTGTTATTCATAGGGAAAACTTGGTAGCTAAAAATATTTCGCCAGTTCTAAATGAGGTACTAAATTCAGTTAAAGTGTATCGATACTATTAAAGCTAATGCCAAATGTGAGCGTCTCTTCAAGCTATTTTGTGAAGATCAAAATGCAGATCATGTGAGACTTTTACTTCACACTGAAATAAGATGGCTCTCGAAAGGGAACTGCTTGAAAAGATTTATGGAGCTATTTGATACTCTTAGTGATTTTTTAAGTGACAAACCTGATATGAAGTATCTGTTAACGATCGATGGTAAAGCAAAGCATTTGTGAGTTATTTAGCCGATATTTTTGAAAAATTAAATATATTAAATAAACAACTTCAAGGAACAAATAAAACTCTTGTCGATGCAAAAGCGAAAATATTTGGTTTCATTACCTTTGAATTATGTCAGAAATATATTTGCAAGAAAAATTTTGAAAAGTTTCATTGGCTCCAAAAATGTGAAGTGACTGATACTACTATACTTGTTATTGTCGATCATCTGAAAATTCTACTGAAAATTCTATCGGCTGATTTAAAAGAAAGATTTTCTGATTTGAAACAAATTGATTTTCCAACTTGGATGATGCAGCCAATGTTAGTCGATTTGTCTGATATTTCAAATATGCAGTATCAAGAAGAACTCGCAGAAATGCAAAATGATGAGTCAGTTAAAACTTTATTTAATATAAAAGAAGTGATGGCATGGCTTTGTGAGGAAACAGAAAACCAAATATCCAAATTCAACCAAATATGCAAGAAAACTATTATTACCGTTTTCATCTTCATATTTAGCTGAATGTGGATTTAGTGCCATAAGTGATTTGCTGCTAAAAAGAAGAAATCGGCTGGACATAACACAACGGGGAGACTTGAGACTGAAGTTAACTAAATTGGAACCTGACATAAAATCTCTTTGCATCAAGTGCAAGGATCTCACTAAATATAATTATATAATATATAATAATAAATAATTACTACTAATTAAAATATTATAGAAAAATCTTTCATTAAAATTTTTTCGTACTTGAATTTTAGTTCTCCATTATGTTTTGAAAATCTACTTACTGTGTTTCCTCTACAATTCCCTAGTGACTTCTTCCTGAAACCTATCATTTAAGTTGCTTCAACAAACAATTTAATTTTACATAGGAGGGGGGGGACATAAGAATTTTAGAAAGGCTTAAGTGGGGCATGGCACAAAAAAGGTTGGGAAACATTGGTCTATAGACAATAATTTTTTTTTACTTTTAGAGCTAAATGAAAAATTCTTTTTGGGTTGGATAAGTGTCAAACAAATATTGCGATTCGCAATTTTGAAAATTTTCAATAGTTTAATAGCACCCTCTAGAGGTGGAAAATGAGGAAAATGTTACACTGGAAATCTGAAATTTTGGTAGTAGAGTGTTATGGTCAGAAGGTTCACAATGGCAACAAGGCTTTGCCGTCTTATCCAAAAGGGGGCGGGGGTGGCTCAGTCAGTAGCACGCCAGGCTCGTAATCTGTAGTTCCCAGGTTCGAGTCCCAGCTGGGTCAGCATTGAGATTTATCTCCGCAAAATTTTCCCGCCCTGCCCACGGTCAGTAGGGGACACTGATGGGCTTGAAAAGGCCGCCGTCTTTCATATGGGACTTTAAGCCGTGGCCCCGTGTGCGGGAGAGCCATACCCTGTGCACGTTAAAGAACATGCTGGATGGCCTTGACGGGAGGCTACCATCTGTCTCCCAACAGCTGTTCCAGTGGGTCCCCTCCCCCAACCTTCTCTGAGCCTTCGAGGTCCTTGTGGCTTGGCCATTTAGCCCATGGTGTGCAAAAAAGTGCCGCTCAGAGGTAAAGCAATCCAATCCAATCTTATCCAAAAGGGGTGCGAAAATGAAATTTTTTAAAGAGATAAACGAAACAATATATTTTTTTTGGTTTACAGACACTAACAAAATATTAAGGATTTAAACAATATTTGATCATCTCAGCATTACCTGTAGATGTTTAAATGTCTATAAATCAATAAATGTTTTTGTGGAAAAATTTTTGCCAGCATACGAGATTCTAACCCACATCTCTCCAGAAACATGCCAGAGTATTCTAACCTGTTGAACTAATGCCTTCTGTCTTTTTTCCGCTAATAATGACTATCACTTTTTCCATGAATTTTGGACACTATAGGTCTGTATAGTTAGAGGCCGGCCATCTCGGTGATTGCCATTGGTTGATTGAGTCACATGGTTTATGGGTGCCATGTTTTGACGTACCGTGAGACGAAAGCCTATGAGTTAGTGTGTGTGTACCTAGTTAAAGCTTCGCAGTTGTTATAGTTTTATGCCTTTCTACCACTTTTTTGGCTATTAAATCTTCCATATTTTATCAATGCCTCATTGCGCTGCATTTGAGCATAAAAAATCCATTCATGGAAATAATGAATATTTTTTCGAAGAAACTCCATCAGAAAACCACAATCGGCTGCAAAAGAAAAAAGAGCTAACTGAAAACCAACGAATAATTTCTTTTAAGGTTCATTTGTAAAACGAGCTAATGTTTTCACTGTGTCATCTGCCTATGCCAATGTTTGTTCATCTGTCTGTTAATTGTCTGTCTGTCTGTCCACCTGTCAGTCCATCAATAGACAGTCAACCTTTTTACTTTTAGAGATAAATGGAAAATTATTTTTGGGTTGAATAGGTGTCGAAGAAATATTGCGATTCACAATTTTGAAATCTTCCAATTGCTTTAATAGCGCCCTCATTTAGCAGTGGAAAAAGATGGAAAATGCTAAAATTTCAAACAAATATTGCAAGCAAGCTATTTACATTGGAAATCTAAAATTTAGGTAGAAGAATGTTACAGTCAGAAAGTTTACAATGGCAACAGGGCTTTGCTCTCTTACCCCCAAGAGGGTGGGATAATGAAACTTTATTTTAGGAAATAAATGAAAAATTCTTTTTTTTTTTACATGTACTAACAAAATATTAATATTTACATTTCTCGAATCCCTATCAATTGGAATTTCCACTGTTACAAAGTGTTAAAGATAGTAAATAAAAACTCAAAAAGTGGTCTCCAACGGCAGAAAAAGTTGAAAAATGCAAAATTTTTAAACAAATATTGCAAACGATCTATTTATGCTAGAAACTTAAAATTTTGGTGAAAGACTGCAACGGTTAAGTGGTTTATACTAATAGTAATGATTTGTCCCCTTATATAACTTTTTTGCTTTAATGGATATATGAAAAACTTTTTTGTGTTGTACAGGTACTAATAAAATATTAATAGTTTATTTCCCAATTACGCAGTAGTTCGAATTTCAACTGTCAGAGGATACTGAATGTGTAAAATAATTAGAAGCATGCATATCGCCTCTGGCACATATGGGAATTTCATTTTCAAAGAAAATGAAGATTTTGCCTACTTTTTTACTCCTTAAAGGTTTTAATAATGGATGTTTGTATTGTTTTTTGCTCAAGTCCCGCCATCCTTGCACACCTTCTACTATGGTATATACTGACAGGCTCCTTTCAGACATCTGTGGCAAGCAGCTGCTTGAAGGGTTATTATTTTTCTTTAATGTATGATGGGGGGAAATGCACATAGTAGTATTTTATTAGTAATTATCAATATAAAAAGTATTTGTCTTTTACTTCTTAAATTTAAAAAGTTGCTTTTCTCCCACCCCTCTGAAAATAATGGGCAGATCATTGTTATCAGAGGAATTTCTACCATAACAGAACCCTACCATCGAAATTCCTATCACAAACAGATCAATTGAAACATCCGTTAAAAGCTTTGCCATTTGAATATTTAGTAATATCTAATAATGTAAATTAAAATTACCTTTGAAAATGCGAATTATATTTCATTAGTACCAACTAAAAAAGAGATTTTCAATTTTCTTTTAAAATAAAACCATTCTGTTTCCTACCTGCCTTGGGCGTAATGGTCAACTTTTTGTTGTCAATGAAACTTCAAGACTCGCATTCCACAACCAAAATTTCTACCATAACCACATCATTTCATATATTTGTTTTAAATTTTTGAATATTTTTTCCACCATTAGAGGGCACAATTATAGCTTTTGGGAGATTCGGAAAATGCAAATTATAATATTTCATCAATACCTGTCTGATCCAAAAAGAATTTTTAAATAATCTTTAATAACATACAATTTTCTGTTAAAACAAAAAAATTGCATCCTCCCACCAGGTCTAAAAGGTTAAGTGATTGTTGGCAATGGTAACTTCGTAACCTTCACATTTCAACATCAAAATTTTGAAGTTTTTAACATAACTACATTGTTTGGAATATTCGTTTGAAATTTTGGAAATTTCAAATTTTTCTCACTGTTAGAGGGTGCAAGTTATAACTTTTGGGAGATTCGAAAAATGCAGATCGTAATATATCATTAATTCCAACACAAACATAATATTTTATTTATCTGTATAAACAAAAAATTCTGATATCTACAGACGAACAGATGGCAAAAAAAAATTATTAACTATATTTTTTTTTAAAAAGTCCTAAAATTTACTTTTCTTTCTGAGCCATTTTCTAAAGTGCTTCCAATCACAAAAACTGAAATCTGTACCAAATATTACTCTACCCTTTTCCGGAATCCATAGGTATTCGTGCATTACCATTGTGTTTTGCACGCAAATCAATCCAACCGACAAAACGTGTCCAATTTTGGAAATTTTTTAAACGACTCAATGCAGACTGAGTTGTTTATACATGACCATCTGTCTCTCCTAAACAAGAGCCAATCGACAAATTTTATTATCATTTTCATGTTCAGCACCTCGAAATTAGTAGATTGGCTATTTTCATTTCAAAGCCTTTTTGTGTGTTGCCCAGTGTTATCAATGGGCAGATGTTTCGTGGCAAACTTTTAGCAGGGTATAGTTAGTAATTAAATAAATAGAAATAGTGCCTGTTATTTTAGAGTTTGTTTTTTCTCCACTGTTACATAAATGAAAGAGACAATTTTTTCTATTCTGGAAAGTTTTTGTTGGAATATTGAAAAGTTTGATTTTTGTAAAAAAAAAATTTATGAATCCTGTTGTTCGTAAAATATTTTAATACAGTAAACTCCTGTTATCTGGTACTCAAAATCCTGAATTTTCATGCAACTGCCATAAATTTCAAATTGAACATTTGAACTTGGTACAGCATATTTCAATGGCTGTGGTAGTTCTTTCCTATGCCACTGACCCTGGCAGTTTCTTTCACACATTTTACATCTTCTCAACACTTGACATCATCTGGTGCTCAAGAATCAAATGCTAGTTCAGTGGATGACCCTGAGTTTCTAGAACCTAGCCAGTCAACTGCACATACATAAGCATAGGTAATTTTTTTTTAAGTTTAGCTTCACTGTCTTGGATATATATATATTGTCTGATATATGTTTTCCTACTGATTTTACCTTTCAAAAATTATCTTTCAGGTTTTGTTTTTAGGAAAATACAGTATGACCAGTGGTCAGTGCCATCCAAAGATCAAAATTACAACTCTTTCCATGGTGGTTTTACTGAAGCATTTCTGAGGTTTTTGTTAAGTGCATGGATTTAGACATTCATTAAGTGCGAAAATATGTATAACTAGAAGAATGCATATTGTCTCTGACACATGAGAATCTTGTATTCAAAGAGAATTAAGTTTTTCCTTTGTCTCACTCCTTAAGTTTTAATTTGAGCTAGTGGATGATGGGGAAAAATGTAAATAGTATATTATTAGTAATTAATTATACAACATAAAGTTATTCATCTTTTATTTTTTTTAATTTAAAAAGTTGTGTTTTTCACACCTCTCTCAGAAAAATGGGTAGGTTATTGCTGTCAGTAGAATATCTTTTGAAAAGCCACCACAAAATTTTCAAATTTCTATTATGTATATATTATCTGAAAAACTCGATAACAGCTTGACCATTTCCATATTTGGTGCTCTGTATAGATATACAGGGTGTCTCAAAAATATAGGTACAAACTTTTAGGGGGGTAGATAACATCTAAAGGAATGAGAATTGCATAGGAACCCATAACCGGAAACGTCACCATAAGTCAATAGGCGGTGCTGTTCATCAGTGCGCTAGAGGGGAAATTTTGGATTTCCTCATTCGAGCGGTAGTCAGCTGACGAGCATGCAAAGGTATTCGAACAGGGAGCTGGCAGACATGCACTTAGTGTATGGCATAGCTGAGAGCAACGGATGAACCGCTCAATGAATGTATCGAGAACGCTGCCCACACAGACATGTACCGGGCCATCGTTTGTTTGCATGTGTGCATCAAACTTTGTGCGATTATGGGTCATTAAGAGGTAGCAGAAGTGAGGGTATGCCATGATCGACACATACTCCCGCCATGGAAGAAAGTGTGTTGGATGCCGTGGAGACTAATCCTAGTACCAGCACACATGCCATTGCCTCTGCCTTAGGAGTATCTCATTGCAGTGTACAGCGTATTTTGCATGGCGAGTCCTTACACCCCTTTCATCTCCAAAGGGTTCAGTTACTTCTCCCTGCAGATCATCCTGCACATGTGCATTTTGCACAGTGGTATCTCCAAAAAAAAGTGCTCAAGATGTGAATTTCCAGCTTATGTTTTGTTTACTGATGAGGCCAGTTTCACTCGGGATGGCATATTCAATCAGCACAATGCACATTTGTGGGCTCACGAGAACCCCCACAGTGTGTGCATCCATGCGGCACAACGTCATTTTGCAGTAAATGTGTGGGCAGGTTTGGTCGGTGACTGCTTAGTCAGGCCATACCTTTTACCATCCCACATGACCTCCGCTAAGTATCTGATCTTTCTGGAACAGGTTCTACCAGGCTTACTTGCCCATGTTCCAGCAAATGTGAGACACAACATGTGATTTCAACATGATGGGATGCCTCCCCATTATGGAAGGTGTGTTCGTGCGCATTTAAACATGTCTTTTAGGCAATGATGGATTGGGCGTGTTGGACCAGTTGCCTGGCCTCTACGCTCACCTGATTTAACGAGCGTTGATTTCTTTCTGTGGGGTCCCTCAAAGCTACCGTGTATGAATCGCCTGTGGAGTCTGACATGGATCTCGTGGCAAGGCTCGTCTGTGCTGCTGCTGCTACTATCAAAGAAACTCCAGGTGTGTTCGACAGTGTCCGGCAATCAATGCTCCGTTGGTGTCATGCATGCATTACGTCTCGTGGTGGAAACTTCGAGCATCTGCTGTAACATTATGAAATGTATCATCTAGTATGCCATTTGTAATAATTATGTCCAATAAATGTTTTCCCATTAATCATTGTCTTGTGCCCTTTCAGGTCTTGTACCTCTGCTACCACTTTCCCGTGACGTTTCCGGTTATGGGTTCCTATGCAATTCTCATTCCTTTAGATGTATCTACCTCCCCTAAAAGTTTGTACCTATATTTTTGAGACACCCTGTATATATATATATATTAAAACTACCTAAGTAGTCAAAAAATACAATTATATTTTATTAGTGCCAGTCCAACTTTTCTAGTTATCACTTTCTTTGTTTCAAATGGAAGCTTCATGACATTCACATTCCACCATCAAAATTTCTAACATTAATATATCATTGCAATATTCGCTTGAAATTTTCAACTTTTTTCACCGTTAGAGGGTACAATTATAGTGTTCAAAAGATACTGAAAATGCAAGTCATAATATTTTATCAATTCCTATCAAACCCCCCAAAAAATGTTCATTTATCTCTTAATACAAACAATTATCTGCTAAAACAAAAAAGTTGTGTTTTCCCACCTCCCTGGGTGTAAAGCACCAACTTCTTATTGACAGTGGAAATTTTATGACCTTCATATTCCACTACCAAAATTTCAAACTTATTCCGTAAATACATCATTTACAATATTTGTTTGAAATTTTCAGCTTTTTCTCTGCTAGAGGGTGTAATTATAGCTTTAGAGATATTCAGAAAGTGCATATCGTAATATTTCATCAATACCTATCCAACAAAAGAATTTTTAATTTATCTCTGTAAAAAAAAAAAGTTTGTATACTGACAGACTGATAACAAAGCGAACTTGTGTGTATGGCTCTTGTTTTCAAAGGAAACTAGATAAAAACAATTATATTTTAGATATTTACATTTGTATTGAGAGAATTATGCTTTAATTTTATTATCATTGTTTTTAACTGCATTTTTATTTCAACTCAGGCTTAAATACAAGATTGTTCCTGCTGTATTTGGTTTCTATAAAAATATTTTTCATGCAACTGGCAAATTCATCTAACTGGTGTCCTCCATTCCCCATAACTGCCATACAATCAGGAGTTTAATTGTTTTACAGTTAAATGTGCTTTTATGCAGTAATTAACACTATGTTTCTCTTTAGATTTTGAGAAGTACTGTCAATTAAATGGTTTCAATGTTTCAGGGAGTGACAATAATCAAACCCATTGTCTATGGTAATATTGCTCGATATTTTGGTAAAAAGAGAGAAGAAGATGGCCATACTCATCAGTGGACTGTTTATGTCAAGCCATACAGAAATGAGGTAACAAACAAAAGATGTTTCACTGACTATGTATGAAATAATAATATAGTATATTAGCTCTTTACACCAACATAACTAAAATATGTTTTTTATGCATTAGCATTTCAAAGATTAAAGGAAAAGGATATGCTTCAACCTAAGGCCCAATTGCTTTTGGTGCAGCATGGCCTTAGTTGTTCCTTTGCAATACAACCCCAAACAGCCATGCTCAATTGCTTGTATCATTAACCCTTCCAGTGTCCAGTCTGAAAAACTGGTTTACATCCAGAGGCCAAGCTATTTTTCCCTATGCTCAGCCAAAAACATTTTAAACTTGCAGAACTTTTTTTCCAAATAACTAATGAAAGGAATTATGGCATGTTATATGCCAAATTAATCAGCATTTAATTCTTGATTTTCTGAAAATAAAACGTTTGACAAAAAATAGACAAGTAGTTCTATTTTAATAGGACTTTTTATGCAAAACTTATGCTGAAATTATCTCACAAAAAAAAAAAAGATTTCTGTGCCAAAGAAGTTTTTTTTGCTTCTGTATCAAGACCTCATTCATTTTCAGGAAATTATACAATAATAAAAGTTTTTTTGAAAAAAAAATGAAATAATAAAATAAAAATTAATATATAATCTAATGCGATGTTAAATAAAATAGCTATGGCAACAAGATGTAAGCTGGCCATCTGTTAAAATGTTTAAGCATGACTTCAAAAAATCGATTGATTGATCAACTGACCGAAAGATTGATAATTTATGGAAATAAAATGAACTAAAATTAAGGTTTAAATATAAAAAAAGTAAATACTAACTTTGCAATGGTTATCCGATTTATTGGAAAAGCACTGTAAACAATCTATTATGGAACCACTTATGTAATACATGGAACGGAGATAGCACATATGAGCCACCTGCCTCTTTGGCTGCAGGCAGTGAGCCATGAACTAGTTGCAACTGCAGCCAGTATTGAAAAGTCTAAGAAAGCTGTTTTTACTTATAGTTTTGATTTTTAAGAGTGGGAAAGATGCATAGAATGCTGGGATAAACGATAAAAAATTTTCTGGGAATGTTGAAATAGGTTATGGCAGAAAAGAGTGTAAAATGGAAAAAAATGGTAGTATGTACTTTGTAATTACTTCCAAAATCTGCCATTTTTAATTTTTTTTTTTTAATTTTCAGGAGAATTTTCAAAACTTTAAGGAAACATTTGTTAATAATAGTTCAAATTAAATGTGAGTTAAACAAATAAAGTTGCTTCAGCAAAAAGTAATGTTAGCAAACAAATCTGCAATACCATATAGCATTTCTAAGAAATGGCAAACAGATGGCTTTAACTTTATATTGTAGTTTAATAAAATATGCATCAAATGAAAAACAAAATATTATTTTTCAAGCCTGAATTATATATTTATATATATAAGAAAAGTTTACAATGGCAATTTTTATTTTAAAAAAATCAATTTTTTTTTGTAGTACTAAAAATATATACATATGTCCTCGGCCTCTCATTACGGATTCTGCGAATGTATACAGACAACTTGGACACTGGAATTGTTAATACAAGGTAAATCGCTATATCACCTATTAACACTGCTGCAGTCAGTATGTACAAATTAGATTCAGTTTTATATTAGAGCACCTATTTTAAATTGATTATAATGTGTTTTTGTTGCAAACTACATAATTATGTTATGGCTTTTATCTTCACTAGAACCTATAGTTGCCAACAGGATTTAGAATGTCTGAGACATAGATTCCTCTACTTCCCTTTTACATCTGAAAAGGGCATACACACACTAATTTGGCCAATTATGGAGGCTTAACTGCCCTCTTTGAGGATCTTTGCTGATCCGACAGGAGAGAAAATCAAAATTGGGGGAACAAATAATTTTGTGAGTGGGCACAACCCAATCACATTTTTGCCAAGAACATGCATGTAGATTTCTTTTCCTGCCATTTTTCCCATTATGAGAAAGATGTGAGGTGGCATTAATCCTCCTGTTTGACCATAGAATGGGAGTGCCAAATTCAGGCTTTGAGACAATGAATTCTGGCCACGCAGCAAGAAGGGGAATTCTTAGTAGGGAAAAATAAAGTTAATTGTTCACAATTCATTGTATTCATCACTCTTTGTGGTCATGATACATCACTATAATCTGTATGAAACAGTCAGTTAAACCATCTGCAGTCAATTGAATGAATTGCTGAAAAAATAAGTTTTTCAGCAAATTTTTCATGGTGTCAGTGGTCATCGTCATGAACACTGAGCTCATGATGATGATCATGCAGTTGGTTGAAACTGGTCAGCACACTAAGGAATATTGTGAATGAAAAAAAACAGTGAAGAAGAGCTACTGCAAACTCCAACCATACCTTTATAAAATAGTGAAAATAAAAAACTGCCATGTTCTTTCAAAATAACTGCACAGTGCACAAGACATTATAGTCCTTGAACATTTAACAATAAATAATAGAAACTGAAGGAAGCTCCAATCATACAAAGGAAGTTTTGTGAAGCAATGAACTTATACTATATGTGAATCAAAGAACTAAGAAGTGCTGTGATAAACATGGAAACAAGGAACCTCTAATTCCACATCTGGGAATAACTCTGCTCTGAAGAACTGTATTTGGCAATATTCTAAAACAGTGTCTAAATGTATTTATAATCATGTATTTGGCCAATACATATGTTTACCTTTACTGCCCTACAGCTTCAATAGTACATTATCACTACTAAACTTATCTAAATATTATTAAAAACATATCACTAAACTTATCTAAATATTATTACAAACATTCTTATTATAATTTTTTTATATATATTTTGCTATTATGCAGTATGTTAGGAAAGAATAAATTAATTTCTCTTACATTAATATGTCATTTTCATTTTTGTTTAATGAATGGTATTCTGGAACCAGGGCTGGACTTGCACATAAGCTAACTAGGCTGCAACTTAGGACCTCACATTATCGAGGACCTCCAAGAAATGCATTTAGAATTTTTCTATCCCACATAAAATGTTTTTTAATATTTAAATTAATCTGTTGTGCAAACATTGTTCATCTTAGCTTTGCACAATCATTGTATGCCTATGTTACTCTAGCATTTTCACCACATGTTTCATGTTTATTTTTTAACCTTCTCTTCAATCAGAATAATAAATATATATTATGACTTTCAAATTTTTAGGGCCTCTTAAATGTGACATATCTTTGTGCCTCTTAAATTTGCCATAGCTTAGGGCCTCAGAAGGTCAAAATCCAGCTAGAAGCAATCAATTTCTTGTAGCAAGAATTGCCACAGAACATAAGAGAATGTTTTATTACTTCTTTTATCTTTGTATAAACCTATGTTGTTGGCAAATGACAAACTCAAAAAAATTTGACAGTGTACTAATTTAATGTTTTGATAAGAGAAAAGTAACAGACTATTATGAAATGCATATTTTTTTCCCAGCTTTTTTCAGGTTTAATCTTTTCACTGCCATACCACCCAAGCTATAGGTAGGAAGTAGTGAAGAGGAAAAACTAGCATTGGTTATGTGAATCCATTTAAAATCTCGATCATTTTGGGCCTGTATGCTAATGAAAGGGTTAATCAGAATATAAAAAATCTTCAGGGAAAGTAGGAATGAATATCAGATGAAATTAGGTAAATCCTGAAAAAAATCATCCTAATTATAACGAAATTAAAATTACAAGAATAGGGGTGCCTTCACACTTAAACACACAGTCTGCAACAAAGAACTAAGCTCATTGGTTCTCATTGCAAATAACTTGAAATGCAATTGTCTCTGCAAGATCTACTGCACTTTTTGACATTTCTTCCACTCTATAGTAAGCATTATATCCAGGAAGAGAAGTTTGCTCTTTTGAAAAAAGCTTACATTACTTGCTTTGGCCAATCATATACCCAGTAATAAAAAATATTGTACTAAATCGATTTGCCAGATTTTCATTGATCAAAAAATAGTAGGCAATTTTCACAGTTTACCTCTGTGGCAAGCAGCTGCTTGAGGGGGTATTTATTTATTTTATTTTATAATCCCTAACATTCAGGAGGCTGACACTAAATGTTGCAAAAAAATTTTGACTAATGACATGCACTCAATCTAAAAAGGTTTAGGCTATTTTTGAACCATTCATAACAAAGAAGGAACAGGAAATTGTGGAAATCGATTTCTGCTGTTGAAAGATTGGTGCTAACAATATGGAAAGATATATTTAGAATTGTTCTTAGCTAGTTTTCCAAAGTAGCTAATGTTTTTATTTTCTTGTCTGTCTTCTTTTTTATTCAGCTTATTTGTTTTTAGAGGTAAATTAAAAATTTCTTTTGGGTTTGATAAGACTGATGAACTATTAATGATAATTTGCACTTTTCAAAATTTCCGAAAGTTTTAATAGCGCTCTCTAATATTGGTGGAAAATTTTGAAAATTTATCAAATTTTAAACGAATATTTAAATAGGCTGGAAATTTTGGGGTGGATGTGGTTATCATGAGCAGGCATATACCCAGGTTTTAGTTTCAGTGAAGGTTGGGGGGGGAGGGGTTCTGAGAATAAGACTTCAGTAGGGTTTCCCAATTACTAAAATATTCCACTGAACAGGAAAAATTAAAATGATATTCAATAGGGAATGAGATTTTATAGTTTTTTTTTAATTTATTTTTAATGTCGGACATAAAATATGGGGCTAAAATAAAATTGTACAAAGAGCAAAATGAAACTTGGATTCCAAAGCAGGTAGACAAGTTTGAGATTTTGTATATAAGATGGCAGAATTTTCAGTGGTAATGGAGACCCACCCGCTCTGTGTACATCCCTGGTCATGAGGTTTGCATTCACAATGATGAGTTTATTATCTTGGGGGGTGGGGGGGCAGGTGCAAATTGTGCTAAAAGATAATTGAAGAAAAAAGTTTAAGTACTGCTGCAATATTATCATTCACATTTTTAGGTATTTTTAATTTCCATGGTTAGAGAACACTAAATGTGCAAAATGAGAAACTTTAAACAAATATTGCAAGCGACCTATTCATGTAGAAATTTGAAATTTAGGTGGTAGATTGTCAAGAGACATTACAGTAACAGGAACGATTGGCAACTTCTTTTGAAGTAACCAATCCATCAGATTGTTTAGGAAAAGTAAATTAAGGGTAAGATCAAACAAGAGCACTGTTCTTTCTTTATAAAGTTATTCTCTAGCACTTTCTCCTCTGTTGTAATGGCATTTTAAATAGGATTATTGCAATATGCATATAAAATGGGTAATTTATTTCATTTAAAAAAATTTCCAAAGTCCACACTAACTGCTTAATGTGTTGTATATTATTTGTTATATTAAAAATTAATGTCTTGATAGGATAGGAATCATAGGTACTTGTAATGTAGTACGGCATTATTTGGCCTACCTCACCTTTCCAGTTGCATAAATATTTATAAATTTAAGTTTCAGATATTTAGTACAGGTAATCAGGAAATCATACTGCTTACATTAGAGAAAGAAATAATTTTACAATGTATGATAATATATTAATATTAGCATAACAAAGTATTTCTCAGATATGATATTATGGAAAGCAGTGTCTTCTGTTTCGTTCCTTTGTCTGAATGATCAATCTCTTTATCATCAAATGGTACACCTAAAGTTAAAAACTTTAGGTGTATCAAAAACTTAGGCTTTATGCACAGCAGCTTATTTAAAAAGAGAGGAGAGAGAGAATCTCCCCAAATATATATATATATGAAATTTTTTCTGAATATTTGTATTTTTAAAATATTTAACAACTTTTAGAAAAAAATCTTATTCCCAAGCATATTTTCAAAACCTTTATGTGTAGGTATAAAGGAAACCTCGCTTAACATTGAAGAATTTATATAGCAGATCTTTCCATCTCGCAAACCAAGGAGCCAACATATATAATAACAAATGTTCACTATCTACTCTTGCACAGCTATTCTAGTTACTTCATTCATCAACGGCCATTTGATTGGATCTTGCTTGCGTAATGTGTGGCGAGAATAGAAATAGAACCTATTCCAGCTGTAGTCATGCGGTGGCACGTACACTTGTATAACGACTCAAGAAGATGCACGGTCTTCAAAAATTCATCCAGTGACTGCATTTGCGGTGCAGCAATGGCAAGTGTGAAGGCACCCCACATTCCATTTCATAGAAAATTATGTTTTTCATTTTCCAAAATTTTCACTCTTTAACAGTAGTAATTTTTACTAATTATTGGAAAATGGGAATATTAATATGTTATTAGCCCTATACAATGCAAAAAAAAATTCTCATTAACTGTTAAAATGAAAAAAGTTTAGTTTTTTTCATCCTTTAGAGTTAAAAGCCAGTATGTATAAAATTAAATACTGAATTTTTAAAACTAAAAGCAGCTGGTTCAATTTTAACCAATAGTAATTTAATTAAAACACTAACGAATAGAAATTTTGCTTCTGTTAGTAATCTATCTGGGTATTTATTATCAACACATTCTATCACCAGAATTTCTAGCATAAATAAACTCACCAGACAAAAAATTAGTCACCCCTGGTTGAATGTCACCTAATAGCATGTAATGCCTCCATGTGACCGAAGAACAGCCAAAATCCTGTCTGGCATGGATGCCACCAGTTCCTGCCTCACTGCACATCAGTATTCATCAACTCTTCCAAGCAGCAAATGCCGCAGTAGACCAGATTGGCCAGATGGCTGGGACAGTGCTTCACTCGTTGCGAGGTAATACGTCCCACAAGTTTTCTATGGGATTCAAATCCGGGGATTTGGTGGGCCAGTTGAGATGTTCGAAAGCTTCAGAATGCTCATCATGCCAATCCGACACACTTCGAGCCCTGTGCACATGACAGTTGTCTTGGAAAACTGGGTTATCCTTCTAGTGTTCACTGTGGAGATGCTGCACAAAAGGCAACATGTGGTTGTCCAGTAGCTCCATATAGCCCTTCTGGTTCAAGTGTGACATCACGGCAACCAAAGGACCCATTTCTCCATACGTGAAACACCCCCAGAACATCACAAAGCCTCCTCCAGCTTGAACAGAACCTTGCACACAATCCGCATGGAAGGATTCTTGCGGCCAATGTACCTGTCGTCTCGCATCATTCGAGTACAAGCAAAAATGTGACTCATCCGACCAGATCACATGCTTCCAAGAGTCGATAGTCCAGTCTTTATGGCACCGTGCCCACTGTAGCCATGTAGCCTTGTGCAGAGCTGTTAACATGGGTCTCTTACGCAGTACTCTGCTCCAGATATAAGTGCCATGCAGTTCCCTTCAGAGTGTATGTTTGGAAACAGCTTGTTGTAGGCCTGCATTGACTAATTGGAGCAATTCCTGCCTCATTGCAAAGTGGTTTGTCCTAACAGTGCGTGACACACTGCTGCAATCTCTAATGGTGAGCACAGTCTTTCTGCCACAGTTCTTGCAACAGTTAGTGGTAGATTGTGATGTACACCACTGCTGGAAGACCCTTTGGACAGTACATTTCGACACAGCAGCAAAGGCAGCAACTTCTTGTACACTATACCCTTTGGCTCGGCCAAATGCAATAACACCTTTATATCCACTCATTCACATCTTTGGCACGGCCCATGTTTCGTGGAGCGACTAACATACAGTGGCACACAACCACTTCCTGTCACTGTATGAACCCCATAGTGCACAGCTATTTGTAGGATGCGTTTATTACTGATGTGCCCTCTGTTGCTGTCGAACAGACGTAACCTTCTTAGGGTGGGAGACTAATTTTTTGTCCAGTGAACTTATATTGTTTGCTATATTATTTCAAAGTTTTACATTTTCTACATTTAGTGCCATCTAATGATGTAAGTGAAATTTTTTGGAGAATTTGGAAGCTATGAATCATCATCATACCTTGTTATCGCCTATTCAACCCCTAAATAGTTTTTCATTAATCTTTTAAAATGAAAAGTTGTTTTTCCACTCCCCTGCGGTAGAAACTACTTTGTTCATAGAGATAAATCAAAATTCTATTTGGATTGGATATATTGATGAAATATTATGATTTATATTTTACGAATTTCCCAACAGCTATAATTATGCCCTTTAATGGTGGAAAATGTTGAATAAATTGTTGTTGCCAATATAAACCCCTTGATCATAACACTCTAGCTCTGAAATATCAAATTTCTAGCCCAAATAGATTGCAATATTCACTTAAAGTTCTAAAAAATTTAACTTTTTTCACTGTTAAAATTAAACTTTTGGAAGATTTGAAAGTGTGAATCATAATAGTTTATCAATAGCTATGCAACCTAAAAGCAATTTTTATTTCTTTGAAAACAAATTAATTGTTGTTGTTTCCCATGGGGGGTAAAAGGACAAAAGTATTGCTTTTAATGCAAATTTCATGACCTTTTTTACATTTCACCACCATAATTTCAAATTTCTAATATAATTACATCATTTGTAATGGTTGCTTAAAATTTTCCCATTTTCAACATTTTCCACCATTAAAGGGCATAATTGAAGCTGTTGGGAAATTCGTAAAATATAAATCATAATATTTCATCAATATATCCAATCCAAATAGAATTTTGATTTATCTCTATGAACAAAGTAGTTTAATGTCTACAGATGAACAGATAGACAACAAAGTGAAAATGTTAGTGTTTTTTTATGAAAACAAGCTAAAAACTGCTGACTAACTGGGTTTTGCAAGAATTGCAGCCTTTCTTTGTCTAAAGTATAAATAAACTAGTGGAATGCTAGAACAAGTATATTCAAAACAGAGAAATGTGAAAAAATAATGTAATTTTTACCTCTATGTTTGGTTTAATTAATTTTATGACTGAAATGTTAGTGAATAACCCTCAAATCTCATTCACTGTAACTCACTAAATGTTTTAAAAGTACTTCAATTGCTTTAAAACTCTTAAGTAATTTTCTCTTAAATATAAATGATTTGGACAGTTATTATTACACAAGATTTATAAATTGTGGCATATGGTAAGGAAGATAGGTCATATAGAACTGGAAAAGGTTAAGGTTTACAGCATAGAACTCTTTTTTTTCTCTTTTAGTTTTCATTCCTCATCAATATTAAATGCACAGATTTATCTATCATCATAAAATTCAAGATATAATTTTGCTGAAAAAAAAAAAGAGTTTTGCCGTGACTGGGACTAAAACCCGTCTCCCAGTTACATGCAGGGTGTTCTTATCATTAAACTATCAATGATTAGTTCATTCTGGCAGCTAATTATTACTTCAAATCTTCATGATCTTGTTGCTCGTGGAACCATCTATGATTGGGAATGGCAACCTTTCAATATTGCTTAGAATTAGATATAAATTGAAGTAACTCATGCTAAAGCATTTTTAATGAAATAATCTATCAATAGTAAATACACAGATTGCCTGTTGGCATAAAATTCAAGAAATAATTTTGCTGAAAATATTAGTTTTGCCATGAGTAGGACTCGAACCCTCATCTCCCAGTTACATGCCAAATATTTTCACTGCTAAGTTATTGTCACTTAGCAAAATCTAGGAGATTTAAGTCATGATTAGTTGATGATAGTTTAGTGGTGGGAATACCCAGCATGTAATTGGGAAGACATGGGTTAGAGCCCCACTCATGACAAAGCTCATTTTTCAGCAAAATAATTTCTTGAATTCTGTGTCAATTAATAATCTGTGTATTTACTATTGATATATTATTTCATTAATAATGCTTTAGCATGGATGACTTTCAATTAACATTCTAATTCTGAGCAATATTCAAAGTTTGCCATTCCCGATCATAGATGGCTCCACAGGCAACAAGATTTAGAAGATTTGAAGTCATGATTAGCTGACAGAATGAGTTAGTCATTGATAGTTAAGTGATAAGAATACCCTGCTTGTTCTGGAAGACGGGGATTTGAGTCCCAATCATGGCAAAACTCATTTTTTTTTTCAGCAACATTATTACAGGTTCCTAAACTTTAATTCCCAAATTTTTTGATATTTATGGCCAACTTTTCAGATGAGGAAAAAGTAAAGGCTTTTAAAAATGTTTGTAGAGATTGGTTTGATAAGCAAATCAAGTACACAAAATGCGGTTTGGCAGAAATTCCATATGATATTGATGAATGATATTGAATGAAATTATATGATTTGACATAAATTCTTTTTTTTTTGGCAGTTTATTGGGTACACCACCTTTTGTCACATAAATGGTTCATTCCAACATGTAATATGTTGTGACTGTGATGTGGTGTGTGGTATAAAATAGACAGATCAGCTCTTCAAGCGACAGTTAGAGTTGGTGTCAGAATGGACAAAACAAGCCACCTGAGCATCTTTGAATGTGGTTGTACTAGGCATGCCAGTTCTAGCATCTCCCAAACTGCCATCCTCCTGGGCTTTTCATGGAAAACCGTTTCAAAGTTTACTGATAATGATGTGAAAAGCAAAAAACTACCAGTGATCCTGTGGATGAAAACAGCTTATGGATCAGAGGGTTTAAAGGAGACTGGTGTGAATTGTGTAAGCGAACAGATGGGCTACAACCAGGTAAATCACAGCAGAAATTAAACATTGTTGGGCAGAAGTTTATCTCCAATGCACCAGTATCAGACTTTGTCATGAATGGGCTACAATAACTGCCAGTCATGTTGAGTGCTGACGTTGTTAGCGAAGAATGCGAAACCTCGTCTCCAATGGGCAAAGGAGCATCAACACTGGACCATTCAGGACTGGTCATATGAATCAAGGTTCTTTTTGCATCATGGTGATTTATCAGAATTTGACACAAGCAACATGAAGCCATGGAGCCATTTTTTTTATGTGAACAGTTACAGGCCTGTGGTGGTGATGTGATGGTATGGGAAATGTTTTCTTTGCACACATTAGGTCCCCTGATACTCATCGAAGGACATTTGAATGCCATGGTATATTTGAATATCGTTGCTGTTTATCTTCACTTGGATAATATGTTCAGCATGAGAATACACCTCCCCACAAGGCATGTTTTGTCACTGAATGGTTCCAGGAACATGCCGATGAGTTTTCCTTTCTTCACTGGCTTTCACAGTACCCAGATGTCACTCTATCGAGCATCTTTGGAATGAGGTGGTAAGGGCTGTTTGTGGTAAGACTGTGCTGCCATCCAATTTGTAGCAACTGCAAACAGAATCATTTCCTTATGGTACAACATTCCTACACAATGAATCCAACATCTCATAAGTTCCATGCCCTGATAAATTCAAGCTGTTCTGAAGGCCAAAGGAAGCACAACATGCTCTAGGTAGGTATACCTTATAAACTAGCATCTCAGTGTATATAGGGCTTTGTAGAGAAACCATTTCTGTAGAGAACCAGCTGCAATATTATAACTATTTTAGTGGAAAGATAGATTTTCTCAGGTTAAAACTATTTTCAAAATCTTTACAGTTTTATTAACTTTTAAAATGCAAATAATTTCAGATGCTCTTCAAACTATGAAATTGGCTTTTCCATCTTATAATTGCCTTTAGGTCAAGAAAATATTAAACCTGAACTGAAAACTTTTTAATTTCTATTTTGACTTCTAGATTCCATCAAAATCAGATATGGTTTGAATGTCCCTGGCTTCATCATAACAAAATTTTGATTTCTGAAGATTATTAAATCCCATAGATTATGTAGTGAATTTAATCTAGATTGCAAAGACATTTTGTGCAATTATTTTCTGTTTAGAAATGCTATTTACTTTTAATTTCTTTTTGCATATTTTTGTAGGATATGTCTGCATATGTGAAAAAAGTTCATTTCAAACTTCATGAAAGTTATGCAAACCAGAACCGAGGTAATATTTGATTTCAAAATAAGTGCATAGTGTTTTGCAACTTATTAAGCTTGAGTTAACATTATGGTTGAAATTTTTTATTTGTATATTCTTAAAAGTCAAGACACTGATTACTGCTGTAAGTCACATTTACAAACATGTTGATTCTTCAGGACAATTTTTTTATTTTCATTATATATTGGGCAAAAGCTATCTTCAAAAAAAAACAATTCTCCTCACTCCTAAAAATTACATTTTTTATTTTATTTGCCTTTATAACATGAAAAAATGGTTTGAACCATAGTTTTTCTCGGTATTGCAGAAAATAACATATCACCCATACCAGAATGCATTGAAAGATTAAAGTTTATATTCCATATGTTCTGATTTTAAGTTTTGATTATGGCATTTAAACCATTAAGTATTTTTTGATAAAAGAATTTCTCCATTAGTTATTATTTATTATTAGATTTTATCACTCGAGCTTTCATAAGGAAAGTTAAGAACAACAGCTGATATAAATTACTTGATGATATACTTAATTTTTGTAGATTTACTTCACAAAGAACATTTTGACTAATTGCTTATTTTTTTCAATATTTTAGATACTAATTTTATGTATTAAGAGATTACTTAATTGACAATTTACTTGATGATTTAGTCCATATATATTGCAATTCTTATATAAATCAAAATTGTCATATCACCTATACAAATTGCAGAAAGGTTTCTGTAAATCCTAGGAACCATCTACAAATTTTGATAGTCAAGCATGTGAATTTTAGAGCTTTGAGAATGTGCTTTCACTAAAATTGTATTCTTAGTGCTGTAATGTTAACTGTTTTGTGGGTTTTTAATAAAATAACACTATGGATATGGCAATGGAGCCTGATCATTTTAGAGTAAATAGTTTAGGCCAAAAGAATTGTGCATGTTCAATCTTACATTTTCACAGCAATACTTTAAAAATAAAAAAAAATAAATACCCCCTCAAGCAGCTGCTTGCCACAGAGGTCTGACAGGAGCCTGTCAGTTTATAAGCCACAGTAGAAGATCTGAGAGGATGGCAGGACCTCAGCAGGAAACAACACAAACATCCGTGCCTTACCCGTGGCTCGAACCCAGGTCCCGTAGATCAGTAGCCAAGTGCGCTAACCACTCAGCCACGGGACGGCAGCAATACTTTGCAGAATAGAATAGCCTACATGTCCTTTGTATGCTAGCTTACAAGTACAACTTTTGTTTACCTATCTTTGTACACCTAATTATTCCACAATAAAATAAAAAGAAAAGAAAATCAGATGAAAAGTTATGGGGAAAGTGCCAAAAGTTACTTTCCAATTTTCACATTTAAAGATTAAGGAATGCAATAAATTGATCCTATTATAGAATCACTGAAAATAAAGTCTATTAATCCTGAGAACATAAAAATTTATATTTTAAACCAAATGGATGAAATTAAAAGACTATTGAAATGAAACTGAAGAAGTTGT
Source organism: Ryuthela nishihirai (assembly GCA_038380435.1). NCBI lineage: Eukaryota > Metazoa > Arthropoda > Arachnida > Araneae > Heptathelidae > Ryuthela > Ryuthela nishihirai. The sequence continues at coordinate 10,281,245 of JAWZYU010000020.1, read as the reverse complement.
TTTTGTTAAAATTTATCACCAGATATCAGCTGTCCCTCCTGTGTGAACCAGTTGGACTAGCCATGTTCCCTCTCACCCTAATTTTACCCAAATTAAAGTTAAAGTTATCTGTATGCAAGGCTGCTTCTCACTCCATTGTCCTTCCAAGTATTAGTATCAAAACAGCAGGAAATGTGTTAAAAGATAAATCAATTTTTTTTGTTAGCTATATATTGATGAGAGATTACAATTTGCATTACAGAATCTAAGTTGGGTTGTTTTACCTCTGAGTGGCACTTTTTTGTACAGACTGGGCTAAATGACCAGGTCACAAGGACACTGAAGGCTCAGAGAAGGTTGGGAGAAGGGAACCCATTACACAGCTGTTGGGAGACAGATGGTATCCTCCTGTCAAGGCCACCAGCATGTTCTTTAACATGTACAGGGTATGACTCTCCCACACATGGGGCCATTGCTTAACATCTCATCTGATGGACAGTGACCTTTCCTAGTCCATCAGTGTTTCCTACCAACTGAGGGCAGGGAGGGGAGTTTTGCAGAAATAAATCTCAATGCTGACTCAGGCAAGACTCAAACCTGGAAACTACAGATTAGGAGCCTGGTGTGCTACCAGCTGAGCCACTCTCACCCACAGAATCTCAGTGGTTTTAATTTCCATTGTTAGGTATCAGTAGTAAATTGACGACTTAACTGGCATAGTGGTTAGGGAGCTTAGCAACTGTTCTAGCAAGGCAAACTTCTGTATAGTGTTAGTTCTAACTGAGGTAGTGTTTAGCAGTGACTTCAGTCTTAGTAGGGCATGTCCTGGTATGAGAAAACCTGTAAAAGCTAGGAGTAGTTTCTAGGATTCTTCTCTGTCCTATATTTCCAAATGAAAAAATAATGTACAAAATTGCAAGTTGACATAGAATTCAAGAAATTCTTTTGCAGAAAAAAAATGAGTTTTTGTCAATTGGTGGGAAAAGTGATGACTTTAGATCAAGAAGATTTAAAGTCACAATCAGTAAAGAAACGAACTAGCCAGTGATAGTTTAGTGGTTTAGAAAACCTGGCATGTAAGTGGGAGATTTGAGTTAGTGTCCCACTCATTGGCGAAACTCATTTTTTTTCTGCAAATGTATTTCATTAATACAGATTTCTAAATTTGGAAAATGGCACAATTTAATGAATATTGTGAACATTTTTTGCTCTGGACTGGAAATCAGATTATAAATACCTTACAGTTGTGGTGTGGTGGTCAAAGGATTTGTATTGACAAAGCAACTTGCCCCATTCCCTATGGAAAATGGAAATTGAACTCGTGTTTTTTGGAGATAAATGGAATTTTTTTTTTTTTTCAGTTGGATAAGCCTTAATAAAATAATACCTTTGCATTTTTCATTAGTTTGAATTTTCACTATTAGAGAGCTCTAAAGTTGTAAATTAATAAACTTTCTTCTGTTTGAAAATGATTATATTTACCAGAGATAATTGAACTTCTTAGTTGAACTTTCTGGTTTGAAAGTTCATTAGAATTTTTTTTAAAGTTAATACTATGGAAATAATGAAAATGGACAATGTAAAGTTATACAGGGTGTTTCAAAAAGGACACAACCCTCTATTGTATTTTTCTATTTAAACTTGACAAAAGACACAATTTTCAAAAGATGCAAATTAGACATATATCCACCTTTACAACAGATGTTGAAAGTGATTTCCTGCAACCTGGATGCAGATTCGTATCCATTTCATGACATTTGCAACCACCTTTCGTAATGTTTGTTTTCTTATATTTAAAATCTCTCTTTCAATGTTAGCCTTCAAGTCTTGAGGTGTATGAGGATTGTTTTGAAACACTACACATTTGAGATATCCCCAAAGGAAAAAATCTGGAGGAGTAAGATCTGGGGATCTTGGGGGCCACAAATTTTTTTAAATCAAATGATCTCCAAAAAATTTTTCAATCCTGTACAGACCCAGTGTCACGAAATTTATCAGTCAAACAAGATATTGTTGACTTGCTGGGAACTGCAGACTGAGGAAACTTCAACTCAAACTCCTCTCTCACACATTTGTAAGATTTGTACACACAATAAGTCTCAACAATAAATATGCGTTCGTTTTTGGAAGACGACATAGCTGGCACAACACAAAGGAATGAATGCTTGAGTGAGACTAGTATGTGACAAGGTCATTTCAACTGCTAAAGGCTGTTAACCTTGAGTACAGTAATGCTAACTGACTAATATTATTATAAAATGTACATGCACGTAAGTTCTACTCTCTTATATTTAGGGTTGCGTCCTTTTTGAAACACCCTGTTACAATCAAACTCTCTTATAATGAATTTGAAGGTATGGTTAAAAACTGTTGTCGCTGTAAATTTTGTAAGAAATGTCAACAAAATATTTTCCTAAAAAAGAAATATACTGCTTATTTAGGCACAAAATAAAAATAAAAAACTGCTTAAACACAGATAATAAATACTGTTTTCTCCCTATGCTCAGCCAAAATAAAAACTTTAGAACTTTTTTGACAAATAACTGATGAAAAGAATAATGGCTTGTTAAATGACAAATTAATCAGCATTTAATTCTGTTTTTTTTTTCCAATAAAAATTTAAAATGACAACTAGTTTTATTTTAATAGGATTTTATTAGAGTCACATAGTAAAAAAAATGCATCTTGCAATGCAAATAAAAATTTACTGAAAAAAACAGAAATAATTATAATGCATATGAATAGAAAGGCTAATTTTATAAATAACAAAGAAATAATGTTTTGCTTCAAACAAGAAAATTGCTGTCTTTTTGTAATTTTTTTCTTGCCACCATACTTTGAGAAAAGTCCAAGCTTCTCACCAATTGTGCTAAGTCAGATAAGGCAATTTTAGAATTTTTTTTAAGTAGCCAATTAGCAGAAATAGGTCATGTTATATACTAAATTAAACAGAATTTAATTGCAAACTTTATGAAAATGAAAAATGTAAACAAATTTGCAAACATGTTTATTTTAATGACATTTTCACAGTGATATAGAAAAAAATAAGTCAGACTATGCAATTAAGGCTTAATTTTGGAAAATCTGACTAATAAAAACAGTTAAATTATATATTAATTGAAAGAAAATTTCTTCACGTATAATATTATATTTTCAAACCCTTTTTATTTCTTTTAATGATTCTTTTCATTGTGGTACATTTTAAAGCATGAGTCAGCATTGTACAAGGTAACTTGGATTCCCACATTAATGGGATTTTCTGTTCTGTTATGAAATGGAGGAGCACAATTTCTTGACTGTTATTTTTACCAAACATTGGGATCTTGGCTAAGTGCTGAAAGATTAATGCATCAAAACAAAAAGCATCTGTATCATCAGTGTGGACTGGGGGGGGGGGGGGGTAAACTTTTTAACATTAACTTAAAAACTCTTAACTTTTTTTAATGATATTTTGTCAAGGGGGGGGGGGTAGTAAAGTGCCCTCAGTGAGTATAGTGGAGGACTTTTGTATCATTTTCAGAAAATGATACAAATAAGCCAGCCATCTGTTATAAAGATTACCATCTGTTATTGATTTCCATACCAAGGAAGTTATTTTTTTGCTTCTGTATCCAACACCTCATTAATAAAATAAAAATTAATATATAATCTAATGCAATGTTAAACAAAATAGCTATAGCAACAAGTTGTAAGCCAGCCATCTGTTATAGCATGATTCCAAAAATTCCATTGATAGATCAAGTGACCGAAAAATAGATTTATTTTATTTCCATAAATTATCAACTTTATCTTTCGGCCACTTGATCTATCAATCGATTTTTTGGAGTCATGCTATAATGGATGGCCGGCTTGCAACTTGCTGCTATAGCTATTTTGTTTAACATTGCATTAGATTATATATTAATTTTTATTTTATTAATGAGGTCTTGGATACAGAAGCAAAAAAATAACTTCCTTGGTATGGAAATCAGTTATGCCAGTCTTAAGAAACATGCAAAACTGAAGAAGTCACTGTATATTATATTTCATTACCAAAACCTATGAACAAAGGCTTTTATTGCATATATGTCATAGTAATTAGATAAGTTGATAAACCTAAGCAGTACCATTAAAAGTTCTATTGCAGTGTGAACTTTTCATTATACAAAATGTTAACAAATCTTATTAAAGTTATATATAATTTGTGTTTCAGTGGTTACAAAACCTCCATATGAAGTAACAGAAACTGGATGGGGAGAATTTGAAATAGTTATTAAAATATATTTTCAGGATCCCAATGAAAGACCTGTAAGTGTAATGTATGCAACCATTTTTTACTCATTTAAAACAAGTTTCACTTTGTCATCTGTGTAGGATGTGGACTCTTTTGTTTTAAGATATAAATGAAATTTGTTTTTGGGTTGAATAGGTACTAATAAAATATTATGATTTGCATTTTCCAAATCTTCAAGTATTTTGAATTTCCATCGTAGAGGAACTTTACAGTTGGAAAATCTTAAAGCTTGAATATTATAAATTGTCTATTTATGCTACGTTCTGTAAATGGTAGCTAGGTAGTCACTGGAAGGAGAGCTGTGCACCAATCCCCTGTGATGATGCATAGAACCGGCCAGGCCTAGCACCTAATGTCCGACCCCGCCTTCTCGTGGTGCAGACCATTAGTACCTTTCAAAAGAGATACTCTCTTGTGGAAGTGAACGGAAGGGGAGGGCTGCCAGATTAGTGTGGCCTACTGATCTGGACAACTATGGCTACTTTTCTTTTTTTTCTACCCTGCTGAGGAATGGTCAACCACACAGGGTCCTGGTGCTAACCATATAAACCCACTGGACTGGACAGATATATGGCTGAGCTTGATTATGGATCCTGATTTTGCTACACTGGTGGGCTTCTGTGGAGGGAAAATCTTCCGCTGTGTTTTCTGTTTGTTTGTGGGTTGACAGCCCCAAGTGAATAGATTCACAGGATATGTTTATCAGCTGGTGGATAATCCTGAGCAGAAGTCATCGCAGGCACCTGAACTCTTTACTTCTATTGGCATTGTCAAATTCTACATTGGAGGAAGTCTTCCAGTGTAGATGGCTTCAGCCTTTAATAGTGGGGGAACAGGTCTTTGCCCCATGTCTGCAATTAGGGGGCTGTTTGATATTGTCGGCATACCCTCTCTCAATAAACATAGTTTCTTTAAACATCCCACTAACCATTTTCTCTCCATAGGTAGTTGGAATGTGAGGACTCTGCACAGAGCTTTTTCTCTTGATGTCCTCACACAAGAATTCCACCATTATAATTTAGATATTCTTGGCTTGCAAGAGACCAGATGGACAGATAAAGGTCAGATTCTTAAAAATAATCTTAAATTTCTCTTTTCAGGGAGGGACGACAATAAGCATCACCAAGGCATGGGTCTGCTTCTCAGCAGACACGCTAGTGATGCTCTTCTAGGATACGAGTGCTAGGATACGAGTGCATTAATGAAAGGTTTCTTACAGCAAAATTTCAGACAAGCGTTAAAGACCTGAATGTTATCTGCTGTTATGACCCCACTGAGGATGCCGATGAGGATGAGAAGGATGGGTTTTATGAACAACTTCAGGGTATTTTGAATTCTGTCAAGAAAGGAGATATTACTCTTGTTCTAGGTGACTTCAATGCCAAAGTTGGTACTGACTCTGACCTTTGGGCAGGAGTAATAGGTCCTTTTGGTATTGGTAGCTGCAATGGCAATGGGCAACGTCTCCTACAGGTAAGTAAACTCAATGGATTCAGAATAACTAACTTATTACAAACACCGTGACATGCATAAGTACACATGGGTTTCACCTGATGGGCTGCATAAGAATATGATTGATTACATATTAATTAACAGCAAATGGGCTAGTTCTGTTAGGAATACCAGGGCATATAGGGGAGCTGAATTTGGATCTGACAATTACCTTGTTAAAAGTGTGTTGCAACTTAAACTTAAAAAAGTGTTGTGCTAGGGTTAAAAAATTTAGTTTTAATACTGAAGCTCTGAAAGATCCAGTTATAGCCAAAGCTTACCATGATAGGTTACTTAGTCATTATGACAGTCATGGTTTGCTTACTACTGAAGTTGAGGAAGAATGGGATCATTTTAAACAGGCTTTTTTGGACACTAGCAGTACTCTTTTAGGAAAAAAGGAGCAGAAGAGGCAGAATTATCTGAGTGATAAGGCAGTTGAGCTTATTTCGGAAAGGAAGAACTGCAGGAATGTCCTTAATCAATACCCTACTAGTCCTAATAGAAAGCATTACAGAGAACTTAATAAAAGTGTAAAAGATCAGTTAGCTGCTGATAAGAATCTTTGGCTTGATGGCTTGGCTGACAAAGCCGAGGAAGCAGTTAGACAGCACAACAGCAGAGAGCTGTACCAGATAGTTAATGTTTTGTGTGGTAGAAAACGGACAGGTATACAAGGATTGAAGGGTAAACAAAGTAAGGTTATAGAAGGGGAGGATTCTGTCATGGCTAGGTGGGCTGAGCATTTCAGTGATGTTCTAAACAATGTGGTTAGTTCTATTCCCATTGTTTGCAATGATGATAGATGCATTGGTGGCTTTAATGTTGGCCCTATAACACAATCTGAAGTTATTTTGGCTGTTTCTAAACTTAAACTACATAAATCCCCAGGGGTAGATGAAATTACTACCGAAATGCTTAGAGCTGGGAATGTTTCGGTTACCACTTGGATGACTGAAATTCTGAGTATCTTTTATGATAAAGGCATGGTTCCTAAGGATTTTACCAGAGCTATTGTTATCCCTATTTTCGAAAAAGGTGATTGCAGTTCTTGTGATAACTATAGGGGTATCAGCCTACTCTCTGTTCCAGGTAAAGTTCTTTCCATGATTGTGCTTAATAGAATTAAGAATCTGGTTGACAGTCAATTGCATGATGAGCAATGTGGATTCAGAAGTGGTAGGGAATGTGTGGATCAGATATTTTCACTTAGGCAGATTCTTGAGAAATGTTTAGAGTTTCAGAAACCTTTGGTTGCTAGCTTTGTTGATTTCAAAAAGGCTTTCGACTTTGTTGATCGTCATAATTTGTGGTTGGTTGTGAAATCATATGGTATACCAGACAAGTTAGTTAACATAATGAAAGCTCTCTATAACAATACTGAGTAATGTGTGAGAGTTGGTAAGGCTTGTAGCAATTGGTTTAGCATTACTTCTGGTGTTCGACAAGGGTGCATTTTATCTCCTTTTCTCTTTAGCTTGGTTATTGATTACATTATGCGAAATTCTTCAAGGAAAAGATTTTGGCCTTAAATGGACTGGAGATATGAAAATTTCTGATTTAGATTATGCTGATGATTTAGCCCTTTTGGCAAATGATGTTGATGAGATGAACTCTTTCATTCGAGCTGTTGATGAGACTAGTAGTAGAGTAGGTTTGGTTATAAACAGAGAGAAAACTAAAGTGATGAAAATTGGTCAGGCAGACTGTGATTCAGTTAATCTGAATGGTTGCAGTCTTGAGCAGGTGTCACAGTTTAATTATCTTATGAGCTATGTAACAGATAATGGTGATGTGCGTCATGAGATTAACAGACGAACAGGGATTGCTGCCGGGACTTTTAAGAATCTATGGAGAGTGTGGAGAAATAGGAGTATACACCTAAAGACTAAAATTAGACTGTATAATAGTTTGGTTCTTTCTAGGGTTAGTTATGGTAGTGAAACTTGGACACTGTGTAAACAAGATAACAGGAAACTAGATGCTTTTGATTCCAGATGCTTACGCAGTATCTTGGGTATTAGGTGGTTCAACTTTGTAACTAATGATGAGGTTAGGCAAAGGAGTTTGCAATCTCCTTTAAGCAGCATATTGTGCAGAGAGAGACTCCGTTGGTTTGGCCATGTTGCCCATATGAATAATTATAGATTGGCGAATAGGGTTATGAACAGTGTGTCTAAAGGCCTCAGAAAGAAGAGGAGACCTAGGATGCGGTGGATAGACAATGTCAAACAGGACCTTGTTAGAATTGGTGTGCAGTGGCCAGATGCAGTAGATGTAGCTCAGGATAGACTTGCTTGGAGAACTAAATTGCACGGTCTGGTTGGACCTCCGTAGCCCATGGCTTCTTGAGGATGATGATGATGATTTATGCTACAAATATGAAATTTTGGTAGAGAATATGTGAGTCAGAAAGTTTATATTGACAGCAAAAACTTGCCTCCTCGCACCTTGGGCAGCAGGGGTTGGCTCTGTTAGTAACATGCCTGTCTCATAATCTGTAGTTCTCTGATTCAAGTCCCCCAGCATTGAGATTTATCTCTGAAAAAAACACCATGCTGTTCTCAGTCAGGAAGAAGACATCAGTGAGCTTGGAAAGGCTACCATCCATTGAATGGATGTTAAGCCATGAGCAAGAGAGTCATACCCTGTGCACATTAAAGAATGTGCTGGATGGCCTTGACAAGAAGCTACCATCTGTCCCCTAAAAGTTATACAAGGGGTCCCCTTCCCCAACCTTCTCTGAGCACTTGGGATCCTTGTGACTTGGCTATTTAGCCCATTGTGTGCAAAAAGGTGCCACTCAGAGGTAAAACAACAGAAACCTTCACCCTTTGAGGTAGTAACATTTTTAAGAGCTAATGAAAAATTATAACTGGGTTGGGTAGATACTATCAAAATATTGCTATTCTAAGTTTGCAAATCTTCTATAGTTTGAATTTCTACTATTTTAAGGGGCAATGAATTTTGAAAATGACAAAGCTTTTTGGGAAAACAAGCTTTCTATATTCACCAGAAGTGACTGAACTTCTGAGTTATATCTTGTGTAAATATACAGGGGTTTATCAAAATAATGGAAACACCAACAATGACTGGAGTGCACACAATGCACCATATTCATATCACAGGGAAGACATCACTTGCAATGTGAAGTATATGAAGGGGAGAAGTACAGTGTCAGCTATCACGTAGCATTGCCCCAGGCACAGATGAAGCAGCTGTTGTGCTGTAATTGTCAACAATGTCAGATCTCAGTGACCTCCAAAAAGGCATGATCATTGGTGTGCATCTTGTGGGAGTTTCAGTAACCAGAACAGCAGAAATAGTAGGTATAACACAATGAGCTGTATCAAAGTTTATGACTATCTGTCAAAAAGGACAGGGTGTTGCCTCCAAACGTGCAAATTGTGAACGCCATACGAAGTTGTCAGATAGGGATAGGCGAACATTGGCACAGATTGTACAATGGGAACACAAGACCACAGCACTGCAAATAGCAGCAGAGCTGACCACCAGTCGGAATGATCCCATTTCTGTCATAACAGTTCTGCTGCAGTCCACAAACCTCTGATTACCAACATTAATGCAACGAAATGTAAGGTGGTGCAAAACACATAAAAACTGCGATACTAAAAACTGACAATGTGTTATCTGATCTGATGAATCATGTTACACATTGTTTCTCACCAATGGTAGAGGGTACGTCTGGTGAAAACCTGCAGAAGTGTACCACCCCAACTGTGAATCATGGAGGTGGATCCCTGATTCTGTGGGGTGCCATGGCATTCCTTAGGGCCATTAGTTATTCTGTAGGTCATGTTACATCCGCAATATATGAATCCATTCTTGGGGACCACCTGCACCCAATGTTGCGAGCATTGTTCCCTAATGATGGCCACTGGTTTCAAGTGAATAATGCATCTGTGCATTGTGCGAAACATGTCAAGTTGTGGTTTGCAGAGCATGAGGATGAGGTACAGCAGCTACCCTGGCCACCTCAATATTATTGAACATTTGTGGGAATATCTGGAGTGCAAGGTCAGATCACACTTTCCACTTCCAGCATCACTGGTACAGTTGGGCCATATTTTACAGAAAGAATGGCCCCACATTCCATTACCATATGTGCATGACTTAAAAGTCTATTCCATGTTGAATTGTGTCTGTTCTGAACACCCAATGTGGGCCTACCAACTTATTAATAAAATGTTCTCCACAAACAGTATGTGTTTCCATTATTTTGATAAACTCCTATATCATGTAAACATAGCCCATTATTATTCAGTAAAATTAATCAATCTAAAATGAAGTTATTTCTAGTGAATCAAGTTTTAACAATTATTTTACCAAGCTGCATGCATAAGTTGGTTCCTCAAGTTTTAGGTCCCACATATTGTTTTTACTTAAGAGAATAAAAATGTATGCAAATTAATTAGTCTTTTCCACTTGTATGTTGGCCCCATTTTGAGTCACAGCTGGGCCAGCATTGAGATTTATCTCATCAAAAGTCTGTCAGATGGAAAATTAACTATGGCCCTGTTTGCAGGAGAGTTAGACCCTATGCATGTTAAAGAACACACTTAATAGCCTTGATGGGAAGCTAGCATGTCTCCTAATAGCTGTCCATGGGTCCCCTTTCCCAACCTCCTCAGAGCCATAGGGATTCTCATGATCTGCCCATTGTGTGCAAAAAAGTGTCACTCAGAGATGAAACAACAATATCTTGTATGTTGGAATGGAGCCCACATTTCTATTTTTGTCCATTTTTAGCTAGAGCTCAGTTTCCTTTCAAAGAAAAAGGATGGAGTGCGCTTTTAAATTATTGAATTAAATGAAGACATAACAAGTAAAATATGATTGAACATTTTGCATAAGTAAATTACTTGAGGTCATTAATTCACTGTCCACTTCAACCAATTATTGAAAATGAAATGAAAAAGAGTTAAGGTCTCGCATCTCAATAATTTTTGAGTTTTTTGCAAGCTACGAATGGGAAATTTTGCATTTAGACTGCTGTGTAGCCCATTTTGAAAAAAGAGTTGCTGGTTTCAGTTTGCATCTATCTGTGTGTCTGTCCATCTGTCTATCCATCACTGTCCATCTATCAGTCCATCTCTCTGCCTATAGATATTATATTTTTTTCATTTCGAGATAAATGAAAAATTCCCTTTGTTTTGGATAGGTACACGGGTAATAAAATATTATGATTTACATTTTCTGAATCATCCAAAGCTTTGAATATTCACCTTTATAGACTGCTAAAGTTTTAAATTGGCAGAACTTTAAAATTATGACTAGTCTATTTATGCTGGAAATTTGAAAGTTAGGTGATGGATCTTTTTTTTATTTGCAGCATATAGGACAGAGAAAAATCCTAGAAACTACTCCTAGCTTTCACAGGTCTTCTCATACAAGGACATGCCCTACTAAAACCAAAGTCACTGCTGACCACTGCCTCAGTTAGAGCTAACACAGCACACAAAGCTTGCTTTGCTAGAACAGTTGCTAGCTCCCTAACCACTTTGCCAGTTTAGGCTAGTGGTTAATCAAGGGAGTTTACATTAACAGCAGCAACTAGCTTTCTTACCCTCAGAATGGCAGGAAAATCAACTTTTTTGTATTAAGAGATTAGTTGATTCTTCTGGATTCATTAAGTATTAATAAATTTTTACTATTTGCATTTTCTTGGTCTTTCATTAGTGTGAATTTGCACTATTAGAGTGACAAAGTTGAAAACTTACAAAACTCTTTCTATTTGAAAAACTAGTATTCTAAATTGACCACAAGTAATTCTACCTTGTAGTTTTATGTTAAATTGAAAATATTAGCAGGATTATTTTATTTCATAATGCTTGTGACAAAAAGATCTAATAGCTGGTGACCTTCCTCAAAGAGGTTTGGATTTTATAGTTTAATAATGGATAAATGTAATTGTATACTAAAAAGAATTAGATTTGCTTCCTTCCACAATTTGAAACTTTTCAAAATTAATAATATATTTTTATGCAGTCTTGTCAAATTCCAGTAGTATGGCTAAACCAATCACTGTAAACTTTGCCATCTCTCCCACAACTTATTATAAAGTGCCATCATTATACAGTAAGCTCCCAGTTGTTCAGCATTTATGGGAATCTGAAAATTGAATGGGAAAATGGAGATTGCCAGTTAGATGAATCTGTCAATTGTGTGGGAAATATTTATATAGAAATTAAATATAGTTGAAAACAATTATAATAAAAATGAAGTAAAATGCCCTTAATACAAATGTAAATATCTAAATATATTTTTTTATATATATTTTTAATCCTTGTGTAGTATTCCTCTTTGACAGCATAACAAATTGAGGGTGAAAGAAAATCCATGAGAACTACCAAGTGCATTAAAATTTGCCATACCAAATTCAAATGTTCCTTTTGAAATTTATGCCAGTTACATGAGAATTCTGGATGCTTGAGTACCAGATAGCTGGGATTTTACTGTATTAACTAACTTTTCTAGTGTGCCATATGATCTGCTCAACCACAAATTATAATGGTCAACAGAGTCAATATAATCTTTTTGAAATCTATGAAGCAATATGCATCCCTTATCACTCGTGAGCCCACACTCTTTCAACCCAGCATTGTCCATCAGCCAAATGTTTAACTATTAAAACAAAATTATGCAAAGAACTTTACACAGAGCAGAAAAGACTGATTCCTCTATAATTACCACAAGAACTGTGATCACCATTCTTGAAAATAGGGATAATCATACCTCTTCTAAAATTTTTAGGAGCAACTATTTTGCCATAGAAAATATTCAACACTTCAATCAGTCACTGCAACAGAATCATACCTAGTTCTCAGAATTTCAATAGTAATTTCATTCACCACTGATGGCCTGTGTAGCTTTAATTGGAAATAGCCAAAGTATTTTAGATCATGATGGTGCCAATATTAAAGTAGTAAATACATGTATCCTCATTGCAAGCAATGAGACCTAAACTAGCCATGTTGTCCTGAACATCTCTGAAATGCTGAACTCAACTGGCCATGGCCAAATCCTCACCATCAATATGAACCTTAGACATTTTTATCCCTCAGCTCCCATGTGCCAGATTTTTCCCCACAAAACATTTACTATTTGGTATCTCTATGTTGTTATTTTGCCTAACTCAGTGGTGAGCAGTCCATGGTACATAGGGCACATGTTCCTTTACATATCCCAGTGCAGCTCATGAGCTAATTTCAAGAACACAAAATGAAAAAAAAATTAATCCCAAAAAGTCTGAAATATTAATTTTTGCAATTGATTCAAATTTAAGAATCAATCAATAGTAAATGCACATAATTACCTGTTGACATAGAATGCAAAAAATGCTTTGCAGAAAAAATGAGTTTTGCCAATGAGTGGGACACAAACTCACATCTCCCAGTTATATGCCAGGTGTTCTAAGCCTAGCCAAATAGCTAGTTAAAGCCTAGCCAATGGCTAGTTAATTTCTCTGCTAATTGGCAAAACTAATTTTTTCCACATGTATTTCTTGGATTCAAATTTAAATATTTTTTAAATATTAATGTGCAAATTTTACAATTAACCACATGTAAAAATTTTAAAACAATAGGTCTTGTTCTAACTAAACTGTGATTCAGGATAGTGTGCATTTTCAGTTATTTTTACTATTAGTTAAGTAAGCATTCAAATTATATGGGAAAAATGTTCAAACTTATTTTTATTGCCTTTATGGGCATCCTTTGATTATTAGGGTTATATTAATTTCATTTTAAGTTTTATAATTTTTTGTTGTGTCATATTTCAGTTATTGTTCTTGGATGTTGTGTGCAGTTTTGAAATTTTATTGAATAGCAATGATATATACTAGTTTTGAGATCTTGAAGTAAATCTCAACTTTTTTTATTTCAGTCTAAGTAACCTTTTTTAGCAGGCTCAGATCTATTTAAAAAAAAGTGTATTATATGGATTGAGCCAAAGAATGATAAGGGTGGGGGGGAGCAAAAGATGGGATTTCCATTGCATTGTAATATTTCCCCCTTCATTTTAAAAGATTTAAAAAATATCTTGGAAAATGCATGAAATATGCAGAAGTTTAATAATTTTTCTTCCATTACCCTTACTGGCATTCTCAAAAGAGGAGGCATTTCCCCCTTCTTAGATCCAGCCCTGCTTTTTATTATTTTACATTATATTTGTGCACAATGTCTTGGAACAATTGATAATTTATTGAAATAGAAATCATTGCTGTAATGAAGAAGTCTGTTACTACCTTACCCCCCCCCCCCCCACTTTACCCTGGAAGCTACTGCTTTGCCAATATACAGCAGAAAACAAAAAATGTAAAATCAATAGGAAGCAGACAATTTAAAATCCCTGCTGATAATAATAATAATATGCTTAGCAGACAGCATACACACCTCACTGGAATCTCCCAAATAGCATCAGTACCATGGCAAAGGAGCAAAATAAGTGTATGTGTGACCGCAGACCCAACAACATAGTCACCTCCAAAGCACATATGACCAATGCTCTGAAAGATGTCTACTTATTAGCCAAAACCAAATAGCCACTAAAATGATAATTCCATGTAGATCATGATACAAAGAACACCAATAAATTGTGCCTATATTTTCTCAAACAAGAAAAAAAGCTTTTTAGTGAAAACAAACTGTTGTACGGAAAATGTTTATGCTGTGCAAAAAATTTGACAACACTGGAAAAAACTTTGCTCTTTATGTGGACACAAGCTACTCTGGGGACATGTATTATGGCTGGTATTCACTAAATATCTTAAAATATTAATAACAGTATGTTTAATTAATGCATATGTGCACCTGAACTATAGTTAAATAGTAAAAAATAAAAAATAAAAGAAAATTAAATTCAGCACATTTATGCACTCAGTGTTATTTTAGAGAGCTTTCATTATGCTAACTAATTTGACAGGTATTCCACATGATCTAACAATCAAACACAAATTATGACAATCAACACAGTCAAAAGCCTTTTTGAAATCTATAAAGTTACTACGGGTTTCTAAAAGAATCTGCGTAAGTGAAAATATTTTATCTGTACATCCTCTACCACTTCTGAATCTGCACTGTTCATCACACAGTTGTCCATCAACCAAATTCTTAATTCTATTAATATAATCATGCAAAGAACTTCACCTGGAACAGAAAGTAAACTAATTCACATATAATTATCACAAGAACTATGACCATCTTTAAAAATTGTGATAATAATAGCTGTGGTAAAATCCTCAGGAACAATGTCTTTAACAAAAAAAATTCAAAATTTCTGTCAGTCATGTGATTACAAACATTCCCAGCTCTAAGCATTTTAGTAGTAGTTTTATCTTAATCTTAAGATTTATGCAGTTTTAATTTACAGAAGCCATCCTGTGGCCGAGTGCTTAGCACGCTTGGCTACTGATCAAAGGAATCTGGGTTCGAGTCCCAGTTAAGGTATGGGTGTCCCACCATCCTCACAGTCCTTCTACTCTGGCATATTAAACTGTTAGGCTCCTGTAACAGACCTCTGTGACAAGCAGATACTTGAGAGGGTATTTATTTATTCATTTACAGATAGCCAAAGTAACTTCAGAATGTGATATAGGGCCAACATTAAAGCCAGTAATGAATCTATCTTCATTATAAACAATGGGAGTAGAACTAACTACATTGTTTAGAACATCTTTGAAATACTCAGTCCATCTAGCCATGACAAAATCCTCACCTTCAACAACCTAACAATGTTTATCCCTTAATACTTGTGTACATGTGTTTCTTCCCACACAAAAGATTAATTATTTGGTGCAACTCCCTGCTTTCGTGCTGTCTAACTGCTTCCTCTGTTTTGGCAGCCAAACTATCAAGCCAAAGACTGGTCCTTTATAAATAATAATTTATATAACTGGTCCTTTATAAATTTATTAAGCTCTTTGTAATGCCATCTGTTAGGACTAATAGGATGTTGATTCATATTATTCTTGCACTTTCTTCTTTCAGAAATTAGTTCTATACTTTTATCACTCAAATAATTTTGTTTCCTCTATTCCTTTTTACCTTAAAACTTTTACTTTTAAAAGAGTACTGATGATTTCAGGAAGAGCCTGTTTAAATGGATCCCATTCTTTCTCAACCTCTGCAGTAAGTCAGTCAGTCATTTTCATAATGACTAAGTAGCCTATCATGGTATGCATTAATTATATCTGGGTCTTTCAGAGCTTCAGTGTTAAAAGTAATTCTCTTAACCTGAGAACATTTCTTAAGCTTCAATTGCAAGACACTTTTGGCCACATAATGGTCAGACCCAATTTTCGTTCCCTTGTGTGATCTGGTATTCCTAACTAAACTAGTCCATTTGTTGTTAATTAAAATATAATCTATCATATTCCTGTGCAGCCCATCAGATGAAACCCATATGTATTTATAAATGTTGCGGTGTTTGTGAGACGTTCACCATTAGAGCTGCCAATGCCAAAGGGATCTAACACCCCTGCTGAAAGGTCAGAGTCAGTATCAACTTTAGCATTGAAATCACCTAGAGCAAGAGAAATATCTCCTTTCTTGACAGAATTCAAAATATCCAAGTTTTCTGCAAAACTGATCTTTCTTGTTCTCATCAAAGCTGCAAGAAATCTTTCATTAATGCAGTCATATCTTAGAAGAGCATCAGTGGTGTATCTGCTAAGGAGCAAACTTACACTTTTGAGATGCTTTCCATCCTCATTCCCTGAATGAGATATTTAATTTATTTTTAAATAATAAAAACCTTTACTTGTCCATCTGGTCTCGTGCAAACTCAGAATATCCAGGTTATAATGCTGGAATTCCTGCATGACAGCCCAAGAGAATTATCTCTATGCAATGCCCTCACATTCCACATACCTGTAGAGAGAAAATTATTAGTAGGATTTTTAAAGAAATGGATTTATTGAGAGAGATGGGGCCAACAATATGGAAAAGCCCCTAATCGTAGATTACTACTAATTACTACTAAAGGCTGAAGCCACCCATATTGGTAGAAACTGATTTGCCTCAGGCACATTACTGCTGTGTAGGTTTGGTGGTGTCCAACTAGCTAAATTAGGGTTCAGGTACCTGCAATTGGCTCTGATCAGGATTATCATCACCTGATATAAGGTACCCTGGTCTCTGTTCACTTAGGGCTGGCAATCCAGAGGCAAACAGAAAACCAGCAGCAAATTTTCCCTCAACAGAGGCCCACCAGTGCAGTTAAGTCCAGTGGATTTTAATAGTCAGCACCAGGACCCTGTGAAGTAGACCATTCTTCGGCAGGGCAGACAAAAAAGAGTAAAAAGTGGCGATAGTTAACCAGATCAGTAGGCCAACTGATCTGGCAGCTCTCCCCCTTCTATTCCCTTCCAGAAGAGAATATCTCTGTGAAAGGTATATCCTGCACCATGAGAAGGCAGGGTCAAGCATTAGGTGCTATACATGGCTGATTCTGTGCATCACCACTGGGGATTAGTACACAGTTATCCTTCCAGTTTTATGTATAGCTACCATTTACATGCCTTTAATTTTCATGTACATAAAAATTATTATTTTGTTAAAATGCAAATATTATTATATTCTTAATAATATAAATTCCAGGTTACTTACGTTTCATCTAATCTTTCATACCTGAGTTCTCTTTGCTGAGCTTCTCAGCATGTTTAAATATGCTCCATCTGGCTTCAATGATAAAGTATATTACTAATCATAGAAGAGACTCGAACTAACATTATCAATCTATGAGGAACTATGCAAGTGTGAAAATTTTCCAATCTTTTGATACCTTGATGAAGAGATTAGTGGTATTGGAAAGGATGTCATCTATTGAATAAGACAAACTGTGGTCTTATTTACAATACCTGTGCATTTTTAAGATTTCAGAAGATGGGGATCTATAGATCTGTATTCTCTATAGGGAGATTCCTAATTCTTGTGTGTTCAGGAAAGTGGGTACCCTGTGGGTACCCTGTGCATGTTAAAGAACATACTGAATAGCCTTGATGAAGGCTTCTATCGATTGTTCAACAGATTTCCTTTCCCCTACCAACTCTGAGCCCTTAGGGTGCTTGTGATTCAGCAATTTAACCTATTGTGTATGCAAAGTGTGGCTCAAGAGGTAAAACAACTTATACTACAGGGGAAAAAAATTGCAACACTTGGAAGGATTAATGCCATTTTATTGAAATGCAGGTAGCTGTTAGCATATACTGAGATGTGTGATTGATTACATTATCAAAAAACAATATGGAAAATTACCGTATTTACCCAGTGAAGTGGTATAATTAGTATGATGTTGAACCGCCCTGCACAGCAATGCATTCATGAACACGGTGAGGAAGGCTATCGTACAGCTCTATAATGTCCTCCTGAGGGATAGAATGCCAAATAGTGTGAAGTCTGTTCCATTTCAGCGACAGTGGTTGACACACTTCTTGGGTATTGTTGGAGCTGTTGGCCCATCATGTCCCAGACATGTTCAATAGGTGAAAGGTCTGGTGAGCGTGCTGGCCATAGCAGTACCTGAAAGTTTTGCTCATGTAGATAATGCGGGCTGTGTGGGAACAGGCATTATCTTTCTGGTAAAAGGTTCCATGCTGCTCAACAAATGGGACAGCCACTGGCTGCAAAATGTTGGTAACATATCATTGGGCAGTTAGAGATCTCCTTATGATGACCAGTTCTGACTGAGATGTCTGACTAATGACACCGCACACCAAGACACCAGGTGCTGGAGCTGTGTGATGATCTCACAGTCACTGGGTGGCGTTCCTTTCCCCTGAATAATGGCGAACACGTTGTCTACCGTCGTGCTGACCAAGACAAAAACGAGATTTGTCACTAAACACCATGATACTCCACTTGTGTTCATTCCAGTTCTATCTCAGGTGACACCACTGAAGATGTGCTTGCATGTGGCAGATGTGAGGGGCAAATACAGTGCCAGACAATAGGCTCATAATGAAAACTGTAGAAGCCTGTTGTTGACCATATGCCTAGTAGATGTTTGATGTGTTACCTGTTGCCAGTCCCTTTACAGTTGCGTTGTAATCGCGAATATGTCACGCAATGCCATGCATCACAAATGGTGGTAATCGTCATCTTCCCGATTGTTGTTGGCATGTGCTGGATCCTTCTTGAACCCACTGGCTCCATGTGACGATTGTGCTGGGATTGCAGTGAACAAGGTTGGCCACTACTCTGTATGACAAACAAGCTTCTCTAAGACCGATGATTTTTTCATGCTCAAAATCTATTTGCTGTTGAAATGGCTGTCAACGTCTGCATAGGGGCATCTTTAGCATTTAGAACAATTTCCACAAAGTTTTGTCAACCAGGAAGCTTTGCTTGCCTTTATCTGTGTTTGACTGCTCTGCACCTGTGATGTCAGCTCTCTCCATCCGATCATTTTGATCATCCTGCAAATCTAATAATTTCCATTCATTTCCATATACTACTACCTCCCTAAATTTTCTTACATTTGCATAACTTCTTGCAGGTGTTGCACTTTTTATTTCCTGTAGTGTAGTCCATGTCACCTGGCTATTTAACAATAAAATAAAAAATTATTTTCAAGGATAAAATAATTTTCCAACTCATTTTATTGATATATTTATTATATTTGGGGCCAGATCCAGAGGGGGGGGGGGGCTCAGTCGGTAGCGCGCCAGGCTCGTAATCTGTAGTTCCCAGGTTCGAGTCCCAGCTGGGTCAGCGTTGAGATTTATCTCCGCAAAAATTCCCTGCCCTGCCCACGGTCAGTAGGGGACACCGATGGGCTTGGTAAGGCCACCGTCCGTCGGATGGGACGTTAAGCTGTGGCCCCGTGTGCGGGAGAGACATACCCTGTGCACATTAAAGAACACGCTGGATGGCCTTGACGGGAGGCTACCATCTGTCTCCCAACAGCTGTTCCAGTGGGTCCCCTCCCCCAACCTTCTCTGAGCCTTTGGGGTCCATGTGACCTGGCCATTTAGCCCATGGTGTGCAAAAAAGTGCCGCTCAGAGGTAAAACAACCCAACCCAAATCCAGAGGGGGAGGCATGCCCCATGTAATAGATCATATGTGTAAAAGAGTGATTTCAGTGCTAGAAACTTTGAGCCATAGTACAATAGCTGTAACACCTATCTTATGGCAAGAAATGTCTGCTAACAAACAATTCCGTTATGTACACAGCTTACACTGGTGTTGAGAAGTTAAGTATGATATACAAATTTTAAAATCATTCTCAAAAATGTTATAATTAAAATGCTATGAGATTTGGAATGACAATACATTGTTACATGATGTAGAGGCACAGAGCAAACAAATTGCATGATTTCCATGGGTTATCTATTTTATCTTTCCATGGGTCAAAGGAACCTGTTTCAGCAGAGATGAGAAATTAATGCAGAATATGATGACCATGAGCAGCTATACAGGCTTCACAATGACTTCTCATTCTGTTTACCAATCTGTCATGAAATCTGGTGGTAGTACATCGCACTCTTCCCAGAGAGCACATCAGAACTCACAGAGAGTCCTTGGAGGACGTTGATGACCTCCAGTGCATCTCCCCAGAATAGTCAAATGCTTGCTCTTTAGGTTTGGGTCCAGCAAATTGGCTGGCCACCCCATCTGCTTCCTAGGAATCTCACTTTCTAGGAATTCATCAATTACCTGAGCCCTATGTGTGTGGGTATTATCATACATCAAAATAAACTGGGGGGGGGGGCAACAACACCTCCGAAAAGCCTCATCTAGAGCTGAAGTGTATTGTTCTTATACCTCCAATCAATCAGTATCTCTGGCTAAGACATGGAGCAGTATGCATTCATTTGACATAATATCCCCCCCATCCACCTCCACCACTATAATGTGTTGTTCTCTTATTTTAGAGGGTAGGTAACAAGTTCCTTGCTCTCCAGATCAAAACACGCCAATAATCAACCTGAAAACTGAATCGGGATTTGTCATTAAGATCACATGCACCCATTAGTCTGGAATCCAGTCACAATGTTGTCTGTACCATGTTAGGCTCTCTAGTAGTAGGATTGAGGTGAATACAAACTGTTGGTCATCTGGCTTAGAGCACTCTCTGCTAACTGTAAACAAAGTTTGTCTCAAAACTGTCCTTTCAATGGCTGTAGAAAGCTCTAGAGAGAGTTGCCTGGCTGACATCACGCTGTTGACATCACGCTCCAGACATCATCCTATGACATCACGCTGTTGCACAAGATAGCAGTCATCTTGCACTATTGCCATTCTTGGTGACTTTGCATTTGTCTACAGCTAACATCTCTTGTCTGTTGTAACCAAAGTCTTGAAAGCACTGATTGGTGGACAATTTACAGTCTTAGCCACATTCATCTGAGATTAACCATTGTTCTATTCAGAGTCTGATGGGTCTTGGCTAATCAAAAATGTGGAGCCCCATTTTGAAAGCCACATAAAATACACCTAGTGTGCATAGTTATGCGATAGATAATTCCTGTAAATAGCTGCTTAAATGGAAACATGCAAAAACAGAGCTTTTTAACATTTTTTTTTATAGATAATTCCATAGCCATTTGTATAGAAAAAGGATGAAAGTGCCACAGCATTTCACATAATTGTAAGCTTTCCTCATAGATGGTGCTAGATGTTGAATTTTAATTACATTATATATTAAAAAAAACTTTTTCCAAATTTTTCATTTTTGGCACTTACAGCTTTATTTATGTCAAGTCTTCAATTAAAGACCTTGGTTAGAGAAAATATTTTTTCTGCAGTAAAAAGTAAAACAGTTGCAGGGAAGTAAGATAAAAGAGTGCAATTTTACAATTAGAATAATAATGGGACATTTAATGTCACAATATATACTTCTGGAGAAGGAGAACTAGGCATTCAATCTCCTCTGTTCCAGAGAATTAGATAATGGTATTAATGAGGGAAGTTCATCGTGAATTCATCCTTGTCATCAGAAGGCAGAACACTGATACTTTCTTCCAGCACTTTTATTCTGAAATAAATATGGAGGTAAAGGATATTGATGAAATTGTAGAGTGGAAAAGAAGTCTACTGACTCCAAGCTTTCTCTGCTTGGTTCTCCATCAAGGAAGATATTATGGTTAATTATTTGACTATTTTCCTCTTTTCATGCATTAGCAGATAATAAGACTGTAAAGACTTTTCATGTCTCTTGTTGCTTCTTTCCTACTTCTTCCTGCACTTGGGTCTCCATCTACCAAGTTTTGAGGTGAATTTTTAATCATGTTAATGGATCCTTAAAGAACTGAGTGGCTGAGTTTTTTAGTTTGTGTTCATTGTCATTGTTGTCACCTTTGCATGGAGGAGGAGAACTAGGTATTAATAAATAGTAATGATTTAGTTAATGCTTTTATTCTGCTGTCCTGTACTTAGAATATCGATCAGTTGCATTTCTGCCTATTTTGTGCTATTTATAGCTCTACTAGAGTTGTAATGCTTTCTAAACTTTTAACAACTTATTTAAATACCATTTTGCTGAAGTTGCTACTTCATCTTATCTATATCCATCATCCTAATCCTAAAAAATCTCTTTTACAGTCTTTCTTTTCAGCTATTTGTCATTTCATCAATAAGCTTCAGTTCTTTGTGAAGTGGCATTGTTTGCAAGCCTCATTACTCATCTCCTTTTGTGTTTTCATCGGGTTTTCTATATTCATATTTTAAAAATCCTGTCTCCTCTTTGAAGAAGTGCACATGTTTAATGACTTTTAATAACCCTTAGATCAGTTGAGCATGTAATTTGTAGCAGAATATATGCATGTAACTTAAAATCCATGATGGGTAAACAAATATATCAAATAAACATATATGTTTGAAGCACTTTCAGTTGTTGTCTCACAACAGCTTTTCCTACTGCATTATATGACTCTAATTTACAAAAACAAATATATGCTGGGTAACATTCATTATTAAAGATAAATTATATGAAGAAACTTCCTATTCCAAGTTTGTACTAAGATAAACATCTCCTAAGCAACAACTTATTTAAATACCATTTTACTGAAGTTGCTACTTCATCTTATCTATATCCATCATCCTAATCCTAAAAAATCTCTTATTTACAATCTTTCTTTACAGCTATTTGTCATTTGCATTATGCCTTTAATTCTTGGTGAAAGTGTGATATAGATTAAAATAACCTGTTTTTCAATGATAATTTGCCTGCATCTGTATCAGTCAGTTGATTAATGCACATGTATTTTTATTAATTGAATTTATCTGAAGCTTTTAATAAACCATTTTATTAAAATTTTAAATTCTATCAGCAAATGAATGCCTATATGAAATTAAGTTCATCATATAAAAATATGTATGGAATTAATACTACTTTAATTTCAGGTGACTGTCTATCATATTTTGAAACTTTTCCAAAGTGAAACAAATATTTTACTTGGGAAAAAGCATTTAGTCTCAGAATTTTTTGATGAATTGGTAAGTAAATTGGTTTAACATTTTACTACCCTTTAGTTTCTAAAACTATTGATTATTGTTTCAAGAATTATTTTTACTCATTAGATAAATAACTCAATGTTTTTAACATTAACTCTTACTGTGTCACAGCCCAAAGAATCGCTTTCATCTTTCCCATTCTAGTGATTGGAGAGCGAAGTTTCACTCTCATAGTACAATGTTGTGAAAAAAAGATTAGAATAAAAATCTGAAATTTTTTCAACTGTTTCTAATTAAATATAAAAAAATAGCATTTAAATCTAAGATGTATATTTTTTTCCTGTTGATTCTGCTTGAAAAGATTATGATAAAGTTTAAAAACAAATCTATTTGAGTCTACAGTGAACATATGAGCAAGCTCAGTCACCATAAACGGCATCAAGTAGTGATGATTTAGTTAATGTTTTTATTCTGCTGTCCTGTACTTAGATTATCGATCAGTTGCATTTCTGCATATTTTGTGCTATTTATAGCTCTACTAGAGTTGTAATGCTTTCTAAACTTTTAACATAAGGGATATTCATGCTACCCAGAAAATGCATCATCCAGGAACAATGCACATCAGCTTTCAATCAGTATTTTATCAGACTTTTGATTTTAAAAATGTTTTTTATTTACTTTAATGCTTCTAAAATTATTTTTTTACTGCTTCTCAAATGGATACTGTGATTTATAAACAATAATTAATTAGAAACAATTGAAAGTGAAACTGCTAGCGATCTTTATGGTGGCAATCAGAACAAGCATTAGGATTACTCAGAGTGCAATTTTTAAATGGTAGTACTTTATTTATCAATATTTTAAATTACATTTAAAGCATATAAACTAATTAAGGTAAGGAAATTATATTTTTTAACCAAAATTTCTATCAGAATTTTAGAATTAAACTTTTCTCTAGCAGTTACGCAGCTTCACTTGTTCTCAAATTCATTGCATTAATTAAACTTTAAATGCTTTGAAACATTTTTTTAATTTTTTTTTTTCATAATTCTTTATCAATGTTTCGATGTATTTTTCATTTCTTATTTAAATTATCTGGTTTTTAGAGCAAAATTATTTTTATGACATTGCTTTACTTAGGCTTACAGTTTGCAGATAGTCAAAAGTCTAAAAATATGCATTATATGCATGAATGACTAATTTAGAAAAAACGAAATAAATGAAAGATTCAATCAATAATCAAAATATTATGAACTATTTATATTAGAATAATAAAGTAATATAGAAAAAATGGGAAATATATATAAATATATTTGAGATTTTACTAAAGATAAAGTGGAAAAAAATGCAGTAAATTTTGCAAGGTTTAAAAAAAATGCTTAAGAAATTTAGCCTACCATTTGTTTTCTTCAAATTTTTGTCATTTTATTAAGCACAATTAAATGCTCTTTCTTTTGATATATCACATATTTCTGTTCATTAGTTGCTTCAGGATGAGGTTCTAAAGTTGTTTATTTTATTTTCTGAAAAGACTAAAATAAATCCAGCCATCATAGTGAGTTCAGTTTCAGAGACCCGACACTGTAAGGGTTAATAGTATCTAAACCACTCTGTGTAGGAGATCATTTACTTTGTGAACTACCATCAAAAATTAGTAGCATTTCATATGATTTAATACATGATATATAGTAACACAGTCTTCAGGGGCACAGAGCAGTGTGTGCTAGTTGAAACATGATATTGTTGCAAGTAACAGCAGAACAGTACACAGTCAGTCTCTATTATTTTCTTGCTTTGGAAAGGTGTTAATTTTTGTGAGTGTGATTTTTTGCAGTCTATGGCTAATCTGGAAACTTAGCAGCAGTATGTAATATGTTAATCTGTTTGGCAAGATTTAAGTGGTGTGCTGATAGTCACAAAAATGATTCAAGTGTATGGAGACTACTCGAAACAAAGCACAATTTTCAAGTGACATATTCCAATGAGCACAAATTTGTAATATTACATTTTTAAGTGTTCCATCACTATATGAACACTGCAATAAGAAAGGCTGATCCTTGCTGTTGAGAGAATATCCTGGGTTCAGGCGATTGCACATTGATGGAAATGGTTGTCCAGATTTTGGGTCATTGACCATGGAATCATGTGCATCTGAAAAGCATTTGTGACACTTGAAAATTGCACTTTGTTTCAAGACAGTGCTTGAAACAAAGTGCAATTTTCAAGTGTCCACACACACTTCAGTAATTTCTGCAATTGTCTGTGAACTACTTAAGCCTCACCAAACACAGTAACATATCACATAACACTGCTCAGTTTTCCAATCAGCCATAGCCTGCAAAAAAATCACGCACAAAAACGAAAATCTTTCCAAAGCAAGAAAATGGCAGAGACTGACTGCATACTGTTCTGCTGTTACTTGCTACCACATCACAATGTGTTTCAGCTTGCATCGAAGTCGTGTGTTGCAAGAATCCGTGTCATCGAAGAGTCGCTCTGTTGCCACATATCATATATTAACTCAGAAAAACTGCTAATTATTGCCAATGTTAGTCCTCGAAATAAATGATCCACTTCATGTAAAATGCATTACTGTTTCCCACTAAAAGTCATATCAACTTCATTTCATTTGGGATATTTAGCTTTCATTTTAAGTGGAAAGAATAATTTTATCCATATTCTTTAATTACTTTTTAATTTTATTTGCATGAAAAAAAATTTCCTTAACAATATGTTAAGTGCAATCAGTAGTGGTCTGTTAGATGTGCTGTTGTCTGTTAGATGGGACATTAAGCTGTTTCCTTCTGTGCAGAAAAACCATACCCTATGCATGTGAAATAACATTGAATAGCCTTGATGGGAGGCTTCCATCTGTTTCTTAACAGCTGTCCAGTGGGTTCCCTTCCCATATCAAACTCTGTGCCCTTGATTGAGAATCAGCATTGAGGCTTATCTCCACAAAACTCCCCTCCCTGCCCATGGTTAGTAGGGGACACTGATGGGCTGGAAAAGGCCACCGTCCATTGGATGGGACGTAAAGCCATGGTCTAGTGTGTGGGAGAGCCATACTCTGTACACGTTAAAGAACATGCTGGATGCCTTGACGGGAGGCTACCATCTGTCTCCCAACAGCCATTCCAGTGGGTCCCCTCCCCCAACCTTCTCTGAGCCTTCGGGGTCCTTGTGATGTGACCATTTAGCCCATGGTGTGCAAAAAAGGGCCGCTCAGAGGTAAAACAACCCAAAAGCCCGTGATTGGAGTTCTTATGACCTAGAAGTTTAGCCCACTGTGTGATCAAAAGTATCGTTTGGAAGTAAACAATACAATCCATTTTTGTAAAGAAGATGAGGTATTATTGGTCTTTATGTTGGTCCTATATTGCAATTTAAAGTTACTTTGGCTATCTCTAACTTAAACCTACATAAGTCACAGGGGTAAATGAAATTGCTGCTGAAATACTGGGATAAGACATGATTCTGTTGTCATATCTCTGACTGAAGTGTTGAATGCTTTCTGTGGTGAAGCTTTCCTGGTGATTTTATTACAGATATTATTATCCATGTTTTCACAGTAGGTCATAGCAGCCCATGTGATAATTTCATGGTCATCAGTCTATTTTCTATTCCAAGTAAAGTTCTATCTTTTACTGTGCTTATAATAGCATTAAGCATTTGGCGAATGGACTACTTCAAGTTAAACATTGTAGGTTCAGAGGTAGTAGGGGCTACACAGGCATTTTTCATTTAGATGCAGATTATTCATGAAAAATATTTATAGTTTCAAAAACCTATTCCAATAAAGTTTTTGTTTCATTTCTGGTATGTCATATGATTCTTTGATCAACGTAATTTCTAGTTGATCAAAGTATCATATGACACACCAGAAAAGTTGGCTAGCATGATGTCTCTCTATAATAGTAACTCAGTGTTGTATGTGTGAGTGGCAAAGCTTGCTGTAATTGGATTGTATTACAATGGAATTTGAAAAGGCTGCATTTTGTCACCTTAATAGATTGGTTATTGACTATGTTATGAGAAATGCATTGCAAAGGAGAGACTGGGGTTTTAAATGATCTACAGCAGTGGTTCTCAAACTTTTTTTTTTTCATAAACCAAACTTTGCTTCTTTTTTTGGTACCAATACTAGGTAAATGTGAACTTACAAAACATTGTTTTGCTAATGAAAAATATTTTCAAACAAGGTGAATAAAATAGATAGTACTGAAAAATGATTTATTTTCATGCATTATCATGCTACAGTGTGTAAATCCATCTGTGAATGTATGCTGACACTAAACTGATGTATCAGTGGCCAAAGCTTCATATACCACAATTTTTGAATCTCTGGTGTATAGATTAAATATATCTGTTTTACCCATGGCCGAGTAGTTAGCACGTTGGTTACTGATCTAAGGGATCTGGGTTTGAGCCCCGGGTAAGGCATGGTTATGTGTGTTGTTTTTCTGCTGAGGTCCTGCCATCCTCACAGACCTACTACGGCATATAAACTGACAGGCTCCTGTCAGACTTCTGTGGCAAGCAGCTGCTTGAGGGGGAATTTATTATTTTATTTTTATTATATTATGCTGAGGATTTAATCCTTTTAATAAATGATAATGAGATGAACAGTTTCATTGAAGTTATTGATAAGACTAATAATATGGTAAGCTCCATAATAAACAGGAAGATAACAACTCAAGTGATGAAAATAGGTCATATTTTCATCACTTGAGTTGTTTTCTTTTCATTGGTGTTCGGGGGGGGGGGGGGGGGGTTCAGTTCATTTGAGTGGTGCTCATGAAGAAATTTCTCAGTTTATCTCTGGAGTTATGCAAGAAAATTTAATAATATGTGATATAAGCTAAACAAGAGAATGAACAGTGCCACTTAAGCTTCTGTGGAGATTATGAATAGTAGGGCTATACACCTAAAGATTGATATAATAATTTGGTGTTTTCTAAAGTTTGCTTTGGCGGTGAAACTTTAGCCCTTTGTAAAAGTTAAAGTTTGGAAAACAGGAAACTTGATTTGATTCTAGATTCTCATCAGTATTTTGAGTCTTAAGAAGTTTGAGTATGTAAATAATTCTGAAGTTCAATATAGAGGGTCAGCAACAATTTTTAAGTTGCATCTTAGGGAGAAGTGGGTTGGGTTGTTTTTCCTCTGAGTGGCACCTTTTTTTTTGGCACATAAGGCCTAATTGGCCAGGTCACAAGAACTCCGAGGGTTTAGACAAGGTTGGGGAGAGAGGACCCACTTGATAGCTGTTGGGAGACAGATGATAAGCTCCCGTCAAGGCCATCCATCATGTTCTTTAACATGCACCGAGTATGGCTATCCAAGCCATGACTTCCGAGTATGGCACACCAAGCCATGACTTAACATCCCATCCAACAGACTGCAGCCTTTCCAAGCCCATTAGTGTCCCTTGCTGACTGAAGGCAGGGTGGGGAGTTTCACAGAGATAAATCTCAGTGCTGGCCCATGTGGAACTTGAACCTGGGTACTGCAGATTTTGAGGTTGGCATGCTACCGATTGAGCCATGCCTGCCCCAGAGAAGGACTACAGTTACTCACATGACTATATTGCTATGGGTGTTAGTAGAGAAACAAGAGGGGCAGTTGCCCCCACCCCAAAAAACAATCAAAAAATTAATTCTTGTCAGATAATATTAAGTGTATTAAAAGTGACCAAAAAACAATAAAAAAATTAATTCTTGTCAGATAATATTAAGTGTATTAAAAGTGAATATTTTTCATGTTATAAAATGTAATCATGTTTTGTTTCTCTTTTGTTTTCAGATGCATATCCTTTATTTTTATTTATAATATGAAAAAAAATTTCCATGCATTTTCAATAAGTTTTCCTATTTTCTTGTTTTGTTTTTGGCATCCTTAATTGTATTATAGTATGATATATGATTGATTTTGTATTCACAATTACACTCATTAATAAATGGCTCAATCAAAATATTTTTATTTTGAAACATTGATATTTTTTCTCTTCCTGGAAGAGTGGCCAACACTCTTTTATGTTGCCTGTTTTTACAGAACTATAGATTAGAAAGTTGGTTTATGAACAGTGTAAGTAATGAATTTGATCTTGTTAGAATTTTCCTGAAACGTCCAGATGCATCAACTGTAGCTTAGGATACATGTATATAGAGAGCTAAATTTCACAGTTATAGGTTAAGCCACTTAATCATAGGTAAATATTAATGACCGAGAGGTGGTTGATATGTAAAATGAATACTATTAAGTTTTTTTTTTTGGCAGATATTCCAGGATCCTTCAGCTATGATGCAGCAGCTTTTAAATAGTCCACGTCAGTTAACCTTAGGACCTTACAGGCATGAAACAGACTGTAAGTTTTTTTTATCCTAAAGTATAAATTGAATTAGCACTGTAATGAAGAATAAGAATAATACTTAGTTGTAATGTTATAATGTGCTTCATTTATTCATAGCAACAGAGGTTAATAAAATTGAAATGAGTAATACTATAGTTGTAATGTGTCATAATGAGTCATTTTCTACTATACTGGTAAAGAAAACATTTGGAGAAACAGCAAAAAGGAAATAATGTATGCTTTAAAAATCAACATTTTAAATGTTCTCACCTAATTCTGTGTTCAGTATTCACCACATGTACTTAAAAACCATCTTCTTTTTCAGGTTTTTTAGTGTAAGATGAAATATACAGTGCAATAAACATAAAAAAAATACCCCCTCAAGCAGCTGCTTGCCACAGAGGTCTGACAGGAGCCTGTCAGTTTATATTCCATAGTAGAAGGTCTGTGAGGATGGCAGGACCTCAGCAGAAAAACAACACGAACATCCATGCCTTACCCAGGGCTCGATCCCATGTCCCTTAGATCAGTAGCCAAGCATGCCAACCACTCAGCCATGGGAAGTAGTATTAGTTCCAAACCCTACCTTGTGAGCCCTCAATTTGCAGATTTATCATTTGCAGGGATCTGCAAGAAATAACTTCCATGATCAGCAAGGGCACTTCTGATCGCAATATGATATTGACAACCAAAGTTCAATCATATGTTGCGAGTGTCTGTTAAAATTAGATATTTCTGCAATATTGTCATGCTTGAAAAAGTGTAATTTTTATACAGTTTGAATTATTTTTATCACTGGATCAAAATGGGCAATTGAAATTGGTTAGTAGAATGAGGTCAAAAAGACAATGATAGTGGAGGAGCTCACAATAAAAAATAAAGTAAGGAAACATATGGGGAAAATGAACATTGGCTACAATGTTTTTATTCTTTTATATATTGGGGAAAAAAAGACATGTGATGTCTTGAATCACTGATTACTACTGAATAATTAGTACTGAATCGTGATTAATTTATAAATTATTTTTCACAGAAAGTTGACAGTTGTAAAAAAGAAATAATTTGAAAACTACCAGACATAAAGTAAATAAGGTTGAGAGAACTCATCAGTAGAAATCTGAGTGTGACAAAGACTTCAAAACTTTAAAATATTGGTAGAAAATATGCAGCATTGGAGTTAGGCACAGTAATTGGCAGGGAAAAAGGAGTTTGGGAAAGTAATTTTTCTCTTATCGGATGACAGTTCAAAGAGATAACACTCATGGATTTACCTGTGACAGAGCAAAAATATTTCAAATTCTTAATTTTTACCACCATCCAGTAATGCAGGGAGTCCAACAGTGTCAACACTCAGTATCTCCTGTAGGAGATTTCCTACTTTTAATGGACTTACCTTTTTTTTTCTATGGATGGACAACAACCCTATGTGTGAGTTCATTGTAACTATTAAACACGTTTTAATCGAATGCATTATTTTTAATCATGAGTGCTGTTTATATTTTGGATCTCATATCATTGTGATAAAAGGGATGTAATCATGCTCATGTCCTTTGATGGTGCTGAAATGACAGAAGTTCAGAAAAGAAGACATCCCCTTGAAGGAACAACAATACAAACTGTTGTAGATTATAGTTCCGAAATGGGAGGTGTTCATTGCTCTGATCAACTTCTTCAGTATTGTCCATTTAAGTGCAGATGCCTGAAATGGTGGAAAAAATTATTTTTTTCATTACTTGGTTATTTTCAATGCATACATTTTGTTCAGAGAGAGAATTCCAGTCCAGGAACAAGTCACTATCAATTTTGTTGTTACTTTGGCCAATGGCCAAAGAGTGGACTGAAGAAGCACAAGCTGTTCGTGAAAATTTCAGACCCAACACTCAGAGCAACCCATTCCCAAGTTTCAGGCTAACTGATTGGCATTTTTGCAAAAAAAAAAGTTCCAAAATCAGGCCAAAAACACCAGCCAAGAAGAAAGTATCTTGTGTGCTTTCACTGGCAGAAGTAGAACTAAAAGCTCCCATGAATAAGGCCTATGTATTCAAATATTGTATTATTCAGAACGAATTTTATTTTTCACTGATATATGACTGAATTATTTTTATTCATCGGGTTCTCCAAAATTAAGTGTTAATTGCCTAGTCAAAAAATTTTAATTATATCACTGCAAAATAGAAGTCTTATTGGAATTAATATGTTTGTAAATTTATTTAAATTTTTTATTTTCATAAAACTTGGAATTCTGTTTAATTTGGTGTATAGCATGACATATTTCTATTGATTGGTTATTTTTGAAAGAGTTCTATAAAATTGGCTTCTTTATTTGACTCAGCACAGTTGGCAAAAAGCCAGAGTTTCTCAAAGTAGAGTATCAAGCAACAATTGCAGATTTTTTTCTTTCAAGTTAAATTTTTTTCTTATTCATAAATAAATAGCATTTCTATTGATTATTGATATATTTTATGGTATTAGACAGATAGGTAAAGGTCAGATACTTAAAAATATTTTTAAATTTCTCTTTTTGGGGAGGGAAGATGGAAAACATGTTCAAGGTGTAGGTTTTCTTCTTAGCACATGCTAGTGATGCTCTTTTAGGATATGAGTGCATTAATAAAAGGTTTCTGACAGCTAAATTAAAATAAGTATTAAAGACTTGAACATTAACTGTTGTTATGACCCCACTGAGGATGCTGATGAAGTTGAAAAAGATAGGTTGATTCATAATATTTTGAATTTTGTTAAGAAAGGAAATATTACCTGTGTTCTAGGTGACTTTATTACTAAAATTGGTACTGACTGTCTTTAGGGGAGGGTGTTAGGTCTCTTTGGTATTGGTAGCTGCAATGGCAAATGCAATGTCAATAAACAGGTAAGTAAACTTAATGGTTTGAGAATAACTAACACTTATTATAAGCACTGAAATATACATAAGTGCACATGGGTTTCACCAGATAAGCTGCATAAGGATATGATTGATTATAAATTTATTAACAGCAAATGGGTTAGCTCTGTTTAGAATACCAGGTCATGTAGGAGAGCTGAAATTGGATCTAACCATTGCCTTGTTAAATCATCTTGCAACTTAAATTTAAAAGTGTTTTTGTGCTAAGGTTAAAAAGGTTACCTTTAACACTGAAGCTCTGAAAGACTTAGTTATAACCAAAGCTTACCATGATAGGTTATTTAATCATTATGACAGTCATGGTTTGCTTACTACTTAAGTTTAGGAGAATGCAACTGTATTAAACAGGCTTTTCTTGAAACTGATAGTACTATTTTGGGTAAAAAGGAGCATAGGAGGCAAAAATTATTTGAGTGATAAGGTACTGGAGATTATTTTTGAAAGAAAGAATTTAGAAATATCCTTAATCAACATCCTTCTAGTCTCAACAGAGAACATTGCAGAGAGCTTGATAAATGTATAAAGGATCAGTTAACAGCTGATAAGAATCTTTGGCTTGATAGCTTGGCAGAGGAAGCAGCTAGACAGCAAAACAGCAGGGTATAGCCAAAGCATACCTTGATAGGTTGCTTAGTCATTATGACAATCATGGTTTGCTTACTGCCGAAGTTGAGAAAAAATGGGATCAGTTTAAACAGGCTTTTCTTGAAACCAACAGTACTCTTTTGGGTAAAAGGAAACAGAGGAAACAAAATTATTTGAGTGATAAGTCTTTGGAATTTGTTTCTGAAAGAAGGAAGTGCAGGATTAATAAGAATCAACACTCTACTAGCCATAACAGAAGGCATTACAATGAGCTTAATAAGCATGTAAAGGATCAGTTAACAGCTGATAAGAATATTTGGCTTGATAGCTTGGCTGACAAAGCAGAGGAAGCAGTTAGACAGCACAAAAGCAGGGAGTTGTAAAAGATAGTTAATGTTTTGTGTGGGAAGAAATAAACAGGTATACAGGGATTGAAGGATAAACGTGGTAAGATTATGGAAGGTGGGGATTCTCTTATGGCAAAGTTGGCTAAGCATTTCAGTGATGTTCTAAATAATATGTTTAGTTCTACTCCCATTCTAATGTAACAATATTTCATGTTGGGTCATTATTCTACAAGTCTATGGTATAGAGTTGTTTGAATAGTGCATGATATATTTTTGACATTTTTAAATGCATTACTGGCTTTATTAATGTTGGCTGTATATCACAGTCTGAAGTTATTATGGCTCTTTCTAAACTTAAACTGCAAGACAGTTTTAACAGAAGTAGATGAAAATATTACAGCAATGCTTAAAGCTGGGAATGTTTCGGTTACCACATGGATGACTGAAATTTTGAATATCTTTTATGATAAAGGCATTGCTCCTAAGGATTTTACCAGAGTTATTATTATCTCTATTTTTAGAAAAGGCGATTCCAATTCTTGTGATAACTATAGGGATATCAACCTACTTTCTGGTCTGGTTCAATTAGGTTCAATACCTAATTGAATTAAGAATTGGTTGATGGACAATTTCATGATGAGCAGTGTGAATTGAGAAATGGTAGGGGATGTATTGATCAGATTTTTTCACTGAGGCAGATTCTTGAGAAATGTTTAGAGTTTCAGACACCTTTGATTACTAGCTTTGTTGATTTCGAAAAGGCTTTCGACTCTGTTGAACATCATAATTTGTGGTTGATTGTGAGATCATAAGGTATACCAGACAAGTTAGTTAACATAATGAAAGCTCTCTATAATAACAGTGTGTGGTGTGATTGTAAGGCTTGTAGCAATTGGCTTAGCATTGCTTCTGGTGTTTGACAAGAATGCATAATTTATCTCCTTTTCGCTTTAGTTTGGTTATTGATTATGTTATGCAGAATTCACTTCAAGGGGAAAATTTTGGGCTTTAAATGGTCTACAGATCTGAAAATTTCTAATTTATATTATACTGATGATTTAGCTCTTTTGGCAAATGTTGTTGATGAGGTGAACTCTTTCATTAGAGCTGTTGATGAGACTGGTAGTTGAGTAGGTTTGGTGATAAACAGAGACAAAACTAAAGTGATGAAAATTGGTCAGGCAGGCTGTGGTTCAGTTAATCTGATTGGTTGCATTCTTGAGCAAGTGTCTCAGTTTAATTATCTTGGGAGCTATGTAAAAGATACTAGTGATGTTTGGCATGAGATAAACAGAATAGGAATTGCTGCTGGGACTTTTAAGAATCTATGGAGAGTATGGAGAAATAGGTGTATACATCTAAAGACTAAAATTGGACTGTATAATAATTTGGTTCTTTCTAGGGTTATTGTAGTGAAACTGGACTCTGTAAGCAAGATAACAGGAAATTGATACTTTTGATTGTGGGTGCTTAAGTGATATCTTGGGCATAAGGTGGTTCAACTTTGTAAGTACTGATGAGGTTAAACAACCTCCTTTGAGCAGCATATTGTGCAGAGAGAGAAAGACTCCATTGGTTTGCCCATGTTGCATGTAGATATATATATAATATCTATAGCTATAGATTAAAAAATAGAGTTATGAACAGTATGCCTAAAGGCCTCAGGAAGATGGGCAAGCCTAGAACCTAGTATGTGGTGGGCAATGTCAAACAGGACCTTGTTAAAATTGGTATACAGTGGCCAGATGTTGCACAAAACAGATGTGTTTGGAGAACTAAATTCCACACCCTTCTTGGAACTCTGTAGCCCATGGCTGCTTGAGGATAATGATAATTATTTCCGTCTATTAGTTGTTTTTTTTTTTAATAAATTATTATTTGTATTTCCAGATGCATTTTTTACTTCATGACAAAAAAAAACTATTATTATAAGTTTTTTGTCTTCTTTGTTGAATATTTTATTTTCATGTTTTACAGAATTAAATGCTGATTAATTGGCCATAATTCCTTTTATTAGTTATTTGGCAAAAAAGGTACTAAAGTTTATTTTGTGTGGGGGAGGGAGAGGCTGATCACAGTAAAAAAAAATAGCTTGCACTGTGGTTTCAAGCTTGGCACTGGAAGTGTTAAATCTTATTTCATAGTCACTCAAATATCGAGAATTCATATGTGCATTTTTGAAATCGGTGTATTAATAAATTTATATTACCAAAGTACAATATTTCATGTTGGGTCATTATATGATGTCTATGACATAGGGTTTGATGTATTTTTGACATTTTTCTACTTTGGAACCTGCAGCATATTTGAGTCTGGAAAATAGCTAACATCTTTTTTAGGCATAATAATTTTATGATAACTGCTGGAAATATAAGTGAGTTCACACATTCAATTATTTAACAATTAGTAAGAAATGCAAAAAATGTTCTGTGAAAACTAATATGGCACTCTCACCTATATGACCACTAGTTCAAGTCCCATCATGTTTGAGGGCAGGGGTGGCTTAGTTAGTAGCACACCAGGCTCATAATCTGCAGTTCCCAGGTTCAAGTCCCACCTGGGCCAGTGCTGATGTTTATCTCTGTAAAATTCCCCGCCCTACACTCTGTCAGTAGGAGACACCGATGGGCTTGTAAAGGCTGTCATCCATCAGATGAGACACTAAGCCATGGCCCTGTGTACAGGAGAGCCAATCCTGTGCACATTCAAGAATGCACATGATGGGAGGCTCCCATCTGTCTCTCAACAGCTGTCCAGTGGGTCCCCTCCCCCCAACCTTCTCTGAGCCCTCGGGGTCCTTGTGACCTGGTCATTTAACCCATTGTGTGAGAAAAAGTGCTGTTCAGAGGTAAAACAACCCAACCCATCCTGGTAAGAAAATTGCTTATGATAGTTATGGCCTTTACAAGGTCAATAGAAAAGTAAAGGAAGAAGAAGCATAGGAGACATGGAAAATGAAAAGTGTGTTTGTGGTTGTGTGTATGTGTAAAACCTACCAGTGATGATACAATGTGCAATGCAAGTAGTGAGGGGTCATGGGTGGCTCAGTCGGTAGCGCACCAGGTTCATAATCTGCAGTTCCCAAGTTCGAGTCCCAGCTGGGCCAGTGTTGAGACTTATCTCTCACAAAACTCCCTGTCCTGCCCATTGTCAGTAGGGGACACCAATGGGCTTGGAAAGGCCACCATCTGTTGGATGGGACATTAAGTCATGGTCCCATGTGTGGGAGAGCCACACCCTGTGCACATTAAAGAACATGCTGGATGGCCTTAATGGGAGGCTACCATCTGTCTCCCAACAGCTGTTCCACTGGGTACCCTCCCCCAACCTTCTCTGAGCCTTCAGGGTCCTTGTAACCTGGCCATTTAGCCCATGGTGTGCAAAAAAGTGCCACTCAGAGGTAAAACAACTCAACCCGCAGTAGGGAGGAAGTGAGGTTCTTCATGCACTCCTAGCTCAACTAGCCTGGCAAATTGGTGCTTCTTTTAAATTATATAGTGTAACAGGGAAACTAAGGATATTATATAAATGTAAAATTTAATTTAGAATGAACTTATTAAAGTTAAGAAAAAGCTTTTACTTTTATGTCAAAACATTTAAATGTATTTAATTTACATTTCTTATTTTTTAATGAGAATTTTAAGGGAATCGTACTTCCCTTGCTTCCGTGGACATTTTGCCACTGGCTCAGTCAGTAGCATGCCAGGCTCATTATCTGCAGTTCCCAGTTCAAGTTCCACCTGTACCAGTGTTGATATTTATCTCCACTAAACTGTAACTTTGCTGTCTGTGAAAAAGGGGACACCGATAGGTTTGGAAAGACCACCATGGTGGGAGGCAAAGCATGCCCCTTGTATAGTAGAACCATGCTCTGTGCACATTAAAGAACATGCTGGATGACCTTAATGGGAGTCTCTTAAAGCTGCCCAGTGGATTCACTTCTACCCAAGAATGAATTAGAATGAACTTATTAAAGTTAAGAAAATACTTTTACTTTTATGTCACCTCTGAGCCATCAAAAGGCCTCTATGTTTCTTATATCCAATCATTATTGTTATACCAGTAGCATTACAGAGGCTTTCATTTTCAACCTGCATTAAATTTTGATTTTAAGGAAGTTTTGTAATAAAATTTTAAATGCATAAAATTTTTTTTTGCCTGACTGATATAGATTAAAAGAGAGAGAGAGAAAATTCTTACATATGTGCCATTCAGTCATATAATATTCTACCATTATATATGCATCTTTCCTTTCGATGTCTATTAAAGTACTATTAAATTTTCTCAGCTGCTTATATACACTGATTTGGCTTTGCATTAGCAACCCCTGCCTATACCATGTGGGGCCAACTTTTGCCTGTAATGCAGCCCATACACTTCAGGGCATAGACTCCATGCAGGTGTTCTGTGGTACTGCTGTCCATGAATTCCACAATGTGTCCTATAATCCCTGCACATTGCCAGGTGGAGGGTCGAAGTATCAAATTGTCTTTTCTAGTAGACTTGTCCCAAATGTGCTCAGTTAAGTTCAGAACATGGTGACAGAGATGGGAGGACAGAGAATTCATTGTCATGTTCCTGAAACCAGTTTGCAGCCTGCTGGGCTGTGTGACATGACACAATATTGTGTAGATATATTGTTGTCTGGATACACTGTCATCATGAAGAGGTGTACTTGGTTGGCAGCGATAGAAAGATAGGCTGTCCTGTTGAGACACTGATTAACTGTGATTGGTGGACTCAGAACATGCCACAAAACAGACCCCAAACCATAACACCACCTCCAGCCTTCTGAACATTAACAGTGCATATTGGGGCCATGACCTCATGTTGCTTTCTCCATATGCACACATATCCATCAGCATGATGGAATTGGAAACAGAATTCATCCAACCAGGTGAAATTTTTACACATTGGTGGTCCGGTGTTGGTGCTGACATGCCCATGCAAGGTGTAGTTTCTTGTGTCTCGCAGTGAGCATGAGTACATGTGGATGCTGTTGACTATCACATGCTAATGTCCAGTGCATTGCCCATGTGGATATTGGTCTTGCCATTCCAAATGTTATACTAGGTGGTTAGCTGGGCCACTGTGCTGGATCATTGCCGTGTTACAAGATGGGACACACATCGCTCACCACAACTGTCCCACATGGGACCTTTGGCTGGCTGTTTGACCACTGTTGAGCCAGTCACTTAGACTCGTGACACCACAAAATGGGACCAGTTCACCATGGTGGCTGTTGTCAAGATAGTGGCACCTGAACATTGTGCCCTACAATCATACCACATATGAAGTCAAAAAGATCATTATGCCAGCCCATTCTTCTTTGAAGTTAAGCAAAAAATAATTATCAAATGTGTGCTCTACAATCTAATATTGACCATTCCTGACCTTGAGCCATCATCAGCACCATAGTTTGGTCTATTCCTACACAAGGGGGTTTTGCTAATGCAAAACCAACTCAGTGTATATGCATATACTAGTTAAACTCCCACCAAAAGTTTGGTGTGAAATGTATGCCCATTGATAAATTCATTAACAGCTTTCCACCATTAATGTACTACTCCAGTCACAACTGCCGTTGATCACATACTATTCGATTCACAAAGTAGGCAATAACAGTGCCCCGAGAAATTTTGAACACTTTTCAAGAATCACTTTGACCCACAGCAGCTAAGAAACCAATCTGTTAACCTAACAGGGCAAGAACTAAGTGGGACTGCCACACCAAATTTTGGACCAGTCACTCAGCAAAACAAGAAGAAAAACAAGTTTCTGCCACCAATGATGTCACACATGTCTATCTACCCAGGAATTATGGCTATTATGTAATATGATGATTATATGCAGTACTTTGATACATATTTTTGCAAATGCATTTTATTAAGTCACTATGATAGGAGCCATACTTCATAAATCGCCTATAATGGGCAACAAATTGTGACTTGTTTTATGTTTTGTAGATGAAATGTGTTTCCCTTTTTGGATTTTGGGATGCTGAACATGAAAATGACCATGAAACACTCAATTGGCTACAGTTCCAAAATATTTTCACTCTCTTACGTTTTATATGTCTTTACACACTATATTGGTGACACATGGTGCAATCACTGGCTTACCTTAATTAAACACAATGCCTCTTCACCTCTTGTTCATATTCAAGGCTTGGAGCATCTCTTGTTAGTCCAGCAATAGTCTATTAACATTACTGAACTCCATTTGCCCTGGTACCATTTCTCCATTGCTGAGATGGCTCAATGGAAACATTCTCCATGCTCTTTGCACATTGTGCTACAGTTATCCTGAAAAAAAAAATGAGAGCAGAGGAAATGTATCTTTTAAAACATATTGCAGCCCAATTCCTGATTGATAGGATGACAAAAAGTTTGCCATGAGTTCCTTTTAAGTCAGTTTTATTATTTCCTAGATAATGGGTTTCTACCAGCCAAAGAGCATTCCATGCTGTGTTCTTGTCACCAATGGAAACATGATCAAACTGTTCATTTCTGAAAAACTTGCAGAACTGACAAAAAAACCCTCCTTGATTTTTTGCCTCAATCAGTCTTGGCAATTTCTCACCACGGCACCTAAACACTGGCCCATTTTTGCCTTAATAAATTCTTCATGTTTTCAGGCTTAGTTTGGTGTGCAGTAGGAGCAAAATCTTGCTGTATTCTGCCCATGGTAGGAGCTGTATGTTGTTTGTTCCTGATTCCTGCAATTGTTGGGAAGGCCAGTCCCTCTTCCTGAAATAGTAAGCGTTTTTCTCAACAGTCCCATTCGCACAGGAAATAGCAAAACTTTGTGTAACCCTGCTGCAGTCCAAGCAAGATAGCAACAATCTTCAAATTGCCACAAAGCTGCCATTGGAATTTCTTGTAGTTTATGCAGCTCAAACAATATTTCCTGTTATCATGTGATTCCTTCATATGGACATGCATGACTAACTGGAATTGATGGCACATTTTGTCATTATGCAGCAGAGCAGTGCCATGGCAGAGAACATATATGTACTAAATCCTAAAAATGTTTCTTGATATGATGATTCTGGTCACA
This sequence comes from Ryuthela nishihirai, assembly GCA_038380435.1. Lineage (NCBI taxonomy): Eukaryota > Metazoa > Arthropoda > Arachnida > Araneae > Heptathelidae > Ryuthela > Ryuthela nishihirai. Next base: position 10,240,845 of record JAWZYU010000020.1, on the reverse strand, counting down.
TCACCTCTCAGCAGCATTTGTTGACTTCTCTTGGGGTCCTCAAGTAGGTCCCAAGTAAAGGAAGCCTCATCTCAACTAAATGAACACTCTACTTTGAGTAAATCTGTCTTAAGTCTCACTTGGCTGATAAACAGTGATGTTTGGAGATTGGTAAAGATTTACTCACACCTCCAAGTTAACTGAAGATAATGCTGTTTCGAATTCACATGTTGGTTCCCTGCTCAACATCTCCTAGATTGCAGCATGGATAAATACTTTACCTCGATAAATAGGAGGATTTCAGATATGTAATGGAGCTGTGCTTCAGCCATGAATGATTCAATAGATTCTAGAATTAGAATTCAGCCAATAAATGATAACATATTCTAGAGAGAAGGCAACCACAAACTAGTGCTGGAATGAGACAGTATGGTAGCAGGCTTCCGATGCTTGCCTTCTTGGCACTGTGAGTCTTTCTATGCATTCATCCTGAGACATGATCTCTGCATTGGTTGCAAGATGTAGTCCATACCTTGAATAATGTGACTCTCACACAAACTGCAGAGCTTTTGCTCCATGCATGTGCTTCTTCAGAGCTCCTCAGTGAATCTTGTCTTTACACACTGAAATCTGCAGTGTTCCATGAGTGTCTCTCAATGTATGAGACTTCAATAGTGTACAGTGCATAATCACAGCATGTATGGATGTAGCCTTGTACTTTCTTGCACACGAAAGGTAACATCACAACAGCTTTTAGACTGAACTTGTCTCTGCTCCAAACAGAATGAACAGTCTCCACTCCTCATGATTATGATTAATGTTGAGGCCTGCCATCAGATCAACTGTATTGTTGCAGGTGACTTTATTACCTTACAGAATGGAGCCAAATCCTTTTGGTGGGCACAAAGCAGACACTGTCACATTTTCATCAAGGAGATTCCACTGTTGTAACCTTGACCCCAACAGTTCTGCTGTATTCTTTGACAAATTTAAGACTAGGTTGTTTAATTCATTCTACTTGATCCTGTGTTGTTCAGCAGGTGTCATATTAGGTGCAAAATCAAGACCTTTTGATGTTGATGGCTCAGATGTTTTGCAAATTTCATCATCCTGTTTGTCCTCTAATATCAAGGAAAAGACCACAGCAAAAGGCGTGTATCACCATTTGTGATTTCAAACAGCTCCATAGATTTTCTGCATTACAGGATATTGTGGGGTGTTTAGCTCTTATCCTGGCCTTCAACTTTACAAATTACAGATTGTAGCCTTTCCTGGTGATCTTCTGAATGGCTTCTATGGTATACACAAGTCACCCTTCCACAAAAGCATAAAAGTTATCTGCACTTTCATGCACTTATGAGGCATTCTTGTTGATGTTCAGCCAAGATAACATTCAAGTCAGTCAGTCAGTCATGTGGCCAAATGTACAGCAATAAAAGGTTATATTGGCAACTTTCTGAAATGAATATGACACATGTGCAATTTTCTGAAAGCAACTGATAGGCAGCAAGCAGAGTGATGCAATACCTGGGTGCTGATTGCATCATCCACTCATGCTCAGGGTTGTCAGATCTTGCCTCAAATCAAGATTGGGATCTACCCTGTATATTCAAAGTTAAAGCCAATTAACAATTTTAAACATCATATTCATGTTCAGTGCTCCAAAAATAGTAATGATTAGCAACTTTTATTTCCAAACCATTTTGGCTGTTGATCAGTGAAATCAACCTTCATAATATCAGCTATATGTATAATAAGTGGATAGTTAAGAATTGTCTGCCATGTGTTCTAATTTTATTTTTTGTACATAAGAACTTTACCATTATTAACAAATTGTAAGCTATTGGTTAAAGGTTTTGTAGTTGGTTTTTGCCACATATTACTTTATTTTTATTAATTAAATGCTTGCAAAAATGATGACTGTTCATTTGTAAAATTTAATTTTTTCAAAATCTTTCTTATGTAGTTGAAGAAAAGAAAGGGAAAACATTAAATTCCATTTTATCTGCCAAGAGTAAAATTCAACTTGAAATATCTGACCTGAAAGAGAGATTAAAAACTGCGAAGGAAACCATTGCCAAATTCCGTGAAGAGATATCAAAAGTAGAGAACCAAGACCATGATCAAGAAAAAGGTGTTGCTGTGACTTAATACTTAACACTAGTAACTGATGCACAAATGTTTTTCCCATTGATTTAAGTTAGGATAGTGTATGTTTCTCAACGTAGCAATAAACTTTTATTTACGTTTAATCATTTTGTTATAACATTATTAGTTGCAACCAAAGATATCATTCAACAGTCAGCCACAGGTAATGTACATCAATAAAAACTTATATTGGCTGAGAAAGAAGATTATGAAATGAATGTGAAACGTGCACAGTGCAACTTTTTGGAAGGAACTGATAAACAGCAAATAGAGTAATGGAATACCTGGTTGCTGTTTGCATCATTCACTTCTTGTTCAAGATTGTCAGATCTTGCCCCAAAGTTGCATGACACCAAAACCAGTGCAAATCAAAATTGGGACCAATCCCGTATCTTCAAAATACTTTGCATAAAATTGCACAATCAAGTAAACTATAGTAAACATTATTTGATTTTAATAAATCACAAGAATTGTCCTGAAATCAAAGAACCACAAAGAGTCAGCTGAAAAAATTGAATTTTATCAAGAGTGGAATCTGAATCCCATGACCTGATAACATGTCCAGATCATCTAACACTGAGCTATCACAAGTTTAGTCAACTCAGCTAATGAGTTCATTATTTCCAGCACATTAGCTAGTGGAATGCTCAGTGAATTGTCTTGGGATAACATTGGTAGAGCACCTGGCTTGTTATCAGCAGGTTGTGGGTTCTATACCACTTTTGGCAAAATTCAATTTTTTTAGCTAATTCTTGATAGTAACATTGGTTGCTTCAGAATAGGTTACATTTGTGCTGAATAAAGCAGAAGCTGAAACTATGTATTATTCATAAATCATAAAATTATAGGTGTTCCAAAAATAAGTGAAAATTTGAGAAAGTTTCAACAGTATAAAATCTCTTACATTACGTGCTTCATTGGAGATCCTGAGCACATTTAAACAATACTCACGACTGAGTAGAATGGCTGATCAACATATTCATGTTGAAAAGACTGGGCTTACCTTATAAATAACAAAAAAAATACCCCCTCAAGCAGCTGCTTGCCACAGAGGTCTGACAGGAGCCTGTCAGTTTATATGCCATAGTAGAAGGTCTGAGTGGATGGCAGGACCTCAGCAGAAAAACGACACATACATCCATGCCTTAATCTGGGGCTCGAACCCAGGTCCCGTAGAACAGTAGCCATGCGTGCTAACCACTCGGCCACGGGACGGCATTATCTGCTGCAAATAAATACTATATGCGAAAAGTATTCAGACACTTCCATGTTGTTAGAAAGAAAGTTATATTAAAACCTCCCTAACTTTGAAAAAAACTTAAAATGTCACTGATGATAAATGGAAGCTTTCATGCAAATCTATCTAAATCTTGATTTCCAACAGTGTTCATTTAACATTTAGAGAGTTAATGAAATTGGAAACATTTAACTGCAAACACTGCTGTTATATTTGTCCTAAACATTTTTCTTCAGAATTAACAGAAACTGGAAAATCATGCTAGCTTATAAAATTGCATTTTACTAAATAATTTGTTGTAATAATAATTATTATTTGTTTTAATTAATTTTTGAAGTAAATTGATATGATCAGCAATGTTGCTGTTGAAAGTATCAACCTTCATAGATCTTTAAATATTAAATAAATATTGTTTCAAAATTGCAGTTTTGAGTGATTTGTGAAAACTTTAATTTATCTTTAGGGACTTTTTTTCATATAAAGTTTATTTTCGAAGTTAGAGAGCTATGAACATGTCTTTCCATTCATTACGTGGAGGTATATGAAACTTTTTGTAATGTAGTGTTATTAGTTCTTGTTAACTGTCAAACTTTATCTCACAAGTTCAGATCACTTTATATTTGTACAGATTAGAAATTTGCACACATATTTCTCTTATGAGCGAGTTATCAATTTAGACACCCTACACAGATCATTTCTAAAATATCAACGCCTTGCAATTGAAGACAAAACAGATCGTAGCATTATTTGTTTTCTCTTCAACTGCTCAATAAATATAGATGTATTTATTCTTCTTTCAATAGCCATTTTACTCATTTTAGTTTTCTCTCTATCAGCAAACTTACCATATTGCCATTCTCACCAATAGAACTAAAAAAAAGAGTTCATCTTGTCAATATCATGTGCAATAATATATGGGGCAAAAACAATGGCTGTTTATTTGCAAAATTTAATTTTTTCAAAATCTTATATAATTGCAAAAAAAGACATTTGTTTAGTTGCTGATATGCAAATAGGGGAAAATATTAAATTCCTTTTATCTGCAAAGAGTAAAATTCAACTTGAAGTATCTGGCCTCAAAGAGAGATTGAAAACTGTAAAGGAAACCATTGGAAAATTCCGTGAAGAGATGTTAAAAGTAGAGAACCAAGATCATGATCAATAAAAAGGTGTTACACTAATAAATAATAAATAAAATAAATACCCCCTCAAGCAGCTGCTTGCCACAGAGATCTGACAGGAGCCTGTCAGTTTATATGCCATAGTAGAAGGTCTGAGAGGATGGCAGGCCCTCAGCTGAAAAACGACACAAACAGCCATGCCTTACCCGGGGCTCGAAGGATATTATTTGTACACTGAATCTTTAGTATAATCAAAATAAGATATATTCAGGTGTAGAACAATATTTTTTAACTATTTTAATTTTTTTCACTTTGCCATCTGCAGACATTGAACTCTTTTTCTTTCCAGTGAAAAATGCAAAATATTCATTTTATTGAAAAAAGAAGCAATAAAAAACCTTTGACATTCTACATATCTTACTTTAGTTTGAATCTTCACTATTAATGGACTAAAATTCAAAAGTTACAAAACTTTAATATTGTGGACTTGCATATCTATTAATGCTAATGATATTTAGGTAATAGAGTGAGATGGTTGACAGTGGCAAATGACCCTTTCCCTTAGGCAAACAGGAGAAAACTTCTTTTGCTTTAGAAATTGAGTATTCAGTATTAACAAAAAGCAATTAAATTTGAACTAATTGATTTTTAGCTCGTTTTCAGACAAAACTGACAGACTGACTGTTTTCACTCTGTAGACATTCAACTTCTTTGTTTTTAGAGATAAAAATTCTTTTTGGGTTGGATAACTATTGAAGAAATATTACTATTCGAACTTTTGCATCCCCACCTTCTTGTGGTGCATGCCATTAGTACCTTTCAAAAGAGAGATTCTAAAAGAATGGAAGGGGAAAGCTGCCAAATCAGTGTCGCCTACTGATCTCGTCATCTGTGGCAACTTTTTTTTTTGCTGCCCTGCTGGGTAGTGGGACAACTTCACAAGGTCCAGCTGCTGACCATTTATACCCACTAGACTGGTTTATGACTTTGAGCTTGATTATGTATCCTGGACTTGCCGTATTTTCTGTTTGCCTGTGTATTCTCGGCCCTAAGTCAACAGAGGCACAAGATACTTTATATCAGCTGATGGATAATCCTGATCAGAGGTCATCGCAGGAACCTAACCCCTCACTTAGCTAGTTGGGCATCGCCACTCCTACGCCGGAATGATATGTTTCAGGCAGGTCAATTTCTTTTTGAAAAGGTGGTTCCTAAAGTTCCTACCAGCATGGGTGGCTTCAGACTTTTGTAGAGCCAGCATTATAGCCTAGCTATTCTAGGTTTGATAGAGACCAGATGGACAGGTAAAGGTGAGATGTTTAAAAATAGTTTTAAATTTCTCTTTTCAGGGAGGGAGAATGGAAAGCACCTCCAAGGTGTAGGTTTGCTTTCAACAGACCCTCCAGTAATGATCTTCTAGGATATGACTGCATTAAAGAAGGGTTTTTTAGAGCAAAATTTAAAATAAAAATTAAAACTTTAATGTCATCTGTTATGCCCCCACAGAGGATTCTGATGAGAACAAGAAGGATACGTTTTACAGCCAGCTTCAGGATATTTTGAATTCTGTGAAGAAAGAAGATATTTCTCTTGTGCTAGGTGACTTCATTGCTAAAGTTGGTACTGACTCTGACCTTTGGGCAGGAGTTTTAGGTTCCTTTGGCATTGGTAGTTCCAATGGCAATGGGGAACGTCTCCTACAGGTAAGTAAACTTTATGGTTTACAAATAGCAACACATGCTACAAACACCGGGACATTTATAAATATACATGGGTTCAAGTGATGTATATTTATTAAATTTACATCAGGTGAAACCCATGCACTTGTCTAACTCCACTAGCAATGCTAGTGGCGTTAGATGGTTACACAGGAATATGATAAATTATATTTTAATTAACAGCAAATGGGCTAGTTCAGTTAGGAATACCAGATCATACAGGGGAGCCGAACTTGGGTTTGACCATTACCTGGTCAAAAGTGTCTTGCAGCTGAAGCTTAAGAAATGTTGTGCTAAGGTTAAGAAAATCATACCATGATAGGCTACTTAGTCATTATGACAATCGTGCTTTACTTACTGCTGAAGTTCAGAAAGGATGGGATCAGTTTAAACAGGCTTTTCTTGAAACCAACAGTACTCTTTTGGGTAAAAGGGAACAGAGAAAACAAAATTATTTGAATGATAAGGCTATGGAATTTGTTTCTGAAAGAGGGAAGTACAGGATTAATATGAATCAACAACCTACTAGCCCTAACAGAAGGCGTTAGAACGAGCTTAATTAACATGTAAAGAATCAGTTAACAGCTAATAAGAACCTTTTGCTTGATACCTTGGCTGACAAAGCAGAGGAAGCAGTTAGACAGCACAACAGCAGGAGGTTGTACCACATTGTTAATGTTTTATGTGGGAAGAAACAGGTACACAGGGATTGAGGGATAAACATGACGAGGTGGTCGAAGGTGAGGATTCTGTGATGGCTAGGTGGGCTGAGCACATGAGAGATGTTCCAAATGTAATTATTTCTACTACCATTGTTTGTAATGAAGATAGATGCATTACAGGCTGGCATGATGGCCCTATATCACATTCCGAAGTCGCATTGGCTATCTCTGAATTAAAACTGCATTAATGCCCAGGGGTAGACGAAATCACCACTGAAATGCTTAGAGTTGGGAACATTTGCGTTGTCACATGACTGACTGAAATTCTTAATTCTTTATATGATAAAGTAGTAGTTCCTAAGAATTTTATTAAAGCTATCAATGTCCCAGTTAACCCTTTCAGGACCATAAGGTTTCTAAGAGTAAATATTAGTAACTGTTTATTTTAGTTTGTTTAGACGTAAAATAAATAAAAATCATAAGAAAAATACATAATGTATAGTTTTTTGGGAATTTTATGGGAAATATTTTTCCCAATGGACTATAAAGGTAACACAAATTATAGTTAGGCTTATTATGCAATGTCTTTTATTTATTGGTTTATTAGAACAAAATGTTAACTAAAATAATACAAAATTATGAAATAAAATTACTATACAAAATGATGTGCTAATTATGATATTCTGCGAAGCAATTTCTTTTGGTAGTGAGGCAAAGATGGACATTGCACATAGTACATATATTACGCGTCCTGACAGTTCTGTTTTTGTTTTCTAAACGTTCCCGTTTACGTAATTGCGTTCGGCATACGTTCTATTTTGACATTCTGTATAAAAAATGCAGATAAGGTTATAATTAAATACGACTATCACCAATTTTAAAATGGGAAAAATGTTTCCCTTAGTCGTGAAAGGGTTAAAAAAAAAGGTGATCGCAGTTCTTGTGATAATTACAGGGGAATTAGTTTACTTTCTGTTCCAGGTAAAGTTATTTGCATGATTATACTTAATAGAATTAAGAATTTGGTTGATGGACAACTGAGTGATGAACAGTGTGGATTTAGAAGTGTATTGATCAAATATTTTCACTTAGGCAGATTCTTGAGAAGTGTTTAGAGATTCAGAAACCTGTGGTTGCTAGCTTTATAAATTTCAAAAGGCTTTTTTCTCTGTTGATCGACATAATTTGTGGTTGATTGTTAGATCATATGGAGTACCTGATAAGTTAGTGTAATGAGAGCTCTCTACAATAACACTGAGTCGTGTGTGTGAGTTGGTATGTCTTGCAGTGATTGGTTAACATTGCTAGTGGAGTTAGACAAGGGTGCATTCTGTCTCCTTTTCTCTTTAGTTTGATTATTGATTATGTAATGCAAAATTCATTGTAAGGGAAAGATTTTGGCCTTAAATGGTCTAGAGCAGTGTTTCCCAACCTTTTTTGTGCCATGCCCCACTTAAGCCTTTCTAAAATTCTTATGTCCCCCCCCCCATGTAAAATTTAACCGCCATACGGTTAAACTCTGAACGATTCCATTTTCGAATTGCCCCCCTGTGGGGCGTGGGCCCCACTTTGGGAAACACGGATCTAGAGATTTTAAAATTTCTGATTTCGATTATGCAGATGATTTGGCCCTGTTGGCTACTGTTGTTGGTTGGTTGGGGTTTAATGGCGCATCGGCGACAAGGCCATAATGCGCCAAACAAAAGACAATATTAAAGATAAAAGACATAGAACCCCCCCCGCAACCAAAATTTAAAATACATTGTTGTTTTACCACTTTACAATGTAGACAAAGAACAAGTGTATAAGTACAGAGTAAAACAACTGGAGAAATACTAAATAAAATAATCCCAGGTGTAAGAGACCTGGGGTAAATAATACACAAAGATAAGGTAAAATCAAATTAGATTAAAATATCCACAATATTTCAAAAAGGTAAAAACTGGCAGTAAAATAGAATGATCAGATAAAAGACGTCCGAGTGTAAGAGGCTCGGACATAAAACTATGAAAGGTAAAAATCATACGTCGTTCAAGTTAAAAGTGTGGCATGAGATTAAAATATGTTTGTAAAATGGTGTCACAAAACCCGCCCGTAAAAGAAACGAATGACCTAATTCGAACCGAGCAAGTACAACTTCCTCGCGATTCCTGGCTACTGATGTTGATGAGATGAATTCATTAATTAGGGCTGTTGATAAGACTGGTATTAGAGTAGGTTTGGTGATAAATAGAGAAAAAAACTAAAGTGATGAAAATTGGCCAGGCAGATGGTTCTTCAGTTGCTTTGAATGGCTGTACTATTGAGCAAGTGTCACAGTTTAATTGTCTTGGGAGCTATTTAACAGACACTGGTGATGTGCGGCATGAGATAAATAGAAGAATAGGGATTGCCTCTGGGACTTTTGAAAATCTATGGAGTGTAGGGAAAAATAGACGTCTACACTTAAAGACTAAAAATAGGCTGTATAATAATTTGGTTCTTTTTAAAGTTAGTTATGGTAGCGAAACGGACCCGTTGTAAGCAGGATAACAAGAAACTTGATGTCTTTGATTCTAGATGCTTACGCAGTATCTTGAGCATTAGGTGGTTTGACTTTGTAAGTAATGATGAGGTTAGAAGGAGTCATCAACCGAGCAGCATATTGTGCAGAGAGAGACTGCTTTGGTTTGGCCATGTTGCCCGTATGCATAACTGCAGATTGGCAAACAGGATTATGAACAATGTATCTAAGGGTATCAGAAAAAGGGGGAGACCTAGGATGCGATGGACATACATTGTCAAACAGGACCTTGCTCGAATTGGCCTTGAGTGGCCAAATGCAGTAGCTGTAGCTCAAAAGACCCGTCTGAGAGCAAAATTACACAGTCTGGTTGGACCTCCGTAGCCCATGGCTGCATGAGGATTTTGTATTTATGTAGGTAACTTCAGTGCTAAAGTTGGCACTGACTCTGCACTTTGGTTAGGAGTGTTAGGTCCCTTTGGCATTGGTAGTTCCAATAGCAATAGGTAATGTGTACAGGTAAGTAAACTAAACGATTCGCGAATAACTGAAACTTACTACAAACACTGCGACGTTTATAAATACCCATGGTTTTCACCAGATGGATTGCACAAGAATGTGATAGATTATGTTTTAATTAAATTAACAGTAAATGGGCTAGTTCGATTAGAAATACCACTTCATACAGAGGATCCAAAATTGGATTTGGCCATTACCTGGTCAAAAGTATTTTGCAACTAAAGCTTATGAAATATGCTAAGGTTAAGAGAATACTTTTAACCTTAGCATATTTCATAAGGGGGGGTTCTATGTCTTTTATCTTTAATATTGTCTTTTGTTTGGCGCATTATGGCCTTGTCGCCGATGCGCCATTAAACCCCAACCAACCAACAACAGTAGCCAACAGGGCCAAATCATCTGCATAATCGAAATCAGAAATTTTAAAATCTCTAGACCCGTGTTTCCCAAAGTGGGGCCCACGCCCCACAGGGGGGCAATTCGAAAATGGAATCGTTCAGAGTTTAACCGTATGGCGGTTAAATTTTACATGGGGGGGGGGACATAAGAATTTTAGAAAGGCTTAAGTGGGGCATGGCACAAAAAAGGTTGGGAAACACTGCTCTAGACCATTTAAGGCCAAAATCTTTCCCTTACAATGAATTTTGCATTACATAATCAATAATCAAACTAAAGAGAAAAGGAGACAGAATGCACCCTTGTCTAACTCCACTAGCAATGTTAACCAATCACTGCAAGACATACCAACTCACACACACGACTCAGTGTTATTGTAGAGAGCTCTCATTACACTAACTTATCAGGTACTCCATATGATCTAACAATCAACCACAAATTATGTCGATCAACAGAGAAAAAAGCCTTTTGAAATTTATAAAGCTAGCAACCACAGGTTTCTGAATCTCTAAACACTTCTCAAGAATCTGCCTAAGTGAAAATATTTGATCAATACACTTCTAAATCCACACTGTTCATCACTCAGTTGTCCATCAACCAAATTCTTAATTTTAAAGTGAAAGATCCAGATATAGCCAAAGCATACCATGATAGGCTACTAAGTCATTTTGACAATTGTGGTTTGCTCACTGTTGAAGTTAAGAAAGATCAGTTTAAACAGGTTTTTCGTGATACTAACGGTACTCTTTTGGGTAAAAAGGAATAGAGGAAGCAAAATTATTTGAGTGATAAGGCTATGGAATTTGTTTCTGAAAGAGGGAAGTGCAGGAATAATTGAATCAACAACCTACTAGTCCTAACAGCATTACAAAGAGCTTAATAAACATAAAGGATCAGTTAATAGCTGATAAGAATCTTTGGCTTGATAGCTTGGCTGCGAAAACAGGAAGCAGTTAGACAGCACAAAAGTAGGGAGTTGTACCAGATAGTTAATCTTTTGTGTGGGAAGAAACACATGTACACAAGTATTAAGGGATAAACATTGTTAGGTTGTTGAAGGTGAGGATTCTGTCATGGCTAGGTGGGCTGAGTATTTCAAAGATGTTATAAACAATATAGTTAGTTCTACTCCCATTGTAATGAGAATAGATGCATTACTGGCTTTAATATTTGCCCTATATCACATTCTGATGTTACTTTGGTTATCTGTAAATTAAAACTGCATAAATCCCCAGGTGTAGACAAAACTACTAAAATGCTTAGAGCTGGAAATGTTTCTGTTATCACATGACTGACAGAAATTTTGAATATTTTTTCATAAGATACCCCAGCTATTATTATCCCGATTTTTAAAGAAGGTGATCATAGTCCTTGTGATAATTATATGTGAATTAGTTTACTTATGTTCCAGGTAAATTTCTTGGGCATTAGGTATTTTGACTTAGTAAGTAATGATGAGTTAAGAAGGTCATCAATCTACTTTGAACAGCATTTTACATTACTTTAACAGCAGCTTTTGCACAAAATTTTCATTTTGTGCAAAGAGAGACTGCGTTGGTTTGGCCATATTCCCTTATGTATAGTAGCAGATTGGCAAACAGGATTGTGAAGTGTGCCTAAAAGCTTCAGGAAAAGGGGGAGACCTAGGATGCGATGGGCAGATAATATCAAACAGGGCCTTGCTAGAATTGGCATACAGTGGCCAAATGTTGCAGCTGTAGATCAGGACATGTCAGGAGAAGAAAATTGCACAGTCTGGTAGGACATTCATAGCTCATGGCTGCATGAGGTTTTTGTATATAATGGTGGAAATAGTTAAAATAGCAAAAACTGTAAACGAATAATGCAAGGTTTCTAACATAATTACATCAGTTGCATAATTTGTTTAAAATTTTGCTTTCAACTTTTTCCACTATTAGAAGGTACAATTATGGCTATTGGGAGATCCGTATTTTCTAATTGTAAGATTTCTTCAATACTTATTCAACCCAAAAATAATTTTTTCTGTATCTCTAAAAACAAAAAAAGTTGAGTGTCTAACAGGCAGACAACAAAACGAAAACTTTAGCTCATTTTCTCCAAAAATAAACTAAATATCAATTGATTGAAATATTGAACACAATTTCGAAAGCAAAAAGATTTTGAATTCTCACAGCTCTCTCTATGGAAACCGTCACTTACAACTGTCAATAGACTGCTTCACTCTATTTCTTAATCAAACTTTTAACCTTATTAGATACAGGTAATGGGCAAAAACATGGAAACAACCACAAAATCAAATCTGGTGCTGGACTGCCATATAAGTCCAGTACAACTTTTATGCTTAGGGGCAGGGGTGGTTGGTAGCGTGTCAGGCTCGTAATCTGCAGTTCACAAGTTTGAGTTTCAGCTGGGCCAGCATTGAGATTTGTCTCCACAAAACTCCCCACCCTGTGTACAGTCAGTAAGGGACAATGATGGGCTTGGAAAGGCCGCTGTCTGTCAGATGGGATGTTAAACCATGACCCTGTGTGCAGTAGAGCCATTCCCTGTGCATGTTGGATGGTCTTGATGCGAGGCTACCATCTATCTCCTAACAGCTATTCCAATAGGTCCCCTCCCCCCCAAACTCAGACTTTGGGATCCTTGTGACCTCGTGTGCAAAAAAAGTGCAGGATAAAACAACCCAATGTCCTGGCATAGAGTCTACCAGTGTCTGAAAGTCGGCAGGAGGAATATCACACCATTCGTCCACAAGAAACGTGATCAATTCCTACTTGTTCGATGAAGCTAGAAAACACTGCCTCGGACTTCATAACAGAAGTTCTCATAAATTTTCCAGTAAGTTGATATCTGGTGACTGCGATGGCCATGGTATGTGGAAAAGTTTAGTCTTGTGCTCCTCAAAGCACTGGGTGATCACATATTTTGTATATAGGAGCATTGTCATTCTGAAAGACAGCTCACTCTTCATGAAAGAAATGATGTACTATTGGATGCAGATGAACACCCAGGACGGACAAATGGCGATTGACATTAATCTTGACTTCTAACGGAATGAGTGCACCCAAACAGTACCACGAGAAAGCACCCCACACCATTATTAGAGAACTGCCAGAACCATTACAGTAGGAAACAAGCAATGTGGGTTGTAAGCTTCCTTCAGTTACGTGCACTCGTCGATTTGTCAGAAACAAAGTGTAGGATGATTTGTCAGACCATACACAAGTGTTCACTACTTGTGCTCTTTTCACCACTGGACATGACTGCATTGATAGGTGTGATGAGTGGCTTGTGAAGTGCAATTCAACTGATATCCAGCTACTGTTTGACAAAACTAGCTATTCGTATCCATTGAAATCTGCGAACAACTGAGCAGCTGTGTGGTTCGCTGGTTTCACTTTGTACATCACACCAACACTTGAACGTCCTGATTCTTTGCTTTTGCCTACTGTTGCCTTTTGCAGATGACATCTTCCGTTTAGGTCCCATGCAGACAAGACTTTTGAAACGTTCCATGTGAAACAGTGAGTTCAACTGTAGTAGTGACTGAAGATACTGCCAAACGTGATCCAACAACCATGCTCTTTTCGTAGTCGCTAAGTTCTCTCAAGGTCAGAACTAACTGCACGTAATGGTGAGAACAATGGAAACGACAAAGCTTGTCATTTCCAGTGTTCCGACAATTACATATAGTTTGTTGCTTTGTAGATTTGAAAAAAGCTTGATTCGGTTCAACATCCATAATTTATGGTTGATCGTGAAATCATATACCGAAAAGATTAGTCAAAATTGTTTCTCTGCATTAACACAATGAGTTGTATGTGAGAAATGGTAAAGTTTGCAATGATTAGCATTACTAGTTTCGACAAGGCTGCATTGTTTTCACCTTTTTAATTTGGTTATTGATTATGTTATGAAGAATTCATTGCAATTGGGGCAGGGGTCGAGAACCAGCGGCTCTGAGCACTCTAAAAAGTGGCTCTTCATGCTTTTTGGTTCAATATTCAACTATGAAAATGAACTATGCTTCTGAACAAATGGGACAGTCACTGACTGCAAAATGGTAACGTATCGTTGGAGCAATTAGAGTGCTTTTATGATGACCAGTTCTGACCAAGATGTCTGACTAATGGCACCCCACACCAAGACACCAGCTGCTAGAGCTGTGTGACGATTCGCACGCACTGAATGGCGTTCCTTTCCCCTGGATGACGGCGAACACTCTACCATCTTGCTGACCAAGACAAAGATTAGTCACTAAACACCACAGTAAAAAAAAAATACCCCCTCAAGCAGCTGCTTGCCACAGAGGTCTGACAGGAGCCTGTCAGTTTATATGCCACAGTAGAAGGTCTGTGAGGTTGGCAGGACCTCAGCAGTACTCCACTCTTTTTCGTTCCAGTTCTGTATGAGGTGACACCACTGAAGATGTGCTTGCATGTGGGCAAATGTGAAGAGCAAACTAAGTTCCGGACGATAGGCTTGCAATGACCACTGTAAAAGCCTGTTATTTACCATCCGCCTGGTAGGTATTCAATGTGTTACCTGTTGCCAGTTCATTTGCAGTTGTGTTGTAGTCGCGAATCTGTCACGCAATGCCATGCACCACAAATGGCGATCCAATCGCTCCGTGGTAATACGTTGTCTTCCTGAACTTTCCGGCATGTGCTGGATCCTTCTTGAACCCACTGGCACCATATGTGTACAATGGTGTTGTGATGCAGCCAACAAGGTTGGCCACATCTCTGTATGACAAACCAGCATCCCTGAGGCTGATGATTCTTTCACGTTCAAAGTCTGTTAACTGTTCCAACAGCTGTCGACATCTGCATAAGGGAATCTTTAGCGATTTAGAACAGTTTCCACAACGTTTTGTCAATAAGGGAGCTTTGGTTGCCTTTATCTGTATTTGACTGCTCCGTACTTGTCCAATCGTCCTGCAAACCTAATCATTTCCATGCATTTCCTTATGCTACTGTCTCCCTAAATTTCGTCACATTTGCTTAACTTCTTGCAAGTGTTGCATTTTTTTATTCCTGTAGTGTAATTGTCACACGTAGTACTGGAGGTCCTATACAAATGATTCCAGTGATAATGAAAGCATAATATCACATGGAACTAGAAATAAACGTGGCACTGTCATTCCCAAGACCTCAATAAAAGCTACTGTAGCAGACAACAGGTAAGTCAGTAGAAGGGAAATAGTGCATACATGTGTCAGTTACGCCAAGGCCATGAACGCGAGCATCTTATCAACAGCTATCCCCATGGAGCGGATGCATGACTGGGTTAGTCTGACCATCTCGGTCATGCAGTGAACACTAACATGCTGTTTGGAGCAGTGCACGAGGACAGGTATAGCTTCACATCGCCATGGCTCACGTCCCTGCAGATGTACCACACCACAAGAAGATCGTCTAATCCGTTTACAAGCAACCTGCGACATCTACAGCAATCCAGCACAATGTGGCGCCTGCAATGCATGCACTGTCCATACGAGAATCCCTCATCCGACGACGTTTGAATGAAGCTCAATTATAGCCATGATATTCACTATGTAGGTAGTCTCTAAATGGCACCACATTGTCTTCTGTTTAGAGAGCAGATGATGATGATTGCATCAAGGGTTGGTATTACCGTGCCCAGTGACAGGATCCAGAACATTGCTGGAACCTCCCCAGTCCCCATACACCAAGTGCTTTGACGTGGGGTTCCATCAGTTATGCCTCCAGAATGCCTTTAGCGTTTGACCAGGGAACTTTGACAGCTAAATGATAGTAGACAACATTGTACCCCATTGTCAACTTTTCCTGCAGACCTCTCCTGGCGTCATTTTTCAGCAAAATAATACATGTTCCCATTTGGCACACACCCAACAGTGTCTACAGAATGTCAACACCCGACCTTGGCCTATTATGTCCCCAGATTTCTTCCCTATACAGTACATGTGGGATATGCTCGGTCGACATTTCCGACGGTGCCACAGCCAGTGCACACACACACACTGGACACTATTTGGGACCATATGCATTGATGCCTCGACATTTGCTGTATGCATTGCTGCCAACAGGGATCATACTTTGTACTGAGAGCCCATATTAGGGAGCCCTAGAACAGGGCCAGACTTTGGCCTTCTGGGGTCCTAAGCTGTGACAAGGTTAAGAGGCGCTAAGCTATGGTAAGTTTAAGAGCCCCCAAAAATTCTAAAGTCGAAATCAGGGCCGGATCTAGGAGGGGGAGGAGGGTATCCCCCTCCCCCCAACACCACCGCTTTGAGAATGCTAGTAAGGATAATAGAGACAAACCATTATGAAATTTGTGTGCATTTCATTATTTTCAATAAATATTTTAAAGAATTTAAAATTAAGGGGAAAATATATTGCAAAAGAAATTTAGTCTCTATTTATACTTTTTTACAGCTCAATTGCACCATTTGCGCCCACCCCTTTTACTTACATCCTGATCTGCTCGTAATATAAGTTTGGTTCTGATTGAAGGGAACATCAAAAAGTAAACACAAAATAGATGGTAATACAATGATGACTGTACAGCTGAGATGAACGGTGAACAATAGATTAGTTTAAATATTGAAAGCATTCGTAATACAGTAAACTTACATTTTTGAGGCCCTAAACTGTAGCTTAGCTTATGGGTAAGTCCGGCCCTGCCCTAAACCATGCCTAAACACACCCTTAATGTGCACACACTATCTTATAAAATACTCTACCAGTTTGCTCAGTTTCACTGCGGTTGGAGTCTTACTTCGTGGTGTTGCAATTCTTGTGTTCACGAGTGTATAATTTATCATATGTATTACTCGCGTCCTAGTACACAGTAAATGACACCCAAAGTAGCAAGATTCCATTTTACATGAAACTAGATAAGATCGACTCGATGTGACAGTTTCTTCCACCTCCTTTGTGAGGCAGAAAGTAGGAATATGATTTTAACTAGCTAGTAAAATCCCTACATAAGTAACATTTGCTTCAGGTATTACTCGTTAAGCTCTGTAATCGTTTACGTAATTTTGGTTTTTAGATAAGGGAGTTCCTTGAACTCCATTAATGGGTCCGTTGAATACCACCATAATCATGGGCGTCGGTATGGGGGGGGGGGGGGAGCTCCTGAATTGGTGGAAGATGAGTGGACTTCGAGCAGTCATGACGTGTTTTACATCGCTCCTGGATTAAAGTTTTAGCTGTTCTTTAACTTAACTTTTCGAATAACCTTGGACGAGATCAGGTGAAAATCCTGGTGGAGCCCTTGGTCAAAAGTTTTGGATAGATTAAAAATAAAAAAAAAATAAATAAATACCCCCTCAAGCAGCTGCTTGCCATAGAGGTCTGACAGGAGTCTGTCAGTTTATATGCCACAGTAGAAGGTCTGAGAGGATGGCAGGACCTCAGCAGAAAAACGACACATACATCCATGCCTTACCCGGGGCTCAGAACCCAGGTCCCTTAGATCAGTAGCCAAGCGTGCTAACCACTCGGCCATGGGACGGGCTTAATTTTATGCTTAAATTTTGAGTTCTTTTAGCTAGCTTTTCAGCTGAAATTTCTTCATGACAACATATTAAGCCTTCTACTCTGGATTATACCACCAGAATTCTACACTTTGCTGGAATTTTGTATTAGTACAGGTCAATAGCCGACCTGAGTTGGCCGCTGTCAGTGTTGGAAAAGTACGCGCCAATAGCCGACTTTAAGTTGGCCGTTATTGGCGTAGGAAGAGTACACGCTGATAGCTGACTCAGCGCTTGGCCGATATTGGTCTGGAAACATACTTTTAAAATAGGTTTCATACTGAAAAATCCTCCGTTGACGTATTCTTAGCTCTAAGTTCTACGATTTTTGTTCGATTTTAACTGCTACTTAAAAGTAGCTTTTTATATTACATTCTCATTAGTTTTGCAATTATTCTCATATATTTCTACTCATTTGAGTTCTAATATTGTTTTTTGGATAGATTACTGTTATTTTCAGTAATCTTATCCTTTATAACTGGTCTGTTAATTTTTGCAGTTGTAACTGTCAACTTTTATATTTGAAAATTTTGGAATAGATTGCATTAATTATATGTAAATCTGTTCTGTTTCTTTTATTTATTCCTTATTCACACTTTATAACTGTTTTTACTATTCTTGTTCGAAAATTATTCAAATTTTTGAACGCTTGAAATGTCTAATTCTGACAATCAAGAAATTTCTATCCCAGTCCTGACTGAGAGCTATTCTCAATGTGACGTCAGACCGGACCTCTGACGCTCTAGTCTCAATGGAAACTTCTCAACTAACTTATAACGTGCAAATCTGCACGTTTTTGTCAGATAAAAATAAACTTTTGGTTGAATTAAATTCAACTGGGGCTAAATAACCATCTATGAAAGATATCCATAGTCTTTTACCCGATCACAGAGTCATGTTTAATGACGCCATTCTGGAAAGATTCTATCTTGAAAAAGATATCAATGAGCATGTTTGCAGTGAACATTGCTCACGCCAATCCATCTTATTGGAAGGCATCAACGATTTGACTTCTGTGCCCATGCACGGATTGGATTTGATAGAAAATTCTATTGATGTTGCCAAAAAACCTAAAGGTAAGGGTGTTGGGAAGAAATCCAAAAAGGGACACAAAAGAGCCTTGTCTCCCACTGCTGATTCTGCTTACACTTCCAAGACCAGATTTTATGCCTTGGAAGAGGAGTACTTAGATTCTCCTGTTACCAACATGGAAACTACTGATTCTCCTAATATTCCTAAGGGGAAGAAAAAAGGGAAAATTCCTCCCATCATTTTACGTTCTCCAAAACACTGGTTGAACACATACAAGGAACTCACTAAAATTGCTGTGGAAGCTTTCACTGCAAAGACCTCAGGAGAAACGGTCCGTTTACAGACCAAATGCTCCACTGATTATAGGTCATTTGTAAAATATTTTGAAACTTCCAAACAGCAATTTCACACTTACAAGCTGAAGGAGGAGAAAAACCTCCGAGTGGTGATTAAAAACCTGCCCACAGATATAACCTCTGATGATATTCGAGTTGCTTTGGTCGACTTGGGCTTCACGGTTATCAAACTTTCTCAAATGAGACGTGGAATGGACAAGACGTTAATCCCCGTATTTTTGGCGGAACTGCCAAAGAATGATGCAAATAAAAAGATCTACAATATCACAGATCTTTTTCACCTCAAAATACATGTTGAGAGTTACAACCCAAGGAAAACTCCAACACAGTGCCATCAATGCCAAAGATATGGGCATACCCAGAGTGGGTTCTTCAATACGCCACGCTGCGTTAAATGCGCTGGCAATCATCTGACAAAGGACTGTACCCGCAAGAAGGACGCGAGTCCACCTAAGTGTGCTAACTGTGGCCTCGGCCATACGGCAAACTACAAAGGCTGCACCTATTTTCTGAAACGTGAGGTGGTAGCTCCTCTTAAGGAACAACCTAATACTGCCAGTGAAAAATGGGCTGTTAGTGTTCCAGTTACCCCTCAACTTTCCTACGCAAGTGTTCTTGCAAAAAATATACCAGCTGAAAAGTCAACTGGAACTGGAAAGGCTTTACCCAAAAGAAAGCCACAAACTGCTTTACCTCCTAAGCAAAACGAGTGAGCATTTTGATGCCACCATCCTAAATGATCTTAGAGAAATCTTCTTGATCTTTAAGAGTTGTAATATACCAAAATATACCTAAAATTTTATTGATGGCTAAGTCATTGATAACAGAATATCAGAATGCCAATGGTCTCATGGGGAAACTCACCGTTGGACTCAAAGCTTTCGACTACCTACTCTCTACACTGACTTCAGATGCAGCACAACAGTAAGAAGAGCCACCTCCAGATCTTTCTTTGGAATGCTAATGGCATTCTTACTGATTTATGGGAGTTCAGAAACTTTTTATCTGACTCCCAAGCAGATATTATCCTTTTGGGTGAGACCCATCTCAGAGCTTCAGATAAACTGAAGATTCCAAACTTTGAGGTTTACAGAACAGATCGTCAGCACAACAGAGGTGGAGGTACTGCTGTGATCATCAGGCGATCTATAAAACATCAACTTTTATCAACTGTAAATTTCAACACCTTGGAAGTTACTGCCATTGCAGTTAAAGACGACTCTTTTGGAACCTTGAATGTTTATGCGGTATATAAACCACCCAATTCAGATCTTTTTCTGGATGATTTTAAAATCATCTTTGACACCAAATCTCCTACAATTTTGGCAGGAGACTTAAATTCAAAAAATGTTGCTTGGAATTCCAGATCTTGCAACAAGAATGGAAATCTGCTATTAGATTATGCCACGTCTAATGGCATTATTGTGGATGCTTCTAGTGAGCCTACCTTTTACCCATATAATCGCATGCATAGACCAGATGTTTTAGATCGGGTCATGTTTGGGAATTTCTTACCTACACATGAACTTGCTGTTCATAACGATATGAACTCTGCACCAAAGGCTGCACCCATTTTCTGCCAGTTTGTTCAACACTGTCTTTGTCTGTTGCTATTGTCCCAGACACTTATAGTGTTGTGAACTGGGAGCTTTATAAATCGACTCTTAATGAAAAAGTCTCGGGATCTTGCAATTCCCTTTCTGTTAGAAAGATCAATGATGCAATACTTACTTTTACTGATTTGCTGAATCAATCAAGGGTTGATGCCAGCATTATACAAAAGCCACGTAAAGATTTTTACATTCTTCCGAGAGATCTCTCTGATCTTGTAAAACTCAAGGACAAAGCCAGACACAAATGGCAGAGATCGAGAGATGCCCAAGACAAGAATGTTTATTACTCACTCAAAACAAGTTAGACAAAAACTCCTAGACCATCGAAGTTTTACATGGAGTAAAAAACTGACCTCACTTTCTACAAGTGACAACTCCATCTGTAAGATGGTGAAATCTTTAAAAAATCCTCGTATAAACTACCCCCCCCCCCATCCATGGAGCGGCTGGTATGTGTTATAACAAGGACAACAAATCTGATGCTTTCGCTGATGCCCTGGAGTTGCAATTTCGGGAGAATTCTGATCTTTCTAACAATGAAACCTGTGATGAGGTTCAAGAAACTGTTTTGCGAAACGCAAGACGGAAGAAAGTTCTAGAATTTCATTTACATCTCCTGAAATGATCCAGGCCATCAATAAACTGAAGCCCAATAAAACTTCTGGACCAGACAACATTAGTAATAGGATGTTGAAGCACCTTCCAAAAAAGGCTGTCACCCATCTGTGTGACATTTTTAATTTCCTCCTCCGGAACCAAATCTTTCCAGAGGTCTGGAAGAATGCCCATGTGAGGCTGATTCATAAACCGGGTAAGGACCCTTCTTTCCCAACCAGTTATCGTCCCATCAGTCTGCTTTCCTGTTTGGGAAAACTGTTTGAGCGGATCATCCTTAATAGATTGGATGAATTCCTTTCCACTCATCCTGTATTACCAGATTCGCAGTTTGGATTTAGACGCAAGAGATCTACCCATTATCAAGTCCTGAGAGTCGTCGAAACTATTGCTGCGGCACTAAACAGGAAAGAGATTGTTGCTGCCGTCTTTCTGGACGTGGCCAAGGCCTTGGACCGCGTCTGGATGGACGGTCTGATTTACGAACTAATCAAGATGGGGATTCCTGTGGGTCTTACCCGTATTCTGCAATCGTACCTCTCAAATCGAACTTATCAAGTTCAGATCAAATCCTCTGTCTCTAAGAGAGTAATGGCCGCTGGAGTTTCGCAAGGCTCGCTCCTGGGCCCTACTCTCTTCGCACTGTATCTCTATGATATTCCAACATTTAAACGAATTGTTATAGCACAATATGCAGACGATATTGCTTTCATCTCCCCTTCTATGAGAGCTGAACTTGCAACCAAAAGACTTCAGAATTGCCTAGATGTAATGGAATCCTGGTATTATAAATGGAAAGTGAAACTAAGCACCGAAAAAAGTAATGCCATTCTTTTCGGTGGCAAGAGAAATAATAACTCTCGACCTCTAATACTTTTGGATAAACCTTTTACATGGCAAGATACTGTTAAATATTTAGGAGTAACCTTGCACAAAAAGTTAAAGTGGGATCCCCATATACATGGGATCATCACCAAAGTGAATACGGTCCGATGTCAACTAGAACCTCTCCTTGGACGTAACTCTGTTCTGTCTATTGACCATAAGCTCTTACTTTATCACATGGTCATTAGACCCATCATTTTATATGCTTCGCCAATTTGGGCGAATGCAACCCATACCAACATACACAAGATCCAAGTGTTGCAAAATATGATTTTGAGATGTGCGGTCGATGCCCCATGGTTTGTAACTAATAGACAGCTACACAAAGACCTGGGCATCGACCACATCTATTCTTATATTAAGTTTATTTCGCGTGGTTTCTTCGACTCTGTTAGATCCAACCCGCACGAGATTATATCTTGCCTCTTAGACTATAATCTTGAGGTCTTGAATAGATACAAGAGGCCTAAAATGATGGCTTTCAGCACATTGAGCTATCCATTTTAGGTCTCTTGTGCATCCTTATACTTTATTGTTTTTTGATTTCTTGCCCTTTGGGGCCCACCATATCTAAAGTGGTTTACTTTACTATTGTTTTATACTGATGCCAATTAGGCACAAACTTCGATGGAGGAGGTTATGGGTACTTTTGTACCTGGCACTCCACAAACCAAGTACCGATCTACGATCTACGGGGGCTCCCCTCAAAGTAAATCGGAGTTTGCAAATTTTCGAAGCCATTTGATAAAATTCAGATCAGATGCAAAAACTGGGATTTTTTTGTGAAATTATGGCGAGGTGGCAAAATTCATAGCCATAAGGTGAAATACAGGTGAATTATGAAAATTGTGATTGTTGTTGTGTAATTAAGAATAGTTGGGAAACTTGGTGAGTTGGTAACATCTAAACAACATGGCAGAATTCGAAGCCACTTGATGAAATGCAAGTGAGTTGGGAAAATCTAGACTCTTTTTTTTTATGAAATTAACCTGGGTTCGAGCCCCGGGTAAGTCATGGATGTATGTGTCGTTTTTCTGCTGAGGTCCTGCCATCCTCTCAAATCTTTTACTTTGGCATGTAAACTGACAGGTTCCTGTCAGACCTCTGTGGCAAGCAGCTGCTTGAGCGAGTATTTATTTCTTATTTATTTTGCAAAATTGAGACAACTTGGCAAAATTCGAAGTGATTTGGTAAAATTGAGATGAGATGTAAGAAATTGATTTTTATTTATTTTTTAATATTTTGTCCAGTTGGCATTAATTTTTGGGAACTGCCCTACCCCCCCCCCCCACCCCCCAAGGAAGTAAAACTGAGTTCGTCTCTCACATAAGACATAATTAAAATTATGTAAAATATTTATTTTCTCCTTTGGCAAAATTTGATTCCCGATTTGGATAATTTTCGCTGTTCCCCTCCCAACCATAGTCCGCTACGCTCCTGACCATAATCAAGTTTTAGTTCAAAAACTAAGACATACTGTCAAGTAAGGGCCTTATGTGGGGGAAGGGGACTTTCAGAATGCTAGTAAGGTTAATGGAGGCCAAAAATTATTGAACTTGTATATATTTTGCACATTTTCAAAGAATTTTTTTTAAAGTTCTTAAACGAAGATCAAAATGCAATGGGAATCAGTGTGCTTTATCATTTTTCTGCTCGATTGTGTTGCTTTTCGTTTCCTCCGCCTTCATTTTTTTCTAGATCCGGTCCTACTGTCAAGCATAGCTAAAGTCAATTCGACCCAAACATTAGCACAACTAACGTAACCCATTTACAATTACGACAAATATTTATTTTGATTTGTAGCAAACAGAGTCAATAGTTTAGAAATCTGTTTCTTTTAAAAGTTGCGAGGTTCAAATATCCAGAGTTGGTAGAATGTATACAGGGTGATTCAAAAGGTCTTATACAAACTGTAAAGGTAGGTCAGGAATACAAAAACAAACCATTTTTACATAGGAACATATAGCCGCAAACGCCACCCGAGTGTTCTATAGGTACAGGAAGAATCAAAAATAAATGAATACAAGCAAGGTATAACAAAATATTTATTAGACATAATGTTTACAATTTCAGAGGAAATGCTCAATTCTTTCCATTCGCAGCAACACATGCCTCGCAACGTCGACACATGGATCGGCGAACGTGTTCAAAAATGCCAGGCCTCTCACGGACACATGCTGCTGCCTCAACGACTCTTGTGACGAGGTCAGAGGTTACAGGGGTTTCGTACACGAGGCCTTTAAGATAACCCAGAGGAAGCAATCAATGGGGGACAAGTCGAGTGATCCGGTGGCCAAGTGACAGGTCCACCCCAGCCAATCCATCATGCAGAAAAGGTGCTGTTGTGATACGCACAACCAAGGTGAAATGTGCGGGCACCCCGTCATGCTGAAACCACATGCATCGGCGCACAGATACAGGAACATCGTGCAGTAGTTTCGGCAAGACCTCTAATAATATCTTATAACTACGCCCGTCTAGTCATGATGGAAGAAGATATGGCCCAAGCAGTCTCCGATATTGCCCGCCCAAACATTTATGATGAACCGGTGTTGTGCAGCATGGGGTTGTGTAGCTCATGGGTTGTCATGTGCCCACACATGCAAATTATGAACATTGACAACACCCTCACGTGAGAAGGTAGCTTCATCGGTGAAGAGAACCGATGCTGGAAATTCCAGCAGTGCGACACATTTTTGCAAAACCCAATGTGCGAATTCCAGATGCAGGTGATCATCTTCTAATGACTGGACCCATTGCATGCGAAAAGAGTGTAACAACTCATCGTGTAATATTCGCCACACGCTGAGTTGAGGTACACGAATGTGATGTGAAATAGCTTGTGTACTTGGATTGCGTTCAATTTCAGGTAAGACCACTTTTTCCATCACAGGTGTGCGCATCGTTCGGTCCCGACCACAATGGCTGTTCTCAATGTTCTCATGTTATGTAGGGTCTTTAGTCGCTGTACCTCTTTCTCCTCCAGATACTTCGGATAGTCGTGGGAGTATGCCAGATGTTCGCCATGGCAGTTTACACAGCATGCCTTTTCTGCAGTGCATCCTGACTGCTACACACTGCTTTGGATGGACGAGATGATCCAGATTACCACATCGGGCACAGGTGGGGTTGCCCTGGCATGCAGTGGCGGGCATGGCCAAACCTCTGGCATTGAAACAACGCAGAGGGTTTGGTATAAATGTCCCTACCTCGCAATGTAAATACCCTGCCTTGATGGAAGTAGGCAGGTGTGGCGTGTTGAAAGTTAATATTAGTACTCGGCTGTGTGCTAACTTTCCATCACGGCGTGTCAAATCCCGGTGGACTGCTATCACTACCTGGGCTAAAATCTCCAAGAGGATTTCCTCCTCAGAAACTTTGAGGAGGCCCCAATCGGGGATCACACTCCGGGAGGAATTGAGCTTCTTGTGTGGAGTGACTTCCACTGCCACTCCACCAATCGCTGTTACTGTCAAAAGGAGCTCCGAATGTTTGGAGCACAAAGTTTCCACCTGCAGGTCACCAGATCTTAGGCGCTTCACAGATTTCGGTTCTCCCACAAGACCTTTGATAAAAAAAAAATACCCCCCCCCCTCAAGCAGCTGCTTGCCACAGAGGTATGACAGGAGCCTGTCAGTTTATATGTCATAGTAGAAGGTCTGAGAGGATGGCAGGCCCTCAGCAGAAAAACGACAAACAGCCATGCTTTGCCCAGGTCCCTTAGATCAGTAGCCAAGTGCGCTAACCACTCGACCATGGGACGGCAAGTTGATTCTCTTGTTAATTAAAAACTGGGACATGTCTCCAAGCATCTGATCACCTGTAGAGTGGATGACCAGGAACCTCGGAGATGGAGACACACACGAAGACGATGGCGAAGACAAAGAAGATAGGGGTTCGTGGCGAGTCTTCTTTGTGGCATTGGCCAGTGAATTATGAGTTGGAGAACTCATGTTCGGTTTTTGGGATTAAGTGTCCATTGTGGACACTGAATCACGCCCAATTGGGCGCCAGGGCTGCCTGGGCACCATACCCACACAGCAAGTGAGCCAAGCACTCACAACTAAAAAGGAAAATGAAAAGAGAAATGTGACAACCCCAACCTAGGTCTCACAAAAGAAAAAAGGGACGAAATAAGGAAAAGAGAGAAGCAACTCGTTCTCACAAAGGAAAGAAAACTACAAAATTAATAAATCAGTGGGGAGACTTGTAAACTGTTGTCCGGACATGGACAAGGTTACTCACCGTTCTGCATGGTTGACCCTAGCAGGACCTGCCACCAGCCGATTGATCCTGAGGGGGCTGCCCGAGGTCTCCGTTTAGCAGAGGCCAAAGCAGTGTATAGCAGCGGCCCCAGAAGTCACTGTCAAGCCCCACGACAGACAGGCTCCCCAATGGCAAAACGGCCAAAGGGGACCCAACCGTCATGAGCCGGGGAGAGAAGATGGGGACCCACGAGCAACTGCTAGGATCCTCCTTTCTAGGGACACTGGTCTCTGCACATGGCAAACATGTGGGCTAGCATTTAGCACCCTGTGAAAGTAACCGAGCCAGCGGAACCTTCACAAGGTGGTCCCCTCACCACGGTCAGGAGCTCGCACTGAGGGGCCAGACTTGTATAGCGCTGCATCATGTATGTTTCACTGAGTCTGTTGCCGCAGTGCCACCAGATACGGAATTGTCCATCATGGTTCTGCATACTGAAGTGGACTTCATCTGAAAAGACGATGCGATGCCATTCGCACATCCATGCGCGTCGTTCTTGGCACCATTGCTGTCGCATACGCCTGTGTTGTAGAGTCAATGGTAACCGAAGCAATGACCGCCAATCAAAGATGCTGCAGATGACGTCGAACCGTACGTGCGGACACTGGTTGATGTGCAACACACCCTAACTGTTGAGCTGGTTATGAACCTGATAGGCAGTGGCGAAAATAGGCTGGTATCTGGCGGTACGTCATACTGGCAAGAAATTATTTGCTGGTACGATGTACCGGTAAGACATTTTTCAGTAGTGGCTCCGTTAATGATTTCACCTTAATGCTTTTTCAACCGAGAATTTAATTTATTTTAAAAGGGGACCATTTCTTTTAAGAACAACTCCTCGGTTTTTATTAACATTACTACAGTTTAACGCTTTAGATACCAAGCTGGTTAGAAACCGGATACTTGAGATTCCATTTCTACCGACAGAGAGTGCCAAGGGCGAGTGCTAGAAATTGAAAGTAGGGCTTTCTCTCTTTGAACGTTTAGCAAGGAAATTGGGTATAGACAGCAGAACTAGACAGACAAAGGCGACTCCAACCAACCAAAGCCGTCTTTCGGGGGTTCACGGACAATGCACTTTCCCATCCGCCGTAGCTGTCTGGGTTGGGTCTTAATCGCTACTGGAAGCACACCTGGGAACACGGGGTGGTAAATCAAAGAAAGGATATAAACTCACTTGCACATTGAAATCCATTGCAAAGCAGTGTGTACTTGTGATTCTAAAATTTTCGTTTCCAAAATATATATTTTTTTATATTCTGCTGAATTGAAAATTCTAAACATTTCTGGGAATAACGGAAGGCAGATTAATGTGGGCGATGGGGCACATGCTTCCCCAAATTTAAGCAATGAGTTTGAAGTGGGGGGATTTTTTAATGTAAAATCATGGAAAAACAGTTTTTTAAAAATTAGTTTTATCAATTAATCACCTTACATTAAGCTATTAGAGTAACCATAATAGAAAAACTAATACACGTTCTTTTAATTTTATTGTCCCACAAACTTTGGCACATCATTTTTTTAAACATAATTTTCGCTTAGCACACCTCCCTTAATTTTAAGGCAGGAAATATTTGCTATGAATTTTAAATATTAAGTTGGCCTTCCTAGCCATTTCAAAAACTGGTGGTCTGTTTCGTCATCTCCTAAACATATTCGAGTTCTAAACAGACATGTATTCAGAGTATATGCAGACACACAGTAAGAGAATACGCACACTCCTAAACTCTACGACTGAAATTATTTGGAAGATTTAAAAAAAAGAATTTTAGCGTATATTATTTTAATTTTTTTAATTTGAATCTAATTATAAGCTTTAACAAAAGAAAGTAAATATATTTATTCACTCTAGATAAGTTTATTTGAATATTAAATAAAAGGTATTATACGTCTATTAATTTTTACTTTCTCCCTCGTCGATCCTCATAAAGTTAGGTTTAAGCCCTTCAAAAAATATTTTCCACCTGAGTCTTGTCGCCAATATATTACTGGGGAAAACGATTTTGCGATTTTTATTTCAGTGCAGTTAATTTGTTTATAGTGTTTCAAGAGAAGACTTCCGATTGCTGTAAATTTTCTCTTTGTAAGTAACAATATTCCAACTGTTTTTTTTTGTGTTTGAGGTTAAATATTAATAATGAATGGTTTTTGAAAAATCTCTGACTCTTAATATGTACCTGTAGTCTGAGATTTTCGACATCCAAAAACAACCCATACTCAAGGTAATTGCAATGATGAATCCTCCTCATATTTCATCAGTAGTTTATACTGAACTACCAGTTTCGACTTTTATAACCACTATCACTTTCACAGAATTCAGCATATTTGTTAATATTGACTCGCAGCATGTCAACATTGTCGTCTATAGAAAAGAAGTTTGAAATAATGAATAGCTAATGATAAAGGAGATAGTTCAAGAATAAGGCCCACAGAAGATTCAAAATGATTAACAAAAGCTACGTCGGTGATAACTGCCATTTGTTAAATTTATTGAGCTTGACATCGTCCTTGTGATCAAGTGGTTTACACGCTTCGCTTCAAGTTTATGGGACCTGGATTCGAGACCCGATAGGCATGGCTATTTTCTTTCTGCTGAGATCTCGCCTTCATAATTGGTCATCTGACGTCTTAAATCGACAGGCTCTTATCAAACCAGTGATAAACAGCTGTTTGAGAGGTGGAAAAAATTACCTACTAAGAATTTAAATCTCTAATTCTTTTTCATCATTTCCATCCCTTGGAATTTAACCTTCAGTATCAGAATTTATAGCATTTGTATACATACTAGATACGTCGAGTCGTTTAAGCTCCCCAAATATCAGAATCGTTATAATAAAAAAAATTATGATTATCAACTTATAATAAAGATTTTTTCCTTCGAAATATTGATAAAATTATTACCAACTTTTTAATTACGCCAAACAATAAATCTGACATAAAAATAATGCTATAACATGATTTGGGTTCAGCTTTAACGAACAATGCTGTGGAACTGAAAGAAAAAGCCCAGCAGTTTTGCATTATACAAAAGCGATGTTACTTTTCTTGGAACCTTTTATCAGAGTGGATTAAGGTTAGGAGAGAACAGAAAGAATTCTGCCAGGTTCACTAGAAGAGTGGCGTTGCAGTTGATCATTTAGCGGTTACCTCTTAAGGGGGAAAGGAAACAAGCATGAGTGAGAGAGATGAGGAGTTTCGGATGCAATGGTCTTGCAATGGTACAAACGGTAAAAGCATACACGCACGGCCAACTTAATAGTGGCCATTTTCACTCTGTGGTATTAGCGTTGCTGAATCGCTAAGCATTTCTCATTAAGGTGAAGACAAGGTCTATATTGAGGTCAAATCATATGTAAAGTTAAGCGTGCCAGCAATTATGTACATCACGTGTAAAAGTGAAATAATTAATTTTTCTATTGCAGATATGGCCAACCTATAGTACCCTTGACAAGAGTGGAAAGCTAGATGGTTTTGCTTAGCACACAAAATCATCTTGCAACTTTTATGTTGACAAAAGTCACTCTTTTCCTACCTCATTTTGGATGCGGAAACTCTGCAATTTTACATCTATTATCGGGGATAAGTCAGAGACGAAATTTCCGTATGTCATGTAATCATTTATTAAGCTTTATAAATTTTAAAGGCTATTCCAAATCTCCGATAAATGTTATTCTAAAAAAAATGCTATATTTGGCTTCTGAGTTTGAAATATGCAAGTTGAGTATTCAAAATTACAATATGAGTGAAACGTTAATTTTCCTGTCTAAAAAAATTTCTTTAAATACTAAAATAATTTTAAAAACATCTAAATCATATTATTATTATTTTCAATAAGACTGAAATCCAAAAATACAACGGAATCAGAAAGTATTTAAATATATTAATATTTATTTCACATTAAAAATCCCTAAATCTTTCACTATTTGCGGAAAACACGTGAAAATGAGTAAATCTAAGAGCATCGTACTTTCGTCGCCACACACTTCAATTTATTAACTTCTGTTTCTGCTGAGGTCCTGCCATCCTCTCAGACCTTCTACTGTGGCATATAAACTGACAGGCTCCTCTCAGACCTCTGTGGCAAGCAGCTGCTTGAGGAGGTATTTATTTTTTATTTTTTGTAAGACGACTTCATTGGAGTGATCGCCTGTGTGTGATTTTCCACACAGCTATGCTTTGAAGAGTACCGGTAAGAAATAAAATCTACATTCACCACTGCCGATAGGGTGTATGGGCCTGCATTACCAGAGCCGTCGCATGGAGTGAGGACATTTTTATTCTGTTCCCAAGTAAACTTTTTATACAACATTTGTAAAATGCCTAGTTCTTGTCTGCATATTCATATAGGCATCGCATTGCAATCTGCTAATTATTAGTCACGTTTTTGCGTGGAACCGCGGTTTGTGAGTGCATAGTTTACTTGGTTCACACTGTGGCTTAGTTATAATGAGTCTGCTACATTATAGGAAAAATGCTTTGGTGCTGGAATGTCATTACGTTAACCGAACATTTTTTTTGTCGCATTTTCCTATAATATGTACGGGAAAAAAAAATCAGTTATAATGCAAAACTGGCGCCACGGTTGAACATAGTAGACAAAAGCGTAATAAGTATACTTTTAATGCAATTCCAAGAGAGATGGGCGTATTAGGCCAATAAACTTCCACGAGCTTTTGCGTAAATGTAATTAAACAGTTTCATCATCCTAATTATCTAAAAGTGATTGAATAGAATATTTCTCTGGCTGGATAAAGAGGATCAAATCATTGAACGAGTTTTTCAAAAGCAGAAAATTGCTTCAAAGAGGAGAGGATTCGAGTTTCTGCTCTTCGTTGTGAATCATCTGCTTCAACTGCAGTTGAATGATTGTCGTCCATCTCTTGTTTCCTCCCTCGAGCGAGGGCTTTGACCCTCGTGTCATTTGTCATTTGACACGTGTCTGTGAAAAAGATTCCTTCGTCTGCGGGAGGCAAAAAGAAGATTTCGAAGTCTTTAACGAACAGCAAATGCATTTGATGCGATCATTGGCTACAACGTTTCACTGAATTATTCTCTTTCGATGAAAATGCGGGATGAACACGAAAATATGTCCGTGTTGCCAGGGAGATTTCCTTGTAACACGAGAGGACTTCATAAAAGGAGCAGAAAAAAACAAAATGGTAGTTGATCGTGCAAAAAATGGTTTTCCTGCTTCTCTGCTGAAGTGGTCGACACAATGATGTTCTAAGACCAATCAAAAGTTGCAAACTGGATAAATGGATATTCTCCACTTCACTTTCCTTGTGTCGTTAATCACCGCTAAAGGAACATTTCCCGAGGCATTCGTTTGCTTCCAACATCTCACAAGATGAGTTCGGACTCAATATTTTGATCCCAAAACGGCCCGGATCCGAACCTTTTGATAATTATTGGACTCAAGTTGTATTTTAAGACATGGTATGTACAGTACAATAAAAACCAAATCTTATTTTAAAGATCGTGTTCAACTTAAAGAGCGTTAATAGAATTCGTGTTAGTCAGGAACTGAGTGCATTTCCTGTAATTTTAAAATAATTATATTTATGTGAGCAGTTACATTGAGGAAACTTTCCATTTGATCTGTTTTCAATATAGTCATAAGGCACACAAGTATCAGGCAACATTTAGCAAATACTGAAATTTTAAATTCGTGCTTTTTGCACAAAAAGCAGATTTAATATTTTACAAGCTTTTTTTACGCTGGGAACAGGATTCCTAAAAAAATGGTGCCAAGCATGTACTAATCTCTTGTTCAACATCCTCTCCACTGCTGCCTGTAAAAGAAGAAATAGACAAGGAAGCATATCCACATCACGTAAGCAATGCCAGACAGAAGCATTGAGCGCAGAATGGTTTCAACATGATGTCTTGCCATCGTCAACGGACCATTCAAATGGGTATTCATATCCCCATGCTCAAGCAAATTATAAATATCTGTCATAGGCCGAGTGGGTCGTGTCTGGAACCCTTTTTCCATCTGATATTTAGTTGTTCCAGTCTGCATATTTTTAAAGATCGACAAAATGAAATCGACTTATCCAAATTTCTAAAATGCTTTAAGTTTAACTTTAACATTTTTTATGCTAATATTTTAAGTTGCCAAATGGTTATTACTTTCAGCTTTACAACTGTATTGCCTTTTCTTTTTCTTTCTCTCTCAGCTATCTCCTGTGTATACTTCTTTTCTTCTGCGCTGCTAACCTCATTGTACATATTTCGCTATTTTTGGCATGTTTTGAGCGGTGTTTAGCATATATTTTTATATCTTCCTCTCAATCATCATCATCATCATCATCATCATCAAGCAGCCATGGGCTACGGAGGTCCAACCAGACCGTGCAATTTAGTTCTCCAAGCATGTCTGTCCTGAGCTACATCTGCTGCATCCGGCCACTGCACACCAATTCTAACAAGGTCCAGTTTGACATTGTCAACCCACCGCATCCTAGGTCTCCCCTTCTTTCTGAGGCCTTTAGGCACACTGTTCATAACCCTATTCGCCAATCTATAATTATCCATACGGGCAACATGGCCAAACCAACGGAGTCTCTCTCTACACAATATGCTGCTTAAAGCAGGTTGCCGACTCTTTTGCCTAACCTCATCATTAGTTACAAAGTTCAACCACCTAATGCCCAAGATACTGCGTAAGTATCTAATTTCCTGTTATCATGTTCACAAAGTGTCCATGTTTCACTACCATAACTAATCCTAGAAAGAACCAAACTATTATACAGTCTAATTTAAGTCTTTAGGTGTATACGCCTATTTCTCCACACTCTCCATAGATTCTTAAAAGTCCCGGCAGCAATCCCTATTCGTCTGTTAATCTCATGCCGCATATCACCAGTATCTGTTACATAGCTCCCAAGGTAATTAAACTGTGACACCTGCTCAAAACTGCAACCATTCAGATTAACTGAATCACAGCCTGCCTGACCAATTTTCATCACTTTAGTTTTCTCTCTGTTTATAACCAAACCTACTCTACTACCAGTCTCATCAACAGCTGGAATGAAATAGTTCATCTCATCAACATCATTTGCCAAAAGGGCTAAATCATCAGCATAATCTAAATCAGACATTTTCGTATCTCCAGCCCACTTAAGGCGAAAATCTTTCCCTTGAAGTGAATTTCGCATAACATAGTCAATAACTAAGCTAAAGAGAAAAGGAGACAAAATGCACCCTTGTCGAACACCAGAAGTAATGTTAAACCAATTGCTACAAGCCTTATCAGCTCTCACGCATGACTCAGTGTTATTATAGAGAGCTTTCATTATGTTAACTAACTTGTCTGGTATACCATATGATTTTACAATCAACCACAAATTATGACGATCAACAGAGTCGAAAGCCCTTTTGAAATCAACAAAGCTAGCAACCAAAGGTTTCTGAAACTCTAAACATTTCTCAAGAATCTGCCTAAGTGAAAATATCTGAACCACACATCCCCTACCACTTCTGAATCCACATTGCTCATCACGCAATTGCCTGTCAACCAGATTCTTAATTCTATTAAGCACAATCGTGCAAATAACTTTACCTGGAACAGAGAGTAGGCTGATATCCCTATAGTTATCACAAGAACTGCGATCACCTTTTTTAAAAATATGGATAATAATAGCTCTGGTAAAATCCTTAGGGACCATGCCTTTATCATAAAAGATATTTAAAATTTCAGTCATCCAAGTGGTAACCGAAACATTCCCAGCTCTAAGCATTTCCGTAGTAATTTCATCTACCCCTGGGGATTTATGAAGTTTAAGTTTAGAAACAGCCAAAATAACTTCAGATTGTGTTATAGGTCCAACATTAAAGCCACCAATGCATCTATCATCATTGCAAACAATGGGAGTAAAACTACCCATATTGTTTAGAACATCACTGAAATGCTCAGCCCACCTAGCCATGACAGAATCCTCACCTTCTATATATGTTTATCCTTCAATCCCTGTATACCTGTTCGTTTTCTACCACACAAAACATTAACTATCTGGTACAGCTCTCTGCTGTTGTGCTGTCTAACTGCTTCCTCAGCCAAACCATAAAGCCAAAGATTCTTATCAGCAGCTAACTGATCTTTTACACGTCTATTAAGTTCTCTGTAATGCTTTCTATTAGGACTAGTAGGGTATTGATTAAGAACATTCCAAATAATTCTGCCTCCTCTGTTCCTTTTTTTCTAAAAGAGTACTGTTAGTTTCCGAAAAATCCTGTTTAAAATGGTCCCATTCTTCCTCAACTTCAGAGGTTGCCCCTCCTTCTAGATCCGGTTCTGATTGTCAATCATTCAATTGATTATCATGAATCATCGCTTGAAATCATGTTTCATCGCATGAAACATGATATTAGTCTTGATTTGAAACAGTTCTCTGCCTGCACCTCTGCAGGCGATGATGGGATGCTGTCAGAGGAAGTCAATGGACCTCGTAAATGCAGCTCCGATGCTCGCAGTCATCTTCTAATTGTGCTTCGTGACACAGGCGCAGTCAACGATGGTATTCAGACATTGAACGTCTGTCTGCCAGTCGTTAGTTAGTAGGTCTGCTGATCCTCCTATTTGAGCTTTCTTCTGATGCCACCAGAGCCTTGGTCACGTGTAGGTATCCTCCTGTGCATATTGTTGCCAAGAGCGCCCAAGCGTTCGGGCGTCATGACCCCACTAACATCGATTTGTTGTGTTGGCGATCCCAATTCTCAAAACCCAATGATCCAATCCCTTTCAAATTCCATCCTCTGTACGTAACCTTACATGTGTTAAAGGCATTGCATTATTTTGTTTTCCAGTTGATGTTTACTCCGGGTTTTATTTCCCTTTCAGATTGCTCCATTATTGGGTTACATTACTGCACTAATCATCTTGACATGCAAATCATCAGATTAATCCGTCCATTCTTTCTATGCGACGCAACTTCAATGAATACTAATAAGCATATATTTTATATTGTTATGAACATACTTCATATTTTATTCAATCATGAAAATGAAAAGGGAGGCATTGCTTTCCTCATATACCCAATTACTTCCATAGATGTTTAGTTGAAAGATAATTCGGAAGTCATTTCAGCAAAAGCCAAGTGAAAAGTTTCATAACTCCGAAAAAACTCTGTGACTAGTCCAGTCAGTAGCGCAAAACGCTCATGATTTGATGTTCCCAATTCGAATCCCCACTGTGACTGTCTTGACTTTTTTCCCACTAACCTCCACTCTGTCTCGATGATAAAAGGACAGCGATGGGCTTAAAAAGGTCATCGTCCATCGGATCGTACTCTAAGTCGTAACCCTTGTATTGGAAAACCATATCATGTGTGCTGTACCGATTGTAGCTATTTTGACGTTCGGAGCAAATTTCAATATCTTCCGCCAGGAGCGAACTTGAACTCTACCGCCAAGTCTAATATCATATTTTAACGATTAATTTAGCTAAATTCAATATTACTTTTAAAAACAACTGAAAGACATGTGTTGAAATATATGTCATACTTAATCCAGTCAGTCTTATTGCAGGTATGCTCGTTAGTTTGTTTGCAAATTTGACCCCCCTGAAAAAATGTCGTCCGGTGCAGTTGCACGTGGGGTAGCGCCCTTCCTGCATGTGCACGTTAAAGACATGCTGGATGGCCTCAACGAGAGCAGGGGCGGTCATAAATCTCAAGTTTGGAGGGGGCCATTTAGGGACGTATGAAAGATACTGTAGTTCAGAAATGACATTCTTAACTTTAGTAATGGACTATTTAGTAATGGATATCATTTTTAACAGTTTGTCATTTGGTCTTTGAGACAGCGAGCGTGTTAGGTTTTTTCTTCCTAGAAAAGAAAACGGGGATCAAAGCATACTTGATCACAGCAGACCTCTTGGAGGGGACCCCCCCCCCCCCTGGCCCCCTCCTTATGACCGCCACTGGACGAGAGGCTTTTAGATGTCTCATTAGAATTGTCCAAAGAATTTCCTTCCAAACTCTGGGCTCTTGGGGGTCTTTGTGACCTGGTCCTTTTGTAGAGAAAAAGTGCTGCTCCCGAGTAAAACAACATAATCTAAGAGGCTATTGAAATCAAGAGAGGTTCCTTATCAAAGTAGGGTGATTGTCTTTCGTCATGACCTGTGAGATGAAAATTGCGGAAGTTGAAACTGAATTATCACTAAATGAAACACTCCCTAGTGAATAGGAGCAGCTCAAACTATAAGTGGAAAAAATAATTGCTTAAATGCAGCATTTTCTTTTTCGCCTTACAGATAAAGGAAAAGTACTTTCCTCAGTTTTTGTTTTCTAAACCTCCAGTTAATTTTTTTCCATCACCTGCGAGCGTCTTTTGCATTTTTCGATGAAAACGATCAGAATTGGAGGTGCAGAAGTCGTTTGTTTGTTTCGGTCTCCTACCCAACGACCACGTGACCCTTCTCATCCATCGATTGCTTCCATAAACATCCGAATGACGTCATTCGCCAAGCTGAAGGAGATGCGCCTTTTTTTGGAACTCTTCATTCTTTCGCTCTTTGAAGATGGTAACATTCCCTTCTGTTTATTCCAGAATCTAAAGGAGGGAAATTAATTTTCAGTTGGAAAGCCACTGGGTTGCTTTCCCAATAATTGTCTTGCATTCCTATATCGTTATCATTTAACACCAGCGAAGCAATGAATATTGGCCATTTAGCTTTGTTGCAAAATACTTCGGTTACATTCATCGGATCGATTGCATTTTCAGGTTCAAGCACAAAACACTCTAAATCAGATCTCTTGGGTGTTTCCTTGTAAGTGATGAGGAAGACGAGCCAACCAATCAGAGGCGTAGTCAGAAACGTTTCTTAGGGGGTACAGGCTGTTGACAAACCGTGCGACCTCGATTAACCAAGCTTCGATCATCCGATTATTGTTTTAACCAGTCAGTTTGTTGAGCGTCGAATTTTGTACAGATGGCCACAAAGTGATAGAGTTACGCCCCACAAACTCCTTCACCATAGGGTTAAAAACATGTTGAAGGAAAAACAGCAGATTATGGTAATTAAATTTTACAATTTTAAGATTAAAATTTTCAGTAAAATTTATTATAAGGTGTTCAATGGCGCCTTTTTCCCTGAGTAATGTAGCTCGAAATTTTTTAAAAGCTTTCATCACGGACGGAAAAAATTATGCAAATATTTACAGCGAATCGCGTGTTTATAAAAGGAAAACATTTGATTAAATAAGTCGCATTTTATTACGCTTCATTGTAGCAGCCTCTTTACAGTTTTAAGATGATGAACTCTGACAACTATCCATTCTGTGGAGTAATTCTATCGATATAATTTTATATTTATCATTGTACCTTAACATGGTTCTGTTTCTATTTCCTTTATTGTTCATAATATGGCTGTATTTCATTTTTGCTCATCTTTTCTTAATTATTCACATTTCCTCTAATATATCCGATATTTCCACGTATACGAGCCGTATACAGGCCAATTAATCGACATTCTACTCTATTCGGATACCCATATTATAAATACCCACCTGAAGGATTTTGCCATCCTGACAACAATGCCAAACAATACCCTTCTTCCTTTTTTTTTTAAAGGGAAGAAATTACTCCCATACACAAACGAAGAAGCTAACCTAAAAGCTCTGCTGGCTTTTACTGGTAATACAACATACAAATACATACACAAGGACATGCCTACTGATTTAATAGGCACGCTAACCATTAGTCCAGGAATGGGCTAAATGGACATTTAGTGAAGAACATTTTTAACCTTTAGGTTTAAGTACGTCTCAAAAGCCGCTTTAACATTTCCACGCTTTTTATTGTGTAACATCGGTTTTCCCAATATATATGTATTTTCGTCATGCTCATTAACAAATATTATCAGCAATGCTTCTCAGCCATTGTTATTAGATGTGTACCTCATTTTCCTAGCACTAGATTAAGAACAAAATGCATCTGATTTCAGGAAAATAGCTATCCTGTTTTATGTTACATTGCCATCCAGAAATAAAAATACGTTAACAATATGACAGAAAATGAAGCTAAAACTTTCTCAATTTAATCATAATCTCAGTTTTAACGATTTTTAACGAAAAACAAGTTTAATTAATACAGCAAACAACTAGTTTAGAAACTAAGCTTGGTATTCTGAAGTATGCCGTAGATGCCATAAGTATCTGTCAATATAATGTCACAATGAAGTATTTACTTGTAATTATTTCACTTGCCTATTAATGTTTCATTTGGAAGTTATTAGCCATAGAGTGTTGCCACATGCAATGTCTAAATGTCGGGTAGGCAATGTGCAAAACTCTAAAAAAATAAAAGATTTAGTAGTCAAGAAAAAGAAAAGCTATTTCTCACAAATTCCACTGATAATTCAGAATTTCTGTTCATAAATTACTGTTTTAGTTTGCCTTTGCTTTCATTAAAGAAGAATGACCGGAAAGCGGACAAAATAGCGTCTGGTTTCAAAACCGGACAAATGTACTGAAATCGGAACCAACTGCAATAGATATAAAAGTATGAGTCTCTGAACTCGTTACAATTCACAGCGACGTATCGAAAGTGTATGAAACGTGTGCAGCATCTAAAGTATGTGAAATAAATCCCTTTACTTAGGCAGGCGTCCTGTCAGAGCAGCACTTTTTCTCTTCTCGTGGTTTTGTTTCAATATGCTTGAAGATCTAGAAAGAATAATAGAAATCATTACTCAGAATCATTACCAACAGCGGATGTGACTTTAGGACAAACAGGAACGCTTCGATGAACAAGGTCTAGTCAGCCATGACGTCATCTCCCGTTGGTTTTGTTTCTAAAGGGCAAAGTCTGGAAATGAATGAAATCTTCCTCCAGTGTTGCCCTACCCATAAATGCGCTACAGATGCTTGTGAGACTTCTTCCTGAGAAGCAGTTATTCCCTCTGTTTCCGTTTCAAAGAAAACAAAACTCTGACCTCCGAAGTGCTCTCCATTCGAGACAGAGGTCGGCAGTTACAACAAGAATCGCATCTGCGAGTGGACACATCTCGTGCAATGTGACGACAGTAAGGAAGTTACAAACATCAAATTGGCAATTGCTTGTAAGTTAGGTCAAGTCCAGATTCTGCCTCCATTGCTGACTAGTATGTGATCCTATGAAAGCAGTGGATCTTTCCAGAGATTAAAGTAGACGAAAATCGGTTGTTCAATACAATATGAGCGATTAAAGGTTTTCTTTGATGCTTGTAATTACCAAGGAAACTCTTCTGCAAGTCTCCAAATGACAGGAATTTCTTAAACTCTGCAAATAGATCTGCAATAAGTCACAGAGTGTGATTTCGTCTTGCAAGTGTCGAACTCTCTTCACAAAGCTACATTGGCTTTGTTTCATTATGGAAACAGTTTCAGAAACGAGGTCTACCAGTAATTATCTCTTTTAAAATTAAGTGTCGTTTGTGATCGTACCTTTCTTCATTGAGGAGAGGTGAGAGACCGATTTCAAGCCGTGCCCATCACAAGTGAACGTTTCGTCAGGGCCATGTCAGCAATGAGTCCTGGAAGTGACACATGGAGTTGGTTAGTCATCTCATGAGAACAGATTTGCCATTTATCTGAAACAGACCTAATTTCATTTCAGGAATCTTCGACTGGTTTCAGGAAGCTTCATGCTGTTCGCATCTCTTCTGATGAAATCGATTCAAACTCCTCTAATAAATGATAATCCCACACCTGGGGTACGGTCCTTTCTGGAAAAGGGAATTTGAATCTGGAATGATCAGTTCCAGTCTCCAGACTTCAATCTCATTGCAAACTTTCGAATCATCATCCATCACGGAGCGACGTAGCAATGAGTGGCATCCTTTCAACGGGATCAGCAAGCTCATTTCGTATCTGCTAAGGAAGCGCCTGCATGTCCTCTCCGCCCATCGAGTGTCGATGCAGCCACCAATCAATTCATTGGACTTTGGAAATTATTTGAATTTATTTCATTCTTCGTCGTGAAGGACACAGTAGTAGGTTTCCACAGTAACCGTATGCAGTACGTATAAAACACGTTTCGTTATACCCGATTCGTTTTTCTGAGTTTATGACTTCAGTCGTCGCTTAATATATGTTCCTTACTCTTAGAACTTTGTTGATTTCTTTTAATGTCCGTGTTTAAGTGTGAATCTTCGCTTCATCTAAGCTTAAGAATCGGCAAACGCAACATCAGATCTGAACTTTAAATGCCTCAAAGTAGCTCCATCTTTCCTAAACAAGAAAGCTCAGAGAAGTGAAAAAAAACAACAAGAAAATTGTAAGAATGAGAAGTTGTAATATTAATGAATTATTATTAAGAGAAGATTTTCTTTGTTAGAGCTGCATTCAGATGTCTTAACATTTTGTTCTGAATTCTCTCTGCTAATTCCTTTCCTCTATCTGTTTCTCCAGAAAAATATTTCAACACTATATTAGGATCGGATCAAATCGCTTGGATTTTCATTTTAATTGTCTTTTATTTTAACCAGAGTCCTTTCCGCTGTTTGTTTTTCCATACTCCTGAACTGCGGGATTTTTGTCGTTCCTGGTTTCATTTAGTTTTCTGTGCAGCAAAATTATAGTGCTCAGAGATCAAAACACTTCCACTTCCTTTGCCTCTTCGTTTACGTTTGCCAAACTCAGGGAAACCAAGTCATTTTGCCTTAAATGACGTCCTTAACATCTATTTCGTCATATCCGTCGTATATGGAAATGGATCTTTTGATATAGACCTCGAGGACGTCGTGGCGTAGAATAACGTCATAGTCACAACCGATACATTTTTAATGGTTTCGTTTGGCAACCCTGTTTGTTGATCTCTTTCATCTGTTATTTGAAGAATGCAAGCACGCAAAGGGGAGGGAGGAGAAAGAAGGGGGGAGCTCACGAAAAGGTCTTGAAGGGCAGACTTTTCATGCTACACGCTGATCCCACCGAACGCCAACATCCCATTGGCTCTGTTTGCATACGAAGGGCAAACTCACGTGGAAGTGGAAACTCGCGCACAACTTGTTCAAAGGAAAATAAGAGAAGAAAAAAAACGCTGCTTGGGGAGGGGGGAGAAATGGTCACGACCGTTGCCACGGTTAAGAGCTCCAGACGATCATATTCGTTTGACAATTGAAAATTACTTCCACTTATTCTTGATGCTTTTATATCACCTGATTTAAAACTTCCGATACAATTTTTCAGTGCTGCAGCTAAAGGCATTCCAATCTCAAGATAATAAATAATCATTTAGCATAGGTACGAACTCTTTGCTAAGGAATAAAATTCTTTTGATATCTACCAAGGGACAAATTACGAAGTAGCAGAGGACAGCGAAATTCAGGGGACGGCTGTTGGGAGTCTCCCTTTAAGGCAACCCAGACTCTTTGATCGACGGAAAGGGGATGATCAAATCATCTTCATATTCGTCATCTTTTCTGGACACTTAGTGCAGAAATCTGAATGTCGTCGTTAGGAGGGGGGTGGCAGAGAATGAAACTGCGATTATCAGGTGAGCAGGACACACTGAAACCTTCTCGAACATGAAAAAAATGGTTTTTCCAAAAGGAACATAAAAACATTTTCCTAATTTTCTAAAGAAATAAGCTAGGAGGAGCTAAGAGGATCATGAGTCCAACAGATTGAATTAATAATAAGGATTGAGATCGTCTGCTCAGTAGATCCTTTCCCCGAATGAAAAGGATAGCTATAATCTCTCGAGCAGATCCTCTAGCCTCGAATGAAAAGAGAAAGATTTGGATAATGCGCTCGACGGTTCCTCTACCACGAATTAAAAAAGGAATGAGAAGGCTTTGGTCATCTGCCCTCCTACTGCCACTAGACTGAAAAGAACATTTTTTTTTAATTCTCTTTTAAACTTTTGGGGCCCGATGAAATATCTCCTCAATCGTTGCCACATTTCACATTTCTGTTATCTGCAGCAAATAATGGTCCTACTCCCATTATTTGTAATGAAGATAGATGCATTACTGGCTTTGATGCTGCTTCTATAACACAGTCTGAAGTTATTTGGGCTATTTCTAAACTTAAATTACATAAATCCCCAGGGCTACATAAAATTACTACGGAAATGCTTAGAGCTGGGAATGTTTCGGTTAATACTTGGATGACTGAAATTTTGAATATCTTCTATGATAAAGGCATGGTTCCTAAGGGTTTTACCAGAGCTATTATTATTCCTAATTTTTTTTTTTTTAAAAAGCTGATCTTGTGATTCTAGGGAATCAGTCCACTTTCTGATCCAGGTAAAATTATTGGCATTATTGTGCTTAATAGAATTAAGAATTTGGTTGACAGGCAATTGCGTGATGAACAGTGTGGATTCAGAAGTGATAGGGGATGTCTAAAACAGATGTTTTCACTTAAGCAAATTCTTGAAAAATATTTAGAGTTTCAGAAATCTTTGATTACTAGCTTCGTACATTGCAGAAAGGTTTGACTCTGTTGATCGTCATAATTTGTGTTTGATTGTGAGATCGTATGGCATACCAGACAATTTAGTTAACATAATGAAAGCTCTCTATAATAACACTGAGTCGTGTGTGAGAGTTGGTAAGGCTTGTAGCAATTGGTTTAGCAAGGTGCATTTTGTCTCCTTTTCTCTTTAGTTTGGTTATTGTTTATATTATGTGAAATTCACTTCAAGCGAAAGATTTTGGCCTTAAATGGGCTGGAGATAAGA
Source organism: Ryuthela nishihirai (assembly GCA_038380435.1). Lineage (NCBI taxonomy): Eukaryota > Metazoa > Arthropoda > Arachnida > Araneae > Heptathelidae > Ryuthela > Ryuthela nishihirai. The sequence continues at coordinate 10,197,617 of JAWZYU010000020.1, read as the reverse complement.
AAATTTCTGACAGATTATGCTGATGATTTAGCCCTTTTGGCAAATGATGTTGATGAGATGAACTCTTTCATTAGGGCTGTCGATGAAACTGGTAGTAGAGTAAGTTTGGTTATAAACCGAGAGAAAACTAAAGTGATGGAAATTTCTCAGGCAGGTTATGGTTCAATTATTTTCAATGGTTGCACCTTTGAACAAGTGTCTCAGTTTAATTATCTTTGGAGCTATTTAACAGATACTGGTGATGAACAGAAGAATAGGGATTGCAGCCAGGACTTTTAAGAATCTATGGAGAATGTGGAGAAATAGACGTATACACCTAAAGACTAAAATTAGACTATTTAATAATTTCGTTCTTTCTAGGGTTAGTTATGGTAGTGAAACTTGGACGCTTTGTAAGCAAGATAACAGGAAACTAGATGCTTTTGATTCTAGGTGCTTATGCAGCATCTTGGGCATTAGGTGGTTCAACTTTGTAACTAATGATGAGGTTAGGCAAAGGAATCGTCAACCTCCTTTAAGCAGCATATTGTGCAGAGAGAGAGTCCATTGGTTCGGCCATTTTGCCCGTATGAATAATTATAGATTGACGAATAGGGTTATGAACAGCGTGCTTAAAGGCTTGAAAAAAAAAAGGGAAGACCTAGACTCTTGCAGTAAAATTTAAACAAAAATTAATATCTTGAATGTCATCTGTTATTATGCCCCCACAGAGGACTCTGATGAGAACGAGAAGGATACGTTTTACAGCCAGCTTCAGGATATTTTGAATTCTGTGAAGAAAGGAGATATTTCTCTTGTGCTAGGTGACTTCATTGCTAAAGTTGGTACTGACTCTGACCTTTGGGCAGGAGTTTTAGGTTCCTTTGGCATTGGTAGTTCCAATGGCAATGGGGAACGTCTCCTACAGGTAAGTAAACTTTATGGTTTACAAATAGCAACACATGCTACAAACACCGGGACATTTATAAATATACATGGGTTCAAGTGATGTATATTTATTAAATTTACATCAGGTGAAACCCATGCACTTGTCTAACTCCACTAGCAATGCTAGTGGCGTTAGATGGTTACACAGGAATATGATAAATTATATTTTAATTAACAGCAAATGGGCTAGTTCAGTTAGGAATACCAGATCATACAGGGGAGCCGAACTTGGGTTTGACCATTACCTGGTCAAAAGTGTCTTGCAGCTGAAGCTTAAGAAATGTTGTGCTAAGGTTAAGAAAATCATACCATGATAGGCTACTTAGTCATTATGACAATCGTGCTTTACTTACTGCTGAAGTTCAGAAAGGATGGGATCAGTTTAAACAGGCTTTTCTTGAAACCAACAGTACTCTTTTGGGTAAAAGGGAACAGAGAAAACAAAATTATTTGAATGATAAGGCTATGGAATTTGTTTCTGAAAGAGGGAAGTACAGGATTAATATGAATCAACAACCTACTAGCCCTAACAGAAGGCGTTAGAACGAGCTTAATTAACATGTAAAGAATCAGTTAACAGCTAATAAGAACCTTTTGCTTGATACCTTGGCTGACAAAGCAGAGGAAGCAGTTAGACAGCACAACAGCAGGAGGTTGTACCACATTGTTAATGTTTTATGTGGGAAGAAACAGGTACACAGGGATTGAGGGATAAACATGACGAGGTGGTCGAAGGTGAGGATTCTGTGATGGCTAGGTGGGCTGAGCACATGAGAGATGTTCCAAATGTAATTATTTCTACTACCATTGTTTGTAATGAAGATAGATGCATTACTGGCTGGCATGATGGCCCTATATCACATTCCGAAGTCGCATTGGCTATCTATAAATTAAAATTGCATAAATCCCCAGGGGTGGACGAAATCACCACTGAAATACTTAGAGCTGGGAACATTTGTGTTGTCACAAGGCTGACTGAAAATTTTAATATTTTTTGTGATGTTCCTAAGGATTTTATTAGATCTATCATTCTCCCAAATTTTGAAAACGGTGATCGCAGTTCTTATGATAATTACAGGGGAATTAGTTTACTTTCTGTTCCAGGTAAAGTTCTCTGCATGATTATACTTAGTAGAATTAAAGATTTGGTTGATGGACTACGTTTTGAACAGTGTGAATTCAGAAGTGGTAGGGGATGTATTGATCAAATATTTTCACTTAGGCAGATTCTTGAGAAATGTTTATAGATTCAGAAACCTGTGGTTACTAGCTTTATAGATTTCAAAAAGGCTTTTGACTCTGTTGATCGACATAATTTGTGGTTGATTGTTAGATCATATGGAATAATTGATAAGTTAATGTAATGAGAGCTCCTTATAATAATAACTCTCAATCATGTGTGAGAGTTGATACGTCTTGCAGCGATTGATTTAGCATTGCTAGTGGAGTTAGACAAGGGTGCATTTTGTCTCCTTTTCTCTTTAGTTTGATTATTGATTGTGTAATGCGAAATTTTTTGCAAGGGAAAGATTTTGGCCGTAAATGGTTTAGAGATTTCAAAATTTCTTATTTAGATTATGCAGCTGATTTGGCCTAGTTGGCTACTGATATTGATGAGATGAATTCGTTCATTAGGGCTGTTGATTTCAGACTGGTAATAAAGTAGGCTTGGTGATAAACAGACAAAAACCAAAGTGTGAAAATTGGTCAGGCAGATGGTGCTTCATTTGCTTTGAATGACTGTACTATTGAGCAAGTGTCTCAGTTTAATTATCTTTGGAGCTATTTAACAGATACTGGTGATGTGCGGCATGAGATTAACAGAAGAATAGGGATTGCTACCAGGACTTTTAAGAATCTATGGAGAGTGTGGAGAACTAGACGTATACACCTAAAGACTAAAATTAGACTGTATAATAGTTTGGTTCTTTCTATGGTTAGTTATGGTAGTGAAACTTGGACACTTTGTAAGCAAGATAACAGGAAACTAGATGCTTTTGATTCTAGATGCTTACGCAGTATCTTGGGCATTAGGTGGTTCAACTTTGTAACTAATGATGAGGTTAGGCAAAGGAGTCTGCAACCTCCTTTAAGCAGCATATTGTACAGAAATAGAGTCCGTTGGTTCGGCCATGTTGCCCGTATGAATAATTATAGATTGACGAAAAGGGTTATGAACAGTGTGCCTAAAAGTTTCTGGAAAAGGGGGAGACTTAGGATGCGATGGGCTGTCAAGCAGGACCTTGCTAGAATTGGCCTAGAGTGGCCAAATGCAGCAGCTGTAGTTCAAAAGAGACAGGTCTGGAGACACACAGTCTGGTTGGACCTTCGTAGCTCATTCTGCATGAGAAATTTGTATGTATGTATGTACGTATGTATGTATGAAAGGCGTAGTTCAATTCGGCTTTCCGGCAACGAGCAAAAGTAATTTTCTTGAATAATTGCCAAATTATTTTAATAAAAAAAAGCTTAAGTGTTCTGTTCAGATCTTAAATTTTCCTCCTTTAATGAATTGCTCGAAAAGGTCGCATTCTTCGCGTTCTGTGTGCAGTTATTCCTTTCTTCCAGTCAATTTTTGCATAAAGTGAAAAAAAAAATACCTCTTAATCAGCTACTTACCACAGAGGACTGCCAAGAGCTTGGCAGTGTAAAGGGCTGTAGAGAAGATCAGTGAAAATATGAGACCGCAGAAGATGTCAACAAGACAAGAAAGAAAAGATCCGTGTCTTCTTATTCAGGGCTCGAACCCAAGTCTTCTGATCCGTGGCCAAGCAGGCTAACGGCTCTGCAACCGGGCCTGAAATAATTTCCGTTTAACGGTGGCAGCAGTTAAGAATCTTGCGAATGGATGTTCCCACCAAATGGCGAATACAAGAGCGAGAGAGCCAAGATCAAGGAATCTCATGACTCACTTGTTTCAGAAGTGAGGACCAGTGTTGCTTCGAAGCTGTTATGCGAATGATAATTTTAAGTCCAGCCATTCTCTTTGTGATACGGAATATATTTTCTTCTTTGTCTAGTTAGCTCTTCGTCACATAATATGTAAATTGACACAAAGTGAAAATCAGAAGAAGAACGCCTCCCGTTTGGGGCAATAGAAGCGAGGGGCTCAGTCCGTAGCACACCAAGGCTCTTATTTTGTAGTTCCCAGGTTCGAGTCTGAGCTGTGCCAGAGTTGAGATTTATCTCTGCTAAAACTCCACCCTTCCTTAGGTCAGTAGAGGACAGCGATGGTCTTGGAAAGGCAGCTGTTCGTCGGATGGGACGTTGATCTGTGACTCATGTATAAGGAACACCATGCTCAGTGCACGTTAAAGAACACGCTGGATGGCCTTGAAAGGAAGCAACCATCTGTCTTCCAATAGCTGTCCAGTAGGTGCCCTTATCTCGACTTTCTGTGACTTCTCGAGGTCCTTGTGACCTGTCCATTTAGTCCATTATATGCAAAAAAGAAAATGCCCGTAAGAAGTTTTGTCCACGTTTGGCGAGCTACGGAACATTACTTAAGAGCTAGGGAAGGTTTTGTATCACTTTACTTCTCATTGTCGCATGGTCGGGAAATAAAAATATGCAGTGCCTAAGGTCTGTAAATGGTAGCTAGGTAGTCACTGGAAGTAGAGCTATGCACCAATTCCTTGTGATGATGAATAGAACCGGCCAGGCCTAGCACCTAATGTCCGAACCCGCCTTCTCGTGGTGCAGACCGTTAGTATCTTTCAAAAGAGATACTCTCTTGTGGAAGTGAACGGAAGGGGAGGGCTGCCAGATTAGTGTGGCCTACTGATCTGGATATCTGTGGCTACTTTTCTTTTTTTTCTACCCTGCTGAGGAGGTCAACCACACAGGGTCCTGGTGCTTACCATATAAACCCACTGGACTGGACAGATATATGGCTCTGAGCTTGATTATGGATCCTGATTTTGCTGCACTGGTGGGCTTCTGTGGAGGGAAAATCATCCGCTGTGTTTTCTGTTTGTTTGTGGGTTGACAGCCCCAAGTGAATAGATTCACAGGATATGTTTATCAGCTGGTGGATAATCCTGGGCAGAGGTCATCGCAGGCACCTGAACTCTTTGCTTCTATTGGCATCGTCAAATTCTACATTGGAGGAAGTCTTCCAGTGTAGATGGCTTCAGCCTTTAGTAGTGGGGGAACGGGTCTTTGCCCCATGTCTGCAATTAGGGGGCTGTTTGATATTGTCGGCATTCCCTCTATCAATAAACATAGTTTCTTTAAACATCCCACTAACCATTTTCTCTCCATAGGTAGTTGGAATGTGAGGACTCTGCACAGAGCTTTTTCTCTTGATGTCCTCACACAAGAATTCCACCATTATAATTTAGATATTCTCGGCTTGCAAGAGACCAAATGGACAGAAAAAGGTCAGATTCTTAAAAATAATCTTAAATTTCTCTTTTCAGGGAGGGACGGCAATAAGCATCACCAAGGCGTGGGTCTGCTTCTCAGCAGACACGCTAGTGATGCTCTTCTAGGATATGAGTGCATTAATGAAAGGTTTCTTACAGCAAAATTTCAGACAAGCGTTAAAGACCTGAATGTTATCTGCTGTTATGCCCCCACTGAGGATGCCGATGAGGATGAGAAGGATAGGTTTTATGAACAACTTCAGGATATTTTGAATTCTGTCAAGAAAGGAGATATTACCCTTGTTCTTGGTGACTTCAATGCCAAAGTTGGTCCTGACTCTGACCTTTGGGGAGAAGTAATAGACCCTTTTGTTATTGGTAGCTGCAATGGCAATGGGCAACGTCTCCTACAGGTAAGCAAACTCAATGGTTTAGAATAACTAACACTTATTACAAACACCACGACATACATAAGTACACATGGGTTTCACCTGATGGGCTGCATAAGAATATGATTGATTATATATTAATTAACAGCAAATGGGCTAGTTCTGTTAGGAATACTAGGTCATATAGGGGAGCTGAAGTTGGATCTGACCATTACCTTGTTATAAGTGTCTTGCAGCTTAAATTTAAGAAGTGTTGTGCTAGGGTTAAAAAATTTACCTCTAATTATGAAGCTCTGAAAGACCCAGTTATAGCCAAAGCTTACCATGATAGGTTACTTAGTCATTATGACAGTCATGGTATGCTTACTACTGAAGTTGACGAAGAATGGGAAAATTTTAAACATGATTTTTCGGATACTAACATTACTCTTTTAGGAAAAAAGGAACAGAGGAGACAGAATTATTTAAGTGATAAGGCACTTGAGCTTATTTCAGAAAGAAATAACTGCAGGAATGTTCTTAATCAGTACAATTAGTCCTAATAGAAAGCATTGCAGAGAATTTAATAAACGTGTAAAAGATCAGTTAGCTGCTGATAAGAATCTATGGCTTGAAGGCTTGGCTGACAAAGCCGAGGAAGCAGTTAGACAGCACAACAGCAGAGAGTTGTATCAGATAGTTAATGTTTAGTGTGGTAGAAAACGGACAGGTATACAGGGATTGAAGGATAAACAAGGTAGGGTTATAGAAGATGAGGATTCTGTCATGGCTAGGTGGGCTGAGCATTTCAGTGATGTTCTAAACAATGTGGTTAGTTCTACTCCCATTGTTTGCAATGATGATATATGCATTGGTGGCTTTAATGTTGGCCCTATAACACAATCTGAAGTTATTGTGGCTGTTTCGAAACTTAAACTACATAAATCCCCAGGGGTAGATGAAATTACTACAGAAATGTATAGAACTGGGAATGTTTCAGTTACCACTTGGATGATTGAAATTCTGAATATCCTTTATGATAAAGGCATGGTTCCTAAGGATTTTACCAGAGCTATTGTCATCGCTATTTCCAAAAAAGATGATCGCAGTTCTTGTGATAACTATAGGGGTATCAGCCTACTCTCTGTTCCAGGTAAAGTTCTTTCCATGATTGTGCTTAATAGAATTAAGAATCTGGTTGACAGTCGATTGCGTGATGAGCAATGTGGATTCAGAAGTGGTAGGGGATGTGTGGATCAGATATTTTCACTCAGGCAGTTTCTTGAGAAATATTTAGAGTTTCAGAAACCTTTGGTTACTAGCTTTGTTGATTTCAAAAAGGCTTTCGACTCTGTTGATCGTCATAATTTGTGGTTGATTGTGAAATCATATGGTATACCAGACAAGTTGGTTAACATAATGAAAGCTCTCTATAATAACACTGAGTCGTGTGTGAGAGTTGGTAAGGCTTGTAGCAATTGGTTTAGCATTACTTCTGATGTTCGACAAGGGTGCATTTTGTCTCCTTTTCTCTTTAGTTTGGTTATTGATTATGTTATGCGAAATTCACTTCAAGGGAAAGATTTTGGCCTTAAATGGGCTGGAGATACGAAAATTTCTGATTTAGATTATGCTGATGATTTAACCCTTTTGGCAAATGATGTTGATGAGATGAACTCTTTCATTCGAGCTGTTGATGAGACTGGTAGTAGAGAAAGGTTTGGTTATAAACAGAGAGAAAAATAAAGTGATGAAAATTGGTCAGGCAGGCTGTGATTCAGTTAATCTGAATAGTTGCAGTCTTGAGCAGGTGTCACAGTTTAATTATCTTGGGAGCTATGTAACAGATAATGGTGATGTGCGGCATGAGATTAACAGACAAATAGGGATTGCTGCCTGGACTTTTAAGAATCCATGGAGAGTGTGGAGAAATAGGCGTATACACCTAAAGACTAAAATTAACTGTATAATAGTTTGGTTCTTTCTAGGGTTAGTTACGGTAGTGAAACGTGGACACTTTGTAAACAAGATAACAGGAAACTAGATGCTTTTGATTCCAGATTCTTACGCAGTATCTTGGGCATTAGGTGGTTCAACTTTGTAACTAATGATGAGGTTAGGCAAAGGAGTTTGCAACCTCCTTTAAGCAGCATATTGTGCAGAGAGAGACTCCGTTGGTTTGGCCATGTTGCCCGTATGAATAATTATAGATTGGCGAATAGGGTTATGAACAGTGTGCCTAAAGGCCTCAGAAAGAGGGGGAGACCTAGGATGCGGTGGGCAGACAATGTCAAACAGGACCTTGTTAGAATTGGTGTGCAGTGGCCAGATGCAGCAGACGTAGCTCAGGATAGACTTGCTTGGTGAACTAAATTGCACCGTCTGGTTGGACCTCCGTAGCCCATGGCTGCTTGATGATGATGATGATGATGATGATGATGATGATGATGATGATGATGATGATGATGAGTGCCTAACGAGACAAATGTAAGATTGTGAGAGAGATCTTCGCACATGGCCCAAAGAGAGAGAGACGAGACAAAAAGCAATCTGTTTGATGTTTCTTCAGGTGAATGAACTAATATTTCTTCTTGTCATTTCTAAGTCATCTTCATGTAATTTCTAATTATTTCTTGTAATTTATTGTGAAGTATTTTGGTTCAATCTTTCGTTTGAACCAAAAGACTTCACAATAAATGGTTATTTGATTAATTGATGTTAATCAATCTATTAAAAGCTTCCAAAAGAAAGAAAAGAGATAATTCTTGAAGCAGAAGATGATGCAATATGTCGCAGCATTTTGAACAGGCGCTTCAATCAAACAGTTTGATTCTTGCATCTATTGAGGTAAGTCCTTCTTTCATTAAATCCTCTCTGAAGCTGACTGCGATTTTTCTCCAACTCTCTTAGCCTCTTACTTCCGACAACTCTTCAGTTGAATTTATTTTCGTGACTACATCTCAATCTCACAAAAGAGCACGCGCTACCATCGCTGCAGCCGCATCGGATGCCTGTTTTCTGGGAGGCACGTGCTACCGCTAGCTGATGATTGAGGCATAAGGTGCAAGTTTCTATCTCTCTCGTTTTGGATTTCAAAACTTTAGGGTTGACTTTGAAGTTGTTATCTCTAACAAGAGTGGATTAGCTACGGTATTGACGTCTCAAAGTGAAATAAAAAAGTTGACTTTTTCAAAGTCCTTTCCTTACGACACATTTAGCTGTTCTTAATTCCCCCCCCCCCTTTTTTTTTCGAAGCTTTTTGTAGCTGACCCAATTACCATTCCCAATGAAAAACCTATCACTCGAAAAGAACGCCTCTCCTCTTTTACTGATCTCTGAAATTTTTGTCAGTAACAAGAAGAGAAATTAATACCTTTTCGTAATGAAAGGTGAGACCGTTTCCTTTTTGCGTCGTTTCTGAACACCATTTAACTTTTATTGAAGATTTCTACTCTACGTTTCATGAAGCCTAGAGCAAAAGATTTCCGATAAAGTGGTTCTCGATGGGAGTAAAGTTTTTTGATAGCCAAGAGAAGATTTTCTTCTGTCTAAAAGCCTAAATGGAAAAGTTCATCCCCCCCACCCTCCTCCTCGCCACCACCGTGCTAGATATCTCGGATCGAAAGTGTAAAGGAAAAGAAAGATAAAGGAAAAAAAGAAGATAAAAGAAAGATTCCACAAGATAATTTTCCCCATTTCAAATAGATGAAAGAATTTTTCTTTTTCTTCCTCGGAAAGCGTCTGAAAGTTACTCTGTTTCCCAGGAGCATTGCCACGTGTTCATACATCAGAGAGAGAATTTTGTTGAAAAAAAAACTGTGTTAGGAAATAGAGAATCGCTCATCGTCTGGTTTTGACAACTAATAAAACCAGACGAAATCATCAGTAATAGATTTTATTCAGGCGCCATTCAGCATCTGACAAGTGGCACGAGACGATTGTGTTTCGTACTGACCAATGGCATTAAGAGTTCAAAACAGTTATGCAAATTCGAGATGAATCTGAAGGTAATGAAAAAAATACTTAGATCAGGAGCTGTACATAAAAAAATTGGCTTTGCTGAAAGTGTATACTGGCCAAAAGTACATGTCGATTGTCACTTATTCAATTCGTTGCTGTTGCTTTTAGGTTCCATCATCATCATCATCCTCAAGCAGCCATGGGCTAGGGAGGTCCAACCAGACCGTGCAATTTAGTTCTTCAAGCAAACCTGTCCTGAGCTACATCCGGCCACTGCACACCAATTCTAACAAGATCTGTTTGACATTGTCTGCCCACCACATCCTAGGTCTCCTCCTCTTTCTGAGGCCTTTAGGCACACTGTTCATAACCCTATTCGCCAATCTATAATTATTCATACGGGCAACATGGCCAAACCAACGGAGTCTCTCTCTGCACAATATGCTGCTTAAAGGAGGTTGCAGACTCCTTCAGGTGATCTAATTCAAGTGTGCAGAGAAGGACTCGAGGTTTTTAAAATAAAATAATAGACAATGCGCATTTCAATTGAAAATGGAAACTTACTAAATTGCAAATATAGTTATCTTGCGAATTTTATAACACTTCTGTAAATCGCATTTTTATGAAATCTCCAAAAGGATATTATAACGCCTCTACTTGTTTTCTCAACAATCTGTAACTTCTCCACTTCTTAAGTTGTCCCCATTCTGCGGAACCACCAATGGCCAAATTAGACAAATTTCCATCTATAACAACATAAATAGTGTTTGGTTTGTTTTTAATTTAAAGTGTTTTGTGACCTGGAATACTGCGTATATTTAAATAGACTGGGTTCAAACAAAAACTGATGTTTCGTCAGCGACCACGTTTCGCAGTTTAATTCCCGTTTGTTTCAGAGCAACTGATTCTTTGGAAGAATATCCCCTCTTTGCTGAAGTGAGCTTTATGACAGGTTTGGGATATTAAGCAAATGGAAGGATGAAGTGTTTTAAGGAATGGTGAAGAAGATTATTGATACGGCAACTATATTAGAAGCAGATGAGGTTGGTACTTCATCTTGAGATGAGCTTAAGTGATGCTCTCTGATGCTAGACTCTGCAGAGAACCTTTTTCATGAAGTCTTTTCCTTTACCAGTCTCATTGTTCAAATGGCTCTTTCCCAATCAATTCTTTGCAGCAGTGGTTATCAAACTGATTTCCGCCAAACGCAGATGAAAGAAACGGGATGACGAGGCAGATTTCAGATTGCAAATGTCGTCCGTTACACCAAGTGTCGAATTTTTATTCTCATTAGAATAACCGCAAACGTCTAGGCGAGAAATTCGATATTATTTTTTTTATTGTAATTATATATTAATTTATTATTTTTTTAATTTTATACTATTATTATTATTTTAATTTTTCACGCGAATTTTTATTTTTGTGCGTATTTCCAAATTTACAAAAATTTAGGGTTTTACGAATGATGTGAGTTTGAAAAATGGTTTCGCAGCTGAAAAAAATTAGAAAATCTCTGGTTTACAGGTGAAGTATGCCCAGTGCCTAGGCTACAAATCTTAGGCGAGGGGAAGGCATTTCCAAAGTCTATTCTTTACGAAAAAACTAGAATCTTCAAATCATATTTATCTGAGAAATTTATTGATTCAAACAACTTTTCGCTAAAATTTCGAATTTGCAGTACAATGAAGTCTCTTTAGAATAAATGAAATAATCGTTTCCCGTATGGAATATATTCACGCGAGGAATGGAATGCTCCTAAATTACGAGAATTCTTTTTTCCCCTGAAATATAAATACCAATAGGAACCGATTATTTCTCAGATGAAAACCAAAAAATTCTCATTTCTTTATTTCGTTTACTAGAGGGCTGTAAGGAGTCTGCTTCAATATTTTGCGATGAGGTGAAAAGTTTTGTGTTTTGAGGAAGTTTGTGATGTACATAGCGAAGCAAACCACGTGAAGAAACGAAACACCAAGCAGATCATTTTGGCGCAAAAGTAATAAAATATTCCTTTTTTTGGAAAAAAAGAAATTCTGAGAAATTTAATTTACAGCAACAAAAAAATATATTTTAATAAACAGAAGGAATAGTTTCAACTGCATCGATCTGGTAAATTGAACAAATGACGAAATTATTTTCTGAAACCTCTCTTTCGAATTGAACGGTAGATTTATGTAAAGAGTCGTCTGCGAAAAATAACCAGAGTGGCAGCAGACATCGTTCTCGTTTGCTTCGATTGTTGAATGAACACCGAATGCATCCTCGGGAGCTGAAATTTCCTCTCAGCATTCAGAATCCGAATTTCTAATCAGCGATGGTTATGAGGCTCTGAAGGTCTCAGCAACATATATCGCCAAAGGTCCTCCCCGCTAATCGGGTGTTGAGAGGGGGAAGGGGGGGCTCAGCGGAGAGCAATCCAGCCCCGTCATCTTCAGTTTCCAGGTTCGAATCCTAAGTGTGCCAGCATTGAGATTTACTTCCTCTCAACTCCCACCTGTCCTCAATTAAAAGATCGACACTGATGGTCTTGGAAAGGCCGTCGTCCGTCGGATGGGATATTTAGCTGTTTTTTTGTGTGCAGAAGATTCCTACCTGTTCGTGTGAAAGAACGAAGTAGTTGGCCTTGATAGGACGCTTCGAACTCTGTCCTAATAGCTGTCCAGTGTCTCTCCTTCCCTAGACTAACTCTGAGTATTTGGGATCCTTGTGACCTAGACATTTAGCCCATGGTGTGCGCAAAAGTGCCGCTCAGAGGCAAAACAACCGAAAAACAGTGACTCAAATACTGAACTCTTCCAATTGGATTATTTCTTTTACCTTCTGAGTGGCACTTTCTTTTGTTGCCTACAATGGGCTAAATGGCGAGATCGCAAGAACCCCAAGGGTTCAGAATTGGGTTCATGAAAGGCATTCACTGGACAGCTGTTAGGAGACAGATGAAATCATCATCTGTCTCAAGGCCATCCTAGAGTGTTCTTTAGCATGCACATGCTCTGATTCGGGGCTTAAGAAACGTATTATCCCGACGGACAGCGGACGTTTCAATGTTATCGGTGTCGCCTTTCTCACCGAAGGCAGAAAGGGGGTTGTTGCGGAGACACATTTCGGTGCTTACACAATTGGGAGTGAACCGAGGACATCAAAAATTATCCTGGCCGGGGTTCACAGCCTACTAAAACATGCTCCCATTGAAAACCAAAGGTCGATATTTTTTATTGCGATGTCAAAACTTTCTTGAAATTTCGCATAAGAAAAAAATAAGAAAATTTTCCATTTCCTGAATAGAATTTTTCTGATAATTCAAGAATTATTTGCACTATAGATATCAATGACTTGGAATTATTTATAGAATCAGAACGAAATATTTCATTTTGAAACAAAAACAACAATATAATTTAGGAACATATAAAGTAATTTTGAAAAAAAAATATATCAATTTCTGTTTTTCAGCAAACTCAAAATAAAACAGCACTAATCTCTCTTTTTTTGTTATTAACTTTTCTTGTTTGAAAGATGCATTTGCATCGTTCATTCCATGACGTAACTCAGCTGTGTTGGCATTCTGCCAGGATGCATTGGGATGCCAGAAAATAATAAACTCCCTGAAGAATTTTCCACAAAAAAGAAACATTTATTGATGAACTTGCTCTCATTAATCATTTTGTACAATGTTTAATTTAACCTAACGAGGAGGCGATTCAACAGCAACAGATGCCCACACTGGGAATAAGATCGAGCATCTTAATTAGGAATTTAAACTCTATTCAGCTTCAAATATAAAACGCATAATTTGAGAGAAATCATTCATTTTCGCTCATAATTATGAAATAATATTCTAGAAGCTGGAACGTTCTTTATGAACACTGAAAAATACTGAATTTTGCTAAATTCCGTGTTTAGATTCAATGTTCAGCTTCCTTCCTATTTTTTGTGTCCAGTGCTGAACTCCCTTCCTCTCTTTCGGTTTTAGGGTCCTGGTTTCCTATTTTCCATTTCTTGTGTTCAGTGTGAATTGCTTTTCAATAATTTTATTCAATGATTTTCAATAATTTTCATATTATATAATTTTAATATTATGATAATTATAATAATTTTCATATTATGATTTATTACAATAATTTTCGATAACAATGAAATGGGCCCTTACCCTCGCCCGAGCCCATCTCATTGTTATCGATTCTGTCAACGAAGCCAGTGAAATATTTTTGAGAATCAGGAAATGAATTTGCAAAGTTTTTGGGAAAAAGGATTAAAGGGAAGTGACTAGGTGGCGCTTGTAGCTCTTCAGGTAGTAGTAGTAGTTTTCTCTACCAAGTGGATTTTTCAATAGCACATCTCTTCCAGAATTGGAGTGTAAGAGGCTGAGGACATCTAGCTTTATTTTCTTTAATTTTTTTATTTATGTTCATTTTTATTTTTGTTCATAGGTCTTAAAAACTAGATTTCGATGCTTATGCTAAGCAGCAGGGGCATATCTCAGAACGGGTCCGTCGGGTCAAGGTTCATCAATAAACCTTTAGAGGAAATGCATGAAAACATTTTATGTAGATAAGTGCAAATGTATAACAGATGGATAGGTATTCCGAAATATCACACAGAAGAGGAACAGGATGTGTTACAAAATTGTTGCCAGAGTAGCGGTTTTCCCATTAATCTGGGGTTTTCACCCTCGTCGAATTAAATATGATATTTCATTTAAGGGACATTTTGTGCAGTTCCTGTAGCAAAGGAAAATAAAATGTGGTGCCAAAATTATCTACTAACTAAAGGCTTGTTGACATTCCAAAACACAACATAATTTTAACTGTCTTTCGATTAAATCAATTCAGAATTAAACCATTTTGTGTTTGTGGTTCTCGTGAATCGTACGTACGGTTGAAACACTTGCTCAATGCTACGAAGATCTCATCAGAAATATAAGAAAGAGTGGAAAAAGAATTCTTTTTTCTTCCTAACACTCGTTCAGGGTACGTCTGATGCTAGGGAGGTTTCCTCAGAAGGTTAATTTTGCCTGGTCTCAGACTCAAAGGAAGTTTAGACACTTGTGAATTTTTTTATATTAAAGTTACTTTGGGTTGTTTTACCTCTGAGCTGTACTTTTTAAGCTAAATGGCTAAGCTATAAGGAGCCAAGGGCTCAAAGAAACACGGCTAATCTCAACTCTTGGCCACGTGGACTCGGACCTGGGAACTAGAGATTACGAGCCAGGAGCACTACCGACTGAGCCAACCCCCTATCTTTTGATGTTGGATTCAAGAACTGAAGATAGAATTTGTAACTGACAGACATCGGATAAGCCATAGATGTTTCTTTTCTGGTGTTGTTGTCTCTCTGCTGAACTCTCGTGTTACTCAGAGACCTTCTCTACGACGTATTAAACTGACAGGCTACTCTCGGACCTCTGCTTATCGAAGGGGTAAATTTGTGTATAGATTTTGTGATTTTATTTAGAATCAAAACTTTTGGTAAGTATTAACAACAATCAGTTTTTGGAGTGGCCTAAACATTTTGAAGTGTCTCGGTCCTCTCTGGATCTGTGAGAGGGCATAACGGAAGTTAAAGATTCTGCAAACAGGGTGAAAAGATGTTTTGGAGAACGAACTGAATTTGGAAAGATTTGGGAGTAAAAAAGGTTGAAGTTCATCTGTCTTCTGCCTATATTTCCTTTAGTGGATGATTTTTTTTAGTTGTTGTTAAGGATAAGGAATGGATACGTTGCCTTTCTGCTTATGTACGTTGTTCGTTGTTAAGGATAAGGAATGGATACGTTGCCTTTCTGCTTATGTACGTTGTTAAGGATAAGGAATGGATACGTTGCCTTTCTGCTTATGTACGTTGTTCGTTGTTAAGGATAAGGAATGGATACGTTGCCTTTCTGCTTATGTACGTTGTTCGTTGTTAAGGATAAGGAATGGATACGTTGCCTTTCTGCTTATGTACGTTGTTCGTTGTTAAGGATAAGGAATGGATACGTTGCCTTTCTGCTTATGTACGTTGTTCGTTGTTAAGGATAAGGAATGGATACGTTGCCTTTCTGCTTATGTACGTTGTTAAGGATAAGGAATGGATACGTTGCCTTTCTGCTTATGTACGTTGTTCGTTGTTAAGGATAAGGAATGGATACGTTGCCTTTCTGCTTATGTACGTTGTTCGTTGTTAAGGATAAGGAATGGATACGTTGTCTTTCTGCTTATGTACGTTGTTAAGGATAAGGAATGGATACGTTGCCTTTCTGCTTATGTACGTTGTTCGTTGTTAAGGATAAGGAATGGATACGTTGCCTTTCTGCTTATGTACGTTGTTCGTTGTTAAGGATAAGGAATGGATACGTTGCCTTTCTGATTATGTACGTTGTTAAGGATAAGGAATGGATACGTTGCCTTTCTGCTTATGTACGTTGTTAAGGATAAGGAATGGATACGTTGCCTTTCTGCTTATGTACGTTGTTCGTTGTTAAGGATAAGGAATGGATACATTGCCTTTCTGCTTATGTACGTTGTTAAGGATAAGGAATGGATACGTTGCCTTTCTGCTTATGTACGTTGTTAAGGATAAGGAATGGATACGTTGCCTTTCTGCTTATGTACGTTGTTCGTTGTTAAGGATAAGGAATGGATACGTTGCCTTTCTGCTTATGTACGTTGTTCGTTGTTAAGGATAAGGAATGGATACGTTGCCTTTCTGCTTATGTACGTTGTTCGTTGTTAAGGATAAGGAATGGATATGTTGCCTTTCTGCTTATGTACGTTGTTAAGGATAAGGAATGGATACGTTGCCTTTCTGCTTATGTACGTTGTTAAGGATAAGGAATGGATACGTTGCCTTTCTGCTTATGTACGTTGTTCGTTGTTAAGGATAAGGAATGGATACGTTGCCTTTCTGCTTATGTACGTTGTTAAGGATAAGGAATGGATACATTGCCTTTCTGCTTATGTACGTTGTTCGTTGTTAAGGATAAGGAATGGATACGTTGCCTTTCTGCTTATGTACGTTGTTAAGGATAAGGAATGGATACGTTGCCTTTCTGCTTATGTACGTTGTTCGTTGTTAAGGATAAGGAATGGATACGTTGCCTTTCTGCTTATGTACGTTGTTCGTTGTTAAGGATAAGGAATGGATACGTTGTTCTTTCTTTACAAACTTTCTCTGTAACCAGTTATATTGACAGATGTTTATGACACCTACGGCTTAATTCAGAATACGTTATTTGCTCTATTAATTTTTTTCATTTAAAGAGAGGAAAAAAAAAGTTGATAATCGTTAAATCTGATGATTTGCTTAAATTTAGAAAGATTTAGCTTCATTTTATGTTATATTGTTAATGCGTTTTTATTTATGTATGGCAAGGTAACATAGAATAGGACAGGAGGTTTGCTTTTTCCTGAAATCAGATGCATTTTGTTCTTAATCTTGTACGATTAAAGTGAGGCACACTTCTGACAACACTGGTTAATGTTACACTTGGACACAATAAAAAATGTCTTGTTGGGAGGTTTCTTAAAATAATTGAATATTTTTACGTTCTTTGAAACCTTTAATAAATAGTTTTTGATATCCATTGTGAGTGGTCCCTCCACACTGCCTGGAACAGAACAACTGCTCTGGTTGTGAAAATCTTAATGATGTTTTTACGTTTTTTTCCAAAACTCTTTCTTAAACACAATATGTAACAATTTAAGGATTATTACATATTTTTAAAAGAAAATAAAGTATGAATATGGAGTATAAATAAGAGCTGGAACACATTCTTTTATGAAAACAATCATCATTCAATAAATTCCTATCTTTATTCTTTTATCAAAATAAGAAAAACGACTCATCTCTGCATTAACTGAAGCAACATGAAGGAATGCTAAAAATCTTCTGAATAACAAAATCAAAATAATCTCTACCTGGAAGGTTAATGGATTATTACCATTGTTATAGTGGGAAATTCGAAAAAGATAATCATAAGTTTTCGTTTCCATATAGAACTGGATTCGTTTGTAAGTACGTTTGCATTTCTGTGGTTCATTTAAGAATACAAACATTGGTGAGTGGTCGATGAATCGATATCAACAAAACGATCCGATGAAAATGGCGCTGAATCTGATGAATGAAAAACACTGAGACATGTTTTTTTGTTTTCGACATTTTTCTGATATTTTCAATCAATCTGCGATCATATAAAGATGTGTTTGACAGTCGTAATTTTTATACTTTGCTGTTCAGCAGGTTTTATCGATTCATCGAGATGGTGAATCGAAACACGAAACGAGAATCTCTCCAATTGGAAATGATTTCTTATAAGGCAAATTAAAATTTCTTCAATTGGAGATGATTTCTTATAAGGCAAATTAAAATTTCTTCAATTGGAGATGATTTCTTATAAAGCAAATTAGAATATCTCCAATTGGAGATGATTTCTTATAAAGCAAATTAAAATATCTCCAATTGGAGATGATTTCTTATAAAGCAAATTAAAATATCTCAAATTGGAGATGATTTCTTATAAGGCAAATGAAACTATCTGTAATTGGAGATGATTTCTTATAAGCAAAGAAGGCTTGAGCTGTGGGCTCGCAAAGCTTTTTTCTGATTACGTCATTACAGAGCTTCAATTTTTCTTACGGTGGATTACGCAATGATGCTGCGTACCTGAATTATTTTTCTTTTACAAATAAATTAAAAAAGTGCAATAATCAATTTCAATATGACTGAAATCTGGAACCTCTCAGGAAAGTTCTCCCCCCCCCCGGGTGTTTATTTTTCAATGATTTCAAAATTGAAAGATTTGCCTTCTAATTATTATTATATTCATCTCTGCATTTCCGTTTTCTAAAAAGATTTTAAAAAAACAAAAGGCAAAGCTGATGTTTTAAAAGTCTTCCTTTTTAATCCCCTTTTTAAGAGTTCGTTAAATCTCTGTACCGGTAGTTTTTTGTAAGAAAGAAAAAATATCCCTTTGCATATAATCTTTACTTTTGACGCCACGGAAGAATTTCTGTGGAACTCATCGATGAAGTGACATTCTAGAGAAGTGAAAGGAGAAGCTATTAATAATGATCGATTGATATTCACGGTGTGGTAGGTATCGGAAAGTTTCCTGTAACTATTTGGGAAATGGGTCAAGTTGTCCTGTTTGGCTGGTGGCCAGCACATTCTTTACACCCCGAGGAATTCACTGGCCAATGGAGATCGAGAGATTTAACAAAGGGAGGGAGAGAAATCCGCTCGATGAATATTAGAGGCAAACAGAAATCTCCGTCGACGCTGTCGTTAAAATGGCTCGTCTGCATGCTGGATGGGGACTTTAAGGTCTCCTCCTGAGGTCAAAGGGCAGACGGATCCCCTGGCCCATCGATGTCTTAACAATGGCTCAGTCTCGAGAAGCGGAGAGCATCTTGAATTTAGCACAGATGGGTGCGCCACCTGCATACATTGGAGCCCAAGTCCTGCGTCTGAAGTGTGGCACGCACTTTGGCAATGAAGGATTATGAATGGCACTCTGAGAACGTGAGGGGAAGACGAAGCGGAGGAACAAAACATTGGACACGAAAGGAAAAAAAAATGATCAAGTCAGAAATGCATTTCTAATTAGATCAAAGAGTAAAAGGCGAATTCAGAAATTAATATTTAATATGGAAAGGAAACGACAAAGTTATAAAAAAAAGGATTATGTCGTGTGATACATTTTGTTTATTGCTCCTAAAGGCAAAAATAAATAATTTGAATTCTCAATGAATATAAAATTTTAAAATAAAAACGAATCAGCTTCTTTCCTCACACGAACACAGATGCAAACATTTGATTTGAATGAAGAAAAAAAGAATCTTTGTTTTTCTCTTTTTGGATCCAGAATAGGAAAACGAATCAACAATTAACATGTCAGACGAACATCGAAAAACAAGGAACAAATTCCACACGAAGGAAAAAGATCAAAATTCTCCTCATGGATCGAAACTTTCCTAGATTCCCTTTTGAGACTTCACTTGGTGCACAGAGCACGTGACGAAAAAACAAAAGAAGAGCAGGAAGGGGAAGGAGGAGGGGAGTGAAGAGATCCCCCCTCCGACTCCCACGTGTAGGAGACTAAGAACCTTTCAGTCTCAAGTGTTTTAGATTCAAAGTCTGGGCAATGCAGACTGCTCCAGATAATCTTCCATTGTATACACCCCACTCTGAAAAAAAAAACAAAAGGAGAGCAGGAAGGGGAAGGAGGAGGGGAGTGAAGAGATCCCCCCTCCGACTCCCACGTGTAGGAGACTAAGAACCTTTCAGTCTCAAGTGTTTTAGATTCAAAGTCTGGGCAATGCAGACTGCTCCAGATAATCTTCCATTGTATACACCCCACCCTGAAAAAAAAACAAAAGGAGAGCAGGAAGGGGAAGGAGGAAGGGAGTGAAGAGATCCCCCCTCCGACTCCCACGTGTAGGAGACTAAGAACCTTTCAGTTCAAGTGTTTTAGATTCAAAGTCTGGGGCAATGCAGACTGCTCCAGATAATCTTCCATTGTATACACCCCACCCTGAAAAAAAAACAAAAGGAGAGCAGGAAGGGGAAGGAGGAGGGGAGTGAAGAGATCCCCCCTCCGACTCCCACGTGTAGGAGACTAAGAACCTTTCAGTCTCAAGTGTTTTAGATTCAAAGTCTGGGCAATGCAGACTGCTCCAGATAATCTTCCATTGTATACACCCCACCCTGAAAAAAACACAAAAGGAGAGCAGGAAGGGGAAGGAGGAGGGGAGTGAAGAGATCCCCCCTCCGACTCCCACGTGTAGGAGACTAAGAACCTTTCAGTCTCAAGTGTTTTAGATTCAAAGTCTGGGCAATGCAGACTGCTCCAGATAATCTTCCATTGTATACACCCCACCCTGAAAAAAAAACAAAAGGAGAGCAGGAAGGGGAAGGAGGAGGGGAGTGAAGAGATCCCCCCTCCGACTCCCACGTGTAGGAGACTAAGAACCTTTCAGTTCAAGTGTTTTAGATTCAAAGTCTGGGGCAATGCAGACTGCTCCAGATAATCTTCTATTGTATACACCCCACCCTGAAAAAAAAACAAAAGGAGAGCAGGAAGGGGAAGGAGGAGGGGAGTGAAGAGATCCCCCCTCCGACTCCCACGTGTAGGAGACTAAGAACCTTTCAGTTCAAGTGTTTTAGATTCAAAGTCTGGGGCAATGCAGACTGCTCCAGATAATCTTCCATTGTATACACCCCACCCTGAAAAAAAAAACAAAAGGAGAGCAGGAAGGGAAAGGAGGAGGGGAGTGAAGAGATCCCCCCTCCGACTCCCACGTGTAGGAGACTAAGAACCTTTCAGTTCAAGTGTTTTAGATTCAAAGTCTGGGGCAATGCAGACTGCTCCAGATAATCTTCCATTGTATACACCCCACCCTGAAAAAAAAACAAAAGGAGAGCAGGAAGGGGAAGGAGGAGGGGAGTGAAGAGATCCCCCCTCCGACTCCCACGTGTAGGAGACTAAGAACCTTTCAGTCTCAAGTGTTTTAGATTCAAAGTCTAGGCAATGCAGACTGCTCCAGATAATCTTCCATTGTATACACCCCACTCTGAAAAACAAAACAAAAGGAGAGCAGGAAGGGGAAGGAGGAGGGGAGTGAAGAGATCCCCCCTCCGACTCCCACGTGTAGGAGACTAAGAACCTTTCAGTCTCAAGTGTTTTAGATTCAAAGTCTGGGCAATGCAGACTGCTCCAGATAATCTTCCATTGTATACACCCCACCCTGAAAAAAAAACAAAAGGAGAGCAGGAAGGGGAAGGAGGAAGGGAGTGAAGAGATCCCCCCTCCGACTCCCACGTGTAGGAGACTAAGAACCTTTCAGTTCAAGTGTTTTAGATTCAAAGTCTGGGGCAATGCAGACTGCTCCAGATAATCTTCCATTGTATACACCCCACCCTGAAAAAAAAACAAAAGGAGAGCAGGAAGGGGAAGGAGGAGGGGAGTGAAGAGATCCCCCCTCCGACTCCCACGTGTAGGAGACTAAGAACCTTTCAGTCTCAAGTGTTTTAGATTCAAAGTCTGGGCAATGCAGACTGCTCCAGATAATCTTCCATTGTATACACCCCACCCTGAAAAAAAAAACAAAAGGAGAGCAGGAAGGGGAAGGAGGAGGGGAGTGAAGAGATCCCCCCTCCGACTCCCACGTGTAGGAGACTAAGAACCTTTCAGTCTCAAGTGTTTTAGATTCAAAGTCTGGGCAATGCAGACTGCTCCAGATAATCTTCCATTGTATACACCCCACCCTGAAAAAAAAACAAAAGGAGAGCAGGAAGGGGAAGGAGGAGGGGAGTGAAGAGATCCCCCCTCCGACTCCCACGTGTAGGAGACTAAGAACCTTTCAGTTCAAGTGTTTTAGATTCAAAGTCTGGGGCAATGCAGACTGCTCCAGATAATCTTCTATTGTATACACCCCACCCTGAAAAAAAAACAAAAGGAGAGCAGGAAGGGGAAGGAGGAGGGGAGTGAAGAGATCCCCCCTCCGACTCCCACGTGTAGGAGACTAAGAACCTTTCAGTTCAAGTGTTTTAGATTCAAAGTCTGGGGCAATGCAGACTGCTCCAGATAATCTTCCATTGTATACACCCCACCCTGAAAAAAAAACAAAAGGAGAGCAGGAAGGGAAAGGAGGAGGGGAGTGAAGAGATCCCCCCTCCGACTCCCACGTGTAGGAGACTAAGAACCTTTCAGTTCAAGTGTTTTAGATTCAAAGTCTGGGGCAATGCAGACTGCTCCAGATAATCTTCCATTGTATACACCCCACCCTGAAAAAAAAACAAAAGGAGAGCAGGAAGGGGAAGGAGGAAGGGAGTGAAGAGATCCCCCCTCCGACTCCCACGTGTAGGAGACTAAGAACCTTTCAGTTCAAGTGTTTTAGATTCAAAGTCTGGGGCAATGCAGACTGCTCCAGATAATCTTCCATTGTATACACCCCACCCTGAAAAAAAAACAAAAGGAGAGCAGGAAGGGGAAGGAGGAGGGGAGTGAAGAGATCCCCCCTCCGACTCCCACGTGTAGGAGACTAAGAACCTTTCAGTCTCAAGTGTTTTAGATTCAAAGTCTGGGCAATGCAGACTGCTCCAGATAATCTTCCATTGTATACACCCCACCCTGAAAAAAAAAACAAAAGGAGAGCAGGAAGGGGAAGGAGGAGGGGAGTGAAGAGATCCCCCCTCCGACTCCCACGTGTAGGAGACTAAGAACCTTTCAGTCTCAAGTGTTTTAGATTCAAAGTCTGGGCAATGCAGACTGCTCCAGATAATCTTCCATTGTATACACCCCACCCTGAAAAAAAAACAAAAGGAGAGCAGGAAGGGGAAGGAGGAGGGGAGTGAAGAGATCCCCCCTCCGACTCCCACGTGTAGGAGACTAAGAACCTTTCAGTTCAAGTGTTTTAGATTCAAAGTCTGGGGCAATGCAGACTGCTCCAGATAATCTTCTATTGTATACACCCCACCCTGAAAAAAAAACAAAAGGAGAGCAGGAAGGGGAAGGAGGAGGGGAGTGAAGAGATCCCCCCTCCGACTCCCACGTGTAGGAGACTAAGAACCTTTCAGTTCAAGTGTTTTAGATTCAAAGTCTGGGGCAATGCAGACTGCTCCAGATAATCTTCCATTGTATACACCCCACCCTGAAAAAAAAACAAAAGGAGAGCAGGAAGGGGAAGGAGGAGGGGAGTGAAGAGATCCCCCCTCCGACTCCCACGTGTAGGAGACTAAGAACCTTTCAGTCTCAAGTGTTTTAGATTCAAAGTCTGGGCAATGCAGACTGCTCCAGATAATCTTCCATTGTATACACCCCACTCTGAAAAAAAAAACAAAAGGAGAGCAGGAAGGGGAAGGAGGAGGGGAGTGAAGAGATCCCCCCTCCGACTCCCACGTGTAGGAGACTAAGAACCTTTCAGTCTCAAGTGTTTTAGATTCAAAGTCTGGGCAATGCAGACTGCTCCAGATAATCTTCCATTGTATACACCCCACCCTGAAAAAAAAACAAAAGGAGAGCAGGAAGGGGAAGGAGGAAGGGAGTGAAGAGATCCCCCCTCCGACTCCCACGTGTAGGAGACTAAGAACCTTTCAGTTCAAGTGTTTTAGATTCAAAGTCTGGGGCAATGCAGACTGCTCCAGATAATCTTCCATTGTATACACCCCACCCTGAAAAAAAAACAAAAGGAGAGCAGGAAGGGGAAGGAGGAGGGGAGTGAAGAGATCCCCCCTCCGACTCCCACGTGTAGGAGACTAAGAACCTTTCAGTTCAAGTGTTTTAGATTCAAAGTCTGGGGCAATGCAGATTGCTCCAGATAATCTTCCATTGTATACACCCCACCCTGAAAAAAAAACAAAAGGAGAGCAGGAAGGGGAAGGAGGAAGGGAGTGAAGAGATCCCCCCTCCGACTCCCACGTGTAGGAGACTAAGAACCTTTCAGTTCAAGTGTTTTAGATTCAAAGTCTGGGGCAATGCAGACTGCTCCAGATAATCTTCTATTGTATACACCCCACCCTGAAAAAAAAACAAAAGGAGAGCAGGAAGGGGAAGGAGGAGGGGAGTGAAGAGATCCCCCCTCCGACTCCCACGTGTAGGAGACTAAGAACCTTTCAGTTCAAGTGTTTTAGATTCAAAGTCTGGGGCAATGCAGACTGCTCCAGATAATCTTCCATTGTATACACCCCACCCTGAAAAAAAAACAAAAGGAGAGCAGGAAGGGGAAGGAGGAGGGGAGTGAAGAGATCCCCCCCTCCGACTCCCACGTGTAGGAGACTAAGAACCTTTCAGTTCAAGTGTTTTAGATTCAAAGTCTGGGGCAATGCAGACTGCTCCAGATAATCTTCCATTGTATACACCCCACCCTGAAAAAAAAAACAAACACAAATTTCCATTCTAAAATCTTCTACCAACATGAATAATAATAAAGTGAATTGAATAAGAATAATACGAATAATAATAATAATAATAATAATAATAATAATAATAATAATAATAATAATAATAATAATAATAATATTTATTCTTATTCATGTTAGTTATACAAAAATGTTTCAACAAGCGACCCTCAATGCATCTGCTCATTTACAGGAGAGAATAATAATAACAATGTCGTTTTTCCATTAATCCTTTCTAGATCTATTTCTTGATTTTCTGATCCTTAGAGGGGTCTTTATTTCCTCCCCCCTCGCCTCCTTCGATTCGGTATGAGCGATGCTAAAAGCAGACGGAATCGCCGAGAGGGGATAATTCCAACATCCGATTGTTTCAGTCTTGCAATGCGCAACGGAGGAGTCTTCATTGGGGGTTGAGGCTATCGTTAGGCAGCTGTTGCTAGGCAACGAAATGTTCTTTGAATAATAAGGGTCTTACTAGTCAAGACAGCAAAAAAAAAAGATCAGTTGGAAATGGATTAGATGGTAAATGTGATTCATTATCTCTGAATGCCGCTCCATTTTAAAGTAACGACTGGAAGAGAAAAGATCAAGAGTAACTAACTTTAATGATTGAGAAGAGAGGAATCTTTTCGCTTGTTTTGAAGCGTAGAAAATGTGCGAGATGTTTAGAACAGAAGAGGATACAAATGTAGAATTCATCTCTTCACATTGTCATGCCGAACAGAACTTGAAGGCATGGGCAGGCGCTTTCAGGAAACACTCGAAAATATTATATCGGTTTCATGTGATCCGAGTTATAACTAGAAGAATGCCTATCGCCTCTGGAACAAAACGGAATCTCGTTTGCAAAGAGAACGATTCTTTTCGTTTGCCTTCTTTTCCCTCCTTAAAAGTTTTAATTCGAGCTAAGGGATGATGGGGGGGGGAGGCAAATACAAATACTATTCTTTCATGAGTCACTCTACGACATAGAAACTATTTGTCTTTAATTCTTAAAATTTTAAAGCGCTGTCTTTGTCACACTCCTCTTGGGAGAATTTTGCTGTCAGTGGAATTTCTCTTGAAGCGGAAATTTCGAATTTCTACTGTAAACAGATCATTTGCAACCTTTGTTGAAAGTTTTGCACTTTCCACATTTAGTGATCTGTAATGCTATCAACTGAAACTACCTGAGTATTTTAAAAATGCGAATTATGGTATTTTGTTAGTACCAAGGCAACAAAAAAAATAGAAAATTTGTTTTCCAATTATCTCTCAAAATAAAAACATTTTAAACAACCAAACAAAAAAAATGAAAACAACCCACCGTGGATGATGTCATTGTTGCCAATGGAAACCTTCACCGATTCCACCAAATTTTTTCTGCATAAATGCATCGTTTGCAATATTCGTTTAAAATTTTGGAATTTTGAACTTTTTTCACCGCTAGAGGGTGCAAATCGTAATATTTTATCAATTCCTACCCAATCGAAAAAGAATTCTTAATTTTTCTGTATAAGCAAACAGTTCGATGTCCACAGACGACCAAGGAAACACATTTTTTGCTCTTTTTGTTATTGAAAACGAGATAGAGAGAGAGAATGTGTGGTGATGTCTACACAATTGCATTAAAATGTATTGAACAATAACAACTGCCTCGATTGACACAATATGATCGCACTGGCTCGTGGTAACATTGTAGTTGCCGAGGTCTGGCTTCGATATCTGGTTATGGCCATTCTCATAATCTACAGATAAGCTGCTATCTTTGCGACATGGTTATTGCGTTCGTGATAATTTGCAGATAATTTGCTATCTTTGTGGTGTGATTACTTCTGAAAAAAATATCTGTTGAGATTTAGTCGCTGTGTTTACATTGAATAAGTTTCAGTCGTCTGCCAAATGCAGCAAAAGAAGGAGCTCAAAATCTGTGGAAATTGAACTCAAAATTTTACGTCACAGACTTTCAAATTTTTCTTAAAGAGAATCTAAGAATAACGCTTTAACTTCGTGTTGGGGATGTTCTTAAAATAATAAGAAATTCTTTTGCCACAAATAAATCATACTTTTCCATTCTAGAAATTATCATTATAAACAACTTTAGTAAAATGCGATCTGTATTAAAAAAAAAACCATATAAGAGAAGGATTATCCTTTGATACGAAGGAAAATCAAATGTGAATTTAGAAGTATTCAAACAAAATTAGAAGAATCCAAATTAAAATTAAAAATTTAGAAGAATTCAATTCAAAGTCAAAATTAGAATTTTTTTATTCAATCAAAATTAAGAAGTATTCAATCTCGAGATGTTTTTGTCCCAAAGTGTTTCATTTTCCGTATTTTGAATATTCAATGCCAATTGAATTAAGAGTCCGGAATCTTTGAGTCCGATCAACCGGATATCCGTTTTTCTCCTTTAGAACCATGTGAACGAATGAGTCCACCCAAAAAAAGGTCCATCAAAAGTGATTTCCTCACGAACAGAAATCGAGCGGAGGATATTTTGAAAAGCGAGATTTAAGTTAAATCAAATGGCAACAAAGCTAACGTTTGGAATAAGAGTAATTAAATATATTACGTTGCAATAAATGCCTTTAATGGAAAAGTTCGCGGTGTATTTATTTCCTTGCAAACGAAATCTATTGGAAACAGAGCAACAGACGATCACAACTAAGATTCTCGTCACCGAAGTCAGATTGGAACACTTTAGTACACAACGAGGCGGCGACAAACTTCTTATTGAAAAAATTTGTAATGAAAGGAAGTAAATGCGAAAAACTGTGCATGGCAACGCTCATTTTGGAAAACATCCTTAATCAGATTTTGTCACGAGAGAGTTGTTGGCGCCCCCCTCCCATCCCAATATAAAATTAAAGCATTGAAGCACCTGGTGATGCACTCTTCCTTGACCTAAGTCATCTGTCATCTCTGGCTGGCAATTGAAGGACATTTCGGTTTGCACTGGATCGATGCAGCCATCTCTCTTCGGCTGTCGCAAACAATGACGCTCCGATGAGGCGCCAAAGAAAACCTCACTTCTTCATGCAGAGGAGAGATGAGGCCAATGGAGTCTCGTGTACTCTGTGACCAACTGACTTCATCTCTCTTCGGCTGTCGCAAACAATGACGCTCGGATGAGGCGCCAAAGAAAACCTCACTTCTTCAGCAGAGGAGAGATGAGGCCAATGCAGTCACGTGTACTCTGTGACCAACTGACTTCATCTCTCTTCGGCTGTCGCAAACAATGACGCTCGGATGAGGCGCCAAAGAAAACCTCACTTCTTCATGCAGAGGAGAGATGAGGCCAATGGAGTCACGTGTAATCTGTGACCAACTGACTTCATCTCTCTTCGGCTGTCGCAAACAATGACGCTCGGATGAGGCGCCAAAGAAAACCTCACTTCTTCATGCAGAGGAGAGATGAGGCCAATGGAGTCACGTGTAATCTGTGACCAACTGACTTCATCTCTCTTCGGCTGTCGCAAACAATGACGCTCGAATGAGGCGCCAAAGAAAACCTCACTTCTTCATGCAGAGGAGGGATGAGGCCAATGGAGTCACGTGTACTCTGTGACCAACTGACTTCGAGGTCCATTGCTGTATTCTGCCTGAACCTACTTGCGCAACATTCGTCCCACCGAAGTACTTCTCGCTGCAACTCTTTCCGTGCAATTGGAAAATCTGCTTCGGAAAATACGATCGTCGAAAGGAAAAAAAGAATCCAGACGTTTAGAACAAAGAATCATTTTCTATCCCATGAAGCAACAGAATTTTTTTTCTTCTTCCGTACTTTAGACCATTCCAACCGACGCTTGACGTTGATCTTGTTGATGTTAGGTTTGTGCGTGGCTGCTCGGCCATGGAAACCCATTTCCTTCAACTTGCAATGAACTGTTAGGGTGCTTCCAGAGGCATTTTGGAACTCGGTGGTGAGTGCTGCAACCGAGGACATTTTGTCACACCACCCGCTTCGTCACTCGGCGGCCCCGCTCTGTCATTTTATGTGGGCACGCGGGTCGCGATTGCGCTGTTGTTTCTCCTAGGCGTTTCCACTTCACGATAGCATTACTTACAGTTGATTTGGGATGGCTGCAGCAGGGCTGACTTGTTTGCTGAGCTGGCATCCCATCACCGTGCCACGTTAAAAGTCACTGAGCTCAGCCGTACGGCCCATTTTCCTGTTCATGCGTGTCTATGAGGTTTGCCAAGCCACTTGCGTCCTTTTTTTTACCTGTTTGGGCCATGGCTGTGGCATATATGGACGAATACACTACTCAGAAGGGGTGGCCGGATATTTTTGATCAGATAGTGTATCTTCCGAATGCGAAGCCCGACAATTAAGAGTTAGGTGTCAAAAGAAAGCTCATATGAGGACTGTCGTCGATCGAGGAGTTCGAATTTTGCACATCTCCATTCCTCCCTCCCCCTCAAAAAACTCTGGAATTTAGCGGTGTTTACCTTAATGAGTTATATCTTAAATTGAAGCTTGTGACGTCTCCAATATCATGGACTACCTTAAATACTAGTCCAAAAACAGAGGGAGAAAAACATGGTCGATGTTTATGAATCATAAATGAAATGTGAGTTTATGAAGTTAAGTGTTTTTAGTGATAAGGTTTTTCTTTATACTTTTTGTATTTTTTTAACTGAACCTGGTGTAGAAGGGCCTGGCCCTATCGTCACCATGGTTCTTAGGTGTATAAATAAATAAATAAATAAAGTGATAAAGGAAAAAAACACAAATAAATTCAAAATTTTCAAAAAATGTCTGTCTTCCCTTATGACGCTTTAGGGTGCATAAGGGAAGATAAGTTTTTTTTTCAATTTTTTAATATATTTTTTCCCTCCCGTTGCATAGGAAGGTGTTTAAAGCGAGTGAAAGGAAATTGATTTTCGTGACGACATTATGCCACTTCAGAATCCATCCCTTCTAATCACGAAATATTTCCAGAAAATTAACAAAGAATTCGAAAAAAAGAGCAAAGTTTCCTTCCAGAGCATTTAGGAATATGAATCCAAGTGTAAATGCTAATAATGCGTGCAATTATAATCTTATCGAAATAAACTTTTCTGTTGTTTATATATGACATATATATATATATGATAGTAGCCGTCCCATGGCCGAGGGGTTAGCGCGCTTGGCTACTGATCTAAGGGACCTGGGTTCGAGCCCCGGATTAGGCATGGATGTGTGTGTCGTTTTTCTGCTGAGGTCCTGCCATCCTCTCAGATCTCCTACTGTGGCATATTAACTGACAGGCTCCTGTCAGATCTCTGTGGCAAGCAGCTGCTTGAGGGGGTATTTATTTATTTTTTTATTTATTTTTATATATGACACTACCTTTGTCTACTTTTTTTCAACATTGAAATGAAGCAGTTTTAAAATTCTATTCATTAGTTTTTGGATAACACTTGCTCTCATGTACGTTGTTATGCTCTAGTTTAGCATACGACTACTGATCAAAATATTAACAAGTAACTTAATCTCCAAAAGCGTTTTGCAAATTTCTGATTAGAGCATATTAAATTTTTTTATTTTATTTTTGCCGTTAGATTCAATAAATCACCAATTCTAACAAGGTCCTGTTTGACATTGTCTGCCCACCGCATCCCTCTTTCTGAGGCCTTTGGGCACACTGTTCATAACCCTATTCACCAATCTATAATTATCTATATGGGCAACATGGCCAAACCAACGGAGTCTCTCACTGCACAATATGCTGCTTAAAGGAGGTTGACGACTCCTTTGCCTAACTCCTATTTTTCCACACTCTCCAAAGATTCCTAAAAGTCCCGGCAGCAATCCCTATTCGTCTGTTAATCTCATGCTGCACATCACCAGTATCTGTTACATAGCTCCAAAGATAATTAAATTGTGACACCTGTTCAAGACTGCAACCATTCAGATTAACTGAATCACAGCCTGCCTGACCAATTTTCACAACTTTAGTTTTCTCTCTGTTTATAATCAAACCTACTCTACTACCAGTTTCATCAACAGATCGAATGAAAGAGTTCATCTCATCAACATCATTTGCCAAAAGGGCTAAATCATCAGCATAATCTAAATCAGAAATTTTCGTATCTCCAGTCCATTTAAGTCCAAAATCTTTCCCTTGAAGTGAATTTCGCATAACATAATCAATAACCAAGCTAAAGAGAAAAGGAGATAAAATGCACCCTTGTCGAACACCAGAAGTAATGCTAAACCAATTGCTACAAGCCTTACCAACTCTCACACACGACTCAGTGTTATTATAGAGAGCTTTCATTATGTTAACTAACTTGTCTGGTATACCATATGATTTCACAATCAACCACAAATTATGACGATCAACAGAGTCGAAAGCTTTTTTTAAATCAACAAAGCTAGTAACCAAGGTTTCTGAAACTCTAAACATTTCTCAAGAATATGCGTGAGTCAAAATATCTGATTTATACATCCCTTACCACTTCTGAGCCCACATTGCTCATCACGCAATTGATTGTCAACCAGATTCTTAATTCTATTAAGCACAATCATGCAAAGAACTTTCCCTGGAACAGAGAGTAGGCTGATACCCCTATAGTTATCACAAGAACTGCGACCACCTTTCTAAAAAAAATGGGATAATAATAGCTATGATTAAGAATCCTTAAGCTTTTGTGAGAAAAAATACTCAAATATCTCTCAGCCATATGATAACAGAAACATTCCCAGCTCTCAGCATTTCAGTAGTAATTTCATCTACCCATGGGGGATTTAGGTAGTTTAAGGTTAGAAATGGGAGTAGAACTAACGACAATGTTTACTACTTTACTGAACTGTTCAGACATTCTAGTCATGGCCATCTAGCCTGGGGAAGTTTTGCAGTTGAAGTTTAGAAATAGTCGTAATAACTTTGGACTGTGATATATGGCCAACATTAAAGCCAGTAATGCATCAACCATCGTTACAAACAATGGGAGTAGAATTAAAAATATTATTTAGAACATCACTGAAATGTTCAGCCCACCTAGCCATGACAGAATCCTCACCTTCTATAACCTTACCATTTTTTTCCATCAATACCTGTATACATGTCCATTTCTTCTCACGCAAACCATTAATTATCTGGTACAGCTCTCTGCTGTTCCGCTGTCTGGCAGCTTCTCGGCTTTGTCAGCTAACCAAAGACTCTTATCAGCTGCTAACTGATGATCATTTATTATGTCTTTGTTATGTTTTCTATTAGGACTAATTGGATGCTGATTACGGATATCCGTACAATTCTTTCTTTCCAAAACAAGCTCAGATAATTCTGTCTCCTCTGCTCCTTTTTTCCTAAAAGAGTACTGTTAGTTTCCAAAAAAAGCCTGTTTAAAATGGCCCCATTCTTCCTCAACTTCAGTAGTAAGCAAACCATGACTGTCATAATGACTAAGTAACCTATCATGGTAAGCTTTAGCTATAACTTGGTCTTTCAGAGCTTCAGTATTAAAGGTAAATTTTTTAACCTTAGCACAACTCTTAAGTTTAAGTTGCAAGACACTTTTAACAAGGTAATGGTCAGATCCAATTTCAGCTCCCCTGTATAATCTGGTATTCCTAACAGAACTAGCCCATTTGCTGTTAATCAATATATAATCAATCTTATTCTTATGCAGCCCATCTGGTGAAACCCACGTGTACTTATGTATGTCGCAGTATTTGTAATAAGTTCTAGTTTTTGTCAAACCGTCAGGTAAACTTAATGGTTTGAAAATAACTAGTACTTCTGTAGGAATTCCCGTAGGAGACGTTGCCCACTTCCATTGCAGCGATCAATACCAAAAGGACCTGTCATCCCTTACCAAAGGTTAGAGTCAGTGCAAACTGTAGCATTGAAGTCGCCTAGAATAAGGGTAATATCTCCTTTCTTAACACAGAATTCAAAATATCCTGAAGTTTTCCAAAAAACCCTATCTTTTTCATCCTTATTGGCGTCCTCATTGGGACAACAGATAATATTGAAGTCTTTAGTCATAGTTTCGAACTTTAGCTGTAAGAAATAATTCATTAATGCAGTCATATCCTAGAAGAGCTTCACTGGCGTGTCTGCTGAGAAGCAAATCTCTGCCTTGAAGATGCTTTCAATCATCCCCCCACATGAAAATCGAAATTTAAAGATTATTTTAAAATATCTGACCTTTACCTGTCTATGTGATTTCTTTCAAGCCGTGAATATATAGGTTATAGCGGTGGAATTCTTGTGTGAGGCATCAAGAGAATAATCTCTGTGCAGAGTCTTCATATTCCAAGTACCTGTAGAGAAAAGATGGTTAGTGGGATGTTTTAAGAGACTATTTGTTTGAGCAAACAGCCCCCTAATCGCAAGCATGAAGCAAAGACCTTCACTACTAAAGGCTGAAGCCATCTACACTGGAAGACTTCCTCCAATGTAGAATTTGACGATGCCAATAGAAGCAAAGAGTTCAGGTGCCTGCGCTGGCCCCTGATCAGTGTTATCCACCAGCTGATAAAACATATCCTGTGAATCTATTCACTTGGGGCCGTCAACCGACAAACAAACAGAAAACACAGCGGAAGATTCTTCCTCCACAGAAGCCCACCAATGCACAAATTCGGGATCCATAATCACGCTCAGAGCCATAATTACATTCCGTATGGTGCATATGGTCAGTACCAGGACCCTGTGTGGTTGACAACTCCTCAGCAGGGTAGAAAAAAAAAACCAAATATCACCGTTTCCCTTCCACAAGAAAGTATCTTTTTGATAGGCACTAAAGGTCTGCACTACGAGAAGGCGGGGTCGGACATTAGGTGCTAGGCCTGGCCGGTTCTATGCATCATCAGATGGGATTGGTGCATTTCTCTCCTTTCAGTGACTACCAGGCCTACCATCTACAGACAATAAGTGCGATATTAGATTTCCTAATAAACTCCTCTTATAATCTTATGCCACGTGCCCCATTATTGAACACGTTGGATGGCCTTGACGGGAGACTTCGATCTGTCACTTAACAGCCGAATCTGTTTTGTGATGTTTTGTTTTTACCTCTGAACGCTACTTGGTGCCTACAATTATGCCCATGTGGCAAAGAGCTCATAAAGAGCTGCATAGGATAATGGGAATCTCCCGTTCAGGACATCCGATAAGTTCATCAATGTGCACAGGTTAGGGATTTCTCTTGCACGCGGAACCACGGCTTAACCGACGTTCAAGACAGTCTCAACACTAACAGAGTTAAAATCAGATTACGTTCCAGGACTTGGATCTTGGAACATCAGATTTCTAGCGTGACGTGTTCCCCGAATAAAGCCAACCTTCTGCCGTTCCCATCCAATAAGAAAATGTCCTTATGATGAAGAAGAGCTAATGGAATGGAGTTGTTGCTCTTCAAGGCTTCGACGAAGGAAGGGAGAGATTCTCTGAACGAAACACGAATTTAATGAACACTTTGAGTAAAGAAGATTTCCTCTTTAAGATGCCTAGGCCTTTCGTTACTTACATTTTGAAGGTAATTTTTCTGCCGAAGGATTCCTATTCGTTTCTGATTCATTCAGTTGAGTGTTCCTCTTTCTGCCGAAGGATTCCTATTCGATTCTGATTCATTCAGTTGAGTGTTCCTCTTTCTGCCGAAGGATTCCTATTCGATTCTGATTCATTCAGTTGAGTGTTCCTCTTTCTGCCGAAGGATTCCTATTCGATTCTGATTCATTCAGTTGAATGTTCTTCTTTCTGTCGAAGGATTCCTATTCGATTCTGATTCATTCAGTTGAGTGTTCCTCTTTCTGCCGAAGGATTCCTATTCGATTCTGATTCATTCAGTTGAGTGTTCCTCTTTCTGCCGAAGGATTCCTATTCGTTTCTGATTCATTCAGTTGAGTGTTCCTCTTTCTGCCGAAGGATTCCTATTCGATTCTGATTCATTCAGTTGAATGTTCTTCTTTCTGCCGAAGGATTCCTATTCGATTCTGATTCATTCAGTTGAGTGTTCCTCTTTCTGCCGAAGGATTCCTATTCGTTTCTGATTCATTCAGTTGAGTGTTCCTCTTTCTGCCGAAGGATTCCTATTCGATTCTGATTCATTCAGTTGAGTGTTCCTCTTTCTGCCGAAGGATTCCTATTCGTTTCTGATTCATTCAGTTGAGTGTTCCTCTTTCTGCCGAAGGATTCCTATTCGATTCTGATTCATTCAGTTGAGTGTTCCTCTTTCTGCCGAAGGATTCCTATTCGTTTCTGATTCATTCAGTTGAGTGTTCCTCTTTCTGCCGAAGGATTCCTATTCGATTCTGATTCATTCAGTTGAGTGTTCCTCTTTCTGCTGACACAATTTCATTTCTCCGTTGATCCGAAATATTTCGTTGAAGACAGAAAAGAAATGTTGAAAGTGAAAAGTAGTTTTGATTAATATTTCGATTTAATTTCATTTCTTTCCCTGAATGTATTTGATGACGTTCCAATATCATTATTTTTAGGATCCTTATAGTGCTCGGTTATTTTACTTTTGCGCGGCACTTTTTTTGCACACAATGGGTCAAATGGTCAGGTCACAAGGATCCCGAAGGCTCAGAGAAGGTTGGGGAAGGGGACCCACTGAAACAGCTGTTGGGGGACAAATGGTAGCCTCTATTCAATGTGCCTCACTCGGAACCACGGCTTAATATCCCATCGGACGGATGGCGGCCTTTCCAAGCCCATCAGTGTCTCTTACTAACTGAGAGCAGGGCGAGGAGTTCTGAGGAAATAAATCTCAAAGCTGGCCCAGCCGGGACTCGAATCTAGGAACTGCAAATTACGAGCTTAGTGCGCTTCCCACTGCGCCATCCCATTATGTTACTGGATGGAACGAAATATAACGAATCTTTGTCGCTTCGATTCCTGGGTGGGAGTGGGGGGGAATGCGCTGTCCGATTTATTTGATGGGGGGGGGGGAAGGAGAAGCTCGACTTTGTCGGCAATTGATTCTTCCTCGCTGCGAAACAAATTCAAATCAATTTCAAACTTGAGCGTGCATTTCAGTTGTTTACTTACTTTTTATTTCCTCCGAGGTGTGATGAGGGCAACAGATCTCTTTGAATAGAGACTCAGATGGTCACGTGGCACAAGACACAGAAAAGAGGCAGTTAGACGATTTGAGAATCACTCTTTATGAAAAATAGCGACACAATTTGATGACGCGGACAACAACAGACAGGGGAAACGGATGAAAGAGTCACCGAGGGGAAATCAGTTTCAAGATTTCAGAAAAAAAAGAGAACACG
Organism: Ryuthela nishihirai; assembly: GCA_038380435.1. Lineage (NCBI taxonomy): Eukaryota > Metazoa > Arthropoda > Arachnida > Araneae > Heptathelidae > Ryuthela > Ryuthela nishihirai. The sequence goes on along the minus strand of JAWZYU010000020.1, from coordinate 10,161,918 downwards.
GAATTGTGCACTTTGCGCCTGAAGAGAGCGCTGTTCTGTTCGCTTCGGATGGTGGACGGATGTTTCCTTTGCATCCAGCACGAACATTAAATCCAACATTTCAATTCACCGATCTACCCAAAAAAGAAGAAAAGTTCCATGCTTGGCCAAGTTGAAAGCCACACTCAAAACTCCATCACTTTTACGATAAAATATTTTTGTTATAGGAGAGAGAGAGAATAAATTATAGATGGAAATCGAATCTACTTCAATCTTGAGCTTCAACAGAATACGTTCAGTAGTGAAAAGAGTTGTCGATATGACGGAATGTTTAGCGATGTTAACCCTCGATCGTCCTGGAGGTTTTCTTCAGAAAATATTTAAAAGGAAGAAAATCCTTTCTCTTACTTTTAAAAAGTAACTCTGGTTATTACGATGAAATGTTTCATGAAACAGAGAGAACTCGAGTCTTAATTAACGAAAGACAGGCGACGCAGACATTAAACATTTCAACTTCTGAATCTTGTTCAGACTGAAACAGACGCCGCTGAGAGTCTTTTGACTCTTGTCATTTGGCTAGCTATTGAAACTGATCGTATGGTTGGTTGTTTTTTTTTCACTGGTGAAACAAATGCTCATTATTTTAATTAACTTCCCTTTCGTCTCATCTCACATTAGAACGATCGGATCTTCCCATCGACACGACATGGAAATTCCGCCATCACGTGACAGATGGATGTTTGGAAACTGAGGAAATGCCATCTCCAGCAGAGTCAGTAGTTGTGGCCCTACTGGTCAGTGGATCGTTTGGCGAATGGAAGAGAAATTCCTGTTCGTGGTCGAAGCTGAATCCGACTGCAGGAATTGAATCCTTTTCTCATCTCCGATGGACATTTGAAAATAGATATCCTCTGTGGGGGGGGGGGGGTGAAGCCTTTGTCACGTGATACTCTCTGTCGTGTCCAGCGAGGCCGTGGCGAAGTGGTGATCTTCAATCGTCTGCCGGTCCCGTGTCACTGTCGTCACACGTTTGCAAGTAGAGTAGCGTTTTATCCTCGATGCCCGCTGCCTCCAGGGAGATGGACAAGTCAGTGAACACGCGCTTCGGGACGTCGGTGGTCACCAGTTCGTAACGATCCGACGACTCCGCACACCTTTCGGCCGCGAACTGACACACGGTGGCCAACGTATCGACGGGTCCGAAGCGACCCGACACACGGGAGCCATCGGGGAGACGGATGGCCAACAGGAGGGACCATCTCTGGCGCCGCTGCTCGGAGGTCACCTCGTCGGAGCCCTTGTCGACGGTAAAGGTGGCCGACCGGAGAAGTGGCCTGCAGGGCCGGCGCTCTTCATCTTCTTCACAGGCACTCGTGCACAGCACTGACTCTTCGAAATCGGAGTCGGAGTCGGAGTCCAGTTCAGAGTCGGTGTCGTCAGAGAAGAGGTCAGATCGAGGAAGACCAGGGAGAGGATCATGATGAGCCTCGTGCTCTGTGTTCAGAGCCGGATCACAACTTTCGCGACGGATGCCGATCGCTGGCAGAGGCGTGTAGCGAGACAGGGCGCTGCGACACGAGCTCCTCTCCCAAGCGTGAACCGTGCTGGGACGATCGGGAGTGGGGGAAGGAGTAGAGAGTTGCTTCCGAAGGGGAGCCGTGTGCCGACGGACTCCATCCCAACAGCAGCTGAGTGGGCTCGGCGCTGGCGATATCCGCCGGTGGCAATCCTCCAGCGAGCCCGTGCCGCTGTCAGCTGACAATCGGCCGACGGAAGTGACCTTCTCTTCCGTAGGGCGGCCGTGCGACGATCCGCAACATAAACTCGAAATGTCGTCGGTGCCACTTTCCGCGAAGCGCCTCCTCATCCTCCGAGCTTTGCTTCGAGACGTCCGCATCACCTCCAACAGAACCTCGTGCACACCGGCGTCTGGCGTGAGGGCCATGGGGCGCGAGCCAACCCAGGTATGGCGACCTCGGACTAGTACGTGCACAACAGTTGTCACGTGAAAGTAGGCCACAGAGAGAGTGCAACCATTGATCGAACGATAGAAAACAATGTCGTCACCTAGGTAACGGCTCACCGACTGATCGCTGATGGACTGCCTTGAACGTGGAGCGAGCTGGTAGATGCAAGTGCTCACCCCTGCCTCACTGGACGGACGACAGTCAACTATTCATGAGTCACCTTGACGGGAGACGTACAATTACGAAAGGGAGGGAGGGGGGAAGCAAACGACACTCCCTCCATGCGGAAAGATGGAAGAGGGAAGACGAAGAGGAAGAAGATTTGGCACGTGGAAGGGAGAGTCCTCTTCTCTTTCCTAAGATCTCTGGGCCTCATCTGGGTTCTCTTTCACTCGAAGTGATCTCAATAGGGGACGAAGGGGGAGATATTTCTCCGAAATATTTAATCTGTAATCATTGTCAGTTATTGACAGTTCACTTAAGAGGGAAAGGTTTCGTTCTAGAAGTGATGAGAGCGTTTCTGAAATAAGAAATATCAGACGAGAGCTTCGCGATCATTTAGGTCATCGATAGAAAAGACATTTAAGAGATTAGAGAATTTTTTTCTGGAGGAAAACGTCAAATGCTGTTAACGATTGGATCTCTCGAGACTAAAAAAATGATTCTAAAAAGAATGAAACGCTACAAAAAAGAAAAGAAACAGACAACTTAAAAGAGAGATTTCAATGCCTTAAAATCATAGATGTTCCAGAAAGGAATATATACTCTTTATGTTTTTATTAATGTTTATATACTCCATATATGTTTATATCGATGTTTATATATTCTATATGTTTTATGTGAAAGTTTGATAAATTTCGGCAAAATTCTCATGCAAATGATGTTCTTCAAATTATTTGAAGAAGAGGATCTGAAGAGGACATGCTTCAAAGAAGAAGTGAGTCTTCTTCCTTTAATCGATATTGACTCTCGTTAAAATTGCAATCCGAATCCGTAATGGTCCGAAGCACTCGGTAAACCGAATGCTACCTTGTTTTATAGCTTAGTCATTTATTTCTATTATTTAAATTTTTCAATTATAATTTTGAGAGCCAAACAAAAGGGTATTCTCCTGCCTCAGATCGCCATACCTAACAAGCAGATAATTTGTTTTGGAAGAAAATAATTCCTATGAATCTTATCAGAACATCAAGAATGTGGAAGCAATAAGTCTGAAATTGACTATTGTGCTTGCAAGAAACTCTATTGCATCAAGATTCAAAAGAGAACATCTTATTAAGTTTGGAAATAATTTAAATAAGATTTATTAGCTCGTCACTCAGAAGTCACGTGGGATTCCCACAGCTAGAGTTATTAAAATGTGTGCCTGTCTGTATTCTGACGTCTTCTTCATGCTTCTGCAAAATTGAAATTGCAATTTAAAAATTTCTGGTTTTACTTAAGCTAACCTGAAAGGTTGTCTTGCCTTTTTTGGGCTGTGTACGATTTGCCAATAAAACCAAAATGTGAAGCATAAAAACTATTCAGTTGAAGGGAGTTAACTAAAAAAACACTCGTTGGCTAAAACTCCAGTTAAACTGTACGATATGTTGGGAAGTTTATAACGACTGGTGTGAATAAAAATTTCGATCTATCTATTGAAACTCAGAACAATGAATAATTATGTGATTCTTTTTAAAATGAATAATTATGTGATTCTTTTTAAAAGATCCACAAATGCACGAAAAACAAAACTTTTGTCATCAAATGATAATGAACAAAATATATCAATTGAATATCTTTAAAAATTCCTCTCCTTCTATGCGTCCTCTAAAAAAGTCAAAAATAATAGAAAAACACACCAATGATGAAATCACTAAATTCATATTCCCTTCAAATGAAGATAAGGTGCCGTCAATTTCCATTCAATTAGTAAGAGAAATTAGTTTTATTGCCTTATCTTCGCACACATAAGAAGACAGGTATACTTTTTAAATATTTTAATTTACGCATTTTCGCTCCCCCCCAAAAAAACCTCGTTTCTTTCCCCTACTTCAGAATAGCATACCGCCCCATTCTCTGAGTTCTGCACCTCTGAAGTTTCATTTCAATCATTTGACATTTGATTCATTAAAGATCAATCCTCATTCCATTTCCCTTCCCTTCTTGGGTGGAGAATGAGGAGGCACAATTTCAGATAACTCACCATATTCTCGACGGCAGAAGCTCTCATATGAGGTATAACTCATTGGGATCGATTTGTGGGAAATTTCTCTCTACTTATTTAAGGGGAAGAAGAAGAAAGGGGAGGTAACACTTGAAATAGGCTCTGGCACTCCCCACGTGGCAAGCTTTCCTTTCACACAAAATTCGTTACGTTCGTCTCTCGCATTCGAAGGATCAAAGTAGATCAACCATTCATGTTTCTCCCCCACGCTTAGAGGGAGGAGGGAAGGAATGGAGGAGAATCAATTTTTGTTTAGCCGCCGACTCTCTCGCTCGTCACGAGCTTTCATTTGACACAACTGGTTAAGCCGTCATTCGAATTCGAAAGATGTGGTCGAACAATGGTTTTGACAAACACACAAACCAACAAATGAATCGACAAACCTCAAGACGACGACGAATAAAAAGCAAGAGAAAGATTGGTGAAAAGCAAACACTTCGTCTCTTCTCATTCTATTACGGAACACTCAACAATCTAACATAACTTTAATATGAATTAGTCTGACAGGAAGTCAGCCCTTGTAATTTGCGGTGAAGGTTTTTTCTAGGGAAATGAAAAATTAATGACTGCTCATAGTCAAGAAACGAAATCTTATATACAAATAGCATTTGAATTTCTTGGACAAAGAAATTAATTTAATTTAATCTTTCAAAAAGAAACGCCAATTCTGAGCTCAAAATCAGTTTAAAATACTTTCGCTGTCCACCGTGCTTCTGTTGCTACTCTTGTCCAATATATGGGTCACAAATCGAAAATATTTCGCAGATGATTCGGTGATGATGCGAACCAAACGCCTTTCTCCGACCTGGGGAACAGTAAACGGGTGAAGAGGATGCCTGAGCAAGAACGCGTTAACTGGAAGTATGGAACTAAGTTTCTTAAGTGTTCCGAGAGTTATTGCAAAGAACAATTAAAAATAATGAATCTGGGTTTGAACCGTTGCAGGGATATCAGGGTTCAATTTTATTTCTCCTCGCAGTCGTCGAGAAGAGATGATCGTGTTGCCAAACTGCAAACTCTCTGCGTGTTCAGAAAGTGAAGAAAATCTGAAAGAGGCATTCGTTTATGAATCACACGATGAAGATTCACATTCTTCATGATCAATCGCACAGGTATCCAATAGCAACAACGTAGAACTGTGTCAAAAGTGAATGAAGTGATTCTGTGTAACATCGATTAACAATGCTTCCACAGGGCACAGACATCATCGCCTCAATCACGTGCCCTTCCACTTCACTGCTGAAGCCTTTTAAACTTTTTTTTCTGCTTAGTGTTTATCTTTCTTTTGTTCTGTTAATTTTCCCATTTTCAATTCCTTTCATCTGATGACGAAATTTTATCCTTCACTCATTACATTGGAAGTTTTTTAATTCATTCCATCTTCCCAACATCCTCCTCCTCCTCTTCCTCTGTCATCCATTGCTTCGGCTGTGATATCCCAAATACCCCAAACTTGAGATTTTACGTTTAACATTCTATTTTTGGAATAAAATAAAATCCAAAATTTTAAAGAATATTTATCTCCCATTGAGGCTAATATTTTTTTTCCTTTTTTTCCCATTTGATATGATTTAATCCGAGATCTAACTTTAAGATATCTTTTCTTTTTGCCACATGTTTTCACCAAAATTCAATGTAAATTCTATACATTCAGAAATGATCTGGGAATGAATCTCTCCCCCCTTCCATACTTATTTCTTGCCTCCTTAATTCTCCCTAACTAAATGGCAAAGTAATCCCTTCTGTTGCTCGTGCTCCTCCCGACCCATCAGAGATCATTGCCATCGACGGTGCCGCCAACGCAGCCCTAAAATAGAAAAAAGGATTGAAAACTAAAAAATCCGTTTCACGTGAAGCGGTCATCACGAGTGTCCGACCGTCTCCTCGTGGCCTCGCGCATCGTTAGATAACGTCACGAATCGATAACCTCGGCGGCAGAGGTAGTGGTGGGAGCCCTCTTGGGACTCTGCAGGGAAGCGGACACGCCGGGGCAACGATTGTGCCGCATTTCGTGCCAATAGAATTCTGTCCGACATGAAGAGGGATTCAGAGCCGACAGCGAAGAAGGAGGTCGCTCTTCACAAATCGGGACAATTCTTTTCGGGATTTAAAAGATCTCATTGATATTTCTACAACTTTTTTTTCGTGAATTTCTTTCTTTCTTGGCTTCCTATAGTTTTATTTCTGAGAATGTTTTTCGTACATTAACTGCAGTCGACTTAATAGGCTGGAGTCAATAATCTGAGCTCTAAATGGCTGAGAGTGCTTCAGGTTCAGTCTTTTTCATTTCTCATTTTTTTTATAATTGTTAAAAAAGTGAAATTTCCTTTGATTAGGATTCCAACTTTTTAATTTGTCCTTGGTAATTAAAATTAATAAATATTATTCAGCCTTTGATTATTTTTTCACTTTATTCCTTCTTTCGTCAACGAATCGCTGTCAGCGTTTGTAACGATGTCAGTCAACAATTTCTCAGTTTCTAAGAAATATCTTTAGTATTTTTCATTTCAAATATCATTAAGATTTTAATTTTAGCATAAAATAATTATAATTCTTTTAAAGTTTGTAATAAGTGTAATGCAGAAGATTCAGAGCTGGTCAGTTTTGTAGATCTGTTTTATGATGAGTCCTGATATTTTTTGTTTCTCTAACAGAGCTCGAAAACCCATTCCAACGAGAGCGATGAGAAGAAAACTGAAATCTCTGAAATTTGGGAAGTGTACCATGATAGAGAGGATTAAATAATAGGTCAGTGCTCTCAATAATTTGTCCAGGCAGTGTATTTAGAATGAGAAAAAAATTTGTCTTTGTGATAGGGATGTGAGATGTGATAGAGTTGTGTTCCAGGCTGTCTCGTAAATAATATTGCAATTCTAGCGATGCGATTGGGTTTATAGATCTAATGAGAATAATTAGGTTTCTTATTTATGCTTACATATGTAATGTGAGCGTTGTTACGTGGAACATGAGTAGAGGATTATTATCATTTAAAATTTGCTTGTCAACAATTTCAAGGAACTGATGATTAGTTGATCCTATAATTCGTATTTTGTGATGAATTTTATTCACTTTCGGATTTCCATCGCTTTTTTTAACCAAAAATATCAACTTTGTTTCGCTTTGTAGCCTCTTGTTGAAGGAGGAGATGAAGAAGGAGGAGATGAAGAAGGAGCATTTGTCTTTTGTGTTTAAAGAGAAAGAAAACACCGGAATTTGGCTTACTTTTTTGTTATGCTGTTTGGTAGAGGCAAAACTCTGATTATAAAGATCTGAACACCTTTGCGAATAGATCAGAAAAATCTCCAACTGAAAACCCACCCTTTGAAAATGGTGTCAATTAATTTTGGTATTAAATATTTTATCTCGATTGGATGACGGATTCCAATTATTTGTTCATTGTAGATTTCGAAACAACGAAAATGGAAATGAAAGGCTATAGTTTTTTTATTATATAGTTTATTATTCAAATATAAGCGTTTTTACGGGAACAAAAACAAAATGGTTTAAAAATGCGAAATATTATTATTGACCACCTGCAGATTCAGATCAGCAATTGACACGTGAGTTTTCGTCGAAGGAACTTCTCCTTCTTTTGAACTGCAGATGGAAATTTTGAAACATTTATGGAAGATAAAATATTTAGCTGATTTGAAGAATTGAGTTTTCTCTTTTTCTCAAGTCTGTCTCTGAATGAAGCCGATTGAGAAACTCTCCCAATTTAATGCGCTTCCAATGGATCTCTTTACGAATCTCGATCTTTCTCTTCTTCGCTCAACCATTCCGTAAAATTTAATAACATTAATAATTTAAATTCAGCAGAACCTCGTAAATCCGGAATTATCAAAAGATCGGCACTTTATAGAATTTTAGCAAACCTATTCTGCCATGTAACGATAATTCCATGTCACGAGTATTGGAATCTCTTTGCAGGCAGCCAATCAAGACACTTCCAACTGTCAGCTGACCAATACCTGTTGGTACATGTTACGCAAAACAGGATACGAGATACAGACAGTTTAATTAAAAAAAATAGAATTTTCTAAAATCCGTCTCGTGCTAGGTTCCTGAGGGTGCTGAATTTATGCGGTTCGACTGTATTCAAAATTTTCATCTGCAGATGTTTCGAAAGCAGCATTTTGGGAAAAAGGATTTTGTGAATAAAGATGAGATTTTAGAAAGAGTCGACCACCACCTTTCAGAATCGTTTCGATTAGGGATAGGTTAACGGGATTTCCATCTAATCATGGTTATGGTTTAAAAAATGTTGTTGCACATTTAGAAAAGGACTCATTTAAGTTTTTTAGGAATAAAAATAGTTTCTTTCTTTAGATGTTTCGAATGTTTGATTGGACTCCTTCTATTAGTCTCCGAGCTCGAAATCAATGTACGATAAGTATTAGCTGACGAAAATAAGGCACCAACCAATAACCTTTCAATGGTAGAGTATCAGAAGAGATATCATGTAAACACGGGATTCATGAATAGTTAGCTGAAAGAATTGAGTCTCGCCATGAATGGGATTCGAACCCAGCCCTCCTAGTTACATGCCAAGTCTTCTTAGCCACTAAAAGACCAGCAAGTAACTGTTTATTCAGCTAATTGTGACTTGAAAACTTTCCAGAAAATTGTTGATTCGAAATCCCACTTAAGGCGCAACTCAATTTTTTCTCCTACTTATTCAATAATGTTTTGCTGGACGGATGTTGCTTTCACTGCACATAGGACTATATTACAACGATACCAACTTGCAGGCGCGACTTTTAGGGCCATTTCATTTAAGCGCAAGGAATAGAAAATTGATATCGTTGGTGACCGCAGAGCATTCGGGACTCTTCTGTTATTGGACGATTATCGTAAATTAATGCAATTACAAAAGGAAGATTAAATAATAAATGTGAAACAAGCCTATGGGTAAATAATAGATATAAAATCAATATACGGGTAAGCAAGTCCAATGAAAGGGAAGGGGAAAGAAGGGGTTGCACTGACTCGTCTTCCCTCCGCACCTGAACTCTTTTTTTGCTGCATAATATTGCAATTTAATAGTAGAGTAAAACTCATCGTACTTAGATAAATAAATTTCTGATTAATGATAAATATGTATGTAAAATCCTCTTTCTTTAACACAATTAACACTTGAGTAAAAGTTTTGCGTCGTAGCTGGGAAGAGAGGAAGAGAATCTGATTTTGTTGCTCATCCGATTCCCTTAGCATTTTGACATTGACGTCTACGATTATTTCAAAAATGAAACCTACGAACGCCATGAACAAATGAATGCGCGTCTCGTGCATTTATTAAATTCTGAAAATACTTCTTCATTTTTGAATAACAGAAGGAAAATTAACTCGATAGATTTAATAAATAATATTTGTTTTTAAGAATAAAAGTAAATCTCAACATTAAAAACCTATATTCGCATGAAATTATAATTTGTATTCATTTGTAAAAATTATATTTCTTCGCATTATATAATGCTATATAAGTTTCACGAGACTTTAATGATAAGTTAAGAGCACGTAAATGTTTCACAGAAAAGTCTGAAACATTTTACTTTAAAGAAAATCAAATGCTAATACTAAATGTTACAAAATAAGACCTATGACCTCTATCAAACGGGATGCCGCATTGCTACGGATGCAACTGTTGGTAAACAAAAAAAATATGTTAACTGGAAATTTGAACATTTGAATTTCCTTCGCTTATTTATAAAATAATATTTTGCGCAAAACGTTTGAGGACCCGCAGTCACCAGAAATCAACCTGCTAGGAAATCTATGGGAACGTCTGGAAGACATCCCAGACAGCTTTTTCCAGCTCCATCGAACAAGCAGGAATTGATCACGATTCTTGTGGATGAATCGTGTCGTTTACATTTTTGGTAGACTCTGTGCCCTGAGGGGTCTGATACTATTCGTCTAATGCCAACTGTTTCAGTGCCGATTTGTCAAATGCAAATTTGTCTAATGAGGATATTCGTACAAAGGGCAATTTGTCCACAGAGACGATTCGTCCAATTGAAGAACTCGTCCAAAGTTGATTCGTCCAATGAGATAACTTGTCCAAAGATGGCAATAGTCAATGACGACAAAATAATGCTATCAGGACGGGATCAGAGGGGAAGGGAGACATTCCCCTCCCTCCCCTGAGAATTCTATGAGAAGGATAACAGAGACGAAAAAATCGATAAACATTCATATCTGATGCATTTCTTAAGGACTTTTTAAAGATATCTAAAACAGAGGGCGAAATATTATATTGCAATGGAAATCCAGTCCATTTACTTTTCCCCCTTTCGATTGAGTTTCTTTCCCCCCCCCCAATTATTTTTTTCATAGATCCGAGCGTGAGTGTTATATCTCATGGTTATTATTGTGAAGCACATTATATTTTTATTTGCTTTCAACACCTTTTCTTGAAAGCAAATCTTGCTTGTGCTATCGCCATGTTCCACCGTCCCTTCTTCTGCCCTGTGCAGGCAATATCTCTGGAACCAAATAATCGATTCCGATGGTTCTTCTCGCAGTGGATGGATGAAGGAAAGGGTTCAGTTGGCACGCGGATATTAGGATATCCGCCTGTGCAGACAATATCTCTGGAACCAAATAATCGATTCCGATGGTTCTTCTCGCAGTGATGGATGAAGGAAAGGGTTCAGTTGGCACGCGGATATTAGGATATCCGTCTGTCTGTGCACGCAATATCTCTGGAACCAAATAATCGATTCCGATGGTTCTTCTCGCAGTGGATGGATGAAGGAAAGGGTTCAGTTGGCACGCGGATATTAGGATATCCGTCTGTGCAGACAATATCTCTGGAAACAAATAATCGATTCCGATGGCTCTTCTCGCAGTGGATGAATGAAGGAAAGGGTTCAGTTGGCACGCGGATATCAGGATATCCGTCTGTGCAGACAATATCTCTGGAACCAAAAAATCGATTCCGATGGTTCTTCTCGCAGTGGATGGATGAAGGAAAGGGTTCAGTTGCCACGCGGATATTAGGATATCCGTCTGTCTGTGCACGCAATATCTCTGGAAGCAAATAATCGATTCCAATGGTTCTTCTCGCAGTGGATGAATGAAGGAAAGGGTTCGGTTGGCACGCGAATATTAGGATATCCGTCTGTGCAGACAATATCTCTGGAACCAAATAATCGATTCCGGTGGTTCTTCTTGCAGTGGATGGATGAAGGAAAGGGTTCAGTTGGCACGCAGATATTAGGATATCCGTCTGTCTGTGCACGCAATATCTCTGGAACCAAATAATCGATTCCGGTGGTTCTTCTTGCAGTGGATGGATGAAGGAAAGGGTTCAGTTGGCACGCGGATATTAGGATACCCGTCTGTCTGTGCACGCAATATCTCTGGAACCAAATAATCGATTCCGATGGTTCTTCTCGCAGTGGATGGATGAAGGAAAGGGTTCAGTTGGCACGCGGATATTAGGATATCCGTCTGTTTGTGCACGCAATATCTCTGGAAGCAAATAATCGATTCCAATGGTTCTTCTCGCAGTGGATGAATGAAGGAAAGGGTTCAGTTGGCACGCGGATATTAGGATATCCGTCTGTCTGTGCACGCAATATCTCTGGAACCAAATAATCGATTCCGATGGTTCTTCTCGCAGTGGATGGATGAAGGAAAGGGTTCAGTTGGCACGCGGATATTAGGATATCCGTCTGTCTGTGCACGCAATATCTCTGGAACCAAATAATCGATTCCGATGGTTCTTCTCGCAGTGGATGGATGAAGGAAAGGGTTCATTTGGCACGCGGATATTAGGATATCCGTCTGTCTGTGCACGCAATATCCCTGGAACCAAATAATCGATTCCGATGGTTCTTCTCGCAGTGGATGGATGAAGGAAAGGGTTCAGTTGGCACGCGGATATTAGGATATCCGTCTGTCTGTGCACGCAATATCTCTGGAACCAAATAATCGATTCCGATGGTTCTTCTCGCAGTGGATGGATGAAGGAAAGGGTTCAGTTGGCACGCGGATATTAGGATATCCGTCTGTCTGTGCACGAAATATCTCTGGAACCAAATAATCGATTCCGATGGTTCTTCTCGCAGTGGATGGATGAAGGAAAGGGTTCAGTTGGCACGCGGATATTAGGATATCCGTCTGTCTGTGCACGCAATATCTCTGGAACCAAATAATCGATTCCGATGGTTCTTCTCGCAGTGGATGGATGAAGGAAAGGGTTCAGTTGACACGCGGATATTAGGATATCCGTCTGTCTGTGCACGCAATATCTCTGGAACCAAATAATCGATTCCGATGGTTCTTCTCGCAGTGGATGGATGAAGGAAAGGGTTCAGTTGGCACGCGGATATTAGGATATCGGTCTGTGCAGACAATATCTCTGGAACCAAATAATCGATTCCGATGGTTCTTCTCGCAGTGGATGGATGAAGGAAAGGGTTCAGTTGGCACGCGGATATTAGGATATCCGTCTGTGCAGACAATATCTCTGGAACCAAACAATCGATTCCGATGGTTCTTCTCGCAGTGGATGGATGAAGGAAAGAGTTCAGTTGGCACGCGGATATTAGGATATCCGTCTGTCTGTGCACGCAATATCTCTGGAACCAAATAATCGATTCCGATGGTTCTTCTCGCAGTGGATGGATGAAGGAAAGGGTTCAGTTGGCACGCGGATATTAGGATATCCGTCTGTTTGTGCACGCAATATCTCTGGAAGCAAATAATCGATTCCAATGGTTCTTCTCGCAGTGGATGAATGAAGGAAAGGGTTCAGTTGGCACGCGGATATTAGGATATCCGTCTGTCTGTGCACGCAATATCTCTGGAACCAAATAATCGATTCCGATGGTTCTTCTCGCAGTGGATGGATGAAGGAAAGGGTTCAGTTGACACGCGGATATTAGGATATCCGTCTGTCTGTGCACGCAATATCTCTGGAACCAAATAATCGATTCCGATGGTTCTTCTCGCAGTGGATGGATGAAGGAAAGGGTTCAGTTGGCACGCGGATATTAGGATATCCGTCTGTCTGTGCACGAAATATCTCTGGAACCAAATAATCGATTCCGATGGTTCTTCTCGCAGTGGATGGATGAAGGAAAGGGTTCAGTTGGCACGCGGATATTAGGATATCCGTCTGTCTGTGCACGCAATATCTCTGGAACCAAATAATCGATTCCGATGGTTCTTCTCGCAGTGGATGGATGAAGGAAAGGGTTCAGTTGACACGCGGATATTAGGATATCCGTCTGTCTGTGCACGCAATATCTCTGGAACCAAATAATCGATTCCGATGGTTCTTCTCGCAGTGGATGGATGAAGGAAAGGGTTCAGTTGGCACGCGGATATTAGGATATCCGTCTGTGCAGACAATATCTCTGGAACCAAATAATCGATTCCGATGGTTCTTCTCGCAGTGGATGAATGAAGGAAAGGGTTCAGTTGGCACGCGGATATTAGGATATCCGTCTGTGCAGACAATATCTCTGGAACCAAACAATCGATTCCGATGGTTCTTCTCGCAGTGGATGGATGAAGGAAAGAGTTCAGTTGGCACGCGGATATTAGGATATCCGTCTGTCTGTGCACGCAATATCTCTGGAACCAAATAATCGATTCCAATGGTTCTTCTCGCAGTGGATGGATGAAGGAAAGGGTTCAGTTGGCACGCGGATATTAGGATATCCGTCTGTGCAGACAATATCTCTGGAACCAAATAATCGACTCCGATGGTTCTTCTCGCAGTGGATGGATGAAGGAAAGGGTTCAGTTGGCACGCGGATATTAGGATATCCGTCTGTCTGTGCAGGCAATATCTCTGGAACCAAATAATCGATTCCGATGGTTCTTCTCGCAGTGGATGAATGAAGGAAAGGGGTCAGTTGGCACGCGGATATTAGGATATCCGTCTGTGCAGACAATATCTCTGGAACCAAATAATCGATCCGATGGTTCTTCTCGCAGTGGATGGATGAAGGAAAAGGTTCAGTTGGCACGCGGATATTAAGATATCCGTGTGTGCAGACAATATCTCTGGAACCAAATAATCGATTCCGATGGTTCTTCTCGCAGTGGATGGATGAAGGAAAGGGTTCAGTTGGCACGCGGATATTAGGATATCCATCTGTGCAGACAATATCTCTGGAACCAAATAATCGATCCGATGGTTCTTCTCGCAGTGGATGAATGAAGGAAAGGGTTCAGTTGGCACGCGGATATTAGGATATCCGTCTGTGCAGGCAATATCTCTGGAACCAAATATTCGGTCCGATGGTTCTTCTCGCAGTGGATGGATGAAGGAAAGGGTTCAGTTGGCACGCGGATATTAGGATATCCGTCTGTCTGTGCACGCAATATCTCTGGAACCAAATAATCGATTCCGATGGTTCTTCTCGCAGTGGATGGATGAAGGAAAGGGTTCAGTTGGCACGCGGATATTAGGATATCCGTCTGTGCAGACAATATCTCTGGAACCAAATAATCGATTCCGATGGTTCTTCTCGCAGTGGATGAATGAAGGAAAGGGTTCATTTGGCACGCGGATATTAGGATATCCGTCTGTGCAGACAATATCTCTGGAACCAAATAATCGATTCCGATGGTTCTTCTCGCAGTGGATGGATGAAGGAAAGGGTGCAGTTGGCACGCGGATATTAGGATATCCGTCTTTGCAGACAATATCTCTGGAACCAAATAATCTATTCCGATGGTTCTTCTCGCAGTGGATGGATGAAGGAAAGGGTTCAGTTGGCACGCGGATATTAGGATATCCGTCTGTCTGTGCAGGCAATATCTCTGGAACCAATAATCGATTCCGATGGTTCTTCTCGCAGTGGATGAATGAAGGAAAGGGTTCAGTTGGCACGCGGATATTAGGATATCCGTCTGTGCAGACAATATCTCTGGAACCAAATAATCGATTCCGATGGTTCTTCTCGCAGTGGATGGATAAAGGAAAGGGTTCAGTTGGCACGCGGATATTAGGATATCCGTCTGTGCAGGCAATATCTCTGGAACGTATCAACCGATTTCGATAATACCTTTTGCGCTAGATAGAAGAAAGGATCTAGTTTTGCACGCTCATCGTTTTAGTTCCCAATAAGATGGGGGTGGGGGGGATTGGCGGGAACCAAAAATAAGCTGTTGCATCTCTTGTTTGCGCCATTTGAAGTGAAATGTATCGAGGGCACGTGACCTTTCATCGACCCTGGACGAATGAAAATTTAACTTTTTTTGTGTAAATTTTTATTCCTATTTCCTCATAAATCTGCAACTTTTTGTTTTCTAAATATGTTAACTATATCTAAAACCTAACACTAAATTTAAAAGTTAAATATTCCTAAAACTTTTAAATATTCATTGCAATGCAAATATGCTAATCGAACACCTGGAATGGAAAAAACTCGTACGATTTTTGTTGATATGCTTCACGATATTACTCATTGTTATCTTGACAAGGAAACCAGAGGACGTTCTCTAATGCATCTATAGTTCTTTGATTTATTTTTTTCTTACTTTTCATTTACATACGGTTAAAAATCGGTTTTGCAGTTCACTATTAAAAGGCATGCGTTACGTCACCATATTGATATCATGAGCAGCCGTAGCAATTTTATTTCAGAATGATCTTAACCTTGGAATTTCACTGCCATTCTTTTTTCCATTAATTAATAAAAAAGGACATTTTTTATGCGGTGCACTAACACGCATTTGATTTTCGTTTCGAACCATGAAATCTGAGTTGCACTAAAAACGAATAATATAAAACAGGGTCACTTGAAAAAGAGTTGGAAATAAAAAAAAGTCCAGTATGAAAACGTCATGACGTTCACATTCCACCATCAATTCAAATTTCAAATCAATTTCAAATTTCTGTCATAAAAACATCGTGAGCATTATTCGTTTAAAGTTTGCAATTTGAAACTTTTTCCACCGTTAAAGGGTGCAATTAAACTTTTGAGTGATTCGGAAGTCTGAATCGTCATATTCATCAATTCCTATCTAACCCAAAAAGAAATTATAATTCAGCTCTAATGAAAAAAAATTTGTGTCTACGGACGGATGGCTTCAACCCCGTATTTCATAACTGGGTGAAAACACTGACAAATATTTCTCTCTGTATCTATCAAATCCCACCCTTTCAAGCGCCTAACATTTGAAACAGTGCATTTCGGTGAAATCTTTTCTTTCATGCATATACAGTATATGTATGAGAAGTTTGCTCTTTCAACAAAGAAAGGAACTATAAAAAAAACTATAAAACTAACTTTGACCTGGAAGTTGACTGCATTGCTGCGAAGGGGATTGCTGGGATTAAAGAAAAACGGAAAGTGAATAAAAGCAAAAAGGCTTTGTTTATATTTTTGTCGTTGACTTGAAAGCTTTGGGCAAATGACCAAACTTCTTCAAAATGGATTGTTACGAATATGATAGCTAGGTAATTACTGGAAGGAGAGCTATGCACCAATCCCTGTGATGATACACAGAACGGGGAAGCCCTACACCTAATATCCGACCCCGCCTTCTCGTGGTGCAGGCCATTAATACCTTTTAGAGGAGATACTTTCTTGTAGAAGTGAACGGAAGGGGAAGGCTACCACATCAGTATGGACTTTGGATCTGAACTACTATTGCTACTTTTCTTTTTTTTCTACCCTGCTGAGGAGTGGTCAACCAAGCAGGATATTGGTGCTGACCTTATAAACTTACTGGACTGGGTTAATGCTCTGAGCTTGATTATGGATCCCGATTTTACTGCACTGGTGGGCTTCTGTGGAGGGAGAATCTTCCGCTGTGTTTTCTGTTTGTTTGTGGGTTGACAGTCCCAAGTGAATAGATTCACAGAATATGATTATCAGCTGGTGAGGTTATTATCATCAGGTATTATTATCCTGAGCAGAGGTCATCGCAGGCACCTGAATTCTTTGCTTCTATTGACATCGTCAAATTCTACATTGGCAGATGGTTTCAATCAAATTTTACATTCAGTGTAGATGGCTTCAGCCTTTAGTGGTGGGGAAACGGGTCTTTGCCTAATATCTGCGATTAAGGGGCTATTTGATATTGTCGGTATTCCCTCTGTCGATAAACATGGTTTCTTTAAAGATCTCACTAACCATTTTCTTTCCATAGGTAGTTGGAATGTGAGGACTCTGCACAGAGCTTTTTCTCTTGATGTCCACACACAAGAATCCCACCGTTAAAATTTAGATATTCTCGGCTTACAAGAGACCAGATGGACAGATAAAGGTCAGATTCTTAAAAATAATCTTAAATTTCTCTTTTCAGGGAGGGAAGACGATAAACATTACCAAGGCATGGGTCTGCTTCTCAGCAGACATGCTAGTGATGCTCTTCTAGGATATGAGTGCATTAATGAAAGGTTTCTTACAGCAAAATTTCGGACAAGCGTTAAATACTTGAATGTTATCTGCTGTTATGCCCCCACTGAGGATGCCGATGAGGATGAGATCCAGAGTTTTATGGACAACTTCAGGATATTTTGAATTCTGTCAAGAAAGGAGATATTACCCCTTGTTCTTGGTGACTTCAGTGCCAAAGTTGGTACTGACTCTGACCTTTGGGGAGGAGTAATAGGCCCTTTTGGTATTGGGAGTTGCAATGGCAATGGGCAACGTCTCCTACAGGTAAGCAAACTCAATGGTTTCAGAATAAGTAACACTTATTACAAACACTGCGACATACATAAAACTTACCATGATAGGTTACTCAGTCATCATGACAGTCATGATATGCTTACTACTGAAGTTGAGGAAGAATGGGATCATTTTAAACAGGCTTTTTTGGACACTAACAGTACTCTTTTAGGAAAAAAAGGAGCAGAAGAGACAGAATTATTTGAGTGACAAGACACTTGAGCTTATTTCAGAAAGGAGGAACTGCAGGAATGTCCTTAATCAGTACTCTACTAGTCCTAATAGAAAGGATTACATAGAGTTTAATAAACGTGTAAAGGATCAGTTAGCTGCTGATAAGAATCTTTGGCTTGATGGCTTGGCTGACAAAGCTGAGGAAGCAGTTAGGCAGCACAACAGCAGAGAGCTGTACCAGATAGTCAATGTTTTAAATGGTAGAAAACGGACAGGTATACAAGGATTGCAGGATAAACAAGGTAAGGTTATAGAAGGTGAGGATTCTGTCATGGCTAGGTGGGCTGAGCATTTCAGTGATGTTCTAAACAATGTGGTTAGTTCTACTCCCATTGTTTGTATTGATGATAGATGCATTGGCAGCTTTAATGTTGGCCCTATAACACAATCTGAAGTTATTTTGGCTATTTCTAAACTTAAACTTCATAAATCCCCATGGGTAGATGAAATTACTGCGGAAATGCTTAAAGCTGGAAATGTTTCGGTTACTACTTGGATGACTGAAATTTTAAATATCTTTTATGATAAAGGCATGGTTCCTAAGGATTTTACCAGAGCTATTATTATCCATATTTTCAAAAGAGGTGATCGCAGTTCTTGTGAAAACTATAGGGGTATCAGCCTACTCTCTGTTCCAGGTAAAGTTCTTTCGATGATTGTGCTTAATAGAATTAAGAATCTGGTTGACAGTCAATTGCGTGATGAGCAATGTGGATTCAGAAGTGGTAGGGGATGTGTAAATCAGATATTTTCACTTAGTCAGATTCTTGAGAAATGTTTAGAGCTTCATAAACCTTTGGTTACCTGCTTTGTTGTTTCAAAAAGACTTTTGATTCTGTTGATCATCATATTTGTGGTTGATTGTGAGATCGTGTGGAATACCAGACAAGTACGTTAACATAATAAAGCTCTCTGTAATAATACTGAGTCGTGTGTGAGAGTTGGTAAGGCTTGTAGCAATTGGTTTAGCATTGCTTCTGGTGATTGACAAGGGTGCATTTTGTCTCCTTTTCTCTTTAGCTTGGTTATTGATTATGTTATGCGAAATTCATTTCAAGGGAAAGATTTTGGCCTTAAATGGGCGGGAGATACGAAAATTTCTGATTTAGATTATGCTGATGATTTAGTCTTTTTGGCAAATGATGTTGATGAGATGAACTCTTTCATTCGAGCTGTTGATGAGACTGGTAGTAGAGTAGGTTTGGTTATAAACAGAGAGAAAACTAAAGTGATGAAAATTGGTCAGGCAGGTTGTGATTCAGGTAATCTGAATGGTTACAGTCTTGAGCATATGTCACAGTTTAATTATCTTGGGAGCTATGTAACAGATAATGGTGATGTGTGGCATGAGATTAACAGACGAATAGGGATTGCTGCCGGGATTTTTAAAAATCTATGGAGATTGTGGAGTCGAGATGCTTACGTAGTATTTTGGGTATTATGTGGCTTAACTTTGTAACTAATGATGAGGTTAGGCAAAGGAGTCTGCAACCTCCTTTAAGCAGCATATTGTGCAGAGAGAGACTCCGTTGGTTTGGCCATGTTGCCCGTATGTATAATTATAGATTGGCGAATAAGGTTATGAACAGCGGGCCTAAAGGCCTCAGAAAGAGGGGGAGACCTAGGATGCGGTGGGCAGACAATGTCAAAAAATACATTGTTAGAATTGGTGTGCAGTGGTCGGATGCATCAAATTTAGCTCAGGACAGACATGATTGGAGAACTATTTTGCACGCCCTGGTTGGACCTCCGTAGCCCATGGCTTCTTAAGGAGAAGGAGGATGGGATGGATGGATGGAATGGCGAAATATTTAAAATTCTTTTACTTTGAATAGGTAGTGACGAAATATTTAAAATTCTTTTAGTTTTGGATAGGTAGTGGCGAAATATTTAAAAAAAATTTAGTTTTGGATAGGTAGTGGCGAAATATTTAAAATTCTTTCAGTTTTGGATAGGTACCGGAGAAGTATTTAAAATTCTTTCAGTTTTGGATAGGTAGCGGCGAAGTATTTAAAATTCTTTCAGTTTTGGATAGGTAGCGGCGAAGTATTTAAAATTCTTTCAGTTTTGGATAGGTAGCGGCGAAGTATTTAAAATTCTTTCAGTTTTGGATAGGTAGCGGCGAAGTATTTAAAATTCTTTCAGTTTTGGATAGGTAGTGGCGAAGTATTTAAAATTCTTTCAGTTTTAAATAGGTAGCGGCGAAGTATTTAAAATTCCTACAGTTTTGGATAGATAGGGGCGGAATATTTAAAATTCTTTCGGTTTTGGATAGGTAGCGGCAAAGTATTTAAAATTCCTACAATTTTGGATAGGTAGTGGCGAAATATTTAAAATTCTTACAGTTTTAGATAGGTAGGGGCGAAATATTTAAAATTCTTACAGTTTTGGATAGATAGGGGCGAAATATTTAAAATTCTTACAGTTTTGGATAGATAGGGGCGAAATATTTAAAATTCTTACAGTTTTGGATAGGTAGCGGCGAAGTATTTAAAATTCTTTCAGTTTTGGATAGGTAGGGACGAAATATTTAAAATTCTTACAGTTTTGGTTAGATAGGGGTGGAATATTTAAAATTCTTACAGTTTTGGATAGATAGGGGCGAAATATTTAAAATTCTTACAGTTCTGGATAGGTAGTGGCGAAATATTTAAAATTCTTACAGTTTTGGATAAGTAGGGGCGAAATATTTAAAATTCTTATAGTTTTGGATAGGTAGGGGCGAAATATTTAAAATTCTTACAGTTTTGGATAGGTAGGGGCGAAATATTTAAAATTCCTACACTTTTGGATAGGTAGGGGCGAAATATTTAAAATTTTTACAGTTTTGGATAGGTAGGGGCGAAATATTTAAAATTCTTACAGTTTTGGAAATGTAGGGGCGAAATATTTAAAATTCTTTCAGTTTTGGATAGGTAGCGGCGAAGTATTTAACATTCTTTTCAGTTTTGGATAGGTAGCGGGAAAGTAATTAACATTCTTTCAGTTTTGGATAGGCAGCGGCGAAGTATTTAAAATTCTTTCAGTTTTGGATAGGTACCGGAGAAGTATTTAAAATTCTTTCAGTTTTGGATAGGTAGCGGAGAAGTATATAAAATTCTTTCAGTTTTGGATAGGTAGCGGAGAAGTATTTAAAATTCTTTCAGTTTTGGATAGGTAGTGGCGAAGTATTTAAAATTCTTTCAGTTTTGGATAGGTACCGGAGAAGTATTTAAAATTCTTTCAGTTTTGGATAGGTACCGGAGAAGTATTTAAAATTCTTTCAGTTTTGGATAGGTAGCGGCGAAGTATGTAAAATTCTTTCAGTTTTGGATAGGTAGCTGCGAAGTATGTAAAATTCTTTCAGTTTTGGATAGGTAGCGGAGAAGTATTTAAAATTCTTTCAGTTTTGGAGTAGTAGTGGCGAAGTATTTAAAATTCTTTCAGTTTTGGATAGGTAGTGGCGAAGTATTTAAAATTCTTTCAGTTTTGGATAGGTAGCGGCGAAGTATTTAAAATTCTTTCAGTTTTGGATAGGTAGCGGCGAAGTATTTAAAATTCTTTCAATTTTGGATAGGTAGTGGCGAAGTGTTTAAAATTCTTTCAGTTTTGGATAGGTACCGGAGAAGTATTTAAAATTCTTTCAGTTTTGGATAGGTAGCTGAGAAATATTTAAAATTCTTTTCGATTTGGATAGGTAGTGGCGAAGTGTTTAAAATTCTTTCAGTTTTGGATAGGTACCGGAGAAGTATTTAAAATTCTTTCAGTTTTGGATAGGTAGTGGCGAAGTATTTAAAATTCTTTCAGTTTTGGATAGGTAGTGGCGAAGTATTTAAAATTCTTTCAGTTTTGGATAGGTAGTGGCGAAGTATTTAAAATTCTTTCAGTTTTGGATAGGTAGCGGCGAAGTATTTGAAATTCTTTCAGTTTTGGATAGGTAGCGGAGGAGTATTTAAAATTCTTTCAGTTTTGATAGGTAGTGGCGAAGTATTTAAAATTCTTTCAGTTTTGGATAGGTAGCGGCGAAGTATTTGAAATTCTTTCAGTTTTGGATAGGTAGCGGAGAAGTATTTAAAATTCTTTCAGTTTTGATAGGTAGTGGCGAAGTATTTAAAATTCTTTCAGTTTTGGATAGGTAGCGGCGAAGTATTTAAAATTCTTTCAGTTTTGGATAGGTAGCGGCGAAGTATTTAAAATTCTTTCAGTTTTGGATAGGTAGCGAAGAAGTATTTAAAATTCTTTCAGTTTTGGATAGGTAGCGGCGAAGTATGTAAAATTCTTTCAGTGTTGGATAGGTAGCGGCGAAGTATTTAAAATTCTTTCAGTTTTGGATAGGTAGTGGCGAAGTATTTAAAATTCTTTCAGTTTTGGATAGGTAGCTGAGAAATATTTAAAATTCTTTTCGATTTGGATAGGTAATGGAGAAATATTTAAAATTCTTCTGGGCTTGGATAGGTATTGGCGAAATATTTCTTTTCGACCTTTCTGAATATTCCAATAGCTTTAATAGCGCTTTCGAACGATAGAAAAAAAGATGACCGAGTATTACGGACGATCTACTTAAGCTAGGAATTCGTGGCGCCATCTAATGATTATGTTGAGTACTATTTTTAGAAAAAACCCTAATTTTAGCTGTAATTTAACGATTTTTGACTCCCCGCTCATCAAAAAATCCCCCTATAAAACGTTCTGACCCCCCCCCCCTTTATTAAAAACCCCCTTATCAAAAGTTCCCTTTATTAAACTCCCCAGATCACAAACTACCTTGGTATCCACGTTCATTTTCCAAGTCCAGCTAAACTTTGGGTGGCAACGATCGGATGATGCAAGTGGTAGCCCCTCACATAAAATCAACTCCCACAGTTGTATATTCCCTATATTTATTGCCAATATTTATTCCTTATTAATTAAACGCTTATCAAAACTGTCTTCCCCCTCATTAAAAAAACTCCCCCACTGGTTGACCTATAATTTTAAGCCAACACCGCTTTAAAGACCCTTACCCATCACGTGGTAAATCAGTTTTCTCTATGCGCATTTAATCGGTACCATCCAACGTGTGTTTTAGTACATCTCCTGTATTTAAAAAAACTCATCTCAAACTCCCTTGGCATCCATGTTCATTTTTTCCAAGTCCAAGAATGGCTGATGCAATTCTTGAACAAGGTCCCCGTATTTTGCGAATTCGACCTTCACTAGAATAAGGACTATCCCGCAGTAACTGTTTAACTGTTCTTCAGAAAACGAAGAAAAGGTATTGGATAAAAAAAATTAATAAAAGGAAAAAAATCTGAATTTATTCGTCACGATGAAAAATGTTAAGGGGTAATTTAAGGGTAATAGATGAAAAATATTAAGGGGTAATATTTAGTAATATAAGGGGTAATAGGTAATAGGTAATAGTAATATAATAGGGTAATAGGGACTGAAAACTCCTGAAAAAAATCCTTGTACCATAAAAGGTCCTCTTTTTTGAAACAACTGGATATCCCTTTTCAGATTATTACATGTTTTACATCCTTCGCCCCTCTTGCGCGAAACAAGAGAATTTCGATCGTTTCAGGTCATGGTTGAACTGTTAGTATCCCTCCGCTTCGTTCTTAACGCATCAGGATGTTGTGTTATTCTAAGTTTGAAATATTCTCGGTTGTATGTCCTCTTCTGTATTAGCAAAAAACACACACGTTTTGTTCTTTACGAGACATCTGGCAGGAAACGTAATGTAAGACGTAACGTAAGACAGTCGTGTTCAAAAAAAAATACTAAGGTGTTAAAGAAAAAACCTTACACCTCCTGAAATATGGGTATTCAAGTTAAGATCTGTGATGAAATATTTTGCATAACCACTAGTCTCGTTTTAAATTGTTAGCTTCTTCTGTAGCAAGCAAGTGTCTGTAAGAAAATATGTTTATTCTTGCATGTGAACAAACACACACACACATACGATAACATATACACATGAAGATGAAACACATACAGACACTTAACACCCACACACACACACACCGAGAGAGACAGACAGACATGAACACACACATCCGATTCACAGAAACAAACATGAAAACATATGTACGCACACACACACACTCACACGCACACATAAACAAACATACACACACACACAGAAACAAACATGAAAACATACGCACGCACGCACAAACATACAATTACAGAGATGAAGTAAGTATGTGAGAAAAAACTTAGTCCATCGCATTCATGTATGCATACACTTAGAAGGACATCCATTGAATAATGCCATACACCACACAAGAATATACTTTGCATAAGATCAGAGAAACATTCTCCTACATATTCATAAACAGACTGCTTGAAAGTAATAATCTTCCGTTTACTCGAATCAGACAGTCAACATATTTGCCACTAGATGGCGCTGGTTAAATGTCCAAAACACAGAGAATCATTTTTTAACTGTTGCAGTGTTCATCTTCCTTCGAAAGTTCTGTCTTTTTGTGCTCGTAAGAATAGTATACAGATATGAAGAGACACAAGAAGGAGACACATTTCAGTGAGTTCACAGTGTGTCAATATTCTTCTCAAGTGATTGATTCACATACAGCTGAAATGTAATATTCACATGCTTACACAGAAAGTGAATGTTGCTGAAATGTAATATTCACATGCTTACACGAAAAGTGAATGTTGCTGACTTGCATCTTCACTAGAAATGAACGTTGTTGTAAGAAATTGTAACATGAACGCCCTTATACTTAAAAAAATGAATGGTTAAACCATTGTTACCAACCTTCTTGCTGCCTTTCAGAAGCTGGCACAGGGCACCCTCTGTTGACCAGATCTGTCTGTTTCGAATGCTTACGTTTTCTTTTAATGTGAGAATGCAGGTAGTGTGCTTTCCTATCGCTTCTTTTTTTCAATCTCACTTCTGCAATATTGTTTGTCGTGGTTTGAAGTGTGAAATAACCTTTGATAGACTTGACGCTTTATGCGTTAGGTCCGTTTGAAACGCAAAGTATTGTTTATCAGTTATGGGGGCCATCAGAATCGCAAAGTAATTAGTACTAGCTTACTGGGGTAATGCTCCATAGACAGTGTTCTTTCCAAACAGGATACATATTATTGTCAAAAAAAAAACGTGTGCTTTCCAGAACCACTTTCACACGAACATAGCACCACTTGTTCTAAAAATTCCACACTAGTGTAGAAATATTCTCATGCAGGAAAAATAACTAAACAGACATGAAATCACCGTATTAGATTGTAGTGAATCACCCTATCTTTGTCGAAAAACTTGTGTTTGCAGCGAAAAATAGCCACCTTCACCCACACTTATGTGCTTATTCAAAAGTACCGAGGGACTGGAAATACTGTTGTTTTCTTATAAACAGTGAGTTTTCAGATTTCCAAACAAAAGCCGGATTGTCTTCCATTCGAATCATATTTAATGCTGTCAGCATACTATAATCGCTCTGACTGTTCGTGCTTTCTTTTTCTTACATTAGGAAATGGAAGGTTCGTGCATGTAAGAGTGAGTTGGGTGTATCTTTAAAAATATATGCTACTATCTGTCTTAACGGTTACCTTTCACACGACCCTGTAGAAGGGATGAGAGGATGTCGGGATCTTGGCTGGTAAACAACGTTCCTGTCTTACTATGGATCTCAAACCTTGACTTTGTTAGAAGTAACTAACCTACTATCTATGGGATAGATGTTGGCTATCATAACTTATAGCTGTATCGGTGGTGTAAAGTACTGAACAGGTTATTGTGAGATTTTCAACGTAAGCAGATATATGGAAAGAATCTGATGATGCTTGCGATTTACCTACTTTGGTCGTTAAAGTATGGTTTATTAGAAAGTAAATATGCACATAGGGAAGATGAATCAGTGACTGAACTTTAATTATCTTGCGAGATGTGTGAGGAAATGCATAGATATTGAGAGTTTACGATTCTATGAAGAAATATGCATCTGAAGATTAAGTTATGAGTTTATCTCTATGACAGTGAAGCAACCTTGCTATCGGTTTTTCATTCTAAATGCTTACACAACCTATGGATAGGTAGTTTGTCTGTGTAATGATGAGTCTGATGCGTAGTATCTTTTGTAGATAGACACTTTGATTAGCGAATGTCAGAAAAAGAGAAAGTCCTTGAATGTGAAAACATCCCTTGTGATCCTGACAGAATTAGACATCTACAGCAGAATTAACTCAGAAGATTGTGTGGAGAATTAAACTTTACAGATGTTCATCTTTGAACATCTTTGAACATTGTGTGGAGAATTAAACTTACTATGTTCATCTTTGATAGTTAAATGAATCATTTCTCAAGCATCGAGGATTCTCAATTTAGGATAGTATAGAGAAAACAAGCGAGGATTCCTGTCTATATTAATGTTGTCAAGCTCAGTACATTACGTTTCACACGGATTTAATGGCTTTTTAGTTCAAATCTTTATTGTCTATGGGGTTCCAGGTTTGTTTTTTAGCAAAGTGCATGGACATATCGCTACTGTGAGAAAGATCGTCCCCGGCCCATTTTTTGCATCGAAGTCATCAGCGTTCTGCAGAAACGGTGCATTATTGCGGTTGGAACAAATAAAAGTTGAAACTTAAGTGATAACCCCCGAATGTCGTATGAAAATTTGAAGTGAGAGCGTATAAGGATGTTAATACTATCACCTAACAAAAGACGCAGGGAATAAAGCAAAAGATTTCGTATTACTTCATATCACACTGAATTACACGTCACAATTTTTATGACATTAGCAATTGTTCCCTTTTCTAATGTACGAGGTCGAACCATATTCTCCCTGTAACCGCTACATTCTTTAATTGCAATGACGACCTTGTAAAATCAGCTGACCGGAGAATGCGATAACTTAAGATCCGAAGGCACCATACAGGGAGTTCTGATAAAGTGGAGCATTCGACAGGAAACAGTAATTATTTAACTTTGTTCAAAAGATATTTGAGGGAGATAAGACACGGAGCGACTGCTCTTCTCAAAGTGAGTCGAACCATATCTAATTATTTTATCTGTTTCCACGGCTGTCCCATAGGTCAGCGCGAGTGGCGTGGGTGAGTGGTCCATGACCTTTTTACGTCACCAGTTGCTTGTTGCTGCGCGCACGTCCCCCCCGCATTTCTTTAAAATCACGTGACAATGATTAGTAGAAGGTTGTGCAGCAGAGTTGAAGCGGGAGAGAAGGAATTTTTCACGCTCTTAGACATGTCGCTGCTTGTACGCTCTATGTGAGAACAACGGCATAAGTACAGGGCAGACCCGATCAGAACATATAGGTCAAAGCATAGTTAAGTGGATTTTTATGTTGCGCCGAAGCTTTCTCATTTCGGTGGATTAGTCCAAGTATGTTGAGAAGGGTACGTTTGAGTGAGACTTGTGTATTATTTTTTATAGTAGGTTATTGTTAAAACTATTGTCCTCTATTAACACACATTCGTGTTGCGTTTTTTACACAAGCAGTAACGTATGAATTCTACTTTTAGCATTCTACCACGTATTCTTTACCCGATGAAAACAACTGACTTTGTAAAGTGAATTTCATCAGCGTCTTCACGTTCGCCGATAAAGGTTGGAAGAGTCGATTTTTAAAAACTGTGTGAGTGCTTGTAGATTAATGATTACTCCCATAGCTGATTTTTCTTCGAGTAGCGTTACTTCCCCGTACTGAGGATACAGCGGTAATAAGTATTTTTAAACCATGTCGTGTAATGGCGGAGAGTAATTGAGGCAAACGTAAAATCACTTTCCAAGACAAGTCCTGACGCGGAAGCACAGATATCTGACGGCATCAATCCGCTGGAGACTAAATAAGCTCAATCTTGAAGGTTTAGGGCGCGTAATTTCAAAAGTCTACATTGGGTACATTGAAATGCTGACCTATCATAAAGGGTAGAATTGGAAATGCGGAGAACTGTCTCTGGACTTGGAAAAATTTTGAGTCCGAAAACCACGATCAAGAGTGCCAGTGGGTTTTCATGGTGTAAGACAGTGTGCCTGATATGGAAGCAGCGCAGGGGGTGATCCAAGATTCAACCATCAATAAAACCCTTGTGATTCAGTGTTTTGGAATTTTTAATTCCGCAGGACTTTTGTTAAAAACCATCCGCCAGTAAAACATGGTCCAGGGAGAGGTTCCGAACACGGATCATTTAGGTCACCAGACCCTATTACCCCTTAATATTTTTCATCGTGACGAATAAATTCAGATTTTTTTCCTTTTATTAATTTTTTTTTATCCAATAGCATTTTTTTCATTTTCTGAGGGACAGTTAAACAGTTACTGCGGGATAGTCCTTATTCTAGTGAAGGTCGAATTCGCAAAATACAGGGACCTTGTTCAAGAATTGCATCAGCCATTCTTGGACTTGAAAAAAATGAACATAGATACCAAGGGAGTTTGAGATGAGTTTTTTTAAATACAGATGTACTAAAACATACATTGGATGGTACCGATTAAATGCACATAGAGAAAACTGATTTACCACACGATGGGTAAGGGTCTTTAAAGCGGTGGGGGGCTTAAAAATATAGGTCAACCAGTGGGGGAGTTTTTTTAATGAGGGGGAAGACAGTTTTGATAAGCGTTTAATTAATAAGGAATAAATATTGGCAATAAATATAGGGAATATACAACTGTGGGAGTTGATTTTATGTGAGGGGCTACCACTTGCATCATCCGATCATTGCCACCCAAAGTTTAGCTGGACTTGGAAAATGAACGTGGATACCAAGGTAGTTTGTGATCTGGGGAGTTTAATAAAGGGAACTTTTGATAAGGGGGTTTAATAAAGGGAAGGGAACTTTTGATAAGGGGGGTTTTAATAAAGGCGAGGGAATTTCAATAAAGGGGGACGGAGCTTTTGATAGAGGGGATTTTTTAATGAGGGATGGAGTCAAAAATCGGGAAATTACAGCTAAAATAGGGTTTTTTCTAAAAATAGTACTCAACATAATCGCTAGATGCCGCCACGAGTTAAAGGGGGGGGGGGGGGGAGTTTTTCAGGGGGAAGTCAAAAAACGGGAAATTATAGCTAAAATAGGGGTTTTCTCAGAATAGTACTCCTCATAGTCACCAGATGGCGCCTCGGGTTAAAGGGGGAGGGTAGGAAGGGCGTTTTTTAATAAAGGGGGAGAAATTTTTAATAAAGGGGGAATAATTAATTTTAATTAATTATTAATTGTTATGAATTATTAATTATGAATTATTAAGTGTGAATATTAATAAGGGGCGGAAATGGGCGTGGCCGGTGACGTCACATCGGAAGTGGGCGGAGTCGGCCCCAAGTGGGACACTACTATTCTCGAGGAATTAAATATACTTCATTTAAGGGGCGTTTTGTCCAGTTCTTGTAGCAAAGGAAAATAAAATGTGGTGCTAAAATTATCTAATAACTAAAGGCCTGTTGACATTCCAAACACAACATAATTTTAACTGTCTTTCGATTAAATCAGTTCAGAATTAAACCATTTTGTGTTTGTGGTTCTCGTGAATCGTACGTACGGTTGAAACAATTGCTCAATGCTACAAAGATCTCATCAGAAATATAAGAAAGAGTGGAAAAAGAATTCTTTTTTCTTCCTAACACTCGTTCGGGGTACGTCTGCTGCTAGGGAGGTTTCCTCAGAAGGTTAATT
The DNA here is from genome assembly GCA_038380435.1 of Ryuthela nishihirai. Lineage (NCBI taxonomy): Eukaryota > Metazoa > Arthropoda > Arachnida > Araneae > Heptathelidae > Ryuthela > Ryuthela nishihirai. The sequence goes on along the minus strand of JAWZYU010000020.1, from coordinate 10,132,266 downwards.
TTGCCTGGTCTCAGACTCAAAGGAAGTTTAGACACTTGTGAATTTTTTTTATATTAAAGTTACTTTGGGTTGTTTTACCTCTGAGCTGTACTTTTTAAGCTAAATGGCTAAGCTATAAGGAGCCAAGGGCTTAAAGAAATAAAGGGAAAGGACCCACTGTACAGCTCTTAGGAGACAGATGGAATCCTCCTGTCAAAGCCATCAAGCATGTTCTTTAATGTATGCAGAGTATGGCTCTCCTGCTTACAGGACCATAGTTTTATGTCCCATCAGACAGACGGCAGCTTTTCCCATAATTGTTCCCTTTCCAGCCAAGAGCAGTGTGGGGGTTTAACGGAGCTAAATCTCAACTCTTGGCCACGTGGACTCGGACCTGGGAACTAGAGATTACGAGCCAGGAGCACTACCGACTGAGCCAACCCCCTATCCTTTGATGTTGGCTTCAAGAGCTGAAGATAGAATTTGTAACTGACAGACATCGGATAAGCCAAAGATGTTTCTTTTCTGGTGTTGTTGTCTCTCTGCTGAACTCTCGTGTTACTCGGAGACCTTCTCTACGACGTATTAAACTGATAGGCTACTCTCGGACCTCTGCTTATCTAAGGGGTAAATTTGTGTATAGATTTTCTTTAGAATCAAAACCTCCGTTAAATATTAACAACGATCAGTTTTACTTTGGCAAGGCGCCTCAAAATTTGGAAGTGTCCTGGGCATCTCTAGACCTGTGAGGGGGATTGTGAGTGAAGAAAACAACCTCTGACGATGTCTCGATCTCTCTTCAGGCACTGTGAAAAAGACTTAGCACAGCGTTTTGAAAGGCAATTTTTTTTTGCTATTTTAAGGAATTATTTCGTGAATGAAGATAAAAATAAGGCCAAATTAAAAGAGAGTCGATAATTGTTCTGTGAATTTTGGTTTAAATTTTTTTATCCTCATTTTGCAGGAGATTTGACATTTTGAATTTAAAGAAAATTCTGTTGAGAAAGTTCGTCTCTGACATTCCAAAGAAGAAATTTAAAGAATGAAATGTTCTGCTCCCTTGAAAACGAAATTGAGCGCATCCCTTCTCTGTTGCTCTTTGCGCAGACGACCATGTCAAGAGGGACAGCCGAAAAAAAAAAAAAATCTTCGCCCTTTCCCATTCATGAGTGTTCCGTGTTTCATGACATGTTTGGGTTATGTGATCTTTAGTTCTTTTTGTATGGCCCCCTTATTCTCCCCATAGTTGGTGTGCAGCCTTATGTTGCGGTGCAACTGGGACTTGCCTTTGTTTAATGTAAGGCGCCGTTCTTGTCTCTATAAACCTTTCTCCGAAGAGTGTTAGGAAGAATTACCTGTGCATTGCAAAGAGGGATTTGGCTCAGTGGCCGAGGAGGAGGATGTCCGCTCTTTGGGCAATCTCTGAGATATATCCTTTTCTGTACTTCATTTGCAAAGCTTTGATCCCAAGCCCACAGGAAAGGAATTATCTCCCGCGGGATCTTCGCATGAGTGACGGCTTGCTTCATTTGTGCTTGATGCCTCCATCGTTTGCAGCGATGTTGAGATCACAATTCGATGCAGATTTACCTCAAACATCAAATTTCATTTCTCGAAATGATACCAACAGATTGAAGCTCAGTTTCGCCATACATCCGGGTAGCCCTGAAGTGACGGCCCCACCCTCTTCTGTTGCTGAAGCCCCCTTTCCCAGCAGTTGGGATTCGCAATTACCGAATGGCTTTCGTTGCACTAAAGCAGACGATCCGTTTCATCGGTTAAATGTCTCGAGCCTCGACTGCAAACGAATGTTCTTTGCCTAATGAGAGCGACTGGTTCGTCTGCTGCTCCTGTGGGAACGCAAAATGGCCGCGCCACTTTTATCTCTTATCACTTAACCTAATTGCAGCCAGGCGGTGGCAACAGGACTCTCTGGGGAGTAAAGGGTGAGCTCTCCACCTCCAGGAAGTGATGGCGCTCAGCCAATGAGAGGGCTCTTTCCCACCAACTACTTTGAAGCCCCTCATTGCGGCATAATTTATTTCTTATTTCAGTTTTGTGAAGTGGGAACAGATGCCTAAATAGGATTCTCACCATTCTTCACATCTTCAAGAAGAGGAGAAATTCTGAAAGACTATTTAGGAAGTGAAGATAAAGAGACGAGTTTCTCCCGCTCCCCCACTTCAGATTCGCACTTCTTTCCTTTTTGCAATCTTTAACAAGACTTGATATTGTCTCCATTGAAAACAGAGATCTGATGAAAGTTTTGAGAAAGATTCAAGAGGAGACTGTGGAAAGCATTTCTATTATTGTTTTTTGAAATAATTTGATGGCATCAGATTAAAGAAAGAAGCGAAGAGTACTGCTGCATTAAGGAGAGGAATTTTAAAATTCCTTTAATTAATTAAAATTCCCTTAATTGAGGGCATCGAAATCGTTGCTTTCTTGGAAATATCCAAACTTTTGCCCTTTCTTCTGGGACAATGCCGGTGAAAATTACATCCTCATTGTCGAAAACATTTCTGTCTTCCTTTCCTTGGCTTCGTTCTGCCTCGAGGCTATTAGCACCGAGGGAATGCTTGACATGGATCAACTAGTCTTTGAAAAGTGTGCAGTGTAAGCACACTTTTCAAGAGGGTCTTCCTCAAGAAGCTCCCCATCGACTTTTACCAAAACAGAAAATATCGAAGACTTATAGTCATATTATCAGCATTGAAAATATATACTAAGAGGAAGAAACCTTCTGGATAATCGAAATGTATTTCACTTCATTAAAGCACGGTTATCAAATGTCCAACGCCTTACCAACTTCCTTCAAATCTCTCTTCAGGGTAATTGTTGGCTATAGAGTCTTTATTCACACTTGCACGTGGTGAGGCCTGAAAGATCATCTGATTCTTTTTGTGACTTTTCCTCTTCTTCTAAAGTGAAATTTTGAAGAACAGTGAAATGCAAAAGATATATCTAATAGGACATGCAGAGAAGAAATGTCAGACACAATGCAGAATCCGACAAAATAATAACGCAGCACGTCGTTAAAGTTACGCTTTTGAAGTACAGTCGCTCAAAAAAATATTCGAACACTATGGTTATATATATATATAATATCGATCACTAATTTCTAAAAAAATCGTTGCCAGATATTTTTTCTGAATTCTATAATCAACCATAGTGTTCAGATATTTTTTGAGCGACTGTAGGCAAAGATAACAATAATGAAGAATCTCCTGCCCCCCCCCCCCCCCTTCATAGACAAAAATCCTCTTAGCTAAGAATTCTTCAAACGATACGCAAAACAGAAAGCTCACTCCAGAAACGACATCAGATTCAGTTGCAGAGAGAGCGGACATCCTCCTGGCTACTGAACCAAAATCCTCAAAACGATCAATGCAGAAACAACGGCAAAGCCAAAAAGAAAATCTTGAATGCAATGAACAGGGACCATCGACAATAACAATGCAACTGGGGAATCCGAAATGAAGGACATTATGAAATAGCAGCTGATGATGAATCACGGGAATGGATGAGGACCTCCAAGAAGAATTCAAATGACTTGACTCTGCTCTTAGCGCCAAGGAAAAAAAATTCTCAAAGACTGATTCTCCTGCAATCAAAATTAGCAAATGAGGAGAAAATGTTGCGAGATTTGATCAGTTGAGATTTTCTCAATTTATCAATTGAAGAATATGAGCAGAATAAACTCTATCAACAAAAAGCATTTTCAAGTCGTCACAATAAGCATCGCAGAAGTTCTGTCTCCTTTGGAACTCTTTACGCCATTTTCTTATTTTGTGCCTGCTCTTCCTTTCTGCAACCATTTTCTTATCTTGTGGGGGCGGGGGGGAGGGGCTCAGTCAGCAGCGCACCAGGCTTGGAATCTGTAGTTTCCAGGTTCCAGTCCCAGCTGGGTCAACGTTGAGATCTATCTCCAAAAAATTCCCGCCTTGTCCACGGTCAGTAGGGGGCACCGATGGGCTTGGAAAGGCCGCCGTCCGTCGGATGGGATGTTAAACCACGGTGCCGTATGCGGTAGAGCCATACCCTGTGAAAGCCAATACCCTGTGCACGTTAAAGAACACGCTAGATGGCCTTGACGGGAGGCCACCATCTGTCTCCCAACAGCTGTTCCAGTGGGTCCTCTCCCCCCAACCTTCTCTGAGCCATCGGGTTTCTTGTGACCTGGCCATTTAGCACATGGTGTGTAAAAAAACGCTCAGAGGTAAAACGATCCAACCCAACCTTGTGACCTGATCATTTAGACCGTTGTGCGCAAAAAGGTGCCGCTCAGAGGTAAAGGAATCGAACCCAACCCTTTTCTTGTGTGTGCTCTCCTCTTTGTCTTCATCTTTGTCCCTCCTCTTTGTCTTCATCTAACATCTTCCAACACTCTCTAGCTATGAGAGTTAACTTTGGGGAGAAATCCATTCCCTTCAGCGCACCAGGCCCACAGCTGCTTGATTCACGGTGTTTGCAGTCGTGAGTCTCCGGATGAAATCGTATTCGTACCGCAGCATCATCCTCGTCGCGTAAGAAGACGATTCACGCCGCTTCTACGAACTTCATTGCATGCCGATGATTCTTCTCTTCTGCGTCGGTCGCCAGCTTGGGAGTGATGCCCCTCGACCCTTTCAGTCCAATGTTAAGACGGAAAAAATGGAAGCAAATTCTCGTTCCTCCTTACGCTGACTTCCACTGTGAACACGGACTGCTTGACTTCGCCCCTCTATTTAGAAACAGTTACATTTTGGTTCACAGGATTGCTCAACTGAGAGAAAGTGAACCCCAAAGGTTTTCTTTTTTTGCTTCTCAGAGTCATCATGTAGTACAGTTTGGGGGGGGGGAGTCATCTCCGCCCTTAACGCCCCCTCCTTTGAACGTTATGCGAGTTTGCACTCTCAAAAACCTCCTTTGGTAAATGTTCATGAATTTTCTTTCTCTGCTGCTTCTAAATTTTTATCTTTATTATCAAAAAAGACTAAACCCAAATGTAGGGGACCATAATTATTTTAGGTTAAGAGAATTATTGTGGCCACCAAATAAATGCTTCAGATAATAATATCTGATACAAATATTGCAATGCTGGGAGTAGGGGAAAAACTATCCCCCCTCAACACGTGCCTTAAAAGTAATTTGCTTTTTACACGAGAAAGCTTACCTTGCCTGTCTCGACCACTCCAATGATAACAATAGAAAGAGAGGTTCAACAGAGGCAGGAATCACGAGATTATAATAACTGGACAAAGAATTAATTGTGAAACAATCTTCCCTATTTTCCGAGTAAGCAGTAATCGAATAGTGTCTACCCCTCCCCCCCAACCCTTTTAAATTGATGAGCAAACCAATGTGTGATCCCAAGGGAATGCCAAATGACTCTCAGCATATAAAATTAAAAAAACTGAAAGCAATCGTTTGCGTCTTCATTTGAAAAGGAATTTTTTTTCCCGGCATGCATGTTTTCGTAAAATGGAGCCAATTATCCGGATCCCAAATCGAAACATCTTGAGATGGGAGCTGAGATTCTGAGAGAATGAGATTTAAATCCTATTCGTCTGATAGTAGACTGACTCGACAGATACTTCTAATTTCGTTTTAGGCTTACCCAATAAGGACGATTTAAAAATTACACGAAATGTCATGAGATTTAAGAAGCACGAATGAGAAGAAAACCAGATCAGTTGTAACGCGTGCAAAATGAGTTTGCTTAGAGGCAACTCTTGTGCAGCCTCTTTGCAAAGAATTGTTCCTCTTCTGAAATGAGCGCAACGCATTCTCTCAAAATAGGAATTTATTTCTCTGAAGTGTCTTTTTTTCCATTTTCGTCTCGGGATCGGGATCTTTTTCCCTCGTTGTCCCGGAACCAGGCGCTGCGAATGACATGATCGACTGTGGCCCGTTTTGTGACGTCAGGCTCGAGCATGTGTCGGATGAGGTCCTTCACTTCCGTGGTGAGCAAGTTGGTGACCCCCGGGAACCGGATGCGCCTCTTCAGCTGATGGCTGACCATGTCCTTGACATTGGTGTCGTCAAAGGGCATCGATCCGGTGACCATGATGAAAAGGACGCAGCCGAGACTCCAGACGTCGTACATCATCGGGTTGTAAGGAATGCCCATGAGCACCTCGGGGGCCGCGTAGGCGGTGCTGCCGCAGTAGGTCTTGCTCAGAGATCGCCTGCCAGTCGTTGCATTCACTGAGGGAGAGAAGAATCGGTCAGGGCATCGCTGATACTTTCACAGCTGATCACGGAATCAGAGATTCTTCCGTTAAACGAAGAAGGGGAACTCAAAAATAATTCTCTTCAGTTAGAAGGGAACTACGAGGATTTTACGGGTTCGGTATTTTGGGAGATAATTTTTTTTTTGAGGAACGACAAAAAGTAAGGTATCAAAGACTCTTTTCGTCGACTTTTCTGTTTACACTTTCTTTTTACACTTTTTTTTTTGAAATCAAGAACTGTTTAGCCGTTGATCAACTTTGCTCTTTATAAATGAAAAAAAAATAAATACCCCCTCAAGCAGCTGCTTGCCACAGAGGTCTGACAGGAGCCTGTCAGTTTATATGCCATAGTAGAAGGTCTGAGAGGATGGCAGGACCTCAGCAGAAAAACAACACGTACATCCATGCCTTACCAGGGGCTCGAACCCAGGTCCTTTAGATCAGTAACCAAGCGCGCTAACCACTCGGCCATGGGATGGCTCTTGCTCTTTATAGCGCTGATGAAATGTTGCCTGAGAAATAAAATTCTCAAAATGTTTTCTCTTTCATTCTCTTGATGAAGGGAGCGTTAGAAAAGGTCAAAGGGTGCTGAACCCAAAAAGAGGTCGGGAATCACTTGATTAAATAATTAACGGTTCTATTCCTTTCTCCCAGAGAATGTGTTGCAGATGCATTCGATGAAGAACAGCAGTTTATTATGCTGGCAGTCCATGCTGCCAGATGCACAGGTTCCAAATGAGTACTTAGCATAATTAAAAGGAAATTCATATCTGACAGGTTCAACGAATTCGGTAGAAATGGTGGCAATCAATATTTTAAAAAATAAGTCACGAAGTGAAATCAACATTTCTCGGCCACCCGTGAACTTTTTTATGTCAATGAAGTGTGATCGAGTTTGTGCTTGTTCAGCAAAATGGCGGCGATTCCTGAAGAAAAGTCCGAAAGCATTTAAGTGCAATAATAAAAAAATCATCTTTTTTCTTTATCTTCACATGAATTGTTGTGAATGTAATTCAAAATTCTCTTTCATTTACGATTCACATAAAACAGGGTTGCCAAATCTTATTCATCTGCATATGTTTCTGATAAAGCATCGAATGTAGAAAAGAATCTGACGAATCCTGCTTTGAAATCGCACTCTTATAATGAGGGGGGAAAAACTACATTTTACAAATAAATACATCGACAAATAATGAAGGATGAGTAAGAAAAAATATATATTTTTTTTTAATTTCCTAATAACATATCAGTTTATCCAAAAATGATAATTATCATTCTTTTAGATCCGAACCCTTTCCTTTTCCTTCGGAAGTGCAACAATTGCTGTTCCTTTTGTAGCCATCGCAGAAGAAGAGAATGGCCCTCGCGCGTTTCGAAAAGCAAGCGATCATCTAATTAATGCGCGCAGTCATCTTGATGATCCAATGGCCAACAATTGAGGAGCAGACCCCACCCTAAGATGTGGCAAAGAGAAAAATCCCATGAAGCCATCAGAATAACAGTGGGAAATGTTTTTAGCCAAAGAATATTTGCCTCCGCGCACGTAAAGGGGACGTATCTGGTGAGGCATTCTACCAAAAGGCATTACTCTCTTGAGCCGGAGATGAAAGGCTAGCAACCAATCAGCCCGTGTGGTGAGCTGAGAAGAAATTCTGCTCACCAGTAAGAGGCTCATTATTGGTCAATTTGCAGCACTCACAATAGCAAGCGATATAAACAAATACAGGGTGATCGAAAAGTCACGCAACCCAAAGTTGAAGTGTATGTATATTGTTTCGAAATGGTTGTAATTGTTCTCCCTCCCACTAGATGGCACCATAAGACTATTGTAAACTATTTGAGAAGCTGACCGCAGTGTGACAGGTGCAGCTTTGTTCATAGAGGAAATAAAATGTCTTTCTTTCCCAGGTACAACGAACTTTTGTTTCGGAACATTATTTTGGTTTCTTTCCAATACTCGCGTCATTCGTGTGCACGTGTTGCCGAGGAATTTCGCAAGAAATATCCGTCTGCTGCAATCCCTCAAAAATCGACAACAGCCAGATTAGTGAAACTTTTCCACGAAACAGGATCTGTTGCTAAGAAGAGACAGCCCGGGAGAGCTAACATGTTGACCAACGCTAAATTCTATGACGTGCAGAAAGCAATGCAGCAATCGTGTACAAAAAGCGTCAAGAAACGCGCAGTGCAAGCAGGAACATCGTACGGAAGCGCTCGGAAAGCTGCAAAGAGAGCATCCTCGTCCATATCGTTTGCACTCAGTCCACGAACTGAAGAACCCGGAAGAAAAGGAAAATACGAGTGTGATGACTTCAGTCATTCGTTAAGGAACATGGAAGAATGCAGATTAGTCGTCTCTTTCAGTGATGAAGCTTTGTCCCACCTGAATGGCGATGGCAAGAGTCAAATGAATAGGATTTCGTCCCCCCTGAAATTCCCGAGATCACAAACCTCGAGTGCTACTCATTGTCTTTTCCCGAGTGTTCAGGTGGGGAAGCAGCGAACTCTGAAAATTTCATGGTTGTTGTTGTTTTTAAGTTTGATTTTTATATTTTTTAAGTAATCCGACTTCCGTGGCAGTCGGGTGAGCTGCCAAGAGTTGTTGTTGGCGAGATGTTGGAAACCCTCCAAGGCGATGACGTCACTCTTGCCACTTCTCAAACTGCCATCGGGGGCTCATTGTTGGCGAGACTTAATTATCGCACAAATTACTGAAACAGATTTATAGATTTATCACATTGTTTACTGATTCCCCCCCCCCCCATCCTCCTCCTGGAATTCCCGAAATCCTTCACTTCCCTGGCCCCACATTTCATGTTATCGGTTTCTCTCCGTGTCACCCTTTACCGCCTTAAATATTTAAGTTTTTACCTATAATAAAGAGCGATTTAAAACCTCAAGTTATAATTTTTTTTTCCCTTTTTCAAGATTAAACAAGTGAAATTTTAGTTAATACATTTTCATCCTCCTGTAACTACCCAAAATGCTCTCCAGTTCCAAATTTCTCTTACGGATTTTACTCGAATTACATTCAAAACTTATATCTCTCCCTCTGATAGAACTTGAAGGGGTTTAAAACCATATTTTATTTTTCCACTTCATTTGGAAGATGTGTGTGGACTAAACTGAAAATTTGTTTCGTTTAAACTTCAAATCCTACTTGTCAGACCTCTGTGATTTCGAAACATGGAACACCCTTTTTCCCCGATGTTCTTAAGCACGCCATTTTTAATTTTTCCTGCGGCGGGAGTGGCTCAGTCGGTAGCGCGCCAGGCTCGTAATCTGTAGTTCCCAGGTTCGAGTGCCAGCTGGTCAGCGTTCAGATTTATCTCCGCAAAATTCCTCGCCCTGCCCACGATCAATAAGGGACACCGATGGGCTTGGATAAGGCCGCCGTTCGTCGGATAGGACGTTAAGCCGTGGCCCCTTGTATGGAAGAGCCGTACCCTGTGCATGCTAAAGAACATGCTGGATGACCTTGACATGAGGCTACCATCTGTCTCCCAACAGCCGTTCCAGTGGTTCCCCTCCCCCAACCTTCTCTGAGCCTTCGGGGTCCATGTGACCTGGCCATTTAGCCCATGGTGTGCAAAAAAAGTGCCGCTCAGAGGTAACCGAACTCTAATTTTTCCGTTTTCACTCTTTGAATTTCGATTTTAATTCCCTTGCATGTACACAGATAAGCGTAAGAAATGGCTCAATGCCGAATACTTCGTTCACCTTAGATTCAAAAAGAGGCTCAGGCATTCACAGTGTGGCTCAGTTCACTTCTGTGTGTTGTTAGCTTCAATTGAACGCAAGTATCGTTAGTTGAATTTGTTCATATGATACTCAATCCTATTAGTTTATGTAGAACCCTAATTCTTTCCATATTACAAAAAGTGCTATGTTTGATGCATATATTAATCAGCATCGTCCAGGAATGGCTCCAACAACATTTCTATAATATATATTTATCTTAATTAATTTAAATTTTGGTCCGTGGCCGAGTGGTCAGTGTGCTTGGCTACTGATCAAAGGACCCTAGGTCCGAGCCCTGGGTAAGGCACGGATGTTTGTGTTGTCTTTGTGCTCAGGATTCCCCTTCTTCAAAGATCTTCTCTGCTGGGGTGTATTAAACTGACAGCCTCTTGTCAGACCTCTGTGGCAAGCAGCTGCTTGAGGTTTTTTTTTGAATTTTTTACCTTAATTTCAATTTTTATTTTTATTTAATTTATAATATTAATTTCAATTTTAGTATTATCTTAATATTAATACTAATGTAAATGAATAATAAAAATCTTAATTCACTTGAATTTTGTTTTCTAAAATATTTTGACAGTTTTCCATTTAGTACATAATCAGTGAAGCTTTTACTTTCCAACCTGCAGATGTGTCACGTGCCTTCGTGGATCTCAGCGGAGTAATTACAAATATGCCCAGAATTCATCATTCCCCACGCTGAAGCAAGAGCCTTCGCCTATTGGGCTTTTTTTTTTGGCTATTGGCCGTTTCTTTCTCTATTGCAGCAATTTGCTGGTTGGATCATGGTTCCGGCCAAGTCTGAGCGAGGCTGTCTTGTGTTTGTCAATAAACGAACCAACTTAATTCCATCTAAGCAACCAACTCCTCACATATTGACTGGAAGGCCTAATCACTATTTTCCTTGAAGTATTCAATACGCGAAATTTTCTTTCAGTTTTCAGTTTAAATATAAATTTTAATAAAACGATATTCTGAAAATATTAACTCATCTTGCGATATCAGTAATTGCGAGACTTGTAAATTTCGACATCAAATACGAAACTAAGGCAGCTTCATGCCAAAATATTCCTTTTCCGTCCAATGAGTTCATTCAAAACCTCCTATAACTAAGTTATGACGTCAACATGAGTAGTCTTAATATCTAGATAATTCTTATATTATTGTTTCTGCTATTATTACTGGTAGACTCTTTTGTTTATCTTCTACTAACATTTATCGAAAAATATATTTTATTTAGAAAGAAATTTATTCTTATTTATTATGAATATCATAATGCTAATTAATACAAATAATTTTCCTCCTAAATAAAATATATTGATAAATAAACTTTAGTATAAAGATTGACACAAGAGTCCACCAGTAATGATATTACAATAAAAAAACTATACGAAATGCCTATAGGATGCCGTCCCGTGGCCGAGTGGTTAGCGCGCTTGGCTACTGATCTAAAGGACCTGGGTTCGAACCCGGGTAAGGCATGGATGTATGTGTCGTTTTTCTGCTGAGGTCCTGCCATCCTCCCAGACCTTCTACTCTAGCATATAAACTGACAGGCTCCTGTCAGACCTCTGTGGCAAGCAGCTGCTGGAGGGGGTATTTATTTCTATAAGGTTGGACCACTTATGTTGACGTCATAAATTTGGTCATCTGGCCTGAGGTGTTGGTTCATTACAATTAATACTGAGATATTGGTGGCACCACAGTAAGATATATTTTAGCATCATAAAATATAAAGGGTTATTTATTCTTAATTTTGGATACGTTTCTAATATTGATTTTGTCGCCTTTAAATACTCTTTTGGTAACAATAAATAAATAAATAAAGACGCCCTTTAAGCAGCTGCTTGCCATAGAGGTCTGACAGGGGCCTGTCAGTTTGTAACGCCATAGTAGAAAGACTGTGAGGATGGCGGGACCAGTAGAAGGACTTTGAGGATGGAAAACAATCATTCAGGGCCCTTTGATCACTAACCCCCCTTGGCCAAATATTTCAGATAACGTTAACCTAGCTTATGCTAATATTTTGCAATCTTATCTGAATCGTGTTTTCGATTCCGTATGACCGCTGGCGACTGCATTTCAGAATTTGAAATACGAATTAGAATAAGGCAATATGTAAATTATAAATTAATTTATTACAATTAATGCATTTTAATGATATTATACGAATTTCATTTGTTTTGTTTCGACGAACACTTCGTATCCATTGCATACTTTAGTAGTCGTACAATGCATTAAATGCTAATGTGGCCGTTTTCTGAACATCAGCAAGGGAATTACCGCTGAAACTTTCAAATATGTTTAAAATTCTTTAATTAAAAATGAAGTTTTTGCGAAAATCTTCCTCTTAAAAGAATTCAAGAACTTGTTAAGTTCTACTGTAAAAGTAGATTTACAGCTCAAATGAAATGCTGATTTTACATCGTGTATTGGTTGATCCTGCACAGAAATTATTCTTTTTTTTTTAATACATTTTGGCAAAACTTTAGAAAAGTTTATTGGTGTCTTAAAGGGGTCTTGGTAAGAATTGTGATTGCATTTCAAAGAGGTAAACGTGGACGAAGTATAAAATGAAGATTTTTTTTGGACAAGTGATTTGGTATAGACACATGGATCAGAGTCTCAGAGGACTGCATTTGGTAGAGGTAAGTATCGCTAATGGTATTCTGTACATCCCCATGAGATGGGTGAGGCCAGTGTATTCTTTTTTTAAGAAACATTTAGTTACTTAAAAACTATGTCTTTTAAGCTTTTCAAGAAATCTGTCGTATGCTACAAGTCCTAAATTTATTTCTAATTAAATAAATATAAATATAAACCCTATATAGAAATAATCTATTTAATAATTATTATTTGTGAATTTCCATTTGCAATTTGTGTTTCATTACGTTTTTTGTGCGTGTGTGTTTATATACTTTGATTAGTAATCAAGCTGAGCCTTCGGCATCTCTTGATTTCTACCCCGTCACTCTGACCCCTATTTGACTTCTAATGCGATACCGGATCGGAAAATCCCTCTCATTTCTACTTCCGGAAATAGCCCTCTTCCCAACATTTGTAACTCTCCAGCGCCGGTCTATCGGAATTTGACCTTTCACCTCGAAGAACCCACTCATCCAAAATTTGGCATAATTCGTGAGATCTAGAACTCGAGATACCTCCAAGCACCATTTTTTAGCGTCAGTAGATTTATAGTTAACCTTTGACCTCGAAGGATCCATCGCATACCGAATTTCTACAACCGAAAATACATTCAGGAACTATTTTTTTTTATCTCTCTCGCATCGATATATCTGAACGTAACCTTTGACCTCGAAGGGCCCTCCGAATTCCGAAATTTCTTAACTTTTCCTACATCTACACCGGAAACACCCCAGACACCAATCTTCACGTTTCTAGCACTGGTAGATCAAGTCCTCTATTGCAAGGGTCTATTCTATCTATCTATTACACATGTCTCTACACGTCCTCTATTCTACCTTGAAGGATATATCGGAAGTCAAATTTAGGATTTTCCCGAGATCTACGACTCGGATTACCCCTTCACACAAATTTTCAGAGCCCGACTCTTTCGGCATCCCAGTTAGAATGAGCGTGATCCCCTGCCTGTCAATCATTCACAATCGTCGTCTATATATGAAATAATATGCTTGGCGGTTAAGTTCCTTTTTTGATAAATATATTTATCATTATGCACCAAAAGCGATGCCGAGGGAGGGGGGGGGGCTTTCTTCAGAATTTTCTCCTCATTTTCTCTTTTCAAAAATTTGCATTGTTTGGACCAATTGCCTCTGATTGGATTATTTATTTTGTGTTTCTTTTAAGTGCGAAACAGAGTTGCCTTGCGATGTTGAAAAAGACAGTTTGATTCGTAAACATTTTATGCAATATATGTAAACCTTTTACCAAACCCATCGGTGTTCCTTGTCTTAGAAGGTAAGAGAGGGGGGGGGGGTAAGAGGGGAAAATCTCACCGTAGGGAACCTGAGAATATCAGAACATGAATCCGTGGCATTACCAGCAAACATATCTCCCATTGTCTCTGCGGAATTGGTTTCACGCTACGTGTGGTATAATGACCCCCCCCACCACCACCACCGCCACCAGTTTAGAAGCTGACGAGCCACCACTGGCATCATCTGAATCCCTCTCATGGTTCCTGCGGATCGGAAGGATGGCGCAATTCATCAACAATCTGCTTCAGGCAACAGATTCATCAAAACAATCACTAAATGGAAAAATCTCTAAAAATCTCTCTCCTTCAATTCTGATGGAATCTCAACGCTTAATACTTAAAAAGTCATATTTCTGAATTAGAATTGTCTTCTCAAACAATTCATTTCGTGTTAGGAGATGACATTAAATGCGATATTCAGGGAATTTTAAAAGTTAGTTAAAATATACAAATATAGAGTTGTCTCTATGTCATTGTACCGAAGGTTGTTGGGCAAAAAAATATCCGAAGAGATTAGGTCTTTGATGGAGATCGCGAGACTTCAAGGAACAAATCACTTTCAGTGTCAGAGTCAGGAAAAGAAGAGGCCAGTTGTCCTTTCAGTGGTAAAGTATCACGGGAGATTTAGACATGGAACACATGAAATGATAAGCTGGAAAAAATTGGCTTTGCCGTGAGTGGGATTCGAACCCACATCTCCCAGCAACCTGCCGGGTATGCTAACCATTACACCATCATCGGCTAACTTCCTCAGCTTGTGTGACTTATGACTTTCCCCCATTTGCGGGAAAGTTTAAAAGTCGCACGATTTGAGGAAGAAAACAAATCCTGCTCACGGTAAAACCAATTTTCTTCAGCTCATCGTTTCCGTCGTCCTTTCCTTTGACGAGGAGAGATTCAAAGTGAAACCTTCTGCAAATCCGTGGCCCAACGACTGCAGAGAGAATTACCACATTCTATTTTTGTGGAAAGTTTCTGGGAATTCTGACATTGGTCGTAATTTTGTTTTCGTGTGGCAAAGGAGGAGAAAGAATCGTCTGAAGAGTTTTCTTTTTTATCCCAAAAGACATGTTGGTGTTAAATTTTCTGTTTCAAAAGAGTGAATCGTCCCTTTATTTCCCATCTGCTGTTGCCAAAGAAACGATTAGCAAGCGATTTCTGCTGATCTGTACTTACCACATTTGCGACAGAATCCGAAGTCGATGAGTTTGATGTCCTCATCTTCAGTGAGCAGAATGTTTTCGCACTTAAGGTCCCGATGAGCGATCTGGGAAGAATGCAGATAGCGGATGGCGCTCACCAGCTGCCGGAAGTAGTGGCAAGCCTCGATTTCGCTCAAGCGGCCTCTGTCCTAAACAGACGATGGTAAACGTGAATCGGTTGCAATTCCAAAACAAGAAAAAAGGGTCAATTTTAACGATCGAGTTGACTTCTACGGAACAAAATATTACTCCTGATGCCCCCCCCCCAACTACAGAAGCTAACGACTCTTAATTTTTAAGTCTTAATTATCCTTCTGCAGCGCATCTAAGGAATTCCCCAAATCCTGTGACAGAGAGGGGCGGGGGTGGCTCAGTCGGTAGCGCGCCAGGCTCGTAATCTGTAGTTCCCAGGTTCGAATCCCAGCTGGGTCAGCGTTGAGATTTATCTCCGCAAAATTCCCCGCCCTGCCCACGGTCAGTAGGGGACACCGATGGGCTTGGAAAGGCCGCCGTCCGTCGGATGGGACGTTAAGCCGTGGCCCCGTGTGCGGGAGAGCCATACCCTATGCACGTTAAAGAACACACTGGATGGCCTTGACGGAAGGCTCCCATCTGTCTCCCAACAGCCGTTCCAGTGGGTCTCCTCCCCCAACCTTCTCTGAGCCTTCGGGGTCCATGTGACCTGGCCATTTAGCCCATGGTGTGCAAAAAAAGTGCCGCTCAGAGGTAAAACAACCCAACTCAACCTGTGACAGAGTGTTTATTACGCTTGATTGCAGATCAACGGGGCCCGAGTTCGAACCTCGGAGGTTCCTTCGATGTCCTTTGGCTGAATCTGAGAAACCTTCTCTCTGCCATATTATGATGAAAGGCTTCTTGTCATTCGCTCTCGCAAGCAGCTGCTTCAGGGATATAAAATGTGCAATGGCCTTCGTCCTTTCTTTCCTATATATCAGCCATTCCTATATATTCCCATCTGCAGGATGCGAATTGCCAGAGCCAGTTCTGATCTAACCATCCCATGTTGTCTCTGCAGGCGATACTGATGGCTACTCCTGATAATAAAATATAAAAAAGCTTTTTTCCCCACGTGCGGCGTAAAATGTAAAAAATAGGAGTAATATATAATGCCAATGACGAAATCCGATATTCACTTCAAAAGATGATAGGATCTTCGTTTCAGGTCAATATTAATGACATTGTTTCCAAGTGATTAGTTTGGGGTGCAGTCAGCGGTGCCTTGCCAGAGGGGTCTCAAGGGATGAAGAATTCTCCTCATCCTTTGAGGTAATGATCCTGATAAGTGGCCATAGAGGAAGCAAATTAATAAAATTAGGAATCATGTCCAAAAGTTCAGACCTAGAGAAAGTGTGGCAAAGTAATCGCGGTCTCTGTCGAGAAGCTTCATCCTCCGACTCTTCCCCCCAGGATCGCAATGGCATCATGATGTTTGGGAATTCCTCGTGCCTTGCTATCTTCTAATGTTGGGCAGAATAAACCGATCTTTAATTTTTAACTCTGCTGTTGCTCAACGAACTTTCAAAGTATTCATCGCAGGAAAATGAATTGCTGAAATTCCAAATTATAAGCACACATTTCACGAAAATATTCTTTGCGAGCTCTTTTTGCTTCCAGGACACGAGAGATACAAGTAGATACTGGAAACAAAAAGAGCTCGCAAAGAATGTTCTCGTGAAATGTGGGCTTATAATTTGGAATTTCAGCAATTCATTTGCCTGTGACTTCGAAGGTTCGTTGAGAAATAGCAGAGTTAAAAATTAAGGATATTGATTTTTCTCATTCAAGTTAGAATGCTCGCAAACAAGTTTTCAATATAGTTAAATAAGTTAGTACTTGATTAAGTTATCCCATTATCGCAATTTGGCCACTTTTATGATATATCCTCTGGTCAGGATTTAGTTTCCGGGGGGGGGGGAGGAATGCTGGGAATTTAGTTTTGGGGAATGGTTTGGGGGTGGTTCGAAAAATTCAGTTTCGGGGAAGGTTCAAGAATATCGTTCTTGTGGGGAGAGAGAAAAAGACCTGGGATGAGGAGGGTTTCCTAATTACTAAAACTTTCTACTGAACAGGAAAGATTAAAACGATATTCTATATGAAAAAAAAAACCTCCTGAAGCAGCTGCTGGCCACAGAGGTCTGACAAGAGGAGCCTGTCTACTTTTAGTGTCAGATAGAAAATACTAAAATAAAATTATACAAAGACAACTCTTTTGGATTTCAAAGCAGGTAGACAAGCTTCAGATTTCGTATAAGGCGACCGGATATACGGGGGGAAGGGTTACGAGCCCATTGATCCCCCCCCCCCCCCCACCTTTCTCTTGGGTATGTCCCTGTTAGTGGTCGAATGATTATGTGCTTGTTGCGTTTCTAATGGCCTTGATTTCGAGCCGAGGTAAGGCATCGATGTTTTTGTGCTCGGGTCGAAGCGTCAGGGACAGGATCGATCCTAAATTAATTTCTGCTAGGAATTTAAAAGTAAGCAATAAGAATTAATTAGAAAAAGAAATTCCTTTTATAATTATATCTAAGATGAATAATTGAGAAGCCTTTGATGACGGCATCTGAATTTTGCTGCGAGAAGTCAAGTAACACAGGAAAGGAGTTTTTCAGTAATGCAAAACAACAAACAGAACGATTAAAATTCAATTCCTCTATCGCAAAACAACTAGGTAGAAGATCGGAGCATGCGCACCATTCTCTGCACCTAAACCTTAGTCTTTGAAGTCCGGAGCGCCAATAGGAACCAGAAAATAATTTTGCCTTAAAGGAATTTATCGTGATTGACCCCGATTGGTGCAGTTCAGATGCTTCAGAATAAACGAAGTGTGGGAGTATCACATTGCTTCGAGAGTTATTAAATATTTTCACAGAATTCTGAAATCAATTTTGGAAAGTTAAATTTTATAAACTAATACTAAGGAAATTAACGAAGTTAAAGAAATTAATGAGCTTCAAGTTACATTTAGGTTGAGTTTTATGCTCGCATGACATCATTTCAAATGTAGTCTTAATATCCCCATTCATTAAGATATGCCTTCATTAATTCTAGGCGTAGTCGATTTACATCTCACGCGCTCCTAGGCACACGAAGTGGTAGTATACGAAGTGGTACGTGCACTTCTTCATTTACGCAACAAAGAAAAAAGAAGACGATGTCATAGAAACGGATGGAGGCGTTCGAATGATATGCTTTTGTTGTCAAACGCTTGAAAAATTGAATGTAATAAATAAGTATAATACAAAGCGTATAATTTATGATACTGAATATGCAGTAACATTTAAAAATATTTTTTTTACTTTTTATTCTTAAACATTTTTCTTCCTGACTTAGCCAGGAATTTTCTTTGTTCGTTTTTTTTTTTTGCTTTGGAAATGAAAAAATTACAATAAATTATGAAAAGTATTGGGTCAGTTACTTTGTTGATCAAGGATATTTGCAACTAGTTTTTTCATCCCTTCTAAGAATTGAAAAGGCCATAATTTTGCTGTTATTTAATTAAACCAATCGTAACCCTTAAATGCAGGCGCCCTTAAATGCATGCCGTTGCCCCTAGGCAAGTGCCTTATGGGAAATCTGCCCTTGATTGCTAAGAAAGGGTCGGTTGCAGTCATCAAACGAAACGATGCATCACGTGATCACGAACAAAAGAAATGTCAGGGGGAAAAAGAATTAATCGAATACTGAGAATTCGAAGAAGTTCCACGTCATTCGATGGAGAATACTCTTCATCCCCGTCGCCTCTCCTCCCATCCTCGAATGGTTTCTCCCTCTTTCCTTTTCTTCTACCTCAACCCTTGAGTGACAAGAGAAATAATTCCACTTTCCCCCACCCCCGGTAAATAATCCATTCCGACCCCCCCCCCCCTACGAAGTGGATGCCTCCTAGTCAAACAAACGAGAAAATCCGACCTTCCCCGTGATGGAGAATTACGTTGAATGATTTCGTCATCCCGCAATTTATTATAAAATGAAGGAATTTATTTTTGCGCAAAATTCAGCAAAATCATTAAAAAGGCAGAAAAACGTTTGCATCAGTTGACTCATAGTTTTTTTTTTAATATTTTTGAATACACAAGAGAATGACATGAAATACCATTTGCATTTTCATATGACCAATTCTTTGTTTCGCTTTGTGCGGAGTGAAATCTGTTAGTTGACCATTTGTCTAAATTCAAAATTTTTTTAGGAAAATGATCTATGAAATTATACAACACTTAAATTGGCTACTTTGCTGAAATTGAGCACTTCGTAATGAAAGCACTTATGAAATCCACAACGAACTCTGTCAGGTGCATTTTATAGCCCAATTGAAAAATATGAAAATATGTTTAAATTCTCCACACAAAATCCAGTCATAATTGTTGAATTAACAGCTATAGTGTTAGCTATCAACTGGGCTTTAAAATTTCATAACAACAAAATAGTTATTTTAACAGACAGCAAAACTTCAATAGACATCATTACCGTGATCCTATGAAATGCAATTTTAAAATTTTCCTAAATGATATCCTTCTGCTAACCAAACAACAGATTCCAGAAAATAACATTTTAACCATACAATGGGTATCTGTTCATGTAGGACTCAAACATAATGAAAAAGCAGATGAACGGACAAAAGCAGCAAAAAATATCTCCAAAAATATGGAAATACCATTCCTAATGTCAATTTTTAAAAAACAAAAAATAAAACATCAATTCTCAAGGATGTACAAAAATGGCATGATATGCAAGCTAAAAATTCCCCTAGATATAAAATATCTAGTTTAATCCAGAAATTCAATAATTATGGACTACAAAGGAAAGAAATAAACTTAATACTAAAGATTAAAGCAAACTTAGCCCTTACAAGATCAACCCTTTACAGGATGAAAAAAATTGAGATCCCGATGTGTGCAAACTGCAATGCCTATGAAAATATTGAACACATTTTATTTCACTGTACTAAATATAACCAAGAAAGAAACACATACTTTAAAAACCTTAAAAAATATAAAAAGCACAGAAAAATCATTTAAATGTATTGTAGAACCTGAAAAAAAAGCGCGCAAACTTCTTATATCCTTTTTAAAAGACATCAAAAAATTGGATAAACTATAAAAAAAATAATTTCGATAACGTTTTATGCATAAAATGAAAGAAAAATAAAGAATGTAAAAAAAATATATATATTTATTTAAAATTTAGATTAGAAAAGGTTTCTGAATGAGTCCATGCTCAGACCTTGGTCAGAACGTGGGAAGATTCAACTGGGGATATGATATAAAAAAAAAACAACGAACAGAATCTGCGCGCCTCCACTGCGGCAGCAAATGAATTGTAGGCAATCATGGCATTCTATTGGAAACAAAACAGATTTTTTACGTTTTTTATATTTCTAGAAAAGGATTTTTGCAATATTACCAGCGTTTTGCAAGCATTCTATTTTATTTTCCCATCTGCCATCTGCCATTTATAGAATTCTGCTGAATTACGAATTTTCGATTCTCATTTCGAATTTTAAATGTTTCGAATTCGGAAAATGAAATAGTGTTTCGTCTTCTGCATATCGCCCCGATGGCGAAAAGGGCGCAAGCGATTGCCACTTACCCTGATGAAATCCAACAGATCCCCCCTTTTGACGAGCTCCATGAACATGTACACGTGACTCGGGAACTCCATCACCCTGTGCACCTTGATGATGTTCGGGTGGTCCAGGCCCTGCAGGATCTCCAGCTCGCGTGGAAGAAACCGTCGAAGAAACTCACTCGAGGCATTCTCCCGCGAGATGATCTTCACTGCCATGATCCTGTTCCCTTGCTCCACCTCCCTGCGAAAAAACATCATCATCACTCAATTGGATCGGAACAACAAGCATTTAAAATCGATGCATAAAACATCCATTGATTAATTTGCGCTTCTCTTTCACGGGAAAATCATCGAAATCTCTGACTGAAAAGCTGTTTCCGTTTCCGGTTGCAGCTTCTTCTTGCAAAAGCAAAGAAGTTGAATCCTTCGTCTTCATACAGAGAAAGAATTTGAAAGTGCGCACCACAGATTTCTGTATCGCCACATATGCGCTAATAACACTCTTTGTGAAATTAAATCCCCCCCTCCCCTGATGCGGCAACGCAGTCCTAGGTTCGAGTCCCAATTCTGAGAGGCGTTAGATTACTTCTTCTTGCAACACTCGGGTTCAAAGAGGTCTCCGATAAAGAGGGCGCCCTTCTCAGCGCACGAGAGTTTTATTTTCATACCAGTTCAGTGAGTTCGTCCTCGTGGACTGCAAACGATTCCTCTTGTTGCCAGATGAGCCACTTTTCCTTCTCTTCCCCGTTCCCCTCTCCTCGAAGAGCTCGTTCACTTCCTTGATTGCCATTCTTGGATCTCGCCCATTTCATTTCCTCTGCAGACGACTCATAATGAACCCACGGTTGGTCGAGACCGACGTTAAAATGAGATCTAATTTCGCTTCATTAAATATTAAGTTTAACGGGATTTCGTCATAAGAACTGAACCAAAAAAGTAATATTCGCCCCGAAAGAAGCCAATTCAGCTATTTTTACCCCCTGTCCGACGCGTGGTGCAAATGGTTAGCGCGCTCTGGCATGAATCTGGAGAGATGCGGGTTCGATTCCCGCCGTGGCGGCGATGAATTAGCCGTCCCATGGCCGAGTGGTTAACACGCTTGGCTACTGATCTAAGGGACCTGGGTTCGAGCCCCGGGTAAGGCATGGATGTGTGTGTTGTTTTTCTGCTGAGGTCCTGCCATCCTCACAGACCTTCTACTATGGCATATAAACTGACAGGCTCCTGTCAGACCTCTGTGGCAAGCAGCTGCTTGAGGGGGTATTTATATATATATATAATGATAAAATCCCGATAAATGACAAGGAAATTCGTTAATTCAAATATTTAAATTAAATGCAGTGTTACCAACTCCGAAAGATAAACTTCCACTGAATGACATCTATTTCCCGAGTGACTTTTGAATAGGCTACATAAAATGAGCAAATGGATGACTTTGGAAATGTGCGGATCCTTACCCAGAGCTGTTATTAACCGAATGGCACTGCTCTTCACTTACCAATTTTCGTTGAAAGCGGTTTTAGTGATGATTGTCAGGATTTGACATCGCCCCCCCCCCCGCCCCCAGAGAGTGCCTCTCTTTCATTTGAAACGTACCTGACTTTGCAATAAGATCCTTCGCCGATGATTCTTCCGAGTTTGTATCCCTCCTTTGTGAGGACTTGTGAGGGGGTCAGGTGAGCAGAGGGGACCACTGTACGGACGGAGTTCTCCACTCTCTGCCTGGACGCCATGGCCCTCGTTCTGGGTGAAGTGGTGCGATTACACCATGAGCAACTGCTCTGGCTTCATCTTCGACATCATGGCCGACGGTTGAGCACGCACCTGGAAATGATGCTGGAAGGCATTTGTTGCGTAGCTCACAAGAGAGCATTACGCGCTCCAACTATTGTTAGGATCTTTCAGCGTCACAATGCGAAATTTCGGCATTGGCCACCGGATACAGGAAGTGGGAGAATCAGTCGATGAAAGATACCTAAGAGGTGTTACGTTTCATCTGCAAAAGGTGCTTAGATTCTCGAAGAGGTGACTGCACAGAGATGCTTTCAAGGCAAGACAGTTTCGTAACAGTTTTAATTCACTTGGCTGAGAGCAGGAGAAGCTCGTCAACAGAGGCCCGAGGGGCATAATGCCCCCCCCCAGCAACATTTACGTAATTTTCACCAAAATACTAATTAAATTTTGGTCTTGAAAGTTAATTAAGCCTTCATCAACATTTATGCAATCTACACCCAAATATAAAATATTTAAATGAATAATAAAAACAGTAATTCACATGAATATTTACTTTCTGAAGAATTTTTATTCATTTCGTATTCAGTGAAGCGAATAAACTCCAAAGCTCTGTACATTAAGTTCAGGAATCTCTATGGGCCCGCTGCTGCCAATGGGCCCAGAACTTTCTGTCATTCTCCATCTTGAAATGATGTCGATGTTATTCACCTATTGGCGATTCTTTCCTATTAGATTAATTTGCTAGTTGGGCCGTGATTTGGACAAGGTCTCAACTGCCTATTAATCAACAACCTTTATTCGCTATTTATTCGATGAGAAAGTAATATCTACTTTCTCAGAGTAAACATACGCGAAAAATAAAGTGGAGTTTCTTTTTTAAAATGAAGATGTTAGTTAAACAATATTTTAAAATTATCGAAACTTTTATGTTTTGTTATTCATTATCTAGTTTCAGAAATTGTATAAAAAAGTTTTCATTTCGTTGCTAATCAAGAGAATTATAAATTTCAAGAACGAATATGAACCTAAAACAGCTCATGCCATGTCTTCTCGAAGTTAAATGGAGGGATGCGAACACAAAGGCTTGTGCAATTTTACACTAATATTTACTAATCAAGTCTTCATAATATTTACGTTTATAAGAAACTACTGCAATTCCATTTAGCAATTTCATTAAAACACGCATTAGTTCAATTGTAGTAATCACATAAATACATTCGCATTTGCAAGTAATGTTACACAGTATTAGTTCCGCTTAACCTCGAAGAATGTTTCTATGTCTTCACCTATATCTTTATGTACCTATATATTTATAACAATAAAAGATGGTCTCTGTCTGTCTGTCTGTCTGTCTGTGATAACCATAACTCATCAGGAAATCATGGTATGTGCTTCAGATTTGCACATAATGCTTCTAGTTGTGGTCCGCGTTGCAGCGCCAAATTTCACGTTGAAAGTCCAAAAGGGAGGCATGCCAGAAGCAAACCTCTTCATCGTGCTCTTCCTACGGGAACCGAAGTCGCTGCCAAATTCATTGTTGCCATTTGCTGCTACCTAACTGTGAACGTTAGAGTCATAAAAACATTTCAATATGTTGGGGTTCCCAGATTCCCCACATTTCCAAAGTCATTCATTTGCTCATTTAATGTAGCATATTGAAAAGTCACTCGGGAAATAGATGTCATTCAGTGGAAATTTCTCTTTCGGAGTTGGCAATACTACATTTAATTTAATTTTTGAATTAACGAATTTTCATTTATCGGGATTTTATCTTTACGATGTGAAAACACTGTATTTTGGATTTTCAGTTGAAGTAGCAGCTAGAAGTTCCTCTTTGAAGGAGGACGCACACTGCAGCAATACGATGCAATGGTCGCATTAGGAGTGTTGCAAACCAATTGCTTACAGAACCCTCTCACACTGAAGCAATTAAAAGTTTTCTGCAATTCGATTTGTCTTCTATGTCGCTAGTCCTGCCCCGTTTAGGTAAATTGTAAATAAATGTACTTCATTCTCTCAATGATGTCTGAAGTGAGTGATCCTCTGGTGGTGGCAAAAAGAAGGAAACTATGGGAAGGTCCATTTCGGAAACAAAATTTATCTTCTGCAACTTACGCAGTTTCTCAAGGGGAACAGACTTGTGATTCAGAGGATGGCTGGTTATAGAGGGGGGAAGCCACCCCCCCGCCTCCTTCAGAATTCTAATAACGGTAATAGAGACAAAAATTATCAAGCTTATTTATATTTCATGCATTTTAAAGAAACTTTTTAAAGACCTACAAAATGGAGGTAGAAATGTTAATGCATTGGAAATCGTATTTTGTCCCCCCCCCACCTCTTTTACATTTTTTCTGCTCGATTGTGTATCTTGACTCCCTCCTCGATTTTTTTTGTAGATCCGGGCCTAGTTCAGAGTCACAAGGATTTTTTTTCTCGACTTTTGAATACGAGGTAAAATTAGTTCATATTCCAAATTGGCTAGAGCAGAAAACGTCTTACGCTACTTAAAGTACGCTTATACGGTCTGCTGCAGTTTAATATAATTTGCACTATTTATGTTTTAATATGTATGCATCAACGTTCAGATTAATTCAACTGACATTACCGATAGCAAATATTCTAGTTCCATATCTATAAACAACAAATGCATATTGTTGATATTGGAGACAGACGACATTGAGATATTTAATTTCCTTCAGTCTCATTTTTCGTTTAAAAAAACCTGATTTACGAAGAGCCACCGATTTTTAATTGAAATGAAGAATTTCTATTAAAATAAAGTGGCTCTGTTCCAAGTAAACTGACCACTGAATATTCGTCCAGTTTATCAAGAAGCAGTAAGGTAACCATATTTTTGGAAGGGGAAAGTTAAATCTTAACATTTTAATGTAATTTACGAAACGATTATTGCATCCAAATCTTTCAATTAGACGTGGGGGGCATGCATCTTTGAATTTAAGAGCGTTCCTTAGAAAATACGTCATTCAAACCCTCAAGTTAACACTCTCCATGGGATAAAAATTAAAGCGAGACAGTGAAAGCCCATCACAGGGAGAAGGAGGAAATTTATCCATCCTCACTGGAATTTGGAACCAAATTATTTTTATGAATACTAATCGCAAAATTATTTAAATTTTGAAGTATAAAATGGTGCTTCTGCCCTTCCCATAGATATTCCATTTTGCCGTAAAAGCAAAACAGAACCAGTTTTTCTCTTTTTTAACCTCACCAAAATCATGCTGACAAATAAACGAAGTCTGGTGAGCAACTGTTATGCTTCTATGCAGTGAAAAATATTCAGACAGAATTGTTCTACTATATATGTGATAAAATCGGAAATTTTTAAAATAGGAGCTCTATTTGGAAACCTATACACGTTTGTGATCTCATATAAAGTAATTAAAGAATATTCAAAAAAGCTTTTCGATTCTGAGCAAAGCATGAGAAAGACGAAAAGTTAACTGTATGCAAGCAGTTAAAAAATATTCTAGCAGAGAAATAATTTAATATAAAAAATATTTGCTTTTAATAGGGCTATAGAGGGTAAAAGATTTTATTTTAATTAATAACATTTTATCTGATGGTAAAGTAATCACAAATGATGGTAAAGTAATCATTTATGATTACTTTACCAGACTCCATACTGTGGAATATATCCATACTCTGGTATGGGTATGGTAAATACTCCATACTCATACTCTGGCTCCATACTCTGGTATGGAGTCTGGTAAAGTAATCATAAATGATTCCTTTACCAGACTCCACAGTTTTAATACAAATGAAATCAGTATTCTCAGTTCAAGTCTAGCTTGATATTACGTCAAGATGTGATGCTTTAAAATAAGCAAAATTTATATTCCTAGAAAACAATTCCCAGAAGATTCACACCATTATCTTGTTAATGATGAGTAATGGGATAATAAATGATGAAATAAAACTTGAAGAATAATCCAAGACCAAAATCAGAATAGGAGGATGGCACGTGGCCGCTTCGTTCCACAACATATCGCTCAAATCGTTTGCAACAACACTGCGAAGTCGCCAGTGCAAATCGCAGGAAAATTGCAATTTTCGAGTCGCATCTCAGCCGAGTTGCAATTGCTGTGATGTGCGGCACCCTAGCTTTGGACATGCATTTTTAAGAGGCAACTGCAATCGTTGTCGCACAGCTGTCGCAAATTCCGGCAGATAAGAATTGCTGATCCATTTGCTTAAAGAAATAAATATTGCTGCAAAGGATAAAAAAAATAAAAATAAATACTCCCTGAAGCAGCTGCTTGCCACAGAGGTCTGACAGGAGCCTGTCAGTTTATATGCCAAAGTAGAAGATCTGTCCGGAGAAAATAGCCTCGTCAGGAGATACACCACGTTCACAAGATGCTGAGTATGAAACAATTAACTACTACGTACATAATTTAAGTTATATCGTTGATATGGAATCATTTCAAAGCATTCATATTGGCAACTGCTGAAGTTTATCAGAAAAATACTTCATATACTGCTAAAATATTCCTTCCTTAACAAAATCTCGAAATACGTTTTGTCCAAAGTGATATCTTTAGCATTAGGACAATTATTCGGTATTTCACGATTTTGACTATTAGTGAACCTTGCACATATTAGTAAAATTAAGAACCCTTAATAGAAAATAACGTTGATTTAAAACTTAGTATTGATATAATATGTGTACTAAAATGAGTATGCACGAATTGCTTCTGATGGTGAGAGAGGATTTGAAGGCCAAGGTGCAGATCCGATTATAGCTGCACAGGCGATTTCTAAATGTGTTACATTTGCCCTCATAAGAGTCATATTTTGTTGGAACATTCCAAAATGCTGCATACTCCTAATTTTAATTTTCACTTCTGATTTGCGTTCATTAATTTAACACCCCCAGTTAAGCTATGTAAGAACTTTTCACCACAACAATCTCTCGTTGTTTGTTTTTGAATATTCAAGTGTTTTTCAATGAAACATTTATCCATTTCCTTTATTGACTCCCCGACGACTTCGTCTCCCATAACGTTGTTTCATTGGCTTGCGATGAACTAGGTCCAACCTGATCTCTTTCTATCTCAGACGATGGAGATACAGATATTTCTGTCACCATATTAATGCTGTCATTAGCATTGTACACAAGGAACGAGAGAACTGAGTTTCGGAATTGTGAGATCCATCTCTATTAGCTGCTTTCTCTAACGTGCTAGAATCTTTTTCATAGGAATTTGGTGAAGGAGGTTTTTTATGTGGGGATTAATAAACTGCAGTTCTTCGGATAAGTAATACTGACGTTTATTCGAAGATGCTGATCCGAATGGTGGTTTGGCATTTAATGGCATGCATATGAAGTTCTAACGTTACTCAATTTCTCTTTGCAAGCGATTACTGGAAAGAAAAGATGCAATATACTTTAACAACAGAATCATACTAACACATTTGATGTACAAGAGAGCATTTTAGGTAACACGCAAGAGTACGTTATCTAGAGACAAGGTTCGATGTCAAAGGGAAAATTGTTTACCTTAAAATAGTAAACAAACAATGTTTTTCTTTCTTTTTAATAAAAATTTTAATATTATCGATTTAGAATCAAATAATTAAGAGTATACCGTTTAATCTCTTATCGAACTATATTAGCCCAAATGCGGGTTTGTCAGAAGATCCATACTCCATTAACTCTATACTGATATTTCTCAACATACTTCATCTTTATAAGCACCTCATAAGTACAGTTCTCAGTTGAAAATATTTTAAACTTAGCAAATTTATTAAGAAATTCGGTTGTTTTACCTCTGAGTGGCACTCTCGTGCACATAATGAGTTAAAATTGCTAGGTCACAAGGACCCCAAGGGATTAGAGATGGTAGAAAAAAGTGAGCTGTTGGGAGGAGGCAGACGAACTTTATATGTACAGGGCTTGGCTGTTCTGAAAACGGAAATATGTCTGCGACTGATCAGATGTGCAGTGGCCGTTTCAAGTTCAATGAAGTCCCCTTTATAAGGGGAAGTTAGCGGAAATAAATCTCAACTTTGGGACAGTTGAGTTCAGGGCCGCCGAGAGAATTTATGGGCCCCTATGTAATATTATGCTCGGGGCCCCCCTTGAAAGCTTTTTATCTTTACAAATCATTAATAGCAATTATTCTGGACACAATGATAACATTCAGAGGAAAAAAAGCCTGTTGCGCAGTCAGGCATGCAAAAACATGGGCCTACACAGTTTGTGTCACATAAAACTTTTTAGCATTTATTTTACGGAACATATTTTGCAAAGCTCACAGCAAGATTTAAGATTTTTGAGTAAGTTTAATATAGGCTACATAACATATCATGGAGAAAAACTATGCAATTCTGCAAGTCTTCATTTTTAATTGTCAGTACTGAAAAATAGGCAACAGTATTTGATGGTAGCTAGGTAGTCACTGGAAGGAGAGCTATGCACCAATCCCCTGTGATGATGCATAGAACCGGCCAGGCCTAGCACCTAATGTCCGACCCCGCCTTCTCGTGGTGCGGACCGTTAGTAACTTTCAAAAGAGATACTCTCTTGTGGAAGTGAACGGAAGGGGAGGGCTGCCAGATTAGTGTGGCCTACTGATCTGGACAACTATGGCTACTTTTCTTTTTTTCTACCCTGCTGAGGAGTGGTCAACCACACAGGGTCCTGGTGCTGACCATATAAACCCACTGGACTGGACAGATATATGGCCCTGAGCTTGATTATGGATCCTAATTTTGCTGCATTGGTGGGCTTCTGTGGAGGGAAAATCTTCCGCTGTGTTTTCTGTTTGTTTGTGGGTTGACAGCCCCAAGTGAATAGATTCACAGGATATGTTTATCAGCTGGTGGATAATCCTGAGCAGAAGTCATCACAGGCACCTGAACTCTTTGCTTCTATTGGCATCGTCAAATTCTACATTGGAGGAAGTCTCCCAGTGTAGATGGCTTCAGCCTTTAGTAGTGGGGGAACGGGTCTTTGCCCCATGTCTGCGATTAGGGGGCTGTTTGATATTGTCGGCATTCCCTTCTCAATAAACATAGTTTCTTTAAACATCCCACTAACCATTTTCTCTCCATAGGTAGTTGGAATGTGAGGACTCTGCACAGAGCTTTTTCTCTTGATGTCCTCACACAAGAATTCCACCATTATAATTTAGATATTCTTGGCTTGCAAGAGACCAGATGGACAGATAAAGGTCAGATTCTTAAAAATAATCTTAAATTTCTCTTTTCAGGGAGGGACGACAATAAACATCACCAAGGCGTGGGTCTGCTTCTCAGCAGACACGCTAGCGATGCTCTTCTAGGATATGAGTGCATTAATGAAAGGTTTCTTACAGCAAAATTTCAGTCAAGCGTTAAAGACTTGAAGGTTATCTGCTGTTATGCCCCCACTGAGGATGCCGATGAGGATGAGAAGGATAGGTTTTATGAACAACTTCAGGATATTTTAAATTCTGTCAAGAAAGGAGATATTACCCTTGTTCTTGGTGACTTCAATGCCAAAGTTGGTACTGACTCTGACCTTTGGGGAGGAGTAATAGGCCCTATTGGCATTGGTAGCTGTAATGGCAATGGGCAACGTCTCCTACAGGTAAGTAAACTCAATGGATTCAGAATAACTAACACTTATTACAAACACCGCGACATACATAAGTACACATGGGTTTCACCTGATGGGCTGCATAAGAATATGATTGATTACATATTAATTAACAGCAAATGGGCTAGTTCTGTTAGGAATACCAGGGCATATAGGGGAGCTGAAATTGGATCTGACCATTACCTTGTTAAAAGTGTGTTGCAACTTAAACTTAAAAAGTGTTGTGCTAGGGTTAAAAAATTTACTTTTAATACTGAAGCTCTGAAAGATCCAGTTATAGCCAAAGCGTACCATGATAGGTTACTTAGTCATTATGACAGTCATGGTTTGCTTACTACTGAAGTTGAGGAAGAATGGGATCATTTTAAACAGCCTTTTATGGACACTAACAGTACTCTTATAGGAAAAAAGGAGCAGAAGAGACAGAATTATCTGAGTGATAAGGTACTTGAGCTTATATCGGAAAGAAAGAACTGCAGGAATGTCTTTAATCAATACCCTACTAGTCCTAATAGAAAGCATTACAGAGAACTTAATAAACGTGTAAAAGATCAGTTAGCTGCTGATAAGAATCTTTGGCTTGATGGCTTGGCTGACAAAGCCGAGGAAGCAGTTAGACAGCACAACAGCAGAGAGCTGTACCAGATAGTTAATGTTTTGTGTGGTAGAAAACGGACAGGTATACAGGGATTGAAGGATAAACAAGGTAAGGTTATAGAAGGGGAGGATTCTGTCATGGCTAGGTGGGCTGAGCATTTCAGTGATGTTCTAAACAATGTAGTTAGTTCTACTCCCATTGTTTGCAATGATGATAGATGCATTGGTGGCTTTAATGTTGGCCCTATAACACAATCTGAAGTTATTGTGACTGTTTCTAAACTTAAACTACATAAATCCCCAGGGGTAGATGAAATTACTACGGAAATGCTTCGAGCTGGGAATGTTTCGATTACCACTTGGATGACTGAAATTCTGAATATCTTTTATGATAAAGGCATGGTTCCTAAGGATTTTACCAGAGCTATTGTTATCCCTATTTTCAAAAAAGGTGATCGCAGTTCTTGTGATAACTATAGGGGTATCAGCCTACTCTCTGTTCCAGCTAAGGTTCTTTCCATGATTGTGCTTAGTAGAATTAAGAATCTGGTTGACAGTCAATTGCGTGATGAGCAATGTGGATTCAGAAGTGGTAGGGGATGTGTGGATCAGATATTTTCACTTAGGCAGATTCTTGAGAAATGTTTAGAGTTTCAGAAACCTTTGATTGCTAGCTTTGTTGATTTCAAAAAAGCTTTCGACTCTGTTGATCGTCATAATTTGTGGTTGATTGTGAGATCATATGGTATACCAGACATGTTAGTTAACATAATGAAAGCTCTCTATAATAACACTGAGTCGTTTGTGTGAGTTGGTAAGGCTTGTAACAATTGGTTTAGCATTACTTCTGGTGTTCGACAAGGGTGAATTTTGTCTCCTTTTCTCGTTAGCTTGGTTATTGATTATGTTATGCGAAATTCACTTCAAGGGAAAGATTTTGGCCTTAAATGGGCTGGAGATACGAAAATTTCTGATTTAGATTATGCTGATGATTTAGCCCTTTTGGCAAATGATGTTGATGAGATGAACTCTTTCATTCGAGCTGTTGATGAGACTGGTAGTAGAGTAGGTTTGGTTATAAACAGAGAGAAAACTAAAGTGATGAAAATTGGTCAGGCAGGCTGTGATTCAGTTAATCTGAATGGTTGCACCCTTGAGCAGGTGTCACAATTTAATTATCTTGGGAGCTATGTAACAGATAATGGTGATGTGCGGCATGAGATTAACAGACGAATAGGGATTGCTGCCGGGACTTTTAAGAATCTATGGAGAGTGTGGAGAAATAGGCGTATACACCTAAAGACTAAAATTAGACTGTATAATAGTTTGGTTCTTTCTAGGGTTAGTTATGGTAGTGAAACTTGGACACTTTGTAAACAAGATAACAGGAAACTAGATGTTTTTGATTCCAGATGCTTACGCAGTATCTTGGGCATTAGG
This sequence comes from Ryuthela nishihirai, assembly GCA_038380435.1. Classification (NCBI taxonomy): domain Eukaryota; kingdom Metazoa; phylum Arthropoda; class Arachnida; order Araneae; family Heptathelidae; genus Ryuthela; species Ryuthela nishihirai. The sequence goes on along the minus strand of JAWZYU010000020.1, from coordinate 10,100,211 downwards.
TGGTTTAACTTTGTAACTAATGATGAGGTTAGGCAAAGGAGTTTGCAACCTCCTTTAAGCAGCATATTGTGCAGAGAGAGACTCCGTTGGTTTGGCCATGTTGCCCGTATGAATAATTATAGATTGGCGAATAGGGTTATGAACAGTGTGCCTAAAGGCCTCAGAAAGAAGGGGAGACCTAGGATGCGGTGGGCAGACAATGTCAAACAGGACCTTGTTAGAATTGGTGTGCAGTGGCCAGATGCAGTAGATGTAGCTCAGGATAGACTTGCTTGGAGAACTAAATTGCACGGTCTGGTTGGAACTCCGTAGCCCATGGCTGCTTGAGGATGATGATGATGATGATGATGATTTGTTAAACTTCACATTAGTATAATAGCAGATTCAACACTAAATATAATATAACCCATTATTCCCAAAAAGTTGCAACTTCTAACTTATACAGTAGAGCAATGTCAATAAACAACTCTCCTTGCCTTCGTGGGGCGGGGGTGGCTCAGTCGGTTTCGCGCCAGGCTCGTAATCTGTAGTTCCCAGGTTCGAGTCCCAGCTGGCTCAGCGTTGAGATCTATCTCCGCAAAATTCCCCGCCCTTCCCACGGTCAATAGGGGACACCGATGGGCTTGGAAAGGCCGCCGTCCGTCGGATGGGACGTTAAGACGTGGCCCCGTGTGCGGGAGAGCCATACCCTTTGCACGTTAAAGAACACGCTGGATGGCCTTGACCGGAAGCTACCATCCGTCTCCCAACAGCTGTTCCAGTGGGTCCCCTCCCCCAACCTTCTCTGAGACTTCGGGGTCCATGTGACCTGGCCATTTAGCCCATGGTGTGCAAAAAAAGTGCCGCTCAGAGGTAAAACAACCCAACCTTGCCTTCGTTGATGCAAAATCGTCAATTATGTCATCATAATTTAAAGACCTAGCAAGATCGCTCTCCAGACTAAGCAAACCAAGGTTACTCAGTCTTTCTTGACACATTGTTGATCTGAATACATTTTTTATTTCCTTCATTTTGCTGAAGGATCTTTCAGCATCAGCAACTGACACAGGAATTGTACAGAATATTCTAATGGCTATACAAATATTTGAAAATAAACTGTCCAGTTTCAATTCTCTCAGACGGTTTAAGAGCTCCAGTGGTTTCAATGGGCCTGTCCCTAAATTAGAAGAATGAATTGATTTTAGATATTTCAGCTCATCACTGATCTCTCTATTAATGTCTTCATAATATTGTCCATGCAAAGTAACACCCATATTTTCAATGTCACGTTCTTCAATGTCTGGATATAGCCATAAGCACTTAAATCTATCATTTAACTTTTCCGCCAAAGTGAAACGATTAGTAAGTCCACAAACAACAGAATCAATTACCCTATAAAACACATTTACTCTGAACTCCCATTCTTCATTAGTTTCCCCCTCATTCCCTCGAAATTCTGGAACATCTTCATTTATTTCGTCCAAGAAAGTTTTCCTTCTTTTCACTCTCGTCTTCGGAAGTTCTGTCTCTGCAGGAAGATCACTTGCTAATGAGGTGGCCACTACTTTTGCTTCATTTAGTAAGTTCTCCCATTTATCACGGAGTTGTTTCAGTTCCTGGATCAGATCGCGAATATTATCAATATCTACATCAAGAGTTGCATCACGGGCTTGTAGAACCTTGTTGCGAATGTCAATTGCCGAGAGAATTTTGAACCAGATTGTTGCCATCAAAGTGCACTTAAATGATTCAAGGTATCGTTTTATTCCCATCAATTCCGTTTTACACTCAGCTGAGAGATTAAAATTTTTGCATTGATTTAATGCATGTTTGATGAGTGATAGGTGTTTGGAAAATGGTTTAACACTGTCAACTCGAGCAGACCATCTTGTTTTTGGATAGGCTATGCAAGGAACAACCTATTGTATTCTCTAGTATCTCTCATCTCTGAGGGCTCTTTAAAAAGAAGTTATACACTTTTTGAACCATACCAAAAAACGTAATAGCATCTTCACAGCATTCAGCAGCGTTCACACCACACAAATTTAGACGATGTGCACTACAGTTAGAAAATTGGCAAATGGATTTAGCGCACTTATAATGGCTTGCGCGCCATTGTATGCACCAGCCATATTCGCTCCATTTTCATATCCCTGCCCCCTGAAATCTTTTAAAGGGATCTTATGCTTCTCTAATTCTTCAATGAGTACATTTGCAATTTCTTGTCCAGTTTTCCTATTGCACTTTACAAAACTTATGAACCTCTCCATTACTTTAAATGAAGAATCACGGTCTAGAACGTATCTTAAAATTAATGTCATTTGCTCATTATGAGATGTATCTGGAGTAGCATCAGCTAGTATTGAAAAATACTTTGATTTTTTCTCTTTCTAAGAGTACAGCTTGAAGAACCTTGTTGCTGCAAGCCTTAATGAACTCGTTTTGAAAATCCGCTGAAAGGTAGTGAGCTTGAAGTCTCTTCCCTTCTTGTTGTGACTCTTGAACTTTAGTCACATGTTCTCTCAACAGCGGATCATATTGAGCGAGCAACTCAATAATCCCGAGGAAGTTACCATTATCCAATGACCCTATTTTGCTGGAAGAACCTCTAAATGCGAGACCCCTCTCACCAAGAAAAAATGTAACAGACAGAATCCTGTGAAATAAATCCCTCCAATATTTCACTTTAGAGGCAATTTCGGAGTTCATTTGAGAATAAATATCAGTTCCATGACGAAGTCTTCTTTCCAATCCTCTCCATTCAATATAGCATTTTTTGTGATTAGCACTCATTTCATGAACTGGCAATTTGTTATATAGTTTACGCCACGAATAATCCTTTTTTCAGCCTTCATCACTAAAACGGATTTGTGGGATTCAGGGTTGCGACCAAATAATCTGCAAGGAAAACAGTATAACGACTGATTTGTTTCACTCCACACTAACCAGTCTCTAGGAACACGTTCTCCATTCTTGAGTTTTGAAAATAAAACTGTTTTCGGAAAGGCTCTTGTTCCGTCACTTGGAAGGGGGACCTTTTCGAACTATACCATTCAATTACACTTACAATTACAATCACACGATACTTGCCATGACTCAGAGTTCGGAACCGGAGCGGGTAAGTTCGCTTCACTTTCATAGTTTATAGAACGCGCATCATTTTCACTGCTGTTTGGTTGTTTCGTTTCAATACTGCTGTCGTCATAATTTAAGAAAAAACCAGAACCATCATCATTCCCCTCTGAACTTGAAATTTCTTTATTTTTGAGAGCGGGAACAGACGAGCTTGAGATTGGGATTGGTTCATTTCTTTACTGTCCACATTCACTTATACACCGACTTCAAACAAAGTTCTACTCCCTTTCTTAATAACTTCCAATTTTTTATTTCTCTCCTTTCGCTTCTCAGCTCCTGACTTATGCTTATACTTGTCCATTGTTCAGTTAGACTATAGCACCAATGAATATATCGTTTTACTAAACAAATGACAACGAAATGGTGAAACAAATGTGCTGACAAGAGACTTTTAAACTGTTATAATTTGTAACACTGACACACAGACCACAGACGATGTTACTGGAACTCGAAACATGAACAATGTAAGATACTGATCGCACGAGTTGGGTTTGGGAGAGTCCAACTGTTGCTACTGCTGCAGGGGTTGGCTGGTTAACAGGGAAAATACAAGCAAATGCTGTAAGTTAAAGCGGACAGAAGATGTTAAGAAATGGTTCGTTCAATTACTATTAATGAGATAATATGTCATAATCCAACTAGTGTTTCTTTTTAAAAGCATATTATAACAAATAATGTTCTTATGGAATTTTATAGGATCGATATATAGCCTAACTAAGAATAATTTTTGTAAGAAAAAGTAAAGAGTCACTTAATCTGACGGGCCCTTATTGCTGACGGGCCCCTATGCATTAGTCCCCCTTGCCCCCCCCCCCCCCCCTGTCGGCGGCCCTGATTGAGTTCGAATGTTAATAAGCGCGTTGTAAAATTCTGTAAATATATAGGTTCTGAATAGGAACTAAACTACACAAAACCTTCAGTTAGTCTGTTAATTTTTGGACAAATCCATGTATCTTCAGATCACAAAAAAGTTTCCTTTTTTTACATTGAAGATATTTGACCACTGACAGTAATTACAGAACATTATATTTTAACTTCATGATAGGCCAAAAACTATATCTAAAGTAATGGAAGAAACTACGGCTGCAATTTGGTCAGTGTTACAACCGCTGTTTATAGAAGCGCGAACTGAGGAAAAGTGGAAACAGATTTCTCAGAAATATTCAGAACTATGGAATTTCACTCACTCTATTGGATCAATAGATGGCAAACATATTCCAGTAATTTTTTTTTTCCAAAACCGGATCACTCTATTACAATTACAAAGAATATTTTTCAATTGTACTTTTGGCGTGTGCAGATGCAGATGCCTTATTTGCAACAGTCGATATTGGTGATTTTGGCAGAAGCAGTGATGGTGTCGTCTTTCGTGCATGCAGTCTCGGTGAATGGTTTCAAAGAGACGAACTCCTTTGCCAATGGATGAGGGTGGTAAAAACCTTCCCTTCTATTTCGTAGCAGACGAAGCTTTTCACTGAAGTTAAATATAATGAGAGAGAGATAGCCTAGAAGAGTTTTAAACAACAGGAGTGTTTAATTACCGATTATCCCGTGGTAGAAAAAGGGTTGGGTATGCATTTGGAATATGAACTTCTAAATTCAGGGTTTTTCAAAGACCCATAAACTGCAAAGAAGAAACAGTGAACTCAGTTATTAAAGCTGCTGTCGTGTTTGGCCCAACTTTATTTTAATGGGAGAGTTTATTTTCTCAAGCAGAAAATTTTGAGTTGTATCAAAACCTGTCACTGCAGAAAATATAGGACACCAAATACTACCTGTGGCTAAGATTTTGCGCGATCATCTAGCCGATTATTTTTGGACACCAGCTGGAGCAATCCCACGATGGTGGTCCCAATAGGTACAAGGGGCGTCAGTGAACACGCCCTAGAGCATTACACCGCCCTGTAATGCCACAGTTGACACGTGCAACCTCCTGTCAGCATGTTGCAGTTGGAATCTCGAACCAACCTCCCCGTTTCCACTCTTCCACTGTCCACTGGCGATGTTTCTTCACCCACTGCAGCTTCATAGCTCAGTGATGTGCTGCTAACAAGGTTTCTCGATGTGGGCATCAGCTGACATAGTGCAGTCATGTCATTGTACGCCAAATGGTCTTTGTAGAGATCTTTGCAGCTGCCCGGTCGTTGAATGCCGTCGTTATCATCTGCACCATGTTCTGCCATTACAATATGGAGAGGCAGTGTCCATCTTGAACATCAACGACGGCTGCAAGTTTTGCCGATTTTGACGATGTTTTGACACACATCTCCGACGGTTGCACATGGAAATCACAATCGTTCCGCAGTCGTGCACATGGAAATCACAATCGTTCCGCAGTCGTGCACATGGAGTACCCCATCTTCTTCGCACGGACACTCTGCTCATGATCGAACACTCTCAGGTCGCTACACTTACCGTAACAGTCGCAGGTATGCTATACAGCAGGTTGGTATCTGACTTATTTATAATCCGCAAGGGGATTCAGCTTGTGGCATTATTGCAGTGGAATAGGGCAGGAGTGTGGATGAGTGCGGTGTGTATAATAAATTGTGCTTGTAGTGCATATTTATTATACACACCGCACTCATCATAATTGTGCTTTATTTTTTCAGTGTATTAATATTTAATTATATTAATTCCTATAAAACGTTCACACGTGCGATGACAATAAACATTCAGTGGAGGAGTAACATGGCAGTCGCTGTTCTAAGCAGCGGCATGCCCCCCCCCCCCGTGTTAACTGATAGTAAGGACGCCTCACCCTATTCCTAGCTCCATGATTGAACACTTGAATAGTGTGTATAAATTTGCAATCAGATGATGTCATTAAAACACATTTTAGAAGATCTTTATAGTGGAAATTTTAAACAATATATTCGATAAGTAGTAGATATTTTTCGAGTCATGATCACGGCCCAAATGTTGACAAAAACACTGCATTAGATGATCTCTTTGTTACGGTAGCCAGGGCCGCTGCAAACAGCTCTGCGAGGTGTGTATGGCACACCGACGGCCGATTTTAAGGAGGGGGGAGGAGAAGACTTTGGTGCAAAATATCATTAAAACAAATACTTCACTTTTGCCGACTTTCATTCGCATTTGAGATAATTTGTCCACCAAAGAGCAACATGTTCTGAACCTGATTGAACTTCCACTGACCCCATCTCGAGCAGGGTAAGTGACCTTAAGGGAGAGCAGTTAATCTGAACTCTGAAGGCTTTTTCTCTCAGTTGTTACTAGGAGTGAATTTCCTGATTTTGAGATTATTGGAATACTTGAGGTATGATTCGTTCCGTGTAAGTTAAGTTTCTAAAAGCGAATTCAATCTTTGTTGTGGTCATAAAGTTAGAATCAGAATAAAACCTAATTTTAATCTTCATTGACACGCAGATCTCACTTTTTCAAATACGTCAATAGATTGGTTTAGACGTGGCAGTTTCCTTATATCAATTACAAGCAGTCAATCATCAAATGCTAACGGATAATTAGCAACAGACGCATACGACTAAGAACAAAGGCTGCATGAAACGAAAGAGACAAGGTCACCTATTGATTACATTATTTTTTAATTTTATTTTTGTACAAAAGTGCATGGTTCTACTTGTCTAGTTTAAAATTACAAAATTGTATATTTGAAAAAAAAAAAGATTTTCTGACCATCTGATCTTAATTTCATTTTTAAAGCATTATATTTTAAAATCAGAAGATTTCTGTGATTAGTCTTCCATTGCTTCATTTCACCTATTGAATTATCGACTTGCTGCTGCCATACTTTATATATGGAATTCTTATTTTTCCCCAAAAGTAAAAGAGAAAATATATCTAAAAACACATCTTTAGACCCAAACTTTATTTCAAAGGAAATTAAGCTTTAAAAAATCTCAACAACAATGCCTTCAACACCTCATTATTTTATTTGGTGTGCAATAAAATACAAAACAGGAAATAATAGCCCTGAATGAAGCAAAATTTTTCTGGCTTATTTTTATAGTCAGGCAGAGGGTAGAAATTGAAATATTTTAGTTAATTTCAACTAGATAATTTAAGCTTTATAATGCAATTAGGATCAGAAAATTTACTTTCTTGAGTTAAATATAATTTTGAAAAAAATTAGATATTTTTTTCGAATTCCTTCCAGAACATTTTTATTACCTACTTTCCTATTGCTTTTCGTTTGTTATTTGTCAGTTTGTGGATTTGTCAAACAGTTGTTCCACAATATCTTTCGAAAGCCACGGAGAAACTTCATCACTGATGTGTCAAACGAAACCTTGTGTCAGAAAGAGAAAAATATGCGAAGAATTGCTCTCTATCTTTCGAAACCAAGAACCGATTGTAACAAGTTGTATGTCAAATGAAAGCTTGTGACATGGGGAATTTTGTGGGCAATAAAAATAAACTCGCATTCCCCAAAATATAGTAAATTGGAAAGTCGTTTTGACTCTATCTTCGAAATGTAAGGGCTTACAGTTCCGAGTTAACTCCTATCAGGAGATTCTCAAATACTTTGAATTATGACCCCCACCATTCTCCTCCCTGCAAAAAAGGTGCGGATTTTCGCGGGAGGCGGACAGGACTGATTTAAAACCTTCGTAGGCTCTAGGCACTCTTACTTTTTGAGGCTCCCCCCCACCTTCCATAATATTTTAGTCATTTTTTATTTTAATTCTATTAAAGTATTAAGGAAACAATTGTCTGCAATTATTCTTAATTTAAAAAACGCATTTTATCTTTTTAGATATGTAAAATAGTTTGTATTATTATAATTTGTTTTTAATGTTTATATTTCATCACATTATATATAAAATTGCATTAGAAGATATTATTTGGAAATTTGCGCATCAAAAATGTCGCAAAGTGAACATTATTTAAGTTTTCTATTATGATTTTTAATTTACTTAAAATAAATTGTTTAATTTGTTATTTTCCCACTTTTCGGTAGTTGGCATAATTGTACACATTAGATATCTAATTACGAATGTATTAATTTCGATTTCGTAGTTTCATTTTTATTTTCGTAATTTAAAATTTTTTCGTGTGAAATATTTCCGTAGGTGTAGATGGTCGGTGAGAATGTTCACATATCTTGTGCCAGTGACGGAGGTCTCGTCGGGTATGAAAGCCCCCAAGGAAGCCCATTTAAACGCATCCCAAACTGTTACACTGCCCCCACCTGCCTGTAGACCCCCAACTTGGCAAGCTGGTCCATCGCTTCGTGTGGTTTAAAAATTGGAAGTTTTTCCGATTTTCACGTAGTCTTGTTATATACGTGGGATGATCTGATGTGGAACTCCTCATCCAATCCAGCTGGTGCGGTGGTTGAACGACCGGCCTTCCTCCCACCTGCTATCTAGCCACGGTGAAACTCACCTACGTCGCTGCCTTTACCCATAATTATTTATCTGGGAATGGTTTCCAATGCATGGAGACCTGCCCTATTTATAAGCATTTCCAGCTTCAGGTTCCCACTTGATACTTCTGCTTTGTGTATTGTTTTCTGGTTGTATACAATAATTTGTTCATTTAGTGTGCGACGCTTGGCACTATCTAGAAAAGATATCCTACTCTAGTCAGGACCCTGGTTTATCTGGGAAGTATATCGATACTTTCTTCTACCTGAAACAAAGATATTCTGGTTATCCAGCCTCATGAAAAAAGATTCTGCAAAGTCAGATTTTTTGCCAAAACAATTATCGAGGTCGAGAGGGGGGGGGGGGTGTCAACCCTTGGAACATAAAGTTTAACATTTCTAAACGTGGAACTGCTATGAGAAAAATGAGCAGCATCTGCGGCAAAATTTAAGATTTATTTGGAACCATCGCTTTTTTATTCGATAGCTCCCTGAAATTATTAGAACTGTCAAAAGATAAATTCTCACAAATTTCCATATGGTCAACTCTGATGAACTCTTCTTTTCGTATAGGTCAGCAAAAGGATTCACATCAGTCAATTCAAAAGGCAATGCCATTGTGGCTTCCTTCATGACGGCCCAAACCTGTTTGATATTGTATGCCATTCTTTCAAAACTAAAAGAACACACCCTTTATGTAGCCAGATTGGTGTATTTTTAAGACGTACACAACGGATACTTTCACACTATTGTTCTCCAACTTTATGGATCATTTTAAAAATGAAATTCTACATCATTGGGGGCCCCTCTGTAACCACTGAACGATATATTTCGATTGCACCAAAAAATTATATCTTCGAACTCTCCAACGCAGAGATTATATCTCGTGCGAAAGAATTCAGTTTAAGGATACAAAACTTGGACAATGGTGTGTAAGTATCAGTTGGATACGTCTAAAAAATAAACGAATCTGTGTGTGCCTAAAGGGCGTGTTTTTAATTTTGAAAGAATGTCATACAATATCAAATGGGTTTGGGCCATCTTGAAAGGGTTCTAAAGATCCCGAGTTGAAACACGTAAATGGAACAGATTTGAAATTGGTGGAAAAATCCCAATGATGCTCTGGCATTTCTTTGCCACCAAGATGATTTAACTGCGGCTAGAGGTATCGTATTGAAGAAACGTAGACTGGTTGTTCTAAAATCCTTGAGAAGAGAATATACGTGAAGGACACTTGGGGACAGAAAAATGTAAGAGCCCGAGGAAGTCTATTTTGGCCTAGTATGAATGACGATATAACACAAAATGTGAAAAAAATATCTCATTGGGCATTGCAATGATGATTTATTTGGGATAAAGTTTGTCAGAGATATCAGTACCGACAGGGAAAAGAACCACTTATTCAGAGACAAGGACAGCATCCATGGGAAGTTATTGGAACAGATTTATTCTATTACGGGAAGAACTACTTAGTGGTCATAGATTCTTATTCAAACTATCCAAAAGTTGAAAGACTATTCGTCAGAGATAGTTATAACAACTTTGAAGAAAATATTCTCGAGACACGGAATATCTAAAGAACTGATATCCAACAATGGACCACAGTTTAGTTCGAAAGAATTCAGAGAGTTCTCAGAAAAGTATGATTTCAAGCACACTTCGTCGAGTCCAAACTATCCAAGATGCAATGGACTTGCAGAAAAGGGAGTGAATAGAGTGAATAGACTTTTGAAGAAGTCTAAAAATGTCTCAGATTGGCACTTAACATTATTAAATTATCGTAGCACACCTTTAGATTGTGGCATATCTCCTGCTGAGTGTGAATGAATCGAAAGCTGAAAACAAGACTTCTTCACATCAAGTGACAAAGAGTGATGTTGTCAAGAAAAAGTTCCAGAACATTACAGAGGGAAAATTCTATCACCACTCCGTTCGGGAGATATAGAAAGAATACAGGACATAATTGGTCCTTATGAAATCCATGATGTCCTTATGAAGTCCATCTGAAATACATGGACAGGATTGGTCCTTTACAGGAAGTGGTCCTTTAAAGGAAAAGTGTTAAATGAAGTTGCTCCAAGATCCTACCAAATGAAAACAGAGGCTGGCAATATCTTACGTAGTGTCGTGCCCACAGAGATCTTATCCTTGGTCACGACTGTGGGCCGAAAGGTTCGCGAACATTTGGTCTTCATGATAGGAACAAAGACTTGGGCTGCCCTCCACTTCTGCGAAATTCCCTAACGCCGACTTCAGCAGAGGACAAACCTCGCCTTCAGCATGGAAGTTTCGCGATTTGCCCATCGCGGTCTTCATCAAAGGCCACCGAGGGGTGCATCTCCCATGGGTTGGCCGCGCTGCCCAATGAACAGCAGCCATATCAGCTAACGCGCTGACCTCCGACAGAGATCGCGGTGATGAGCAACTTTTAGAGAAGTGAAGAGTCTGGCGAGTGTGTTCTCTTCTTCTTCTTGTCTGAACTCCCGAAGGCAGCGGTCATCTTCTGTATGTAGTGCACAAAAAGTAACAAGGCTTCAACCCCGGCCAGGCGGCCTCGTGATGATGTTCATCTTAAAGACTGCAACATGAAAAAAGGTAAAGTGCTTAAGGTCGAAACTTTTTCTGGTGTTATATTTCCACATGCAAATTAAACGTACTGCCGCCACGTGGTTCCGCTTGGGATCTAGGACTCGGTCCCAGAACTTTTTATGATAAAGACTTTGTCTTGGTCTATAATACAACGTGTTCCCCTTACTGAAAAGGGCCACGCCAAGGGCGTAAATGTTGAGATCATCCCGAAAGTGGGACTTGATTAATTTGTGTAATTGTTTTGATCAGTGAGTGTTAATAAATGTGTTATTGTAATGCCAACTGTGAGTTTAACTCAATTCACCCATTGTACTAAGTGAAATACCTGGGAATTCAGAGATTGGAAGCAACAGTTTTTGCTTACATATCTAGGCTGAGTAAATGTGATATAATGCTTAAAAGACACAACGCAAATGCATACTTATTTTGGAGGTTCAAATCCTTCGATTTCCCTTTAGTTCTCACCACCCCATCAACCAGATCTGGTGGGGTGTAGAACCGTAGGAACAGACAACGTCTGAAAACGTTCGAGTCATTCAAGAGTATTTCAGAGGTGGACACTGGCCAACCAGACCATCCAGATGATGACAACTTGACAGAGAAAGTATACGAGGTGACTGGAACAAATGACAATCCTGAACTAGAAAAATCCTTGACTTTAGGAAGATCAATTTGACTTTAGGAAGATCTTGAATGTTGGTTGTAAACCTTATCATTAAACTTTTGAGCTGTGTTTAAAAAATTAGTTGAAGTTGAAAATCTTAGTAACAATTTTGTTTAAAGGGTTTACTGTCAATGTTAAAATATTTAAGTGTTAATATTTGCCACAATATTTCATTTTGATTACTTAGTTATTTCACATTAAATCTCCTCTACTTTGTAATGTTGAACTTCTCAAAAAGGGAAGATATAGCGACATGTGTTATTAATAATCATATAGTAATTATAGTTTGTAACTAAATAATGGCAACGGTTGTTGTTGGAAAAATAAATGGCTTCCATGAAGATACATGATACACACATAGAAGACACAAACTAACTTGCATGCCGAACTGTTCAGTCCTGAAACTTTCCATTAGACCAGATGGCAAAACTCACATTTGTTGTAGGGCCCTTAAAAATCCATAGGCATAATTGTGTGTCGTTTAACTTTCTTCAGTATTCATGAATTTATATGTTGAGTGAACATATTGCAGGTCGCAATAAGAATTTAACAATATTTTAAAGCATATATTTGAAATGGGGGTTTCAAATATATGTTTTTAAAATATTATCCCACATTTCCTATTCAAACAAGATTTGCTTATCCCGATATGTCCCAGTAACGCAACCTTCAACAGAAGCCACATCGCATTGTCCTAAATATTCAACTCTTTACCTGTAATAGAATACAACAGGTTCGAACTCGAAGTAAATTTAAACTATGATGCAAATTCTAAATACAAACTGAGAAATAAAGAATGGAAATATTGAAATGGAGAAAAGTTTCTAAAAAGTTCATATGAAAAGTTTTGGCATGTTCCGAAATGATTGTTTAGAGAAAAATTATATAATTTTACTAATGTTTGTCAGAATTTTCAACAGCCATTCAACTAATATGATTCAAATTTGAAAAAAATAATGAACAAAAAAGCTTAGTGGGGGATAAAGGCCCTCTTTGGGCATTGCAATGATAAATAAAGTATTGTACACTCTCATCTCGCGAACATAGGGAACAAGTATGCATAATAAACTAGTTTATGTCAAGGCTACTTAAGTAGCTGACTGCAGCGACGCTCGGTTTTCTCATTAGATACTAGCGTAGGGGCGCCAACATAACCTGGGCACCATTTTTTAAATGCTACAATTTGTTTAAGCAACAATAAAATTGTGTCTTTTCAATTTTAACTATTTGCAAATATCCATGGAGAGCAAGTACTCTCTTTTCAAAGTACTCTTTCTCTCATACTAATGGAAAATTCTTAAAAGAATTCGGAATGTGAGACTATACACTCTGTTTTCCAAAGTTACTGGAATACTTCTATGTTCCGTAAAAAGGAAACCATATTCAAAGTTCCCTAACTTCGAAAATAAGCTTTTTTTTTACAGAAAAATATTGCAGAAAATAAATTGTAAATCTCAATCAAATTTATCAAAAATTTAGATTTTAGAAAATATAAATTTATTATTTAAAAGAGTTTTTGCAGCTAAAATATTTAACATCCAATACTGCTGTTTGTATTCGTCCTAATGACTGTTTCAAAACTGATGCAAAGTGAAAAACTTTACCCAAACTTTTAAGATTACATTTATTTCAGTAAATAATTTGTTAAAATTTTAAGGTAAATTCTTATGAGTATATCAAATTAATTCTTTGTCAGTTCTACTTTTTGGAAGTTTGGGGTTCTTCAAAAATTATGTTAACATTTTTATTAATCCCAGTTAACGAACAAACAAATTTCCCCTCAAACAACAGCTGCTTGCCCCAGAAATCTGACAGGAGCCTGTTAGTGCAATACGCTACAGAGAAGGTTTGTGAGAAAGGCGAGATCTTAGCAAGAAGAGAACAGTGATACATTATAGCCGAGGCTTGAACCCAGGTTCCTTAGTGGACAAGCACAGTAACCACCCAGCCATTGAAACGCCGATGAAGAGTTTGTTGCAAATAGCTTAGACGGGGAGATGGCACCCCTCAACCCCCCCCCCCACCCCTATTTCGCTCCTATGTATATATATACAGGGTGAATCTGAAAAAGTGGGCAAAACTTTACGGGGTGGTAGAACACAGCTATACGAGCAATATTCGTCATAGAATGTATGGTAGGAACGCAAGCAGTGAGAAGTTAAAAGGTAGTTTTCCACTGTCACATTTAAAGAATGAACACAAGAAGGAGAGGAGATACTTCAGAAAACATTTTATTAACAGGAATGTAATTGAGGTACATGCTCAAAGAAATTGCTCAAAAGAGCTGCTGCCAGCTGTAATGCAGGCTTCACACCTGCGGGATAGGGACCGACGCACATTTGCGAAGACACCAGGCATTTCCCGAATATCGCCGGCAACAACCACGATCCTGGCGACTAGATCCATATCGGTTTCAATGGGGCACTCGTAGATTAGGCTTTTCATATGGCCCCACAGGAAAAAGTTCAAACACGAGAGATCCGGCGAACTTGGTGCCAAGCTATGGGACCAACTCGACCAATCCATCGCCCTGGGAACGTTGCATGTAAAGTGTTCCGCACATCTAAGCTGAAGTGTGCAGGCGCACCGTCGTGCTGGAACCACATTCTCGACCTGCTGGGGGTTGGAATCGGACGCAGCAGCTCCGGCAACACCTCTCGTAGGAATGTGTTATACGATTTGCCGTCCAGACGGTGTGGCAGGAGGTATGGGACAACCAAATAGTCATGGAGGATCCCTGCCCAAACATTTACGGAGAACCACTGCTGGAACAAATGAGGACGTGTGGCATGCGGGTTCGTAGATGACCACGTGTGTGAATTGTGGGTATTCAAAACGCCCTCACGGGTGAAAGTGCACTCGTCCGTAAACAGAACATGTGCACCAAAATCCGGCTGCGCTGCATTCTGCTGGAGGTACCAACGTGCAAAATCGACACGTGGCTGATAGTCCGCCGGTGACAATGCTTGTACCTTCTGCGTACGATAGGGGTGCATTCCTTCCTCCTGTAGCACACGGCAAACCGACATTTGGGACACGTGTACTGCACGGGAAACCGCTCGCGTGCTACATCCCGGTCACTCTTCCACCCTAAGCAGAATGTCCTCTGCAAGTTGCGGCGTCCTGACACTCCTTTCACGCCCTGCGTCTTGCTTGGCCGCGGCGAAGGATCCCGTTTCACACAGCCGCCGATGCAAACGCTCGAAAGTTTTCCGATCTGGAGTGCATCTCATCAGAAATCGGTCGCGGTAACGTCTCTGTGCCTCACTTGCATTCCCGTCTGCCGCACCGTACACAAAGTGCATATCCGCCATTTCGTGGTTAGTATAACCAGCCATCCTCTCGGCAATCCACGGTAGAAATGCCGTTGGGTGCGAGGACCGACCGTTTTATACCATTTCCAACGCCACCTAGCGGCTCGCCGTTTGCGTTCTGCCCATACTTTCTATGACGAATATTGCTCGTATAGCTGCGTTCTATCACCGCGTAAAGTTTTGCCCACTTTTTCAGATTCACCCTGTATATATACACTGAAGTGCCATTGAATTAGGGATAGGAGACGTTATCCAAATTCAGTACCGCAAGTCCCGCATTTGCTCTCATGCGTGGCTGAAACTCTGGTCATATATAGCTGTCAGCTTTGGCTTCCCCAAGCATTCGTCGTGAGAAGTGTAATGGAAAAGCCGAGGGATTTAGAAGCATTTGACAGATGACAGATGGAACACTCGATCTCTGAAATTATCAACGAACTTGGATTTTCTCATACGACAATTTCAAGAGTGTTCTGGGAATATGAAAATTCCGGCAAAAAGCACCTGGACAAACTGCAAAGGGCAACCAGCCTTGAATGATCGATAAATCGAGAGCATTCTGTTGGTCTGTCAGTTGGAGAACAGAACAGTTTCACTGTCTGACCCGCATCGTAAGGACCAACAGGGGCCAGACATTATCTGAAGTCACCTCCCCTCTGAATGCAGGTTCCAGCCAAGAAGTCAATTCAGGACCGTGCAAAGCTCACTTCATCATCTCGGCTTTGGGAGTCGCCAACCGATGTGAGTCCCACTTCTAATGGCACAACACTGGGCTCAATGCCTTGCCTGCGTTAAAGAAAATCGAAACTGCATCATCGAAAATTGGCAACGGATAACCTGGAGTGATAAATCCCGATTTAAACTTTATCATGCCGATGGAAAACTGAGGGTATGGCGCCAACCTCATGAAGCCATGGATTCTGCATGTCAGGTCGGAACAATACAAGCTGGTGGTGGCTAAGTGATGCCTCAGGTGTCTTCAGTTGGACGTTTGTGGGACCTTTGGTACGTGTACCGACGACTCTCAATGCATCCCAGTATGTAGAACTCACGGCTGACCATTTACGGCCATCATGCATCCTAATGGAGATGGCGTCTACCAGCAAGACAACTGTTCATCTCACAGGTCAAGGTTGGCTACTGCATACGTTACTAGGTTGCTATCCCTAATTTAATGGCATTTCAGTGTATAATACTAACATTTGATTTAAAAGGAATATAACTACTTTCACTCAACGATTCGGAAACATCAAGTACCGGAACGACGTTCCGTTTCAGTGATTCAAAAACATCGGTAGTGAAACGGCGTTCCAGTTCAGTAATTCGAAAGTAGAGAGTAACAGAGCCGTGTTCGATTGAGTTGCAATAATGCTTTTGTTAGCTGCTTCCTCTGTTCAAAATGTCACGCTTCGCCAATAAAATATACAATTTTAATGAGTATTAGGAATTGGTAAAGTAATTTATTATGTACCTAAAAGTGTTTGGTGAAACAGTTGGAAGAAATTATGCAGATTCAAAATTTTTTGTGTTTTATGAGCAGCAGATTATTTTGTAAATGAGTGTCGATTGCACGGACCTGCTTTAGATGAGCCATATATCGGTTTCATTTGTTCATAATCAACTCACGCATATTGTCACTCAGGAGTAATTCTAAAATTCCAAAGGGTTCCGATCCTAATAGAATATTATGAACTGAGTCAATGATTGATTACTGATTTGGTTGGACCATGAAATATCCCTACAATCATATCATTTATCGTCCCTCTGCTGCAGGATTGAAAAATCCTTCCTGCTCTCCATTCAGTGCCGCTGAATATTCTTGGTGATTGCGATCGAAACCTCTTTCATGACCTGAATTCGTTGACTTCATTCTCTGAACTATCAATGGCAAATAAAATGTTCATCATTTCTTCCTCCTTCAAAATTTAACGTTTACGGGAAGTCATCTCAAACAATAAAGTATAACAATTCTAAAAATTTAACTCTTACGAAATTATATCAGTGAATTTTAATAGCTGCAGACGTTCCATTCCCCAACCTATTGTAAATAACAAATGCCTATGTTCTATTCTTGTCGTAGGTGTGGGTTGACACCTGTTCCATTTCGTTTGTGCAAACATCCGAGTCATACCGGAAGAGGTTAGAACCGGAGGGTCCACAGCTACAGAACTGGAGAGCAAATTTGCCAATAAGCTGACCACTTGCCACAGCTTCTCTAAAGCTGACCGAGCTAATGGCAGATCTGTAGAAATGGGCGGTGGATATCCAAGTTCGCTCTGAGCGGCAAAATACTTATTGCCCGAACTGAGTGAGTCAACAATAAGCGTCGACGATTGACACCATTACCCACAGGATCCACCCCGGGTGCCGAGCGAACTTCGATCTATATATCCTTGTTCACGGCTAACCGGGGAACAGATTAAATTTCAGGTTTCTACCGGTGGTTAGCTTTCCTTTTATAGGACTGCTGTCATGTGAGGTCGGGGATGAGGTGCATCTATATGGTGTATTCTTGCCCCCGACTCTAGATAGTCACGCACCAGCATATTCTACAAATTACATCAACTAGGCATCACAGGAAACATTTTTGAATTTTTTAAAAATTTCCTCACACACAGAAAAATTAAAGTCAAGCTGGGGACTACCCTATCTGACCCACATATACTCAACAGAGGATTACCACAGGGCAGTGTGGTTTCCCCCACATTATTCAACATCTTACTACATGACCTCCCAACTATTTTCAGCAATAAAATCACATGCTCCATCTTTGCAGATGATATAGCGCTCTGGACCTTTGGAATTAACATCAACAGCATTCAAACCACATTACAAAATGCAGTCAACCAGGTTCTTGACTTTACTACAAAATGGGGACTTGCCATCTCAGCACCTAAATCTGCGGTCTTACCCATTACACGTAAACACTTACCTACCAATTCACCAAATATTACAATTGACAATTGCACCATTCCCACTGTCACCCATTACAAATATTTAGGGATAACAATAAACCGTAAGATTACCTGGAAACAACACATTAATGACATAAAATTCACATGCATTGGAGCATACAACATATTAAATTCCATCACAAGAGTGTCATGGGGGGGGGGGCAGCGATAAAGTAATGCTTACTTTCATCAAAGCATTTATGAACTCTAGACTAGAGTATGGCCTCCCAGAACTCAACACTGCTACAAACACACAAATCAATAAAACTGAAACTATGCAAACACACGGCATCAGACTTGCCCTGACTCTTAAAGCTGGCTGTCCAAACCTCGCCACTTGGGCAGAAGCTAACATGCCACTTCTAACAATCAAAAGACACCTCACATGCAAACACTACATCAAACTTAAACACTACAATCCCACTCACCCAGCCATACTTAGAATTGAATCCACCACTAACTCTACTATCACAGCACAAATAAAAAAAAAAACACACTTTACCCCACTTGGCAACAAATTAAACCCTATAAACCCACACAAACCCTTCCCTATTGGTTATTTAAAAAACCAAACATTCACCTCACTCTACCACACATCACAAAAAAAAAAAGCTCACCTCCCCATTGAACTAAAAATTGCTGCAGACAACTTAATCACACAACTATCAGACACTGACCATACAATTTACACTGATGGATCTCATATTCCACACACCACCTCTGGCTCTGCTGCTTTTTACACCCCTTCCACCAAATTCTCTTATGTTATAAAATTAAATCATGCTGAAAATAGCACCTCTTCAGAGCTAGCAGCAATACATATGGCATTAGGCTGGGTCACCCACCTCAACAGACAACACATTAACATAATCAAAGACTCAAGGCCTGCATTACAACTCATTAACACACTAACAGTAGATCCATCACAGAACCATTCCCTTTTCCACATACAAAACATAGCACACAACATTATAGATAACGGAAACACCCTATCATTTTACTGGATTCCCTCCCATTGCAACATCATCCATAATGAGACTGTTGACTCACTTGCTAAACAAGGCCTCACACTCACAACCCCAAATTACCACACTGTCACTACATGCAAACATCACATAAGAGAATACACAAAATTTTTTTATCACACATGGACCCAGAATTGGGTACAACACACTACAGATAAAAACACATTCAGAGCCACAATAGCACCCTCTCCAAACACACTACATCTTAACTACCTATCCATAAGGGCCCAAACAGCAATACACAGACTCCAAACTGGCAGAACGAACATCAACAAAGACTTATTTATGATTAGAAAAATACATACTGCACTCTGCCCAAACTGCCAAGTGATAGAGGATATCCCCCACTACCTACTACACTGTCAAATATGCAAGACACAAAGACATACCCTCTATCACAAACTTGTTACACTTGGAGTCACCACATTCACCTTACAGACCATCCTAAACCCCACCCATACAAAGGCAAAATCACATTTCAGGGCCCTGGCCCATTTCATACAAAGTACTGGCAAAATCCTTTAACCTTCCAACTTCCTGCAGACTCTCCATCTCAATATGTGAAATATGACTCTCCTCCCTGCAGACACCTCCTACTCAAAAGATCCATTGGACACCAAAAGATCCAAAGGGACAAAAAAGAAGCATTTCGGACACATTACTGCACCACCTATTTCCCTAGTGCAATTGTATTGATGTTTTCAAAAAAATATATATACATAATTATACTCTGTAACATTAGACTACAACTCCCAAAGTACCCTTTTTCAAAAATGATTACTAGTGGTGGCAAACCATCTGCCTGACCAATTTTCATCACTTTAGTTTTCTCTCTGTTTACAACCAAACCTACTATACTACCAGTCTCATCAACAGCTCCAATGAAAGAGTTCATCTCATGAACATCATTTGTTAAAAGAGCTAAATCATCAGCATATTCTAAATCAGAAATTTTAAGATCTGCCGACCATTTTAGGCCATCCTTAATTGTAAGAGATTCGGGGCGTTTTTGAATATTTACCTTGCACCCTTCTTACCAACTTCCGGACAACATGGGCCACACAGTGATCACACACGCTACAATTTTCACTCCCAGAAGAATTTTACTCCAAATCTCTCCCCTCCCCACCCCCTTGCCACAAAACTACGATGCAGCACTTCCTTGGCACGAAACTTCAACCACCTCCTTCATTATTAGGCGGCCTGCGGCCAAAAGCCTATCGCCAACATGTAGGGTCGCTAGCACTTCATTGTACTGGTCCCTACTTTTTGACGCACACAAAAAACTTTCTCGTGGACCAGATGATAAAGGGGCCAAGGTCCCTTTTACAAAATGGTCCAGTTTTTAAAGAAGGATGTTAGACTCTAGATAGTCACGGCTTTCCGTTAACTTGGTAGTGTCGTAAGACGGAACCGGGGATTTCCGTGGTTGCCGAAAATCTGGCAACAAATAGTACATTACCCACAGGACAAAATGAATAAACCTATTCACTCCCAATATGACTAAATCCGTCGTAGCCGATAAAGGCGACTTGGGACAGGTTGGCCCTTGGGATCTTGTGAGTCGGCCTGATCGTGTGCACCGACTCACAACATCGTGAGTCGGCCTGATCGTGTGGTAATGGTAAATTACACTTTTATGGTGGGTGAACACTGGTCAGCAACGGCCACCAAAAATGTCACCTACAGTTTGAAAAGGAACATTCCCCTGCTTGCTAATGATGCCAAGTGCAAATCCCTTCAATGTCAAAGCCAGCACCTTCTTCCGTTGTTCAAGGGAATGGTGATTCCTCCTCTACCACCGCTTCAGACGAGTAAAAACTATTTTATCTTATTTTTAGAGGAAGTCTTTATGTATTATTATACAGATTATTATATACAGGGCCGATGCTAGCTATTTTGACGCCGGAAGCGAACGTGGACTCTGCCGCATTTAATGCCATTTTTAAAAATAATTGAAAAAATCATCTGTTGAAATATAGATCGAAATGCTCCAATCGAAGCTATGCTAGTTTATTTTCGGCTCCTAAATAAATGCGCCAGTGCAGTCACACCGGTAGTTCATACGGTAGCGCCGACACTGATTATGTAGACTAAAGACAGCTGATTCATAAGTACACTATTTCATAAATATATTTGCTACATTTAAAAAATAAAACATTAAGTGTTGGTAAAATGCTTAATTCACAATTTATAATCAGTTCATAAATGTCCTTTCAAATTTCATGAGTAGTTTTTGTGATTGTAAAAACATTTATGCGAAATTAATTTAATCATAACTGAATCAGTTTTAATAAGATACAAAAAATATTATCTTAATGTTCATTATTACTGCTGAACTAAAATTTGAGATAAATATGTGTAAATAAAACTTTCAATGTACATTTTATTATTAACATGGAATTTTTTTTTCTCCGGAATGAATCCCCATTTTTTTCCCATAAGTTATTGGTCTCGATTTACACGTTAATTTTCCGGATCTATCTATCGGGTAACTATAGTGATGGACGCAATCTTAATAAATTGTTTTATATGCAAAAGAAATCAGATGCGAATCGGCTGCTTTCCCCCCTAGTAGAGTGTTGCGAAATCCATTTTTCTGCAGGGATCCTTTAATTCGAAAAAAAAACTGGTTATTACGTATGCGATTAGAAAACGAAAAATGCATATGACTAGTGTAGATTAGCATGCAAAATATGCATACATTACTTTCCTGCAAATGATAAGAACATTATTATCCTTTCCCTATAAACCTACAAAAATACACGATGGATGAAGATACAACTTAGGCTAAATAAGACGTTTTATATAGTTATAATCTAACAATATAAAATAGTCGAGGAATATTAAATGACTATGGCACAAGAAGTTTTCGACACACTTTTTCTCATCCATAAAAAGCTATGAGAACAGATATTCCATCTTCTGTAATCTATAAACCTACCTAAAATAGCAATAATTGAATACAATATTTCTCCAGAACAAATTCAAGAAAGTTAATGATTTCATTGCTTCCAAAGTGTACTTTAAACACAGTGTGTATAGCATATTTCTAAACACGGCCACTATACTTTATGTTAAGTAACAAGGCAAACCCTGTTACTAGGTATCATATTTTTTCCATCGTTATTATATTATCTAATACATTCTCATATTAAAATTCAAGGCATTACGCTAAAATATGAGGTATTACGTTGTTTCTGTATGAAAAACAATGTGTTATAAATCATCTATCAACTATTAATTTCTGTCATGGAGTCAATAGTAAATGGGGCTTCATATGACGACCACAATTTAGTGAACATAAATGAAACTTCTACTGCTTTGCAATACTTATAATTTATAGCTTATTATTATTGCATCAAAAAATTAACAAAAAAAAAGCATTATTCCCTAGGAAAGTATTATTGGTTAGACCGTTGGTGATCTTCGTAGAAACACTTTGGGTTTGAGGGGTCTCAAGTTCTTTTATTGGTTCATCAAGCTACTATGCGAAGTTTCATGAATATTCAGGACTCTCAAAACTTGAAGTATATTTTTTTTAGAATATACTTCTCTACACAAAGGACGAGAGATAACCTAGAAGCTCTATTAGGCTTGTTCTGGTTCCTCATACAACATACAAACACTTACACAAGGACCTGCGACCGCTGGTCTTCGGAGTTAGGTACGCTAACCATTAGACCAGGTAGGGCTTAATAATATCCTAGAAGAATTTCTTTGAAGAGATTATTTTGTTTCAATGGAGAATCTTAATAACAGAGTAACATTATAGGCACAACTGAACTACTAAAGTGAATTCTAACAAGTACCTGAAGCATAAAATTTGTGTTCATTCATCTTGATCGTATTATTAATGTATGAAACTTAGAAAAAATTACTGATGCCTACTTATATAACCATTCGTCTACAGTTTTCAACCAAGCATTATTTAATATTATATTCAACAAACTAATTTTAGTGAAATAAAAAAGGGGCTATTCTCATACATTTTTAACTTAAGCATGATGCAAAACAAAAAAACATGCTTTCTTACGAGTTTTTTAAATATGGTAAATATTTTCAAATAGGGTTTACTTTAACCGAAATAATGGCATGCTCCGATCAGTCAATTCTGATTCGACCACTTTTCTAAAGAAACCAAGTTACACCATAAGCTTGAAATTGTTAGTTGCCCTCTATCCAATGTCCATCAACTCCATTTATTCTAAGAAAAGTTTTCCCACTTTCTAGGGTAAAGCTGACATACCTTTGATTCATATCAATAAAAATATAAGTTTATTTTTAATACAGATGAACCCAACTCCTTCATCAACGTATCAGGTAACAGAATCAAAGGTAGCAATCAATATTTTTCAATTCATCTATATTTTTTACATGGTGAAAAATTTTTTATATCATGCTTTCAGAGTTGAGCTGAAAATGGATTTGCTATGTCATAATTTTAAAGTTAGAACCGACTTTTTCAAATGCAATACCAAGAGCATTGATATCGTGCAATTAATGGCTACTAAAACATTTCTACGTGAATTAGAGTGGTCCTTATATTTAGACATCGTAATTTTTTGATCCAAAATTACTCTTTTTAGTAAAAAAAAATGTACAAAATTTCTGCTCGATCAGATAAGTGGAAACCAGCTCCAAGACTCGTCCCATCCTACGGACAGTATCCTTCTCAACCACATTGGCATCCCCTGCTGACAGAGTGCAGAGTTTTGAGGAGCTACGACTCGACCATGGGAATTACATATTATGAGCCTGGCACGACCAACAACACTTTCGCTCCCCTGATAAACCTACTGTTTTACTTGCACTAAATTATAGGATTGGAGCCTAAATGTAAAAAAATGAATATGCGTTTCCAGTCCCAATTCGTTCTATTTTTAGATATCCTAAATCCTTACTCGTGGTCAGTGGACGTAGCAAACCTGTACGGTTATCTGAAAACTGGTTGGAAGTTCATTCTTTGAATTTGTCTCACTGTGTCCCCTTATTTTACTTTTTGGGCTAGTTTCAGTCAAAAAAGGTTGTTTATCAGTACAAATCACGTAAATATTTATCCAAAAGTTACTATAGTTTCAGAAAGTTTCGGTTTAAAATATACTTGTAGTGAATTGGACCAAAATATTAGAATGCAAACTGCCTTCTAATAAACAGATTGTTTTTTTTTTCAATCTTAGAAATGTTAAATTAAATGTCAGGGAAAGCACTAAATTTGCCACAGAACTTTTTTTTTGGCAGAAGGTGCGCATTAAGAGACTCTCGACACCGCAAATCAAAGTTTGGAAAAATGTATTTGGAGTGGCAAGGACTGAAAAAAAAATGCTTAAAAAAAACTGAAAGTCAACTAAAAAAAAAGGACAAAAAGAATGGCTCACCCAATGCCTTGGACATGATTAAAATAGAAGGGTACAATGAATTCCTTCTCACCCAATGACAAAAGGCAGCTTTGGGTTGGGTTGTTTTACCTCTGAGCGGTACTTTTTTGCACACCATGGGCTAAATGGCAAGGTCACATGGACCCCGAAGGCTCAGAGAAAGGTGTCTTATATCGCCTACTCCACGCTAAAGATATTTTCTGGATTCGCCCCTGAGCGGGGAAGTTCCGGAAGTATCCACAGCAGTTGCCGTTGACCTTCGCGCAGGCAGGGGAGAGGACTTTGCAACCCTTTGTTGATGCGCGCCACTTGAGAATTCATCGGTATGCAGCAAAGCATCATTCACAGGGGGAGATGTGGCAGTCTTTCTCCAACGTTTTATTCTGAGCCTCGATGGGAGCGATCTGCCCGCAAAACATCACTCACATAAGAAAGTGCACGAGTCTCCTTCATACGCTTTAGGTCGAGTCTCGATGATAGCAAAACGTCACTCACAGAAGAAGGGGCATCAGTCTTTTTCTTACACTTTAGGCTGAGTCTGGATGGTAGAAAAACCACTCACAGGGTAGGTGGTATTTGAGTCTTTCTACGTCGTTTTGGAATGGTCGTTGGTTTTGATCCGTCGTTTTGGGCTGAGTATCGATGGTTTGCCATCTGTTCGTGTGTTACACCCACTTGCAGATGGCGACGGTCGTAGAATACGGCTTCTGAAAACATGACCCCTTCTTGTTGCAGGTATCATCATTCTCGCTATGTACGACTAAGCCGTGGGAACTAATTCAGACCCCCCCCCCCCAAGGTCATTAACGCACGACCCTTCTGCAACCCTTCGATAACCCTGATTATGTTTCTTCGATCCTAACTGTGCTCTTATATCGAACTTCGCATTTCCTGTCTGACGTACAACGCGTGCTATTATTTTCCGTCAGAACGTCGGTCGAAGAAGATGGATTATTTAGGTACAATATTATTCATCCCAGTGATCCCTTAGAACAGGTTTTCTGTCATACCTGGATTCTCCACCCTTCCGTTAATGCGTCTGAATGACTTTTTGGCCTTCCCTCAAGATCATGCAGTAGACCCCCTCACATTTTCTAAACACGAGTGACAAGGCTATTCAGAGTTTCGACTTATTGTATACCTTCATGATTATTTCCCACACGGACATTTCTATGGCGAACCCAATCAGTGGTCTCGAACCCTGACAAAAATGCCTCTGATCCCTTGAGATCAACACTTTTCACCAACATCAATCAGATGCTAGACTCCAGGGAGGTGGGGGGGGGACGAAAGTGACAAATGCGAATACAAATTACTAAGGTCTGTGAGGAAGGCGAAACCTCAGCAGACAGACCACACAAGCATCCATGTCTTAACTGTCGGCCCTTTGATCAGTTGCCAAGCGGTCTAACCACTCGTTCACCGGAGATTCTTTTCAAACTGTATTACTATTTTAATTAACGGTACATCTATGATGGCGAGATGATTTAAATTGATGAAATCTAAAGGAATCACTGCACGTAACTTCTAAAGCTATATTTATTTTAGTAAATAATTTGCTATAACAGTTGTCAGCTCCGGATCCAGAAAAAAAAAATAGGGGGGGGGGGGAAATGACATAATCGAAAAGGGGAAAAATAAGAGGGGCAAAAGACTAAATTCCCTTTGCAGTAAAATAATTTCCCTTCCATTTTAGAATTCTTTAAATGCGCACAAGTTGGATCATTTTCTGCCTCCATTGCCCTTCCTAGCAGCGTTGTCAAAGTCCTCCTTTCGCTTTGAATCCGGCCTTGACAATTCTTCATTGGCTTTCAATTGACTTTGAAGTCAATTCTTATGACTAGCAATGCTGCGGTCAAAAGTTCCTGCTTGAATAACTCTTATGTAGGGAGGGGTGGTCAGTCGGTAGCATGCCGGGCTCGTAATCTGCAGTTCCCGATTCAAGTCTGTTCTGGGCAAATAAATTATCTCAGCAAAATTACCCGCCATCGGTCAGTAGGGAATACCGAAGGCGCTTTGAAAAGGAGGCCGATAAAATGCAT
Organism: Ryuthela nishihirai; assembly: GCA_038380435.1. Taxonomy (NCBI): domain Eukaryota; kingdom Metazoa; phylum Arthropoda; class Arachnida; order Araneae; family Heptathelidae; genus Ryuthela; species Ryuthela nishihirai. Next base: position 10,073,784 of record JAWZYU010000020.1, on the reverse strand, counting down.
ATATTAGTTATATGCATTTTTATCTCCAGTGATACCTAAGGGCTCAGAAGTACGGACAGACGCAGTCCGTTGGACGGGACATTAAGCCGTGGTCTCATGTGTGGGAGAGAGTCGTACCCTGTGCACGTTAAAGAGCGGTGGCCTTGACGGGAGACTACCCTCTGTCTCCCAACAGCTGTTCCAATGGCCATTTATCCCATTGTGCGCAAAACAAAGTGCCGCTCAGAGGTAAAACAACCCAACTGTTAAGTATTAAACGTTATTAATATCGACAGTTGGGTAAATGTGATCGAAGTTTTCATTTTCTCTCCAGTGAAGTTTTTCCGTTAAAAACTCCGTTTCAAGGTTAAAGAGCTTTGAATGTGGTTTTCCATCAAAATAACAAGGAAATGACCCAATTTTTTTGTTAATATAATGCATATCAAATATCGTTGGCACAACGCTTTCAACAGGTTTACTCATCAAAACTTTTTTTTTATTTCAAGTAAAAAAGCATTGCTCCGTTTGAAACATTGATCTCTATTAAATGGTAAAGATCATTCACCGATCAGTAGGAGGTTAATGAGGGTTCTGGAACAGTGGCGGGTCAATGTAAATCCTATGGGACCCACCACCCATGTGTTTCAAGCTGGTGACGGGTCATTATCAATCACATTGGTCAGAATTATCACTGTTTTTAAGACTGAAGTCGGACAATGGTGAATAAAATACCTCCCTCCAGTGATGTAATAATCTGAAATTATATTATTCAGTTAAATTGCAGATAATAATTGATATATAATAGATGGTATTGAATAACAACCCACTCGTAATTTTCACCGACGTCCTTCTTGGTTTCCACAAAGCCCCGAAATTTTTTCGAGTCCACCATTTAGAAACCTGACGTCACCACAAACTCCCGCGATTTTGTCGGTCGTCCACCATCTTGGTTTCTACCCTCATCCGAAATTTCTAAGTCCAGACTCCGCCATCTTGGTTCCTGACGTTTTAATTAAACGCTTAGCAAAAGTTCCACCCACCTTCATTAAAAAACCCCTATCAAAACTGTCACCCCCTCATTAATTAACCCATTATCAAAAGTCCCTACCCCCTTTATTAAAAAAGAACCCCCTCTTTTCCTCTGATTCCATCATTTTGACATCCCCTGTGGTTGCATCCTCCTCCTACAGCGTGAAGTAAGTCGGCCATGTTGAATGCCGACGACACCTATTAGAAGTTCTACCTTTTAAAATATTTTACCCAATAGCATTTTTGCTTTTCATTTTCTGCGGGACAGTCTTTTATTCCAGTTTCTGTGGGATAGTCCTCCTTTCAGCATAAATGCGACATCCATCAGTCAAATTCCTCATTCTGTTGTCAGACGTTGACAGTGACGGTTCTCTGCTGCTGCGTCTCCGTGATTTTTACAACTGTTAAAAGTTCTCGACGTCCTCGTGTAGTATAAAATCAGCTATTTTACAACTCACTGTTTTATAATGTATCCATGTGATATGTGTGAGAAGGCTTTCCTTCATCAGACCCATCTCATTCGTCATAAGAGAAATCATGATGGAAATAACCTGTTTAAGTGCTCTCAATGCGAATCGACATTCTCAAGGAGAGGTGACATCCGACGCCACGAGTTATCCCACACCTCCAGGAAAACCTACAAATGCGAAGAATGTGCAATGGAGTTTGGGAGAAAAGACAGTCTTTTACGACATCAAAGAAAGCCCCACAATAATAAGCGAAAACATTCTGAAGACGAAAGGATTCCCCAGAAGAAACAAAAACCAGACCCTGAAGACCCCTGCCAGTTTACAGAAGAAATGAAAAGGACCCTGTCAACACATAAACTGATGGCAACGGAAGAAACATCTGTTGACCTCACCGTTTTCCTCGAGTCCTCGCGGGAGTCACTCCTAACTCAACTGAAAGAAGAATTGACCTCGAAAGTTAGCATTAAATGGTACCTTGCCGTGCAAATGCGCTTCAGGCGAAAAGTTTCCCCTTCTACTTTCAAGCACTGTACCCCGTTTTTCCGAAGTAGCTGTATCACAAGTCTTCCTACATCATCCCTAAACAGAGAACTAAATTCAGCGTGCAAGAGGATCAAGACCTCATTTGAAGAATTTGAAGGAGCACATAGTGGATGGACACTGGATGCCGTACTCCACGCTGAAATGAACATTGGAAAATATATCCCTCCTGCAGGGTCTAGTTATGTCTCTACTCCAAGAGAATTACTATTAAAACACGCTATTGTTAATGTATGTAATTCTGAACAAAAATGTTTTGTCTGGTCTGTTTTAGCCTCTTTGTATCCTGCCACAGATAATCCACAACGTCCTAACAACTATATACATTTAGAAGAAAAATTAAATATATCTGGTCTAATTTTCCCTGTAACAATAAATCAAATATCTAAATTCGAAAAAATGAACAACATTTCTGTCAATGTTTTTGGATACGAGAAAGAAGTGTTCCTGCTCTACACACCATTCAGATTTAAAGCGCACGCAAATCTCCTACTGTTATCAGAAGATGAAAAGCAGCATTATTGCTCCATTAAAAATATGAGTAGACTTCTCAGTCCTCTCACCAAACATAAATGCCAGGCTTTCTACTGTGATTACTGCCTTCACCGTTTCACAAATGAATCACTCTTGAAGGATCATATTCCCTATTGTCAAGAACATGGACCATAGAGAGAAGAATTTCCAACTGAAGAGGAGAAATGGCTGAAATTAACAAATTTTAAGTTTCAACAGCCCGTTCCATACGTGATTTACGCCGACTTTGAATCATTCCTAGTAAAAGTGGACACTTGTATGCCTAACCCTGCAAAATCTCACACCACTATCACAGCAAATCATGAACCGTGTGGATTTGCATATCTTGTTGTTGGACCTGACGGCTGCCGTCCAGGTCCAACAACAAGCCTATAAACCTCCAGTAGTTTATAGAGGTCCTAATGTGGTAAAAATATTTTTGGAATGTCTGCTTAAAGAAGAAAACGATATAAGAAATTTACTCTCGAAGATCAAACCAATGCAACTTTCAAATCACGAAGAGGAATCATTCCACAACGCTATCAATTGTCATATTTGCAAAGATGTTCTGGGACCAGATCGTGTGAGAAATCACGATCATTTAACCGGTAAATTCAGAGGAGCCGCTCATAATGCGTGTAATCTCAATTTTAAGCTCACAAATAAGATTCCAGTTATATTTCATAACTTAAAAGGATATGACAGCCATTTTATTATGCAAGGAATCGGTATGATCAAAAATAAGAGGATTAATTGCATTCCCAATAATATGGAAAAATACATAGCATTCTCCCTTGGAACTTTGAATTTCATAGATTCTTATCAATTTTTAAGTGCATCTCTTAAGAAGCTAGTTAATAATTTATCAGCAGAAGAATTCCATATTTTAAAGGAACGTGTTGAAACTGAACGGCTACACTTGGTTTTGAGAAAAGTTTACCCCTACGATTACATTGACAGCAGCGAAAAGTTATAATAAGAAACGTTATTACCTCCACGTGAAGCTTTTTACAATCAGCTAACAGAAGATGCGCTAGGGGAAGGAGCCTATATCCATGCAATGAAAGTATGGAATGCATTCGACATAAAAAACCTAGGCCAATATCACGACTTGTACCTGAAGACCGACGTGCTATTCTTAGCTGATGTGTTTGGGAATTTCAGAAATCTATGTGTCAGATACTATGAAATTGATCCCTGTCATATTTACACAGCTCCTGTACTAGCCTGACAGGCATGCCTGAAGATGACAAATGTTAATCTAGAGTTGATAACTGATCCTACAATGTATCTTTTCCTGCAAAAAGGTATACGAGGAGGAATTTTAGTGATATGCAATCGTTTTAGGGCAAACAACAAGTATTTAGATGCCTATAATCCCCAACTACCCTCTAATTACATTATGTACTATGATGCCAACAATCTTTATGGATGGGCAATGTCGCAATGTCTCCCTCAAAGCGATTTTTGATGGCTTAATAAAGAAGAAATAGCAGATCTAGATATTACAACAGTTGCTGATGATTCGAATAAAGGGTACATATTGGAAGTTGATTTAGATTATCCAGTTTCTCTGCACGACAAGCATAATGATTATCCACTAGCCCCTGAGAAACTTCAGATTACCAGCAGCATGCTATCACCATATTGTCAAGAGGTTGCCCAAAGCCTTGGAATAAACACAAACCAATCAGTCGTGAAATTAGCCCCAAATCTAAATTCTAAAGAAAAATATGTCCTTCATTACCGTAATATGAAACAATATTTAACCTTCGGTAGCTGAAGAAAATACACCGCGTTTTAGAATTTAATCAATCTTGCTGGCTAAAACAATATATAGAATTTAATACAGATCAGCGGAAGAAAGCTAGAAACAACTTCGAGGACTTCTTCAAACTGATAAATAATGCTGTGTTTGGAAAAACGATGGAAAATTTGAGAAATCGAGTGAAAATTGAATTGACCCAGAACCCGAAGAGAGTATGTAAACTCGTAGCATCACCTGCTTTTCACGCTTTTCGTGTTTTTGACAACGACCTCGCATGTGTACAATCAAAGCAAACTAAATTGAAACTCAACAGGCCTATTTACGCTGGATTCAGTATTCTAGATATTAGTAAAATATTGATGTATAACTTTCATTATGACTATATTAGTCCAAAATATGGAGAAAAAGCTAAATTATTGTTCACTGATACAGATTCACTGTGCTACGAGCTTCAAACCGAGGACGTGTATGCCGATATGAAAGTTGATATAGATCATTTCGGTACGTCCGACTATCACATAGATCATGTTTTGCATAGTACACATAATATAAAGGTACTAGGTAAAATGAAAGATGAACTTTCAGGAGTGCCTATCAAAGAATTCGCAGGGCTTCGTTCAAAGATGTATTCTCTTCTAAGTTTACAAGAGGAGAAGAAGACAGGGTAAGGAATCCTCAAATACATCGCAAAAAGAATCCTTTGTCACGAGGATTACAGAGACTGCTTGATAAACAAATCACCTTGTCGAGTAGATTTGACAAGGATTCAAAGTAGGAACCATCATCTTCATACAGTGAAAGGTGTAAAACTCGGTCTGTCACCATTTGATGACAAAAGATATATTTTAGAAAATGGTTATGACACCCTTTCGTACGGTCACTACAAAACGATGAAAAAATAATATAACAGGAAAAACGAATATTTTGTTGACTGTGATTTTTAATATGATTGAGCTATATGTTAATATGTATAAAAATATGATAATTTTATCCGAATGTATGCATAATTTCTTTTGTTAACACCTGAATATGTAAAAATATTGCATGTAATTATTATATGTACACAGCTGTATGTAAAACCATTTCCTCTGTTAACCTGCATTTTTGTAAGCAGGCTGTAAAGTATATCTATAATCAATGTGAAAAAAAAGCATCATTGTGAAATGTGTAACTATATTTGTAAACCAATGAAAATCATTACTTGTGTAAAATATTATGTGAAACCTACGCATTGTCATTGTATCTCCAAATACTTTGATATCAATAAAAAATTTTAAAATGAAATATATGTGTCGTCTGAATTTCTGAGTCGAGTCTTATCTTTAGCAAGTGGGGGAGGTAAAGGACGTTATCGCGACTTCTCACGTGACCCTCCCCGGAAAGCTCATGCTCCCGAGTCATTTTCACAGGCTGCAACGTGCTTACGGAATCACCTCGTTCACTGGGAGAAAAGCCTTAAATACATCCATTTCTGGGATTACACTTATAATAAAAGGTTGGTAATTCTCTAAATTTTCATGGTTTTTCAAACATTACTTATAATTTCACGATGTAGAGAAATTCTCAAGTATTAAGAAGTGATGAAAACAAGATTTCCTTTCAAAAGTTGTCTGGAGACGCTTGCTTGCTTAGTCATAGGCCATTACGCTACCCACATCGAGCCACCTCGAAATCAACGTTTTTTTTTTGAAGCAATCACCTCTCAAAAGTGGTAGGACTTCAATAAATCCGTCAGAAGCTGTGTTTATGAGAAATTTATTAGCATGGGATGAAATTCTAATTTTTACTTTGAAGAGACGAAAACTTTCGCTATGTAGATTTTTACGGAGAAGTAATCGAAATTATTGCATCAGCCATTTGGCAATGAAGGAATTTATTATCAAGTGTTTTAGAGCAGATTTTACTGAATATTAATACTTTTCAGTAATAACATACAGGGAAAAGGATAATTTCTCTACGTTATATAATACAGAGGAGTACAGGTGAATTGTATATACTTTCCCTATTAGTAAGTAAAAAAAAAATTGGAATGTCATACCGTTATTGAAATTACAAGTTAATAATTTTTACTATGGAATGTTTCCGTGACAAAAAAGTATGATGATTTAATTAAAAATAACGTTTTTTTTCCTAAATCCATAGAAAATTAAGGGGATTTCTTCATAATATTTAAGTGATTTTTAAAAGAGAGAAATTCCCTAAAAATGAGATTTTTTCAATTAGAGGTGAAAATATCGGGTTTTTTTCTCAAATGCATTGAAAATTAAACGATTTCGCCACTCATTTCAACTGTTTAGTAAAAAATACATTTAATTTCCTAAAATTTTGATTTTTAACAACTGAGATAAAAAATAATATGCTTTCCTACATTAAATACAATGAAATGAAAAATAACGAAATTCACCACTAATTTCAGCTGTTTAATATCAAGAAATATAAATAAATTCCTGTTTTTTTAACATTGCATATAGGAAAGAAAAAGAACTAGCGAACGTATCAACATATATTTACCTCAGAGACTTAAATATCACATGTTCTGTGTTTCAACATAACGCGTTTTTAGTATTTTACACATTAATTACTAATTAATATAATTTTTTCATTCAACAGTTAAGTACCCAATTGGAAGTAATGTGAGCAATATTTCCTGTTTAAATGCATCTCTACACAAATCCGCTTTAAAACATTATTTTCTTATAATTTAAGGGGGGGGGGGAAAGAATTTTAATTGGATTTCTTTTAACACTATACGCTTAATATATTGTCATCAACGCATTCTATATACAAAACGAATTAATGCAGCCTAGTTACTGGAAATTAACATAATATTGAAGTATTTTCTAGTAGTGACCTGACACCCTGGTCCCCCCCACTGTGCTTCCCCCTATGACGTCACATACCACGCCCCTTCCGACCACACCCCCTTATTAATATTCATAATTGTTAATCCATAATTAATTAATTATTAATCACGAAATATTAATTATGAATATTAATAAGGGAGTGTGACTGGAAGGGGCGTGGTGTGTGACGTCATAGGGGGGAAAGCACAGTGCGTGGGAGGACCAGGGTGTCCGATCAAGTGATTTTCGGTGATAAAATAGTATGAACTGTCTATAGTTAGATATCATTGGAGATATGGAAAAATCCGAGTGAATACAAAATATTTCTATTAACTGACTTTTTATTATTGAGCACTTTTATTAAACTAGTTATGTTCATTGAGTCGTCCCGTGGCCGAGTAGTTAGCGCGCTTGGCTGCTGGTCTAATGGGACCTGCTTTCGAGCCCCGGGTAAGGCATGGATGTATGTGTCGTTTTTCTGCTGAGTCCTGCCATCCTCTCAGACCTTCTACTGTGGCATATAAACTGACAGGCTCCTGTCAGACCTCTGTGGCAAGCAGCTGCTTCAGGGGGTATTTATTCATTTTATCATTTTTTATGTTCATTGTGATTATTGTATGCATTGTCTTGAATAAAGGAAGTGTTATGAACAATATATTTTCATATTAGGTATATACATCCATTTTATGTTTAAGCAACATTAAAACTGATACCTCATACTGACCCTCATACTGATATTTTTGATACTATATTAATAATAATTAAGTTATAACAGATAATGTTTTTAACGTAATTTTTATTCTTTTCAAATTTCAACGTGCTCTTCGAAATATACTGATGATCGCTATCAAAGGGCGACACTTTTTATCTTGTAGAGGCGTCAGTGGGGACTCGCAGATGGTAGCTATCATATTTCATCAACCTTCCAATGAATGAAAAATTACTGCGAATGGTAGATACCATTAATCAATGAAACGGATAATTTCACAGAGAAAGAACTGGGTTTGTATGACAATTTGCAGGATAACTACAAAAGGATTATCCAAATAAATAAATTAAAAAATACCCGTCTTCCTATATGCGCCCTGAAAAGTAAACTTAAATATATCATGGTGCAATCAGTCACTGAACTCGTATTCACTTCAAAAGAAAGGGCATCAATTTACCTACTCACGAGATTGCCGGCGCCCTATCTTCCTTTGAAGTGAATACGAATTTAATGACTAATTGCACCATTAATATGCTTTAGGTTTATTGTCTACTTTTTAAGGCACATATAGGAAGATAGGTATTTTTTGAAATTTTCAATTCATATTTTCTTCTTTGTCATTAAAAACACATACCTTCGAAAACTTTCCTTTGATATATGGACCCATAAACATCAACCACATTTTACCTCCCGTTTTTGGAATCGTGTTTCAGGTAGCCCATGACATTGGAGACATCAGAAGCTTTGGGATATAACTGCTTAAGGTCGATGACTCCCGTTAATTTGCCGTCCCCTTGGCCGAGTGGTTAGACTCCAGTGGCCGACTACTGATCAAAGGGAGTCGAGTTCTAACCCCGCATATGGCATGGATGTTTGTGTTGCCTTTCTGCTGAGGTCTCTCTCGCCGTCCTCGCAGATAAATGCTTTATACATAAAAAAAAATGCTTTACACACAAAAAAGCGAAATTTTCATTCGCCCCGGACGGGTGAAAGAGCAACGTTTCCTTGATATATTTCACTTCTGAAGATGCAAAAGTATTTTTTAGGTGCCCCCCCCCCCCTCCATATCAGGTCCTGTCAGTATAATATGCCATAGAGAATTATGGCGTATTATACTGACAGGCAGCTGCTTGACGCATCAAGAATTCATTTTCTTTTAATATGTTTCAACGCATTTTCTTGAAAGCAAAACTTGCTAATGTTATCAACCCACCGTCCGTCCCCCTGTCTGTGCATTCAATATCTCTGAAACCAATGAATTGATTTTGATGGTTCTTCTTGCGTTGGGTGGAGCAAAAGGCTCGATTTGCAATATTTCTGCAACTAATCAACCGATTTCGTTATACTTTTTGAGTCTAGTTTCGCACGCGCATATTTTTGGTCCCGATGTGGAGGGGGGGGGGAAGCACCTAAAAAATACTGTTGCATCTTCAGTTTGGACCATCAGAAGTGAAATATATCAAGGAAACGTGCTCTTTCACCCGTCCGGGGCGAATGAAAATTTCGCATTTTTGTGTGTAAAGCATTTTTTTTCATTTCCACATAAAATCGAAACTATTTTTTTTTTATGTTTTTTAAGTATACTTGAAACTTTAAAATTTTTATTGCAATGCAAATATGCTAATCGAATGAATTAAAAAATACGCTGCGGAATGGATAAAACCCACACAGTTTTTGTTGATATGTTCCACGATATTACTAATTGTTATCTTGATAAGGAAACCAGAGGACGTTACGAATAGTATGGTTTCTCGAATGCATTTAAATAGACAGATGGACAGACTGTTGGACCTGGCAATAATATTAACAAATTTCCCTTTAAAGAAAATGTGTTAAAAACAAATTGAAAAAAAAATCAATTTTTGATTCTTAATAATACCCATAAGAATAACATTCAGGCCCAGATCTAGAAACAATTTAACCTGTTTCATTTCTCAGCTTCAACACCGCATTCTAACGAAATGCTGCGAAATATATTATTTCTACATAGATATAAAAATACCCCTCTCAAGTGACAAACATTTTAAAGAGTGCTTTGGGTGAAATTTTTTCTTTCGTGTATTCATTTCCCAGTTCATTTCTTGCTTTTGACTTGGAAGCCGACTACATTGGTGCGAAGTGCATTACCAAGATGAAAAAAAAAAGCGGAAAATAACAGCAAATGAAGCCTTTCTATGTATTTTTGCCGTTGTCTTGAAAGTTTCGCGCAAAGGATCAAATTTCTTCGAAGCGGATTATTAAAATAAAATCAGAGAAAAACTAAGGAGGGAAAATAAACAATATCAATAATTGCAGAAACCGTCACTGCAATTTTAAATATTACAATTATTTATATCCATCATATCTTATTCTCCTATGTACAGCTGCAAAACTGCAATTTGAATTCCGTAATGTAATAATGATGACAAAATAAGGCAATGGCTTAAAATTATAGTATGACGGTAAATTATAACTAATGGCGAGTAATATATGCATGCTATACATATGTAAGGAATGATTTATACCCTTTGACAAGAGACGAATTGTCTCCTTACATGAATGGCTCCTTGGACAATCGGTCGTAGGCGAATCATCCAATTTGACCATTCATGTCATTTTATGAATCAGTATTGGACGAAAAGGTATTCGACGAATTGTACCAATCGGTATTGGACGAATCGTCCGAAACCGATATTATCGATTACCCCTAGACATTAATTTCCACAGTTATAGTCCACATAGATCAAGATTAAATTTTGTTCTGACCATGATTACCAAGCAGCATTTATGTAGAGAAAAAATGTGCTGCTTGGCCCCGTTGTTCGCATGCAAAGCAATAAATTAACGAATAAAGGAGGAACAGAATACATAAAGTTTGAAGATCCGGTTGATTTATCTCTGAGCGACACTTTTGTGCATACAATGGGCTAAATGGTCAGGGGTTAGTCAGAACTGTGTAATTGAAAGATACCCACTGGACAACTGTTAGAACACAAATAGAAATCTCTGGTCAAGGCCACCTTACTGTATTCTTTAGCGTGCTAGAGCTTCTGCGCACGGGATCATGGCTTAACATCTCATACAACAGATTTTCCAAGACCATAGGGTTAACAGATAAAATCTCAATGCAGACACAACGGGAACGGAAACGTCAGGTTACGATTCTGTTGCGCTACCGACTGAGCCCTCGAAGACCTTGACGAAGTGTGGCCACAAGTGGCATAATGGAGACACACAGGATTGAGTTTTGGAGGGAGTATTCGAAAAATACTCCACTGGGTGAGGAAGGTTAAAATGTTATTTTATAGGGAACAAAATTTTGTAGTTTATTTTTTAACCCCATTTTTAGTGTGCCATATAACATGTGGCTAAAACAAAATTTTACAAAGATATCTGTTTCGGATTTCAAAGCAGGTAGACAAGCTCGAGAGTTCGTACAAGGCGAATTGATTTTTTTTGGGAGGGGGGGGGGAGGAATCCCCTTGGTACGTCCTTGGCGTAACGTATCATTTGTTCAGAAAAACACAGTATGGAGAACAAAATTGTTGTGTAGTTGGACCTAATCTTCGATTGCTTGAGATTTTGTTTATATGAAAAGGATCAGAGTTATATACGTTAATAAAAAATTCAGCACAGGGAACATTTCTGTGTTTGTTGGTTTATTTACATAGGCACATCACAGAATTTTACAGTAATAAAGTTTAGTTTCCCATTCAAGTCAAACCAACCATCCTATAAACAATCTTTCTGAGCTTCCAAAAATAGAAATATGGAATTACATTATTTCTTATCTAACTACCAACTAAATATATACAAAGGGGGGATTGAGGAAAAAGATTCCCCAAAGTAAGTACATCATTGAGCAGAAAAAATCACATACATTCTATAATACAAACACATACATACATTGATACAGTAAAATGTACAGGTGAAAGAAGTAACCGATAGATTAATATATATGTTGAAAGTAGAAACTTAAGCAGGTGCTTGGGTTGACTGGAGGATTCTATTTCTTGAGTCCTGTCAAGTCATTCAAGTAGACAAGATATATTTTATCCAATACCATGAAAATCTATTAAATGACTGACGACAAAACCTATAAATCATTTGAAATTACCTAAACATATTCAAGAATTGCCATACAATCATGATATTCTTAGAAGCAAATGAAATGGGAGAACATAATTCAAAACAGACTAGATAATAATTATTTTTCTTAACGCCACTTATGAACAAATTGATTCTTAAATACCTAAAGATGGATGTGAGTGACCTCGATACTTTGTTTACTTAAATAACCAGAAAGACTGGAGCACTTCGTGGAATATTTAATAACTTATGAATGACTGACAGGACTTTATGAAGACATTGTAAGAGGAATACAGAAGCTCTCTCTCCAGTTTCAGATATCACACCAGGTTTCTGTGCCTTTACTTCAAATATGTAGCACTAGGGTCTATTAGTTTTTTTTTTCCTAATGGCGTATGTTAGAGTTGAAGAGACAAGACCAGAGCTGAAGATAAAAAGATGTAAAATTTAGGCCAAGTAAAACATAACAAAGAACTAATTGTTAATTCACTATAGTCGCGGAAAAGCAAAGACCACTACTCCAAAGATTCTGTCGAATTATTATTAATTTAATTATACAAATCACACGGGAAAAAATATACGAAGGTATTGCGACTGGAGCACTGTGAATAATTTTTGCGTTCTATATATACGCCAATGTTTTTTAGCTTTATAAAAAAAAACTCATTTTATGAAGAAAAAGTTAACAAATGAGGCGCAGTTGCTAAAAATATCTATTGCTTTAGCGAAGGGAAACATGATTGCAGTAATTCTTAGCATTTTCACTATAGTAAAAGAGAACAATATAGTTTACTGAATTTATTCACATATATGCAAATTACCCCACTCTTTTAACTGAAATATGCCAGATCTTGCTCTTCTGAGAATGTAAATGCTATTTATAAACGTACTTATGCTGTTACGCAACGCACGCTAAAGGAGAGAAGCAGATCAATCGTTAACAACTTTTTAATATTAACAAATTATTTCATGATTAAAGGCTAAATTTAAGACATTTCCAAAGTGGATCCCCTTTCTGAATAAGTCCCTGTACGCTAGGGAGCAAGCCGAGTGGTTAGCGCGCTTGGCTACTAAGACATCAAATGTCTGTTCGTGTTGTTTTTCTGCTGAGATGTCTCTTCCTCACAGACCTTCTACTATGGCATATAAACTGACAGGTTCCTGTCAGACCTCTGTGGCAAGCAGCTGATTGAGGGGGTATCTATCTATCTATCTATCTATCTATCTATCTATCTATCTATCTATCTATATTCCGTATGAATTTTGGCTAGAGGAGTTCTTTGTAACCTTTGGCACATTCCTTGGCGCCGACAAAATATTTTAGAGAGAGTGTCCCGGGAACAAAAAAATGTTAATTGACATATTGCAATATTGTTGCGAGTTCCAAAAGGATCAAGGGAATTTCTCCTTTGCCGGCCTCTCTGTTGCCCATAGACCGTTTTCTTTTACCAAGAATTCGAGAGATACCGAAACAGAGTCGGCTTCTTTCATTATTGCTTGGCTGAGATCAAAGAAGCATGAACTTGAGGGTTCACGCGAAAAGAACGTAAAAAAGGCAGACGTTATCGACAGCTGGAAGAAAGAATAGCACATATGTTGCATTTCATCATGCTCTTAACGAATGGTGCACAGTACAATTATACTCAATGGTTACAGAAAATTGTTTAATCAAATTTCAGTATTTTCTACTTAATAGCCCTCATAGGGTTTCGAATGATTCAACAGTCTGTTATCTATGTTCCAGCAAGGTAAACAGCTATTTTTTGAGTGATTTCTTTCGAAAGCATTTTTAAACCATGCGAGTTACATCATTGCAAATGATTTAACTTTTTCCCCCCCAAATATGATTTTGATGTCTTACCTTAATATTTTAATTTGGTTTATAATCTAAAATTGTAGAATCAATACACATAAAACGATAATTTTAGAGCATTTAGATGTTTTCTGTTCCATTAAAAACAACACAAATATACCGCGTTAACAATTTGGCAACAAAATTCCATCTCGCAAAAGTCATGTTGCAGCAAATACAGAAAGTCGTCGATCGCGGGGAAATTCACGAAAATTTCCGGGAATGGAAAAAACTGCGATTCACGAGATGACAAACCCATGGGGAGGGAGAAGGCATTGCACATTCTTAAATCAGCATATGATAATGTGGAATGCTTTTAGCACTGTAATTTCAGCTTAACTGTAAACTGAAAAAAAGTCTGAAAAAAGATATTTTTAATTTCTGAAAAAAAGATATTTTTATCTGAAAAAAGATATTTTTATTTGTCAAAAAAAGCAAAAAAAAGTAGTAGTTGAAATTAAAATACAATTTGATCTGATGATGGGTTGGGTTGTTTTACCTCTGAGCGGCACTTTTTGCACACCATGGGCTAAATGGCCAGGTCACATGGACCCCGAAGGCTCAGAGAAGGTTGGAGGAGGGGACCCACTGGAACAGCTGTTGGGAGACAGATGGTAGCCTCCCGTCAAGGCCATCCAGCGTGTTCTTTAACGTGCACAGGGTATGGCTCTCCCGTACACGGGACCACGGCTTAACGTCCCATCCGACGGACGGCGGCCTTTCCAAGCCCATCGGTGTCCCCTACTGACCGTGGGAAGGGCGGGGAATTTTTGCGGAGATAAATCTCAACGCTGACCCAGCTGGATCTGATGATGGGGTTGATGATTAATGGAAAATATAAATTATTCCTCAAGCAGCTGCTTGGCCAGTTATCACTACAATATGCCACAGCAAGGCCTGTAAGGCAGGCGAGATTATATTGGGGGAAAATTAGCACGATGAGAGTCCTGGTTCAAGACCAACGGAGACCTTTGGGAACATCCAAGGTATTGTGGCGAGTTGGTAACGGAGCAATACTAGCAAGCTTAAATAATAAATATAAATGATCTCTCAAGCGCCTGCTTGTTGCAGAGGTATGACATGCGAAAACTGACAGGAGCCTGTCAGTATAAAACTGATAACCTCTAGGGGAGATCTGTGAGGAAAGAGGCCTCAGTAGAAAGACAACACAGACTGAGAATATTCAGTTATAAGGAAGTTACGTGAGGACTCATTGCTTAGCATGTAAATCTCGCGATCCGTTACATTTCACAAGGTTTGGCGAGACTTGCAAAGAGCAAAAGCATCCACAGATGTTATTCTTCCCTAGTTAGGATTATTTTCACTGGTTCTGCGAAAGACCGGGCCAAGACATTTTGCCGCCCTCAGGTAAATTTACTTTTTTATGCTTCCAAGTAACTTTATTTTTGGCACCTTCCCAAAAAATTGTTTTGCTGCCTCATGTGAATTTGCTCTTTATTTCCGTTACAACGGATTTTATTTCCCCCCCCCCCTCAAACGATAGTGCTTTTATCATTTCAAACAATCTTACCATTTTTTTTACTCTAAATATATTTTCTGAATACATTTTTGGAAAAAAACTGCCAGCTAGCCCATTACTAATAGGGTTTTAAAATTACTATGCTTGCAAAGTTATGTAAAGACTTCATCGCTTTTCATTCATGGCACTTTTGCTTTGAGTTAAAATTAGAGCAAGCCCATTCGATTACTAGCATGTCGCCCCAAGCGGACGCTTGTGCCTTGGCTATGAATATCAAGAGCTATTTAATATGGCAAATGTAGTGTGCGGTTTTTATTTGTCAAACAATTTACAAGTTACGAATAATATATGTTTCTTTGAAAAATAAGTTTTGCACCGCATGTTCAGTGAAATATTTAAGCCAGACATCGAGATAAATCACCGGGGTTATTTCCAATTCAGATAGGAACAGAGTTCTTTTAAATTAGTTTTACTTTTATAAAGGCTCTAAATAACACATAACAGGTTTTTCTATCCGTGATTGTCGTACTTTTCAACTGAAAGAGAAAAGCATAGTTTCACAGCTACTAATCGCTGAGGCTTTATGGGAATTTTAATAGCTTTTTAACTGGAATAATGAACTCTTTATATATTAAACAATTTAGGTAATTTTAAAATGATGAAAATTTTAATACTAAAAAAAAAGGACTATTTTCTGCAACAACCATGGCCTTAGCAAATAGTAGAGTCCTTGACTCGCGTTCAGCAAAGCAGGTATTACAAATTTTTCTGCAAATAGTCGAATCAGCGAACCCCAAACCCGCAGTCAACAAGGAACTTATTTTAATTAATGCTACAGAGAGGAAAATCATTTTCACTCCTAGAAAAGGTAAATTGACAATTATGGGTCTTCTTACAGGAAAAAGGAATGAAAATGACGTTTTCTTTTAAACTGTAAGCAATGCTTACTGTTTCAGAATTGAGAGCCGGATAACTGTAATAAAAACACTATATAGAATATGACTGCAGAAACCTTCAAAAAGGGGATTTAAGCGTGTTCTTTTATAATTGGTATTTTGAAATCTGTAAGGATTCCTCAGCCCATATAGTACATATAATGCAATAAAACCCTCAGCCCATATAGTACATATAATGCAATAAAACAAACAGGACACAAAAATATCCCAAAATTTTAAACATTTCATCCAAAGAATGTTTCATTTTTGTGTCCCGCAAAAAACACTAAAAGAATAACAATATCGCCTATGCAGAATAATGGGATGCTCGTTTTCAAAGAAAATAGAGTTTAGCATTTTGCGACTTGTACACATTCTAACATAAACAACTCCAATTAATGGACGAATGGGAAAATGCAAATATTAATATTTTATTACCACGTATAATACACAAAAGAAATTCACTTTAATCTTTTAAAACAAAAAAATTGCATTTTCCCACACCCCTGAGGTTAGGTCAGTCAGTGTAAACTCATTGAACATCATAGTCTTGTCACCAAAATTTCGGACAATATATAAAATATATAGAGCATAAGTAGATCAAGTCGTTCCGTGGCCGAATGATTAGCGCGCTTGGCTACTGATCAAAGGGAATCTGGGTTCGAGCCCCGGATAAGGTATGGATGTTTCTGTTGTCTTTCTGCTGAGTTCCCGCCATTCTCACAGATCCTTTACTATGACATATAAACTGACAGGTTCCTTTCATATCTCTGTGGCAGGCAGGTGCTTGGGGGGTATTTATATTTTTTTACTTAAAAGTAGATCGTTTATAATATTCGCTTAAAGTTTTGAAATTCGACATTTAAAACGCACTTTAAATATGGAAATTAACACCTCCTGGAAGATTTCCAAAATACGAATCATAATATTTAATCACCACCTGTCCAACTCAAAAAGAAATTTAGCTCTTAAAACCCAAAAGTTGCATTATCCCACCAGCTTCTGCTGTAAGGATCATTGCTGTCAATGCACACCCCTTAACAATCAATCTCACGCCATCTCCAAAAATTTCAAATTACCAGCGGAAATAAATCGTTTACAATATTCATTTAAGGTTTTTCCCTGTTTGAACTATTTCCACCATTAGAGACAGTTACTAAATTTTTTTGGAGATTTGTGAAATGCGATTCTTAATATTTCGTCAATACCTAACCATCGCAAAAAGGAATTTTAAATTTCTAAAAGTAAAAATTTTGAATGCCTACAGACTTCGACAAAGCGAAAACAACAGTCGTTTTCAAAAAACGAGCTAAAAACGAAATCTCCAATGGATTTTTATTTCTGTTTTCGAATGTGTATGAAATTTTGAGTAGTGCAAAAATATCTTATTTCAAAACTGATAAGTATAGGAGCTTTAGGTGTTTTAATTCCATCTCATATAAAGCACAAGTTAAAATAACAGCGGAGAAAAATTAAATGACGTGATAAGAGCTAGTTTCTGTTCTTAACGATTTTTAAAGAAAAGCGGTCTGCATTCATATTAATACTGTTTAGTAGAATAAACGAGAAGTTCGAAACTTTTATTTGATTCGTATTTTATTTTAATATTATAAAGTTATCATTTTAAGACCTATACTGATTAATGGATGATATAAATTGAAGGTTTATTGGACTGTTTTTTTACTATAAAATTTCTACGACAAAAATAATTGATCCGAAAAAGTTCCTCCATCCATTTGCATCGTAACAATGGAGTTTTTTCTTTATTCAGCAAACAGAATTGGTCACGTGTCAATTGATTTGGCATTATCAAATAATAAATGACATAAAAAAAGCTGTGTCGATTACGATACCGACATTAAAAGACGAGTTGGTATAAGCTAGATAAGAAATAGGTCAAAACATTTATGTCGATTGTTATTAAAAGACTCGTTAGCAGTTGCATCATTTGTCAGTTAATATGAAAGAATCCCCTCCCCCTCATGCAGCCGCTTGCTGCAATGGTCTGACAAGCAGCCTGTCAGTAAATACGTCATAGAGATCTGCAAGAAAGGCAGAAAGATGATTTAACGTAATATATAATTTTTTTATGCTTCTGGAATTCTTTCTAATGATTATTAAAATAGCATAGTACTTTAAAACCTCTTTGTTAACAAAAGCAGCAGCACCATCAGAATTTATTCTCTATACCAGGGATGGAAAAACTCCGGGAAGTGAGATGATCCGGCAAGTAAACAATATTATTATTGACCCCAATCGAAAACAGCAGAAGCAACTTATAAAACTGAGATTCCTTTTACCCCGAGTCTGCTACAGTGAATAGTTTAAGCGAAGATGGGCCGTTGTATGTGTTGGCGTTTATAGCTGTGATTTTCGTTCACTATTTCTTATTAGTTTATTTTACTAAGGTTTGAAACAAAAATGGCTAGTCAAGCAAAAAAACGTAAAGTGGATAGAGAAGGCCGGCTATTCCAAGAGAAATGGACTTTGACTACTTTTTCGTAAGTGTTACAGATAAACCCGTTTCTTCATTTATGGTTTCTGTGAAGCAGTTATGAAGAAAGTTAATCTTGACTGGCATTACTTAACAAAATACTCAAATTATTGTGGATTAGTAGGTCAAGAGCGAATTGACAAAGTTGAAGCCATAAGAAAATGCTTTAATAAGCAGGGAGATTTGTTCACAAAGCAATCGGATTCAGTGGTTATTGCAAGCTTCCACATTAGCAAAATGATAGCGAAAGCTTAAACCATTTTCTGACGGAGAATGTGCCAAAAAGTGTATGGCTGAGGTCGCAAAAATCATATGTCCAGAAAAGAAAGTTCTTTTTGAAAGCACAAGCTTCTCGCGCTGTAGAGTGACAGACCGATTTATGTAATGGCCGAAAATATCAATGAGCAACTCAAAGAAAGTGTCACAAAAGTTCAAGCATTTTCGATCGCAGCTGATGAAAGCACTGATCCAACAAAAATACAGCTCAACTAGCCGTTTTCATCGTGGTGTAACATCAGAATTTGAAGATTCAGAGAAGAACATCAGATTGAGAATTGGCCTCTTTGCAGCCAATGAAGGATACAATTGGTGAAGACTTATGAAGCAATTTGCAGGCAGTACTTCGTGACTTAAAATTGTCAAACACCAAGTTATGTGGAATAACAACTGACGGAAATACTTCTATAGTTGGTCGAAACAAAGATCTCTTACGCTTCTAAAAAAGTAAATGGGCGAACAAATCTTGACAGCTGAAAAATGATAATATGCCACTGCATCAGCCAAGTCTTTCCTCTACGTCACTTGTTTCACCCAAGCTATGACTACAGTTGTCTACACTATAAATTTCATTAAGGGTCGAACTTTAAAGCAACCGCCAGTTTCGACAACTTTTGACGATTTTGATTATGAGTTCGGAGATCTGGTATACTGTTGTGAGGTACGATGGCTCAGCAAGGCTCTTATGTTCAAACGTTTTATGTTGTTTAAAAGACGAAAACAAGTTGGTCATGGAAATGAAGGGAAATCTAGTGTATGCTCTCAATGACGAAAAGTGGCTTCGAGATTTATCATTCCTTGTTGACATAACTCAGCATTTGACAGGGCTAAATGCTAAACTTCAAACTAAGGCCCAGTTGCCCAATGTTTTATTTTCACATGCTAAAAGTTTAGAAGCAAAACTGTGTCTTGGGAGGTACAGCTCAAGAAAGTAAATACTTCACACTTTTCATTACTAGCAAAAATGGAACCCAAATAGCAAGATTGTGAATACGCCAGGGAAGTATTGTGCTGCGAAACAATTTTGCACAATATTCGATATAATTACTCTTTGTTATTTTCCGTAGTTATATATATGTAGTTTCATAGGATTTTCAATACGGCCATTTCAATGTCTAACTTTTTTTTAGTGGCCCGCAGAGAAAAGTTTCTCAAGCTCTGCTCTACATGAATAAAAGGGGGATTATCTAATATGCGATTATTCAGCCAATTTCATTCCCATGAAACAATCGTTTTCAATCAAGAAACGTTATCAGCTCAAAAAGAAAAAGTAGATTCGAAAGCTGGGAAAGTAGTTTGATTTTAAATGAACCTAAGAAATATTACTATAAACTGGTGCTAAATGTGTACGGTCGAACCGTCTACTTGATATTTGGAGTACCAGAGAGAAGTGCCGTTCTTATGTAACTTAATTTTGGTATTATTTATTATGTTGCCAAATATTACATAAATATGTTTTCAGATGAATTGGGTGTTATTCTATATAATTGGATAGTAAATATTTTCCAAGTTGAATTACGAAATAACTGAAGACATATTCTCTATGAATTTCGTCAGTGTAACAACAATACAATTACTATGAAACATATTTGTAGTATTATCCCAATGCACTAGATGTCGCAAATGTCAACGTTAGTTCACCAAATCATGTCCTCTTCTATGACTATCGTACAGGAAGGCCAGTAGAGCTAGGCTACGAGCTGCTGCTTTTGGCTTTTGAGGCACATCCTTATCAAACCACCGAAGAGCTATAATAAAATCATCATGGTCATCACACAAGAACATCTTCAACAGATTAGATAGGCCAATAGACAAGGTCTGGGTCTTACACTTACTTATAACTTACAAGACAGAGTTTGGGTCTTACACAAACTTTCAGCTAAACAAACAGGAAAAGGAACATTTCGTCATCGAACTGATACTGGAGATGTGAAACGAACTGAGTAAACTCAAAGTGCAAAAACCAAATCTTTTTTGTGGCCGTTGTTGCATTGTTACCCTAAGGGAACGAAATTAATAAAACAATACATGACGAATGTGGCTCTCTTCAGTGGTTTTGTTACTCATTTTGAATAGTGATTATAAGTTAAGCCAAATCTAATATAACTCGTATTTAGAGGATAACATGATGCGAGTCGAAATAAGATATTTTGCTACACCTTTTTTGCCACTTACACCAGACCTTCCGTGAGAAATAATAATAGATAAAATTGCTAATAAACTGCTGCTAACTGTAGATAAAATTGAAAATCACATTAAATATTTGATAAGTGAGTACAAATGGCAAATGAGCGAACACAAAATCCAAAAATATCTTGAACAAAAGCACGTAAACGTCAAATATAATATTTAAAGCTGCTGGCTCAATTGGAAATGAGCCAGGATAGAGATATGATGTTCCCAGGTTCGAATTATACTGTGCATTAATTTAGATTTTCTCCACATGGAACAATCAGAGTCATTCAAGACTTATATTTTAACATGTGTACATGTGTGTGCAAGCTGGTAAAGAACTACGGCTGAATGAAAAGGACGTGGACTTCTGCCAACAAGAAATAGAAAAACTCGCCCCACAATTATCTCAATCTTTAGGCTCTGTCGAAAGCAGTGGAATGACAATAGAATTATCTTGCATTGTTCTTATTAGGATTGCAATTTAAAAAAACCCTCGAAATAAATCCCTTGCAAACTTATTTTTTGACCGGTCCTCGTATATATACACATAGGTTGGTAATTTTCCAATCTTCCATTAGTTTGAATTTCCACGGTAAAGGGTGCAAAACATGGAAAATGGCACTTTTGTTTTTGAAGACGAGCATTCCATATTCAGTAGAGGTAGACTTACTAATGTGCGATTATTTTTAACTGTACTACTAGAGGTTAATATAGTACCCTAAATCATTGTTTCCCAAAGTGTGGTGGTGCCCCCGATACTGGTGCTTGGGAAAAAAGCACCGAGCCCTGGAAAATATATAAATAATCGCATGATCCTATTATAATCGCGCAACACTCATTAACTCGGCAAGATACGTCTGTTTCCCGCAGAGTATTCTCTTCATAGTCAAATAAAAGTTGTGAAGTGCCCACATAATAAATGATTTATTGTTATTAAAAGTGAGAAAATTTATTCGTTTTTTGATATGCGTTCATATCGTTGGGTGGCAAAAAAGGCACTAAAAAAAACCGGTCCCCAGGTAAAGTTTGGGAAACTCTGTCCTAAATAAATAAAACAAATATTATAATTACATAATTAATATATGTTCTCTTCTACACTTTCTTTAGTAACGTTAGGAGTTAATAAAAAACATTACTCATGCATTTAATAAATAAATACGTTATCAAGCAGCTGCTTGCCACAGAGGGCAGTTAGGAGCTTGTCAGTTTGCATGTCATAAGAGATCTGTGAGGATGGCGGCGGGATCTCAGCAAAAAGACAACACATACATCCATGACTTAACCGGCGGCTCAAAATCAGGTCCCTTGATCAGTAGCCAAAAGTGCTAACCACTCTTCCAGGGGACGACTACATATATGAATTTAGAGCAATGGAAATTATGGGGTCTGCAATACAACGAGAGAACAAACAGAACAGTATTCTAATTCCTATCTATTATGAGGCTGAAAGCTTTTTAATTCACGAAATCAACAGCCTTAAATGAGAAAAAGTAATTTTTTCCACTTTAGTGGAATGATAATTATTACTAAACGACCACATGTCTCGGTGTATGTTTGTATATTGTATGAGAACCCAATAGAGAATCAAGGTTTCTTCGTCCTATGTGTAGGGGAGTACCTTCTTCCTTTTGTTTTAAATTATTAAAATTATTATTATTAAAAACTATAAGCTGATTGTAAAGCGAATAGACATAATAATAAAGTTTAAATAGTAAAAGTAGCATGAATAAAATATATTTTTGGCACATATATGCTATGAGACCTTTAAACAATGCTGTCCATGTTTGGGATGTTTTACCTCTGAGCGGCACTTTTTTGCACACAATGGACTAAATGACCAGGTCACAAGGGCCCCGATGGCTCAGAGAAGATTGGAAGGAGGGGATCCACTGTACAGCTGTTAGGAGACAGATGGCAGCCTCCCGTCAAGGCCATCCAACGTGTCCTTTAACGTGCATAGGGTATGGCTCTCCCGCACACGGGACCATGGCGTTACGTCCCACCACACGGAGCTGTCTTTCACTGGTTAACTTTGCATAAAAATGCATTGAGTCTAGCGAATATACGTAGCGTGCATGCTATTTAAATAACGGAATGAAAAAGAATTCAGGGGGAAATAATGTGCTAAAAATTAGCAAATCTTCTGCTGCGCAAACATGGGTGGAATCTGCATTTGGCGGCTTTGTATATTATTCTCTTATTTTTTTTTTCCAAAACTAAAAATTAGTCAAAGTACTTTTTAGGCAAAGAATGCAAAAGGTTGTGGGACAAATATTATGTTTAGTTTAGAATTACAAAAGAAAATTTTAATTGGAATCCTCGGACGACAGCCCAGTTTACCTGTAGCTAAGAAACGGAATTGGGCGAGCAGAGAAATATTTTTCGCCCCTACTTGAAAAATATTTTGCCATATGCACTGTTGCATAAAGTAACTGAACAATTATTTAATCAAGCCTATTCTTAAAAAGATAACACTTTCTCCAAATTTCAGAGTTTTCGATAATTTCATAATTTTTCCAATAATTTTTTTTATCATGCCTCTGATATTAAAGAAAAAAAAAGTGGTCAGCCTAATAAATGTAATACTTCTATAATTCATTTTACTTTTAAAATGGGCGAGGGTGACTCAGTCGGCAGCGCGCCACGCTCGTAATCTGCAGTTCCCAGGTTCGAGTCCTAGCTGGGCCAGCGTTGAGATTTTTCTCCGCAAAACTCCCCGCCCCGTTCACGGTCAGTAAAGGATAGAGATGGGCTTGGAAAGGCCGCCATCCGTCATTCTCCCGCACATGGGGCCCCGTTAAGCCATGGCCCCGTGTATGGGAGAGCCATACTTTGTGCACGTTAAAGAACACGTTGGATAGCCTTGACGGGAGGCTACCATCTATCTCCCAACATCTGCCAAATGGATCCCCTACCTTCCCTGAGCCTTCAGGGTCCTTGTGGCCTCACCATTTAGCTCCTTATGTGAAAAAAAGTGCCGCTCAGAGGTAGCAATCCAACTTTTAATCAAGCGTGTTTAAGCTACAAAAAATAAAATATTGAAAACATCTAAGTTTTATACATTCATTAAAGAAGAGTTTATTTGCATGCTTCTGTGAAAAAAAACATTGAAAAAACTTTGCATTCCTGAGTGTATGAAAGAAAAATAGTTAACGAATCCTTAACTAAGCCGAGTAGTCAATTACAGATCTATGTCAGTGCATTAAACAGAACTACTCTGAATCTAGCTCAAACTATCTGTAGCAGTGTTTTTCATCCATCAGTACACATTTTAACATGCATGTATGGAATGTGTACATTAAGAGAGGTGAAGATGGAAACTGATGGAAAGAGGCTTCAAAGGACGACCCAATTCCACAGGCACAAGAATCGGGGCTAGAATGTATTTTATGCATGTGTAAGACAAGTTCCTCAAGATGCCTGCAACATATTACACGGGTTCCTCAAGATGCTTGCAACATATTACACGGGTTCTTCAAGATGCTGCAACGTATTACACGGGTTTCTCAAGATACTGTATCATATTACAGGGGATACAAAAGCAAAAAGGTTAAGAAACACTGGTTTATAGTTTCTATCAACCAAGGCGATGTTTACAATTGCTAAACCCACCAATGTTGTTTATCTCGTCACTCTACACCAAAATATTAAGCTACTTGCTTTTTTCAAAAAATTTCAGAATATTGCTGAAAATTTCAAAGTTAATGTTAGTTATCAGTCAATTGTAATCTTGATTGACTTAAAGTTAAAAGCACTTTGCTTTTAAAGTTTGCATTTGGAGAAAAAACCGTATGTCCTAGCCAAAGCTCCGAAATTTTCTTGATTCATTTCAGTATTTTTTAAGTTACTCGAAATCGGGTAGTTTTTCAGATTTCTTGTCCGAACGTAAACCCCTGTAGTTCTCTTCTTACAAAGACGCATTTCACAGTAAATTTGTGATATTTTTGCAGGAGACAACTGATTCAAAGGTCTCTTTTTGGAACAACTGCCAGAAATAGTTAAAGTTACAAAACAATAAAATAATAAACAAATTTTATATTTAACACACGAAATCGGTAGCCCTCCAGATGGTTGACAGTCGACTTCGACAACAGCACTAATCATGTTTCTGACATTTTCCTTAAAGGGCTAAGAAACTGATAGCTAATTTCTCGTAGCGTCTGACTCGAACTCTTGAAGGGTTTTCCCTAGAGGATATCCCACAGGATTCTAAACTCATAATTTCAGAATATTCGCGACGTTCTGTGAGAGACTGTATAGCAAATTACTAGGAATGCATAATATATTATTATTTATAAATATTAACCTGCCATCATGCATGATTAGAGAGGTGAAATTTCCATAACTAAAAAACAGCTCACGTCTTTTATGCAATATCATCAACTGCGGCACGTGTTCGACAATTAAAGTCTCATCAGCCCCACCCGCAGTTTCGAATTTAATCACCCCTGCTATTATATTAATCCCATCCTGAAATTTCTTGGAAGGCAACTCCACTCAGCTGAGAAATTCTTCTAAAACATTCA
This sequence comes from Ryuthela nishihirai, assembly GCA_038380435.1. Taxonomy (NCBI): domain Eukaryota; kingdom Metazoa; phylum Arthropoda; class Arachnida; order Araneae; family Heptathelidae; genus Ryuthela; species Ryuthela nishihirai. The sequence continues at coordinate 10,048,127 of JAWZYU010000020.1, read as the reverse complement.
CTATATCGATTGAAAGTCAATATGAACTAGACTAAAAAAACGAGGAATTTGCTTTTTTCTAGCAGCTGTCAACATTCCAATTAGAGAGTATCTTTTAAAGCCTAATCCTATTTTCCCTAAAGGAAATATCATATTAAATTCTATAGGTTCTACAGTTGAATAACATATTAGGTTATAAGTTGTCTACTTATTATTATATTATGAATACTGCATATGTCTTTTAATAATGTTCCCCTTTGTTGCAGATCTACAGTACTCTAAATCATTAACACTAATTCTGTAAAGATATTTGCTATACAAGTTTTAAAGCACGCTTTTTTCACTTTTTAATTGTTAACTTCGCATGCTGCAGGAGATGGTTAGATAATCATCTCCGAAATGTCTTCAACAGATAGCTGTCCTCGTGTCCTTTAAATATGCCTGTAGGTCTGATAAAGACTAAAATAAACGGCAATACCCGAAAATGGAAAATTGTATATTAGGAAAAGAAAGCGAAGTTTTGTGGCAAAATAAAATTTGTTTCACATTCATTTTATTCCAACATCATTGTAGCTTTCACATTGTTTGGCAATTTTAATAAAAAAAACTCTTTATTAGAATTTCATAGCTCTATTAAATACGCATAGCGTGTTATTTCCAGCCAGACATAACTGTTAGAATACGAAACTGAGCTATGGTAAAAAAATACACCAAATAAAAAAGGCTGCTATATTAAACTGTTATCGTCAATATATGTCTATTGGCCAAAGCCTCAGAATTCTGATGCATTGAAATAATGTAGATATTTTAAATATCGTCATTTCAAGCATTCAATTATGCTGGCATGCAAAGGATAAACGATACTGATATTCACTGGAAACTACTTTGGAATTACAGCTTAATCATGTCTCCTTTCTATAGGTCACGAACATATGATGTATTCTCATATTTATCCATTTACAGATCATCATTATCCATTAATTGTCATGCGAATTGGAAAAATATATTATAAATTTATTATTATTTGGATTCTTTTAGATAACAAACTGTTACATCTCTCAGAGCAGTGATTCTCAACGCTTATAGTGAGCCCCATAGTTGAATACCAGGCTTTAATGGGTCTGGAATCTTAGATTTAAATATTTAAAGAAGCAAACATGGAGGCCAAAATGAAGTATGGCAAATAGATTTGGTATAAAATATTTTTAAATATTTGTATAATGAAAATATTCCTTCAGAGTGCTTATGCTAGACATCGTTTTCTGCAACACCAAAAACCAGCCTTAATTTGGACAACAGGTTACACTCAAGTTTGTCTTAGCTCCCGCCCAGTTTGAAAAGTTTATGACCAAGTTTCATAATGAATGCTTGCATTGAAATAAGATTAGTATTTTTTAAATAAAATTCTATATTAAGAACCTGTATTTAAAATTTAAGTAGGTCGCAGTCACAATTTGCGTCCATGGAGGTTAGTGCTATACCGTGTTACAAAGATGAAAAATCTGAAGAACGCGGTTACCTAAGGTGGACAACCACTGTCCTGGAGTGTTAAATGCTGATAATATAATTTATGAATTGCAATACTTTTTTCGTGTCCGTCCAACAGGAATGGGAATGTGTTATGTAAGTTCTCGGAAGAAGAGCATAAATAGGTTGCAAATAATTCTTTTTCAACTAGTTAAATCTAAACGTTTTGAGCTACGGTAAAAACAAGGTGTTGTAAATGCTTTATAGAATTCAGCATTAATACCAAATCTCGAAAGCAGGCACAAACTGCTTCTAGAATCGTTAATAATTTTTCTCAAACACGACTAAAAGTTCCTCTGCAGCACAGAGTCGACATCAATGAAAGAAAACTTTAAACGATGCAGTTGACGAAACAGCTTAAGCAAGAAGCTAAATCCTATATCGCATTCCTCACGTCTTCAATTACAAAAAAGCAGCAAAATTTCAAGAAACTGTAAAATTGAGGTGCTCCTGTATACATTAAATTTTTATTGTAAGGGAAAAGTGATTTATGTTAATGCCAGAAAACGATAAAAGACAATTTTAGTCACCATACGACAATTACGGAATATTTCATTTAAATTGAAGTTCTCTACCTAAAACTGTTCGGATGGAAGGAAAAAAAAGTTAGCGGAGTGTTTCTGAAAAAATAGCGACTTCTTTCCCACAAATTGGGATGATAGTTATTAGATGCGACAGGAATGGAGATGCTTGAAGTCTTCCAATGAGACATGGCATTACAGTGAAATTAAAAATGACATCATATTTATCACGCCTCTCTGTTATCCAAATGTTTCAATATGCCACAAGAACAGGGAAATGGAAAACAGACATCTAGTTACACAAATTATCTTTTGTTTCACTGAATGGAAAATGTATGAGAACATGGTTAGCGCAGCAAAAGCTGATTGTTTTTACTTGGCCTGAGGTATGTTGCATGCTATCTAACATTAAAACGTGATGTTTTATCAAATACCATGTTTTTTTCTCTGATAAATGCATTTTATCAGGGGTATAAAATCACCAGCTATAAAGAAGTACAGTCGTTTTAACGATAACGTTCAGCAAATTAATGATAACTGAAATACTAATAAACTTTTCCAAAATATCATAATTATTTTCTCTAATCAATAAATACAACAATTTCATTACATATGTACGCTATTGCGCGAAAACACTGTTAAAGATCTCCCATTTAAAGGGAATGAAATCAAACAAAGGTTAAGAAGCATAGCTACTAAGTACGTACGTACCTATCAAATTTCAAAATGGGAACATTAATGCATAACACAATGGTGAAATAATTTTGCAGTTCTACTTGAGGAAATATGAGCGGTTGATTTCTTTACTGGCAATAAATTGACATATTACAGTATATAACTGAAATTTAGCTGTCGCATATTTGTGAAATTAAAAACCTTTATGCAATAAATTAATAATGATTGTACTATAAACTGTGTAACTATATACCCCACATTTCTTTTCAGTGATATTTGAGAATAAAATTCTGACAAGTATTCTAAAACTACGTTATGAACTGATGCCAATCAGTGGCTTTGCACAATAATATACATGATGAATATATCTGCAAGTATTATCACTAAATAACTTTCTTCTAGTCTTGCTGTAAATGCTAAGAATGTGAGGTTTTTTATCAACTCTGCCAGTACAATATTATGAGTATAACAGCATAACAGAAGCTATAACGTTATTCTTACATATGAAGTTAATTTTCTTTATAAATTCAGATTATCAAACAATATTTAATCTCATATTTTAAAGGGTGATAGAAATTCTAACTATTACAGAAGATATACTCCACTACAGAGGCATCAAATCTGGTTCAGTTATAGATAATGTACATACATTCTAGGTTAAATTATGAGGTAAAAGTATTTATTGACATTATCTACAGAGGAGGTAGTATTGCCACCTTTCTTTAACTTTATCAAACATAACTCTTCTTTGCCAGGTGAATCTAATACTGCATTTTGTGTACTAAGAGGAAATAATTTTCATCATAAAATAATCTTTATCTGTGGTTGGTTGGGGTTTTATCGCGCAAGGGCAACTAAGACCATATTGCTTCTTTTATATGTGGTTTATGCGTATCATTACATTACGAAAATTTAAAATACCACAAATGAAATAAGGATATTTACTGAATATCCAATCACGCAACTTAAACAACAGACTATATAGCAGTATGCTTTTAAATCCTTATAAAATAAGAGTGTCAACTTTTACAAGCTGAAAATCGAGGATTTGCATTTAGTGTTCCGATTTCTGATAAAGGAAATATGTAAATTTTAAAATATGGTACAGATTGTTAGATTAGAAAAAGTGGAACATTTTCATTTAAGCAGTAGGTTGCCATCTTTTGAAACTGACAAGTTGGAATGTCGTACGAATTAATTTTTCGTAAGTGGTGATAAAACTGAGCAAATATCAGCACTCAAGTTAAATGAAAAACGACCTATTTATAAAGAACAATTAAAAAGAATAAGAAACAAAAGTCTTTTAAATTATTTAACGAAATTCTATTTCTAGAAGAAAAAATCGCATAAAAAGAAATTTTTTCTCACACTATATTTAATGTCTTGAATTTAATCTGAATTTGCTGAAAAAATTTGGTTTCGTCCTGAGTAGGATTATGATACCACTCATGATTGTCTTGTGCGCAAATTATTTCAAGATGTTTCTCGCCTACAACACACATTTCTGTTATACATTATTATTGAAATATTTAATGTCGATCCGAGATATGGGACAAAGTCATAAAAGTGGCAAAAAAATAATACCCCCTCAAGATCTAATATAAAAACTTATTGATCGTTCTCCAACAGGCACAATGGCTATTAAAGAAATCCGTCTTATAATAAAGAAAAAGTTACGTTCGATATCACATGATAAAATCGAAGTGAAATTCCTTGCTTAAAAAACTGTCTTCAGTAGTTAGAACAGATAAATAATTTCTCGAGTTTCAAGACTATGGTTTATAGTTTTTAATTTTTGGGGCACGTAGCGGAAGATGGGTATAAATTTTTTCATTTATAATTTTATTCGCCTATATTTTTTCTTGTGCGCAAAATAACATTGAGATAGAACAAAAGGCAAGTAGTAATTATACTGTGGATAATAAAACTTCTCCATGAGATTTTACTTCTCATCATAATTCTTCCTTATTATCTAAAGTTTATTAAACATAAAACTATTTAATTTCCAATTGAACAAAGAAAGAAAATATTATTTTTTGGAACAACGTTTTAAAAGCGAAGTTCTTTATGCTCAAATAATGTGTATAGGCAATATAAGTAAATTAAAAGTTTTGGGAAAATGGCAGGCAACTACGAAAACAGACATTAACAGTAATTTCTTCAACTCAGGGGCCTAGCCATCACCAAAAAATGTATAATTTCCTAGGGAGCAAATGGGTAAGACAACAGACACTAGCTTCCTACTATAAATGAATATTTCAGGCATTACAGTTTTTTAATTAAAGCGCAAGGGGTATTTCAATTATTAAACCGAATGGAAATTATCATTATGAAAACTACTGAATTCACTTCATATGAATATTTCAAATATTAAATTCAATTTAGGAAAGCAAGATTTTTTTTGTGTTGTTTTACCTCTGAAAGGCACTTTTCGTGCACACAATGGGTTAAATGACCAGGTCATAAGGACCCCGAAGACTCAGAGAACGGGCAATCTTATTGTTGACAGCTGTTAGAAACATGGAACCCTCTCGTTAAGATCATCCAGTGCGTTCCTTTAACTTAAAGATTCTCTTCTGCCTACTAGCATGGCTTAACATGCAGTCTTTCCAACTCCATTGGTTTCTCTTCTCACACCGAGGACGGAAAGGAGTTTAGTGGTTTTGTCTCAGCTGTAGGTATCACGTTCTTCTTTTCTCAAAAGTAAAGGCAGAATGCATGTTGATTGTTTCAGAACAGGAAAAAAAAAGTCTTTTTCGCTACGGTCATAATTTTAATTTACTATCAGAGGTCATTGCATTTAATATTACCGCCCAAAGCAAAGATATAGTCAGTTCTTTTTTCATATATTTGTTAGCAAAAATTATCATTCATATCTATTATACATGGGAATATTACTTTTCTTAAATTTCAGTTGCAACTAAAATTGACTGTTAAGAATATGTTTAGCCCTGAATATCTGCATTTTCATTTCAGAGAAGATAAGGAAGAAAACTGATTGATTTCTGGATTTCAATCGGTTTTCCAGAAAAGCAAGATTTATTTGAAGTTATCAAAGATTGACAGCTTTTTGCATCCCAAATTCGAAGAATACAGCACAATTGGTGATCCATGAACCACTGTTAAACCTAGATCATCATGGATTCTGGTGCAAAATATTCGAGTGGGGCCCCTATCACATAGTATAAAATTTATTATCATGACGTACCAATAATGTAATTAATATTGATGCTAATAAACTGATTAAGTACATATGAACGGGATTTAGTCTCATCCAACTTGAGGTCCGATCTAAAACTATCAAACGCTGATCAATGACCAAAGTTTCTAGTAATCACCTGAGCCAAGAAGTATACTGAAATGATGAATATGTTATGCTTCTTGGGAAACGACTTCTCTCAACTAAAATAAACTTGGCTAGTACGGTTAAGTGTGATAATAAACGAGCAAGTTGAAAATGTGCAATCTAATCTGAGGTTTATAGTAAGGGCGATACTACCGGTTGTATGCAGAACAGTGCAATATGCGGGGTATTCACACAATTCAGAATAGATTTACCTGTTGTTGTTCGGGTCTGAAACTCTTTAAAATAGAGAGCAGATGGGATTCCCAGTATCGTAAGTTTCTATTTGGCATAAAACTCATAACAATAAGTCCCCTCCCTCCTCTTTCAGGGAAGGTCTGAAACTCTTTAAAGTATATAGTACTAAGCACTCCCCATTTCGCAGGCTTCCATTCAGCATAAAAATCATTACATTGATCCCCCCCCTCCAGTAAAATTTCTCTCTCTTTTAGATCCATATGATCCTCCCCACGTTAGAAGTTTCTAAACCGGAAAACGGTTTGCCTCGCTCAGAAAAGCGAATTTTTCAAATCGTTTGGTATCCACTAGAGTTCCTCGGATACAGTCTACCAGTCAAAGATCTAGAAGGCATAGACTGCTCATATGGTGGCCATTACGAAACATTTTGAAAGGTTCGGCAAAGAAATCTTGTTTTTTTAACAGGATCCAATTTCTTCATGTTACTGGAGGTATGCAATTTTGACATAGCTTTCCATTTCGTAAGAAATATCTGGAAAAAAATTAAATGAACAAAAATATTGTTTTAAAATAGCAAATTATTGATTCTTATGTGTTTTAAAAGCAAATTTTAATTGCTTTTTACACACTCATAAAACATAATTCCATTCTTTTTCGTATCTATTGGAACATTAAATTGCACAGAGAAAAATTAAAAATTGTCTGAGAGTTTAAAGTATTTTATAAACCAAAATAAAATACTGAAGTGAAAGAAACATACATTATCCTATAGAGCTCAAACGCGACTGCCGAGTTGCCCTAAAGTGTCATGGATGCAAAGTTTCCCGAAGTCACATAGTGGTGGCGCTGAAAGCAGTGATATAAGCTGGATACAAGCATGGAGATAGAAATAGGAGGAGCCGCCCTTACTATCAGTTAACATATTTGGCTAGTGTAGCCGAAACTGCCATGTTACTCCTACCGTGAGAGTCGCAATGAAAGGTCAGTTGTCATCGTATGTGTGAATGTTTTGTACGAATACCGGCACAATTAAATCGTAATATTTCCTAATAACAATAATATTATTATCAGGTACATAGGATTTTTTTTCCTTTCTAATTCCGTTTTGTGATGAATGTGTTTGCAAAAACTGTAATTGAACACCATGATAAAATTTATCTTTGTTTTTACAAATGGTTGTTGAGGTCCATATTGGACGTCTATTGTAACTAATTACATATCAAATAAAGCAATTCAACAATAATACCCTCCAGGCAAAAAGCAGGTGAGAGGATATCTCAAACCTGTAGTAATTTTAGCAATATATAACAGTAGTAGCAGTTGTTTAAGCTACTTTCCAATATTATTAAATAACGAAAAGTTTAAAAATTCCAGAAGAAAAACTTTATTTCAACTTCTTACCAATGAAATGCCATTTCTTTTATCTATTTTGCAGGTTAATTTCTACAGGAATATGCTATATAGGAGATAACTTTTTTGCACAATCTCTCGTTTGTTAATACAGATAACGCAAGGTTACTGGTAAGAGCAATATGGCGATGTCAGTTACAATTTTCAAGCGATAGGGCATCTCTCTCTCTTCCTACCTCCATGGATATAAGCCAGTCTATGTGTTCTAGGTCGTTGCTGCTAGGCATATGTAACTTTATAGTAAAAGAGTTTTAAACATAGTCTAAGTTGTACAAAATGTATAGATAAATTATCATTAAAACATTATTTATTGCTTAGCATATGTAAAACATTTATCCTATTTTATGATATACACATAATTAAGTTAATGTTTTAACGTCCAATATGAATTCTTAGTTTTTGAAGCTTTTATTTCAACAAAGAATCTCGTGCTCTTTACCTAACAAACTAAACAATGGCTTTATCACGCAAAAGGAGAAAGAAATTGATGCATTCCTTCTTTCAGATTTATTGGTCTCAGTGGGGATTTAAAGAAATGCAAACTGGCCCAGACCGGTTTTGGATGACCCCAGGGATGAAATATTTTATCTAAGAAAAAAATGCTCCTCACAGGAATTATACAAGGCAGCATAATTTCCCCTCTGCTCTTCAACCTTTATTTACGTGATCTACCAGGACTTCTACCTTCACACACGAACATTTCATTATATGCTGATGACAAAAGCCATCTGGTGCAGCATCCCTTCATACTACAGAAGAGAATAATAAAATACTGTAAAAAATGGCATATAAAAATTTCAAAGGACAAAACAGTTCTGCTACTTATTATCAAGAAATGAAGAAATGCCCCAGACATCATATCAAAATAGAAGAAAACGTTTTTCAACAGGTGACTTCACATAAATTCCTGTGTGACCTTTAACACTCACCTCTCATGGAGAGAGCATTACCATTCTTTACAATTAGCCAGAAAAAAACACCTGCAATTACTTGCATGCTTGACTGGTATCGCATGGAGATGCAAACTCAAATGTCTGTTTACCCTCTATACCACCATCCTAAGACCAAAAATCGAATATGGACTATATCTTACTACTGAGACAACAGACGCCTAAAACAACAATTGGAAAAGGAACAATACAAAGAAATAAAATTTTTTACATGGCAACTGCCTACCTTCCCCAAAATTTCTGTACTGGTTGAAACCTTCATCCATCTATAAAAACAAGGTCCAAAGGAAATCTGAAGAAAAATCTACTTAGAATGGCAGCTAGACATAATAACCACCACATAATAAAAAAAATAATCTCTCTGACATAGGAAATTTTTTAGAACTGTTGCAAGAGCCTTTTTTTTTTTGAAGAACTCTTGAGTATATAAAGTAATACTTTCCACCATAGGAAAATATAACTGGCTTTCAGAATCCCCATCTTGGAAACTTCCTATACCAAAACTTAATGCGTATATTGCCCATATCGCTGCTCTCAAAATAAGTTATGCCAAAGAACCTTCTGGACCTAACAAGGAGACATTTGGAATTCACAAATAAAATAATATACACAGACGGGTCTTTAAATAGGGAACAAGATACAGCTGCAGGAGCCTTCTTTGACCAAGATGAAAATCATAGAAATAACTTTCTTACCGACAACCTGCACAAGCTCCACAAATACTGAATTGATGGCCATCAAACAGGCAATTCCATGGATTAACAAAGAGAAATGCAAAAGAATTACCATAGTTACTGACAGCTAAACTGTCCTACTTTACTTAATAGAAGATCCAAGAAAATGTGGCTACCAAAATCTGATTTTGAAAATACTAAAAATGTATAAGGAATAAAGTGACCTAAACAAAAATTAAATTCATTTCCTGTGGGTTCCAAGCAATATTGGTCTTACTGAAAATGAAACTGCTGATGCATGCCTTAGCTAAAGATATAAAACCCTCTACTCCCATAATAAACCATTATCATAATTTGCATTATTTGAAGAAAATCTTGTCTGCAATCCAAGGAGGAGTTAAAGCATACCTTCAATAAACAAACCTCCAACTCCTTAAGGCAGAGAAGACTTATATTGCCATACATTCTGAAGTATGCTGCTTTTGGGCAAAAAAAGGACATAGGGAAAATCACCATGTTACGAAGTGGCCATACCAGATTAAATGATAGACTATATACCATGCAGAAAATAGAATCAAGTACCCTAACTGTACAGATACCGAAACTGTGGCATACATGCTATTAAACTGCCCCACGTACCACATTTCTAGGGATATACTCTTTGAAAAACTTAAGAGAATTAGGAATACAAGAGTTCTCACTAGAAAGTTTACCTGACAACAAAAAATCTAAAGTGAGAAAAACATTCTACCTGAAGATTATTAAATACCTGAAATAAATCATTGTGTATCACAGAATTTAACCAAAAACAGATGCAGCTCAAAGCAAAGAACTACACTCAGCTAGGAAAACGTTTGCTTTCCACTTTGTAGTGTTCCAAAAATTGGTATTTCTTTTCTCAATCTCTACTTAAACTCTAGCGTTCCTATGTATCTTACTCTGAGTGGTACCTTCATGTACAACAAATGTGTTTGCAATTTCTGATTAACAAAAGTCCCCCCAGCAAATTGCGCACTTGATGGTGAAGTATTCCCACATGACCTACTCTTCCCGTGGGTGAAGGGAACCTTCATGCAAAGTTTGGTGCCTCTAGCTCTTCTAGGGGAGATGCATAAGCAGATAGACGCACAAACTTTCTTCTTTATATACTAGATGCATGAGTTATTGAATCTAGAATTCGGGTAGGTCCCCAGCTCCATTGGACCCCGCACATTACACTGTCTGTATACAACCGGTAGTATCGCCCTTGCTATAAACCTCAGATTAAGCCAAATAAAAATAAAATTATGAAACTGACAGGACACATATTAGTAGATTTTCCTTGTTTACTGTTGGAAAATCCAAACATAAAAAAAATACGTAAATCAACCAGTGTGTTCAATACTGCAACTAAAGAAATTATAATTTTGAAAGCGTGGAGAGCTCATTATTCCTTCAGCTACAAATGAAAGAATTTACTCTATGGCTTATCACCTATATTACCCTACATCGGGGGTTGGGTAACCGGCATCTACAAGCACGCTGAAACACGACTTTTGAAGCAGCTTTTTTTTTTTGGTTCAACACACAACTGTGGACAGTTTTTTTTCTTCAACTGAAAACAAATAGTGGAGTAAGTTGGCAGATAATAGTTGGAAAGCACTAATACAATTAAAATTCTCCAAATACATTCCAAATTTGAATAAGTTGATCCAGAAGACTATCTTGAAGATCATACTGTTGAACTGCAGTTTTCTTTAATATTTTTTTCTCAATAGTTTATTGTTTACTTTTGAATCAATGGATAGAACTGCACCCGACCCTTCGCTTAATAGGAACTGATGTCGAACCACCAATATACTGTTTTACAGCACAGACCTAGAAATGCTGAAGGTGTTTTCAGCGAAAGCACCATTATTCTAATCATTTCCAGTAGTTTATGGCAAAAATGTTAGTGTGCTTAGCTACTGTGCAAATGGTCCTTGGTTTGAGCAATGGATAAAGCATAGACATTTCTTTTTATGTGTCGTCTTTCTGTCGATGTCTCGACTTACAGATCTTTTCTATGGTGTATTGTAATTAGGCTCCTGTCAGACCTCTGTGGCGAGCAACTGCTGAAGGGGTAATTTTTTTAAGATGAGAATTTTTAGCGAGACAGCCTGCATATTATCGTATTTACACATTTTTGAAAAATCTTTCTCCAATTTTAAATAAAAAACTTTTTCCTACGTCCATGGCAAATTTAATTTATAACTTTTTATGCTTTATCATGACACGTGGGCCCGAGATAGGAAACCGCACTTGGCAATGCAAAAATATGTACCGTTTCTTACTTGAATATAAATTTAAAAAATTAGTCCTCAATCAGTGCTTGTCACAAAGGTCTGACACGAACTTGTCACTTTAATACACCATTACCTATTTTAAAATTATGTGATTTTTTTAATAATTAAAACTTTAAAAAATTATTTGTGCAGTTTTGGCTCTTGACACAAAAAGTTTCCAACCGCCCCTGAACTAGATCATCTATGATCATGTTAAGGGTCAGAAACCTTAAAAAACAAACTTAAGAATTTTTTGTTCCAACAATTCCTCCTCAGCAGGGCCAGATCTAAGGTCATGCCCCTCACCCTTTTAAGATGTTAATAACGCAAGAAAATTTATATTTCATGCATCTTTCAAGAATTTTTTTAAAGACCTGTAAAACGGAACGAGAAATGTTAAAAAAGGTTAGGTCGCAAACACTCTGAGATGAGTAGGGAAAGAGGATCCAATGGGCAGCTGTTAGAAAACAGGATGCAAGCCTCCCATCAAGGCCATTCAACATTTTTGATAAAATTTAATGTGCATAAGTATGGCACTCCTGCGCCCAAGGACATGACAAAGTCACATTAACGGACAACGTCCTTTTCAACTACACCAGTCAAAGTGGAAAATCAACAACTTTCAATTGTATTATAAACAATAAAATATACACATAGATGCAGAAGTATTCTACATATATACATGCCAAAACATATTTGTTAGAAAATAATAAAATATTTTATTAAGCTATTGAAGCAACTATAAAACAATCCAACTAAAAATTTGCATTTCTACATTTAATAAAATTATACTTGAAGGAAAATATTTAATATTCATTTTTAGTAAATAAAAGATTTCTTTTTTTATTACGTTATACATTGAAGGATTGTGAAGGCTTTGATAAAATCTATATACTTATGGCAAAATTATTACCATTCTTTTTTGAACACTGGAAAAGTTACTCACAATCAAAAAAATCTATATTAACAGAAATATTTAATATTAATTTTACAATAAAACATAATAAATTATCATGATCTAATATTTTTAAATAAATATTTTGAGAGCATTAGACATTATTTATAAAATCAATTATTCAAGAATTATTGATAACTACAAATGAGAAAAATAAAAACAAGAAATGAGTTCAATTTCGTGATAAAAATTATTCTAAGGATTAAAAGACTCTCCTATCTATTTAGTTATGTATATATACTATGTATTTTATATATATGCATATTGTATCAGTACCAGTAAATTTAAAAATTACATTCTGAGTAGTATTCCATACTACACAGAATGTAATTTATATACATAGTATTTTATTTAGTACTGAGTAGTATTCCATACTACTCAGTACTAAATAAAATATTCTGTAAAATGCTTTTTCTGTAAGGCAAAGAAGGTATAGCGATGTTAATTACCGTGAACAGGGGATTTTAAGAATACCTCCTCCATAGAAAAATGCTGACATTATAAGCAGAACAAAGATAATTAAATATATAAATAAAATGAAAGACAGAATGGAGGAAACAATGGAATTAATTATTGGTGAAAATACTAAACTCTAATAAAAAAAAAATCATTCAACAGCTGCTACCTTTTAACCTCTAAAAGTGTAACAAATACTGAGCTTAGAATATGATGAGTATATACATGGTTTATTTTATACACTGCATTACAAAGGAGAAAATTATGAAATAATGCATCTGTTTATCTGTTTAAAAGAGAATGCCTTACATTTACATCCCTTATGAATAACAGGTTTTAAAATTGCATTTAATGAAGAATTCATTCTGCCACACAAATAGTATTAGTTGAACAAAAAAGTTAATGCAGCCACAATAATATTTCTCCCGTAAAATTGCAGAATAAAATTAAATCAAATGCATTTATTTATTCATGAAAAGACATATACCATGACTTTAGTGATGAGACAAATATTATTCTAAAACAATCTGAAATGTACAACATGTAATATTTCATTATTGAGCATGCTGTATGAGAGACATACTAAGTAACACTGTAATGAGAACATAGAACAGAAGTACTAACATACACGTAATGCAATGTTACATAAGGAGACTGACAATGGATAAAAATGTAGTTATGAGATACATGCAGAAAACTTACCAGCTAGTAAAAAGGCTTTGAAAGGTAAATCATCAAGCCTCTTGCCAAGCATTTATGGAAGTTTTCTTTCTGAATTAATCTCAGCTAACGAAATTTTTTCGCATATATTCACATTTTTTATTTTTTTTTGCTTGCTACAATGAAATATGAAGCACCTAAACCCTTTCCCATTGGTTATGGCAGAATATCCATTACAGCAAAAGAGAATAAACCTCTGAGAAATGATCAACAGCTATTTACAAGAACAGGAATGGCAAGAATAAAAAAAAGACATAATTCACAAACTTTTCAACCTCCATCTCATGAAGGTGAAATAATGACCTCAGTATAACTTTCCAACTTTCACACTGGGATTTCTGCACCATACAGTAGTGGAAGCAAATGATAGCTGCTTAGGCACAGTTTAAAGAGACTCGATAGAAAAAAAATCTACTCTATGAAATAAAACTTTGTTTCTCTCAAGTACACTTTGTTTAAGGGTGTAAAATCTTAAAACATTTAAGGAATTAAAACTTCCTAGTTATAATCATTTAACAACATTTTAAGATGTTTCATATAACCACATAAATATTTATAAACTAGGGTTAAATGCACAGTACTTTTTAATCTGAGTAATCAAATTGTGGATTTAGTTCCTATCTGGGCACTCGCAATTGCTTTTAACTATTTCACAAAATAAATATACAGCATATGCAAATCTTGTGATGATTCATGTTTGATGTGCTATGGTATTACTGCAAAAACTACACTGTGTAGTTTTAACTGATAGTATATATATATATTTACTTCTAATCTATAATATGAAGCATGTTCAATAATGCAAAATTATGCATTCAAATCACCAGCAGTTCAGCACAACATTAAAAAACTCTAACAATCTTAAGTTTCATGAGAAAAATTATCTTGAATCGCATTTGATATATATCCAATATCTCCTGATAACATGTCAAATGCTCTATCATTAATCTACCAGATGCTAACCAACTAAGGACATTATTCTAATGTAATCAGAAGTTCTTCGTTTGAAATTGAAAACTTCAATTAACAGAAGCATTCAATGATTTGTCTTACACACTGTCTATATAACATATATAATATCTGTCTAGATATGCATAACATTATAAATATACACTCAGTGGTCACTGAATTATGATTCCCCCCCTCCATGTTATATCAGTGGAAGCTAACTTCGAAGCTAATGTGACTTCAAAAGTGTTTTATGAGAAATTGTGACTGAAATATCTCCGAAGTTAATTACAGTTTGAATAAGTATTATTTCAAATCATTTAATTCAATAGATGTCTATAAAGTGTTACTTCCCTGATTGGCCCGAGCATATTCGAGTGCTATATTTTTACCAGAATAAATTTACCCGATCGAACTCTGGAGAGAAGGGTTTTGACGCTGTTCAAAATATTTGCCCGTAAACTTTGTTTTTGTACACATATCGATTTTGTGACATAACAGATAAGTGGCGCGACTTGTAACATGTACGAAGTATAGTATATAGGTGCGTAATACAGTATTTGGATTTTAGTATTCTTCGATTATTGGTGTAAAAAGCTCTTTTTTTGGGTGGTAGAAAAAATAACTTCACGGGAGTTCTTTATCCTATATTGTTATTAATTTAAATTATTTTATTGGGGTTTATGTATTCATAATGGATTGCAACAGTGATTACGAAAAACGACATTGGACATATTAGTTAATCAGAAACTGAAACTAGTGATAGTGCCGATTCGGATCTATGTGAAGATGAATGTCTTTTATGATGATGAAAAATAATTCAATGATGTGAAATAAATATTAGGATTCAACTAAGTCAAACCACATCCAAGGACTAGTTTTCAAGGTAACTCTGGAATGAAGGTGACCTTTGACCCAAATGCTGACATTCTGCGATATTTTGAAACTTATTTTGATGGTGAATTAGTTGAAATGCCGACTACAGAAATGAATCGATACGCTATGCAATTCGAACGATCTCGTCTACTGTAATAAAAACCCCCTCAAGCAGCTGCTTACCACAGAGGTCTGACAGGAGCCTGTCAGTTTATATGCCATAGTAGAAGGTCTGTGAGGATGGCAAGCCCTCAGCAGAAAAACGACACAAACATCTATGACCTTACCCGGGGCTCGAACCCAGGTCCCTTAGATCAGTAGTCAAGCGCATCCACTACCATCATATTATTGTGGTCAGCAGTGGTATCTGACGAGTAAAAACGAAATACAAATATAGTTGATGGTCATTATGTTGCAAAGTGTAGTAAAGAAACCGGAATTTAGTCATTCCTGGACTAAAAAAATACAATTGAAATTCGATTCTTTGCAAAGATCATGTTTTATCGCAGATTTGTTTTACTGAAAAAGCACTTACATTTTGCGAATAATGAGGATTATGATCCGGAAAATCATCCTCAGCCAAAGCTGAATAAAATTTGGTCAATGTTTATGAAACTAAATGAGAAATTCAGAAACGTATACATTCCGGATAGGGATGCTTGTATAGATGAGTCTAATGCTTTATAAAGGAAGACTGAGTCGGATTCAGTAAAATCCACTCATAAGAGCAATATTTGGGATCACGACATATGTGTTACGTGAATCGAAAAGTGGATATATCTGGAACAGTTGATACCGAATACGGCAATCTATCCAGTTCATCACAAGTAGTCAGCAGTTTAATCAAATTATTGTTACATAAAGGTTATTGTGTTACCTAACTTTTACACATCTGCTCAGCTGGCTGACCTTTGATAACTCACGGAACCGATATTTATTATTACCTCGAGATATGAAAAAAAAAAACCGACGCCATTGCTTGCCAAAGGGATAAAATGATGGTAATGCATTGGAGAGATAAAAGGGATGTGAAATTATCAACTATCCATAATCCTGCCCTTGTGAACGTTGAGAAACGTGGTAAAACGAAAAAAATACCACAGGTTATTATCGATTACAACGGAACCATGGGTGGAGTCGACAGGGTAGATCAACATCTATAGAAAGATCCTATTCCACGATATCGCGGAAAGAAATATTAAAAAATATTCTGTCATCTATTGGAGCAAGCCATCTGGAACTCGTTTATCATATATGTAAAAGAAGTGGGCAAAAAAACTCGCAACATAGGATGGAGGTGATAGATAAAATCCACTTCGCCAAATGGGACGACACTTTCCATAAATAATACCAGCAACAGAAAAAAAGAACAATCCTACCAAACAGTGTGCAGTTTGTTCTCATAAAGATGAGCGTAATAAGAAGTTACAGCGCGAAAGCAGATATTACTGTAATGTTGGACTTTGTGCTGCGCACTATTTCCGGGTCTATCATACAAAAGTTTATTTCTACATGTTGTTATTTTTTGTCTTTATGATAATATTTGTTTATCCCAATAAATCAAACGATTATTCAGTAAGATTGTCTAATAATTTTTTTTAATTTCTATAAAACCACTCTTCATACCAATTACGTTGTCGTTGTACGTAATAAAAAGTAAATAAATACAATTATATTTCCACAAGAATGCATTTTATTTTAATTATTAGAGTAGGAAAAAACTTAATAAAAAACTCTGACATTATACGGTGTTTACTGCAAAAATACCCGACAGGAAAGTGGTTAATGTAATAGATGTATGTTTATAACGTATTATTCCAAATCATTTAATGCACTAGATGTACGTTAAAACATTTTTGTAAATAATTCTTTCCACACTTTTTCAATTTTCTAGAGACTTGTATAGTTGCCATTAAATATTCAAACTTCCACAACTCTAAATATAAAGCAAATATTATTGAAAATTGAGATTTAGATAAACTTGATTCAAATCTTTATTTCAGTCATGTTTTCTCATAAAACATTTATTTAAGAAGTTATAGAGCTTTGAAGTCAGTTTCCACTGACATAACACAGAGAGGGGAAGGGGGTTAATGATCACTGAGCAGGGCCGAACTTACGCATAAGCTAAGCTACAGGTTAGGTTCTCACGATTCTAAGGGCCTCAAAAATTTAATTTGAAGTTTACTGTTAAGAATTTTTTTTTATATTCAAATTAATCTATTGTACAAACACTGTTCATCTCAGTTTTACACAGTCATTATTGTATAGCAATATAATGTTTTCACCACATCAATTTCATATTTAGTTTTTAATGTTTCCTTTAATCAAAAAAAAATTTTGACTTTCGAAAAAAAATTTTGGGGGGTGGGGCTTCTTAAACTTGTAGTTTAGAGCCTCGAAAGGTCAAAGTCCGGCCCTGCTACTGAGTGTGTATAAACTGTTAATATAGAGAAGAATATTAACAGTTCGATAAGTCTGTATCATTTAAGTTTTTGTTTCTTTTAGGTTATAGCTGTATGCTTTAAAGCATACAATTTTAATAATAAATAGGAAACAATATTTCCGGTAAGTAGACAGATTGGGACATAGCTGATAAAAATTGGGTACATTAAGACTCTAAATCTATTTTTTTTATTGGATTTTATTGGCAAAAGAGGAAGGGTGGCAAAAAAAAAAAGAAAAAACACTATTAAAATTTGCAACAAATGATACTAACAATAAAAACAATAACACTAAATGAACAAATGACGTTTTAAAACCTCACATGATATTGCCAATTAAATAACAGTATCAAGTATAACAGTAATATGAGAGAAATAAAAGCACATTGAATTTGCAATTTGCAGCTGCATTTAGGCACACTGGATCAGTGCGACAGTATAAAGAGGCACTAGGCAAACAAGTTCAAGGAGAGAGAAGCTTCCTTGATCTAATTCACTCAAAGGAGAGAGTTTACTGAAAGATAAAGTGGTTCCCCAACTCAGTGCGAGAGGAGTTACTCATGACAAACCCAAAGTTTGCAATGTCACTAAAGAGAACACTTGATGTCACAGATAATAAACAGCCTGGATGCATGTCTCTCCTGCCATATAAGACATTACCAGTACTGATTCCAGAATCTGATTGAAAACATTTCTTCTACTATGCAGGTTTCTGGCTCAATGTTTCATGTGAACTGGTCCTAAACAACAGTGGTTAATCATGTAGCACTTGCTTGAGGAATTTTAATCATTATCAAACTAAGACAGAGGAGAAAAGAATTTCAATCCAATAATGCAGGAGGGCAATATTAAGAGTGACCCTCCAGACAAAGTAATAAATTATTGATGAAAGTGTGGCGAGAGAGAATCCACAATGTTTTGAAGCATTTGACTGTCGTGCTAGATATCTCAAAATGGGAGTGGCTCAGTCACTATCAAATAACAAAAAACTTACATTTTAAAAACATACACGTGCAAAATTAATGAGATGAAGTATGTTTAGTTTCCAAACAAGAGCTGCACATCTATTACATTGTACTTTTCGTGACCAAGTTGGTATAACTGCTGTTACCCCCCACCCCCACACACACACAGTAGGCTATACCTCTGCAGTATAACAATTGCTCATAAGACAGAAAAAAATTGTAACCAAATATTTGTTAGAGCATTTCAAGAAATTTTACTTGGCACACTGGTTTTATAAGTGGCATTCATTGTCTTTGACCATAGCATAAAATTCAGAACATGAAATGAATATTTCAAATTGTGTTGAATGCAAATTTTAGCTTTTCACAGTCAGTAATATTGTGAAAACAATAGTCATTCTATGGGAGCACTAAAGAAATTATTATTGTGTAGTGTAAATACAGACAAGAGTACCTTAGGAAGTTTTTTTTTTGTTTCTTACATAAAAATTCTGGATAAAATACTTGAAGCCCTATAATTTTGAAATTCCTTAAAATAAAAAATTTCAGGAGTAATTAAATTTTGAGTAGACAGTGTCAGTTAGCCATTTAAATTCTAAATGGCCACAACTGAAGAAAATACAAAACAAAATGCACAAAAAACATATACACAGTGATAATAATAATAATAAACACATGTACACATTGATAATAACTACATTGTCATTGCTGGTAATTTTGGAGTTCTGTTCATCGTTATAAATGCCTTCTTCAAAGATTTTCCTTCAGGAAGATTAATAACATTAACCTGTAAAATGTATCAAAGTCCCATTCAATTACATTCTTTGATTCATCTTTAGTGACATTTTGTGTTTAAAATACTGATTCAGGCTCAAGAAACTGACAATGTAGATCATAACTGGGAATCACAAGTTCATGCTAGAAATATTAATGGTGGTATTTTGAAGCTTATTTGATACTAGATTTGCTTGAATTTTTCCTACTTGCAAATTAATCTTTTACTAACATTTAAACATAAAATTTATTATACTGTTTTAAAGAACATTTAAAAAAGCATAATAATTGAGATAAATATTTTCATATAATTGCATTATGTTTCAAAAAATATTTCATAGCTTTTGAGCATTTTATACGTTATGTTTAGTAGCTGCAATACCATATGTTTTGCATAAAATGTTAAAAAGAGTTAAAAAACGGATCAAGTTTTCTGGGTTATAGTTTAATGATAGTAAAAAAAACGTTAATTCTCTTTAGAAAATGAAAGTATATTTTGAAGTCTGATTATTTTATCAATAAAACAGTGGTTTTCTTGCTCCCCAAAAAAACCTTACAATAAAGTAAATGCTTTTAACTTTAAAATATAAATGATAAATATGAAGTCATTAAAACAATTTTCAGTATAGTAAACAATTAAAACTTTATAGTAGTAGTAATTAAAATTTTCAGTAGTAGTAAACAATTAAAACTGTATAGATGCTGAAGTGTCATTATAGATTGTTCAAATTTTGTTTCAAACACAATGATACAGTATAATCTATTAGATTTCAACATATAATTCCCATAAACTCATCAAGAATACACTGAGAAATCAGAAAATTCTGTGCTTGAAAGCAGCTTCATGATGCTACCACTATTTTGGCATTTTATCTTTTTCTGACAGAAGCAAAGGTTTTCTTCCAATGCTTACTTCAGATTAACATACGAAACAAGCATCCCAAAACTAGATGCAACACTGATATTGCAAGAAGGAGCATAAATCTCTATCAACAACCAACAAATATTTACAACAGGACAGCTAAAACTTTTAAAGATAAGTGACACAGTTCTGAAGAAAATATCTGACATTTGTCTTAGGTCAAATTGAATATTAGAATGAAATAACTTCTCTTCACTGGTGAACCTTATGACAATTCGTATATTGTCAAGTTAATTACTATTACAATTGTATTCAGTAACAATGCATTGGGTACCAATTGTAAACAGCCACTCTGAAACATTTCAAAACAATCATTTTTATGGATTGTGTTCACACATACATAGGCTAACAAAGTGACAATAGTTTGCAAAATCTATCGTTAATATTTTGGTTCAAATCAACAAAATACATGAATAGACAATTTTTCGTATTGCCACTTTATTCCAATTTTTATATATCAAAACATTTAAAATGTAAAAGTTCTTACTCTAACAAGAAGACAAATTTTGATGCATTATTCTCAATGAATAAAAAACTTAATTTTATCGTGTCTAGATGATTGAAAATATATAAGTACTTGCACGAGGCACAGAATGGCAAGTTTAAAATTTGATACTGTGATGCTAAAATTAATAATTTATTAAACATCTTCTCTGTGTGATATCCATCCTACTCCAGTGATGGCAAACCACTGATGTATATCTCTGCATTACATACAGATTCACATTCAAATTAAATACAGGTATTACTTATAAAATACATTACTAATATATTTTTTTACAATTATGAATGTGCCACACAAAGCTATTTTAGTTTGTATGATAAAAACTGATGTCATTTAAAACATGTCTGCTATTATTGTGCTAACTCTATATTTCCATCACTACAAGTACATTCAAGATACCTTATAAATACAAAGATTTTTCAGCAGAAAGTTTGCATTGTCTTTTTTTAATAAGCATCAGATTTGAATTTGATCATTATTCTGCATTTTCTCCTTAGAAATTCTGCTTCCTTTAAAAAACATACCATCAAATGGATATTTTAGGGAAATCTGAAAGAACTGTGGAAAACAGTTGTTAGTGTAAATGTGTCAAAATCAAATTCATTGTTACTTTAATAAACAATTCAAAAAACATAAGGCCAAAAAAAAACATGTAAACAGGGAATTTTAAGGAAATTAAAACTCATGAACAATAAGCAGACTGTAAAATTAGGTAAAAAAGTGTGTTTCATAAATGAATTGTTTCCATTGTAAACTGTTTAAATATAGGTATCCCCATAAGTCAGCAAAAGAAGCATTTGAAAAAAGCAATTAAAAATTAAATAATATTTAATTTTTAAAATATTCTGAAAAAAAAAAATTCATCGCCGACACGGCGGGAATCGAACTCGCATCTTCGAATCCGTGGGTTCGATTCCCGCCGTGTCGGCGCTGAATTTTTTTCAGAATATTTTAACTAATGTTTGAAGTCTATCTCTACAGGTAATCTGTGTATTTACTACGGATCATTTTTTAATTTAATTTTTAATTACCATATTTCTAAAAGAAATATTTTGAACACATATTAACATATAGAAATAAATATCTACGAGATACAAGCCAGAAAATTTATGCATTATAATTTACACCATTAAATAAATACGAAAATTAAATGAAATTAAAATATGTACATATATAGATCTTTTGCTTTATTTTTCCATAACCAAACGCATGCGATTTTGTTTATATTTCCATTAGCATTTAACGTAGTTCAAATTTTAATAATTATCATCAATATGAATAAATCCATTTATTAAAAGTCTATTAGCATATATTGCATAAAATATGTATAAATTTAACATATGGACTATATCATGTACACATTGATAATAATTACATTGTCATTTCTAGTAATTTTGGAGTTCTGTGCATCGTTACAAGTGCCCTCTTTAAAGTAGCCCACTTAAAAGTACAAACTCTCTAGGAGAAATATGAAAATTTCCAAATTAATAGAATAATGTTTGCCACCAAATTGCATAAAGCCAACTTGATTGAGAATATGGTAACTACTCATCAGTCTCATGTTTACAGGATATCTCCTATGATACTCTATATTGAATGACTAATCACTTAACTGTGACACATTATTATGCACTTAAATGCATAATAATGTGTTTATACATTTAAATGGCAATATGATTAATATAGCCATTTAAATGCATAAAACTCTAAAAAATTATTTATATCAAGGCTATATTCTTTGGGCCAACGAAAATTGGAATAAATAAATAATATATAAGTGTAATAGTAAAAGAAAGATTCAAACTACTTATAAATGTATTAGTAACCAATTAGAGATTTGGACTGGCTTTTTTAGTTGATACAGCCATCAAGCCGACTCTTTCAGCTGAGCTAGTCTAAAGTTAGTTATCACCTTGCTATAATATGATGGCACTTTATTAAAAGTTGGACTATACCTTGATTGTAGCCATGTAAACAGGTTAGAGCTTGCTATTACTTAACATTTCATTGAACATTTTAAGGGTAAACTTTCTTTGGACAATGCCACAGGGTCGAGCCACAAAGACTGACCTTGACCCCAAAGGGTTGGTAGATCCCCAGGCAGACAAGGTTCTAACCAAGAATTATGGTTATTGTCACAGTTAAGTGATTAGTCATCATTCAATATAGAGCAGCACAGGATATCCTGTAAACATCGGACTGATTAAAAAATAACTTAAAATTCTTTGTCGTTGAGCAATAAAATTTTGAAGTTTGAGTTTTCTCCTAAAAACTTTTAACACGCAAATAGTTTGAAGGATAAACTTTAAAATTTTATTGCTTACCGACAGAGAATTTTAAGTTATTTTTCATTAATTTTTTTAGCAAGAAGGTCCTTTTAATTATGGGACTGATGAATAATTTGCTGAAAAAACTGAGTTTTACCCTGATGGGATTCAGACCCACATCTTCTAAATACTTGTCAGGTGTTCTAACCACTAAACTCTTTCTCAGCTAACTGACTTTTTGTTTCCCTTGTGGCACCATCTATATCAGAAACAGACAATCAAGTTGTCTCAATGGTGGTGGAATAAAATAGATAGTTATTCATGCTCGACATTATATTAGTAATTCAATTATTTCACCACACAATATTGGCAATTTGGTTGTCCATTCCCGACATAGAAGGTGCCGTGAGTGAAAAAAAAAATCGACAAGGTTAGTCACAATTAGCTGAAAAAGCATTAGCTGCTAATAGTTTTAATAGTTAGAATACATGACAAGTATTCAGGAGACATGGGTTTGAGTTCTGCTTCGGGCATAACTCAATGTTTTTTTAGCTAACTATTCATGACTAGCATCAGTTTGTATATTTTATAAGATTTCTGGCATCTCAAATGAAAACTGAAGCATGCTTCTTTTACTCCTTATTTATGGTTTAGTGCATTTTTTTACGATTATATCATGTGACAATGGGTTGGGTTGTTTTACCTCTAATAAGCACTTTTTTGCAACAATGGATTATATAACCATATTATATATATATGGTTAGTATCAGGAGTTAATGGCTCACAAGGACCCCTAAAATTGAGGGAGGGGACCCACTGGAATAGCTGTTGGGAGACAGATGGTAGCTTTCCATCAAGGCCATCTAGTATGTTCTTTAACGTGCACGATATAGCTCTCCCGCACACAGGGGTCATGGCTTAACGTTCCATCTGACAGCCTTTCCAAGCCCATTGGTGTCCCCTACTGACCATGGGTAGGGCAGGGAGTTTTGCAGAGATAAATATCAACACTGGCCAAGCTGGGACTCGAACCTGGGAACTGCAGAATATGAGCTGGCATGCTACCAACTGAGCCACCCCCACCTCCATGTGACAATAAAATTAATAATTATGCAAAATTAGGGTTCCCATTTTTTCAGAAATGAAAACTATGACATTTCAGTTAGTGTTTCAAATTTAGTTTACTGAAAACAGGATGTATCATAACCATGGCCAAAAAATATTTTCTACAAAGCTCTTTATAGAAGCGTTATATAAGCGCCAGCTGTTTTAATTCAAAATATTCTCTCCTTTTACCTATCTTCCTATTACTTTTCACTCGTCATTTGTCGGTTTGAGTGTGTGTTGAAACAGTTGTTCGACAGACACACAAACAAGAATATCTTTCGAACACATGGGATAAATTTAATGATTTATGGTTAAATGAAAGATTGTGATGTAGGGAGTGACATAAAATATAAGAATTCCTCCATGCTCTTTTCCCCTAAAAAAGGGGAAATATAAAAATCATTGTTCCGCTACATCTTCAGAAGAGCTGAAATAAGGAGATATGCATAAAATGAAAGCTACTGACATGGGGAGTGTCACAGGATTTTAAAAATTCCTCCTCATCCCTTCTTACCCCCCCCCAAAAGGGGAAAATATGTGAAGGGTTGTTCTATTATATCTTTCAAATGGAAGAGCCGAACATAACCAGTTGTGTGTCAAATGAAAACTTATGACGTGGAGAGTGTTATGAGCTAGATTAATATATCCTCTTGCTTTCTTCCCCCTAAAAAGGGGAAATGTGAAAGCTAGTCTATCTTCTTTTTAGGGCACAAAAAAAGATACATTTTAAATTTATCTACAGATTTTGACTTTACCTCATAATTTCCTAAATACTTGGCTATCCAGCTCCAAATTTCATACACTAGGTTTTTCCTGCACAATTCCATGTTGTGTTAAAAATTCAAGTCCCTATCTATAATTGAACCTGATTGGCAACTCAGACACTTTCTGTCCCCATTTTTAAAGCCTTTCGGTTGATAATTTTAATTCAACACCCCCCCCCCCACACACGTGTGTTATGTGTGTACATAAACACACTAATTTCCAAAATGCTTGACTTCCTGATCTAAATTTTTATCCTATGGGCTTCCCCTTGGCTGTTCTGTGCTGTATTGAAAATTCACATCTCTAGTTTCTGATAGTACAAAGTTCAAGTTCAAAACCTTTTTATTTTTCCACTTGAAGGTACCGGTGAATTTCAAATTGGATTTTGCTAGTATGATATCTGTAGTAGGGAAAAACAGGACTTTTTCTTAATATCAATCATAGTAATTATTACAACTAGCCTAAGACCTCATAAAATTACAAAATGGAAAAAATAAAGTATCAAATCTTATTTTTCAGCTAAAAGGATTTTATTCAATTAAAGTAGAAAGAGTTGTAGTAGAATCAGTTGAAATTATAACAAATGAGGTGTTTTTACCAAATTTTTAAAAATGTTTTGGGATATACGCTATTCCTGTGACTGCCAAAGGATTATGCAGTGATCTGTAATAACTCTTGTGTTTTAAAAAACAGGGCATATTAATATTCCGGAAACATATTTCAAGGACATCAAAACATATATAGAAAATATGGAATTGCTTATATTTACATTAATTTCAGTAATGTTGTACTCTTACTATGCAATACAATCTATCTCACAAAACTTTCATGAAATGGAAAACTCTATATTATATCTGTTTACTAATTGCTAAAATTATAAGTGAAGAAATTTAAAAAATTAATTAAATCTTTGCTATTAAAAGTAATAATATGTTTCAATTATTTGCTGTTGCATTTGGCTAGCTCATTTTATGCTACTGTACTACTAAACTAATTCACTACTGTTATTAACATTTTTACATTTTCCTTCACTGTTAAAAATATAACGCCGCTTAAGCATTAAGAGCAACTTCAATATAATGTGCATACAAACATGATATCTTTTCATAAACAGGTTCTTTGAGTGTTGTTATTTCTGAAGTAGACCAATAGATTTACTGAATAATTGAACTTAAATAGCAAATTTTTAAAAATAACTCTTTTACTTTGCTAGGTCTACATTTGCCATATTGTGTTTGTATTATTTAAAATATTTTAGTGTAACCTGAGTTGCACCATATTTCAAGGAGCTATTTTATAGTCACCATATTTACACTGATATGCCAGTTTATTAAGTAAATCACCCCTTATGTGACCATGCCATGCAGTATAAATCAGGAAGACCAGTTCTTCGAGCATCAGTTAGAGCTGGATTGAGGGTAAGAATGGGCAAAATGAACGACCTGAGTGACTTTGAACATGGCATGATAGTTGGTGCTATGGTGCCGGTTATAGTATCTCCCAAACAGCCATCCTCATGGGCGTTTCTTGCACAACCGTTTCAAGGGTTTACCAAGAATGTGCAAAAAGCTAAAAACTACATGATAGGTGATCCTGTGGACAAAAACAGCTTATGTATCAGAGATGTTAAAGGAGATTGGCGAAAATCATGAAAGCGAACAGATGGAACACAACCAAGAAAATTACAGCAGAAATAAACACTGGTGTGCAGAAGGTCATCTACAAATGCACCAAATATTGAACCTTGTCACAAACGGGCTACAACAACCACTGACCATGTTGAGTGCCGATGTTGTCAGCAAGAACACAAAGGTGCACTCCAGTGGGAGCAGGAACATCGACACTAAATTGTTGAGGATTGGAAAAATGTACCTTGGTCGGAAGAAACAAGGTTCCTTTGCATCATGCTGATGGATCAGAATTTGGTGCAAGCAAACAAGAAGCAATTAAACCATCATTATCTGGTGTTAACAGTACAGGCCAATGGTGGTATTGTGGTGGTGTGGGGAGTGTTTTACTGGCAAACATTAGGCCCCATAATACCCATCAAAGGGCATCTGAACACCATGAAGTATTTGAGCATCGTTGTTGGACAAGTTCATCCCTTCGTGGCTACAGTTTATCCTCGCTTGGATGGACATGTTCAACATGAACTCACAATGCACATATCATCACGAAATGGTTCCAGGAACATGCCTAGGGGTTTCCCTTGTTTCATTAGCCTACATGGTCCCCCGACCTACACCCTATGGATCATCTTTGGGATGAGGTGGTAAGAACTATTCTTAGCAAGACTGTGCCACAGTTTGATTTGCAGGAACTGTGCAACAAAATCATTTCGGCATGGTACAACATTCCTGCACAATGCATCAAGCATCTTGTAAATTCCATGCCCTGACGAATTTGGGCTGCATAAGAAGAATATGATAGATTACAAGGCCAAAGGAGGAGCAACATGCCACTAGGAAGGTGTACTTAATAAACAGGCACATCTTAGTGTTCATCAGGCACATCAGGTTGCTATCAATGTAAAATATGAAGAGTCTGAGAAATCTACATATACCTTCACTATGCCCCTTCATTACATTATATTAAGCAGCCTAAGAGAAATGGTACCTTTACTGTACAGCTGGTAAAATAAAAGATATTACAGTATTCATTTTTTATTTGATAGCTATGTTTATTGTTCTGTTTCTATGAGTGACACAACTGAGATCTGAAAGATGCACCCTACCTGAATGATATATATATTACTTCACACATTTTAACTATATCAAGATTTAGAAATTTTATGTAGCATGGATAATCCTGAGCAGAGGTCATCGCAGGCACCTGAACTCTTTCTCCTACTGGCATCGTCAAATTCTACATTGGAGGAAGTCTTCCAGTGTAGATGGCTTCAGCCATTAGAGGTAGGTTGGGTTGTTTTACCTCTGAGTGGTACTTTTTTTACACACAATGGACTAAATGGCCAGGTCACAAGGACCCCAAAGGCTCAATGAAGGTTGGGGAAGGGGACACACTGAAACAGCTGTTGGGAGGCAGATGGTAGCCTCCGGTTAAGGCCATCGAAGCGTGTTCTTTAGCGTGCACAGGTTATGGCTCTCCTACAGACAGGGCCACGCTTAATGTCCCATCTGATGGACGACGGCCTTTTCAAGCCCTTCGCTGTCCCCTACTGACTATAGGCAGGATGGGGAGTTTTGTGGAGAGAAATCTCAATGCTGACCCACCTGGGACTTGAACCTGGGAACTGTAGATTATGAGCCTGGTGTGCTACGACTGAGCCACCCCCGTCCCTTTAGAAGTGGGGGAATGGGTCTTTGTCCCATGCTTGTGATTAGAGGGCTGTTTGATATTGTTGGCATTCCCTCTCTCAATAAACATAGTTTCTTTAAACATCCCACTAACCATTTTCTCTCCATAGGTAGTTGGAATATGAGGACTCTGTACATAGCTTTTTCTCTTGATGTCCTCACACATGAATTCCACCGTTAGAATTTAGATATTCTCGGCCTGCAAGAGACCAGATGAACAGATAAAGGTCAGATTCTTAAAATAATCTTAAATTTCTCTTTTCAGGGAGGGAAGACAATAAACATCACCAAGGCGTGGGTCTGCTTCTCAGCAGACACGCTAGTGATGCCCTTCTAGGATATGAGTGCATTAATGAAAGGTTACTTACAGCAAAATTTCAGACAAGCGTTAAAGACTTGAATGTTATCTGCTGTTATACCCCCACTGAGGATGCGAATGAGGTTAAGAAGGATAGGTTTTACAGACAACTTCAGGATATTTTGAATTCTGTCAAGAAAGGAGATACTACCCTTGTTCTAGGTGACTTAAATGCCAAAGTTGGTACTGGCTCCGACCTTTGGGGAGGAGTGATGGTAGCTGCAATGGGCAACATCTCCTACAGTTAAGTAAACTAAATGGTTTCAGAATAACTAACACTTATTACAAGCACCACAACATATATAAGTACACATGGGTTTCACCAGATGGGCTGCATAAGAATATGATAGATTACATATTAATTAACAGCAAATGGGCTAGTTCGGATGGGATACCAGATCATATAGGAGAGCTGAAATTGGATCTGACCATTACCTTGTTAAAAGTGTCTTGCAACTTACACTTAAAAAGTGTTGTGCTAGGGTTAAAAATTTTACCTATAATACTGAAGCTCTGAAAGACCCAGTTATAGCTAAAGCTTACCGTGATAGGTTACTTAGTCATTATGACAGTCATGGTTTGCTTACTACTGAAGTGGAGGAAAAATGGGACCATTTTAAACAGGCTTTTTTTTTGGAACTTTACTCTATTAGGAAAAAAGGAGCAGAGGAGATTGAATTATTTGAGTGATAAGGCACTTGAGCTTATTTTAGAAAGAAAGAACTGCAGGAATGTCCTTAATCAATACCCTACTAGTCCTAATAGAAAGCATTACAGAGAGCTTAATAAATGTGTAAAGAATCAGTTAGCTGCTGATAAGAATCTTTGGCTTGATGGCTTGGCTGACAAAGCTGAGGAAGCAGTTAGACAGCACAATAGCAGAGAGCTGTACCATATAATTAAGGACATAAAAGGTGAGGATTCCGTCATGGCTAGGTGGAATGAGCATTTCAGTGACGTTCAAAACAATGTGGTTAGTTCTACTCTCATTGTTTGTAATGATGATATATGCACATAATGATGATAGATGCTGGCTTTAATGTTGGCCCTCTATCAGAGTCTGAAATTATTTTGGCTATTTCTGAACTTAAACTACATAAATCCCCAGGAGTAGATGAAATTACTACGGAAATGCTTTGAGCTGGGAATGTTTCGGTTACAACGTGGATGATTGAAATTTTGAATACCTTTTATGATAAAGGCATGGTTCCTAAGGATTTTACCAGAACTATTATTATCCCTATTTTTAAAAAATGTGATAACTATAGGGGTATCAGCCTACTTTCTTGTTCCAGGTAGTAAAGTTCTTTGCATGATTGTACTTAATACAATTAAGAATCTGGTTAACAGTCATTTGCATGATGAGCAACGTGGATTCAAAAGTAGTAGGTGATACAGTAGGGGATCAGATATTTTCACTCAGGCAGATTCTTGAGAAATGTTTAGTGTTTAAGAAACCTTTAGTTGCTAGTTTTGTTGATTTCAGAAAGGCTTTCGATTCTGTTGATCGTCCTAATTTGTGGTTGATTGTGAGATCCTATGGCATACCAGACAAGTTAGTTAACATAATGAAAACTCTCTATAAAAATACTGAGTCATGTGTGAGAGTTGGTAAGGCTTTTAGAAATTGGTTTGCTAAAATCTGGTGTTCGACAAGGGTGCATTTTATCCCCTTTTCTCTTTAGTTTGGTTATTGATTATGCTATGCGAAATTATTTGCATAATCAAAATTTCTGATTTAGATTATGCAGATGGTAATTGTTAATTTGGCCTTGTTGGATAATGATTTTGATGAGATGAATTCTTTCATTAGGGCTGTTGATGCGACTGGTAATAAAGTTGGTTTGGTGATAAACAGAGGGAAAACTAAAGTGATGAAAATTTGTTAGTTAGTTGGTGCTTCAGTCACTCTGAAAGGTTGCACCCTTCAGCAAATGTCTCAATTTAATTATCTTGGGAGTTATGCAACAGATACTAGTGATGTGCGGCATGAGATTAACAGGCGAATAGGGATTGCCTCTTGGGCTTTTAGGTATCTATGGAGAGTGTGGAGAAATATGCGTATACACCTAAACAATAAAAATTATACTGTATAATAATTTGGTTCTTTCTAGAGTTAGTTATGGTAGTGAAACTTGGACACTTTGGAAACAAGATAACAGGAAACTAGATGCTTAAGCAGTATGTTGGGCATTAGGTGGCTCAGCTTTGTAACTAATGATGAGGTTAGGCAAAGGAGTCTGCAACCTCCTTTAAGCAGCATATTGTGCAGAGAGAGACTCCGTTGGTTTGGCCATGTTGCCCGTATGAATAATTATAGATTGGCAAATAGGGTTATGAACAGTGTGCCTAAAGACCTCAGAAAGAAAGGGAGACCTAGGATGCAGTGGGCAGATAATGTGAAACAGGACCTTGTTAGAATTGGTGTGCAGTGGAGAGGTGCAGCAGATATAGCTCAGGACAGATATGCTTGGAGAACTAAATTGCATGGTCTGGTTTGACCTCCGTAGCCCATGGCTGCTTGAGGATGATGATGATAATTGAAAATTCACATCTCTAATTTCTGACAGTACTCAAGTTCCAAGTTTAAAACTACTCTTATTTCCACTTGAAGATACCAGTGAAACTGATCTTTATAGCTTTTTGGTCAATAATCTTAATTTAACTCCCCCCCCCCCCCCGCAAAGACACACACACATACACACTAATTTCCCAAATACTTGATTGCATCAGAAGTTTCTTTTACTAACTCTTAAAAAGGGAGTCCCTTAAATGTGTTTCATATCATTGTATGCTAAAACTAATAGGAACATAAAAAATATAATAGAGAGACTGCTTGTTAGTATGTTGAGTGAAGCTACTAATTATAAGCAATTTCATGAATACAACTGTAATCAAATCATGAGAATAATTCAGTACAACTGACTACTGTTCTTCGATTCTCTTAGATTTTGAACTTTACTTAAACCTTATTGGAAAACTTTATATTTGCATTGTTCAAAGGACAACAAGAATGGAAATTTTTCATTTGATATGGGTTAAAATTTTTGGCATTTACAAGTCTGACAGTTGTTTAAGAACTCGCTTAAGAACAATTCACTTTTTTGTAAACAGTCTTTTCTGATATAATACTTGTTTTCACTACGTGATTTGGATATAACATAACGTAATGCAAATGTTAGGGACCATTCTTCCTTACAATGCGAGTCTGTTCTGGATATATTGTGATTGACAACTTGAAATATGTTTTTTTTTTGCTCAAGCAGCTGTCTTTCCTTTTTATGGTGAATGTTAAAAATTTTTAAAAATGTTTTAAGTTAAATGTTTTTTTTTTTAAGGCAAACTGATTGCTTTTTTGTGAAATGGTTAAAATGCATTGGATCATACACTCATTTTCATAATTATTAAAATGGGTTTGTATCCATTCAGTGGTAAAGTATCACAGGAGAGATGTCCTATAGACATGGAACACATGAAATGAGAAGGTGGGAAAAAATGTTTTGCAGCGAGTGGGATTTAAACCCACATCTTCCATTAACCAGCTGGGTATGCTAACCATTACACCACATCGGCTAACGTTTTCTTCTTCAGCTTGTGTGACATAAACTTTCCTGCATTTTTTTATTCACACAGTGGCGCCATCTATTGGGAAGTGAGAAACTACATTATCTCTTAGAGATGGAATTCAATATTTGTCACTCATGCTCATTATAATTAATTCAGTGGTAAGGTATCACAGTAGAATTTTTTTTCAGCTTATTATTTCACGTGTACCATGTTTAGAGGATATCTGTGATATTTTACTACTGAATTATTGATATAACGCCATGAGAATGAGCGACAAATATTTAATTCCATCTGTAAGAGACAACATAGTTGGCCATTTCCCGATAGATGGCGCCACTATGCGAATCAAATAAAAAAAAAACATTGGGGAAAAGTTTATACGTCACACAAACTGAAGAAGAAACGTTTGCCGATGATGGTGTAATGTTAGCATACCCGGCTGGTTACTGGGAGATGTGGGTTCAAATCCCACTCAAGGCAAAACCAATTTTTTTCAGCTTATCATTTCATGGGTTCATAAGCCTTTTTTCACAATTCCCCTCCCCCACCCCCCATCTCCTATTCTTTCACTACCACCTCTCTTATCAAGATGAACAGTTGTATAATAGCAGCACATGGGAAATTAATTTTTTTCCTTAGTTTATGTTAATATTAAGTAATTGCTATGTTTGGACCTTTTTTCTTAAAAAATGGATTTTTGAAGAAAACTCATTATAGCAGAAATGATTGCAAACAGTAATTCCCAAGCACAGTGTTACCAACTAGGGTTCTGTGGCATTCATAAAATAAAGAGTTCAATGCAGATTTCATGGTCATTTAAAATTATATGAAATTACTTACAAATTTTTCTTATATTTCAAAAAAAATTCTTAAATGGAACAATTACAATAAGCTAGCAAGATACAACTCATAATTCTGTATTACAAATGTGATAGTTAACATATTTTTACATTATAATTCAGTGAGATGGGAGGAGAGAGAGGAACTGTTGGAATTCTGCAGAATTTCATAATTAGAGGGTTCATCAATCAAATAAAGTTACCACTGTTCTAGTAAATAACATATTGTTTTATATAAATCTTAAAGCTGGAAGAACTACAGTGGAATCGCATCATACACACATTTAACTTATGCAAATTCAACTATACCTGCTCGGCAAAAAAAGAAAAATAACAATTTAATGTGAGCTATTCTGCCTGCCATTACACTGTATCAGAGCCCTGGAGTGAGTGTGAGATGTGATTCTGCTGCTCCCTAAGTCTGTCTTCTTCCCATGTGCTGAATACAGTGCGAGCATCTCAGCATGTTGAGTGTGACTCTGGTGTTTATGTATTTTTATAGAACATGGCCCCTAAACACAAGCCAACTGCATCTTCTGGTGTTCAACCAAGAAACATAGATCTGTTCTAATGCTGGATGAAAAACTTGCTGTGATAAACTTAATGAGAGATGGTAGTATGTCTCCAATATAGCATGTGAATATGACCATAACAAATGTAGCATCGGTGCCACCAAGACTCGGGTGAGAGAGAAATTCGTCAATAAACTGCTAAGGTGATAAGCCAAGTGCATGTTACTTTTTTACTGAAGACTGAAAAGGCATTAAACATATGGCTAGAAGACACAAACCCATAAACGTGTATCTATCAATGGCAATCCTTTGCAAAAAATTCTACCTCCAGGTTCAAACCTCCTGCTAAAGAGGAACAGCCTTCTGATGAGAAATAATTCAAAACAGTTTTAGAAACTGTTTCAAACCTCAAAAAGTTTTTATTTATTATTTCATTTTTCTTTCTCCCTCTCTCTAATGCAATTAAAAATACTGTGACATTATATTTTTCATATGTACTCTTTAAAATAAATAAATAAATACCCCCTCAAGCAGCTGCTTGCCACAGAGGTCTAACAGGAGTCTGTCAGTTTATATGACTCAGTAGGAGATCTGAGAGGATGGCAGGACCTCAGCAGAAAAACAACACACATCCATGCCTAATCCGGGGCTCGAACCCCAGGTCCTTAGATCAGTAGCCAAGCGTGCTAACCACTCGGCCACGGGACGGTACTCTTTATTATACATTTATTCATATTACTATAATAAGGGTATATATACAAAACCAAGCATACTGTACTTTATGCTGATTTAAGGAGTTTTCAAGGGTAATTTTGACTATATGAGATTTTCACTTTAAGCGCTGACTTAAAACCTAACCCCCGCATGAGATGTGATTCCACTGTACTTACTGCAGGTGTATGAAAACCATAGAAATAGAACATCAAATGTTAAAGATAAAATAGTTGAAGTTAAAAATGACAGAGAAATAAAAAAAAGGCCTAGCAGAATTCAGGTCTTAGAAAGTTTACACGTTTTTCACAGAAACTTGAGGAACTCAGATGTCATAGTCAGTATAATGCTAAGCTTGTAACCTGGGGTGTGTTGAGTTCATACCAATCTTTTATAACTCTGTTTTTCCCTATTTTTTCACACTCTCATTAGTTGATAAGGAAAGGTTTGTAAAAGTTACCAATGTCTAGCAAGATGTTAAATAATGGTCCCATTGTTGTTAAAAAAAAAAAACCTGTGATTATAAATTATTGCCTTTGGTAAAATGCCATGTGCATTTCTTCAAAAATCTTAATTTAGAAAAAGGAGACATAAGTGTTATATGAGAATTAGTTTTTACTGTGTTTGTTATTGCTGGGTGACAGCTCTAATAGATTATGACTGTGAATGAGATTGAAGCTGGTTGTTAGAATTCCAATAGTTTTCTTCATATGGATTTTGTTCCCAGATTCTTGATAAGACAAGGACACCAGGAACAAAACTAAATCATCAAGGGCCCAGTGAAAAATATTCGAATGGGTCCTAGAATATCATGATGCATAAATCATTAATTGAGCCTGGCATCTGGATGGGGCCCCATCCGTGCAAGGCCCCAGTGTTTTGCACCACCTGCACTGTTGGTAGTTTTGCTCCTGAAGGACATAGTTGTTGAAGGCTGTAGAAGAAGCAGTTGAAATATATATATATATTGTATAAAATTGTGAAAATCATACTAAGCAAATTGCTTAAAGAAAATTACTGCAATGTTGACAAAAAATATAACTGGTTTATACATACTTTTTGTACATAAATTTTTAATTAATAAAACACAGAGAGAGAGAGAGTACAAGATGTGAAAATAGCTGAATAAATGTGTTTCATTTGAAATCTGTTTTTTGGCAACCCCATAATTCTTTTTAAATAACCATAAACTATAGCAGAAAGAAAAGAATTACAATATATATATAAAAAACACTATTCAGTTGCACCTACACAATTATACCTATTGGATGTTTGAGGTGGCATATTTTTGAAGAGTGACACATTGTGGATTTGTTAAGGTATATTTTACTGACTTAGCATTGAGGACTGAATTTATAATGAAAATCTACTTTCTACCCAATGTTGCAGCTGCACTATGAATAATTTTAATTTTATCTATTTTAATTGTTCCAAGTCGGTTAAGTGTGCCTTCATTTTCACTATCCTGTTTATATCAAAATTCTCCTCATTCTTATGTATACTTAAACACATTTCAATTTCACATTTCTTAAAAGCTAAAAAAAGGGATATACTGCTAAAAGCAGCTTAGAGTTTTGGCACTATTCAACCAAATATTAAACTGCCAGAAGTTGAATTTTTGAGTTTCCTGATCTTTTCTAGCAGATATATCAAATTTTAAATTTTTTTTTTAAACAGTACAGTTAATACATCAAAATTAAATTTAGTTAATACATTCATAGACAAAAAAATTACAACACTCATAAAGGATGAATACTGTGATGCCAAATCATTACCACACACATAGTATCAGAGGTCCTATGTAAATGATTCCAGTGGCAGCATAACATCACATGGTACTGGAAATAGAGATGGCACTGCCAGTCCTGAGACCCAAATAAAAGCCACTGTAGCAGATAGCAGGTAAGTCACTGAAAGTGAAACAGTGAATGTGGACAGGTACCACTTCATGTTGCTATGGCTCAGGTCCCCACTGATGGTACCACACCATGAGAAGATTACTTTATTTGCTGGCAAGCAATCTCCGGCCCCTGTGCAACATCTACAGCAATCCACTGCAATGCATGCACCAGTGTCCATCCAACGATGTTTGAATGAAGCTGAATTACAGGCATAGTATTTCCTGTGTATGTTTCCTCTGACTACTAATCATTGCCAGGCACATTATGTGTGGTGTACTGAATGTTGCCATGGCAGGGGGAATGGCACCATATTGTTTTCTTGGATGAGCCAACTTCTGTTTGGATGCAGATGATGATTGCATCAGGGTTTGGCATCGCCTCAGCCAGCGGCAGGATCCAGCACATATCCAGGAGCACCACAGTGCCCGCACACCCGGCGTTCCAGTTTGGTGCCATCAGTTATGAATCCAAAACACCTTTAGTGTTTGTCCACTTTGACAACTCAACGATATGTCAATGACATTCTGGTGCCCCATTATTTAACTTTCTTGCAGATATCCCCCTTGTGCCATTTTTCAGCAAGACAATCAGTTGTCCAACAGTGCCTATGGGATGTCAACACCCTAACTTGGCCCATTATGTCCTTGGATTTCTCCCCTATAGAGCATATATTGGCTGTGCTGGGTCAACATCTCTGACTGCATCCACAACCAGCACACACACTGGACACCCTGCATCTCCATTTGATGGAAAAATGGCAGAAAATGCCTCAGGACATTATTAGGGACCTGTATGCATTGATGCCTCGATGTCTGGCTGCATGTATTACTGCCAATGGGGGTCATGGCATATACTGAGAGCCATAATGGGGTCCCCTAAACACCCCTTAATATGCATGCTAATCAGGGCAGGCTCAAATAGGTAAATGAGGTAAGCAGCACATCGGAGTGCTTTCTCCAAAGGGTGCCTTCGACAATTTGATTCCTGTAAAAAAAAGTCTTAAAAATGGTGCTGAAATAGGATTTTGCATAGGATGCAAGCACAAATATATCTTGCTCGAGCTGGTCCTGATTCTGGTGATTGTGTGATTAACCATTACTACCTTGTAGCATGCTCCAACACTCTGCTCAGTTTCACTGAGGTTCAAGGCTTGCTTCATGGTGTTGCAATTTTTGTGTCCATGAGTGTATATACATTAGAAATCAATTTACAGTAAACTCCTGATCATCTGGTATTTATGGGGAATGGGTTATGAGTTAGATGAATCTGCTGCTTACACAAGAAATATTTTTATAGAAACCAAATATAGTAGCTACAATCTTGTTGATAAACCTTAGTTAAAATAAAAATGCAGTTAAAACAATGGTAATAAAAATGAAATATAATGCCATTAATACAAATGTAAATATCTAATATATAATTTTTTTGAAATATATTTTCACACTTAATCAATATTGAAGCCATTCTTCAGATAATGCATACTGCTCCGTTACTTTTAACCTTCTCGTAAAAACCTTTGACTTTTCTAGTCAAAGTTATTAGCATTAGTCCTGAGATGCATGCACCTTCTGACCACTTTAACAAGAACCATTCATATAACACACCATCCAAGTCTTCAAGCTTAGGGGCGGGGGTGGCTCAGTCGGTAGCGCGCCAGGCTCCTAATCTATAGTTCCCAGGTTCTAGTCCCAGCTGGGTCAGCATTGAGATTTATCTCCGGAAAATTCCCCGCTCTGCCCACAGTCAGTAGGGGACACTGATGGGCTTGGAAAGGCCGCCGTCCGTCGATGGGACGTTAAGCCGTGGTCCCGTGTGCGGAAAGCCATACCCTGTGCACGTTAAAGAACACGCTGGATGGCCTTGACGGGAGGCTACCATCTGTCTCCCAACAGCTGTTCCAGTGGGTCCCCTCCCCCAACCTTCTCTGAGCCTTCAGGGTCCATGTGACCTGGCCATTTAACCCATGGTGTGCAAAAAAGTGCTGCTCAGAGGTAAAACAACCCAACCCAACTTCAAGCTTAGGGGTATAAAGTGTACGACACAATTCTACACTTTTATCACTGTCGAATTTCATACAGAATTTTTGAAGCTTTCCATTTTGCACCTTAATGTCATAGATCATTGATAAACTAACACTGAATTCCTGGATAAGCACATTGTGGTTTTTCACCCTTTTAAAGTCTTTTGCACATTTCAATTTTTTGTTTCAAAGTCAAATCAACACGTTTTGCTTTTAGCCCTTGTATGGTATTCTTCTTTGACAGCATTACAAATTGAGGGTGAAAGATTTCCAATAAACAGAACAACGTGTTCACAAATTCAACCACCTACAGCTTTAATGGCCACAATGGATGTAGCATGCATAGTGAGTAATAGTGTAAATGTAACAATGTGTGAACATTGTTACATTAGTGGCATCCAGGAAAACTACCACATGCACTGAATTTTGGCGTACCAAGTAAAAATGTTCTATTTAATATTTATGCTGGATGCATGAGAATTCCAGATGCCTGAGTACCAGACAACTGGAAATTTA
Organism: Ryuthela nishihirai; assembly: GCA_038380435.1. Lineage (NCBI taxonomy): Eukaryota > Metazoa > Arthropoda > Arachnida > Araneae > Heptathelidae > Ryuthela > Ryuthela nishihirai. The sequence goes on along the minus strand of JAWZYU010000020.1, from coordinate 10,009,102 downwards.
TTGTACTATGATATATATTTTATAAGCCTTTATATTACACATATGGAGGCACATCCAGATGCAAGGCTGAATTAATGATTTATGCATTGTAATATTCGAGTAGGTTCCTATATGATTGTGGCCCACCCAAATATTCTGCACCAGGACTCATGATGAATTAGTTTTGCCATTGTTGGTAAAGAATCACAAAGTCTTATATGCCTTAGAGACCTATTGTTATTATTATTATTACCCCAAAACATTTATTTTGTGAAATAAAATATAAAAAGTTTTTTGGGGCAGAAAAATGCCTTGTAATAACTGGGTATTAATATATCGAGAGCTTGATGCATTATTAATGACCAGAAGAATAAATATCTGTCATTGGCTGAAGTCTCTCGAAAGGGGAGCACAAAACTTTACAAAAATACTAATATTTTAACTTTCCTCTTTTTATGATGTGATAAATTAACAGTAATTAAAAATATAACTAGATCTATTGCCATTTTTGTCTAGTTATATTTTGAACTGAAATATACTTTCTAAGGAGGTAAGTCCAAATAATTATGCCAAAATATTATACTGATAATGAATTGTATCTGTAAAGTTCTAAAGTTTTGCTTGCTATGGATTTTTATGAGGAATTCTATTGAAACAAAGGGTTTTGTGATGATCAAAGTAGGGTCTCTGACAAACTGAAATCGAATTTCATATTCACAAACATGACAATTTTACTTTTGTCAACAGAAAACAAACAAATCTGCACTCCTCAACTTATTTAGAAATTGGAGTTAAATCAAACAAACATTACTTTTGGAAATATATTTATGCCATTATACCAAATATATTACCACTCTTTAAGTTGATTCAAAATTGAATCAACTTAAAGAGTGGTAATTTATTTGTTATATACCTAATTGGTTGAGTTTATTAATTATCTCTTTATGCCATTTCCTGCTAAGGCTTATAGAGTTTTCAAATGCCATCATACAATCAACTATAACGTTTTCCTTAAAATATTCTTCTAATGCAGCAATTGTCAAACTTATTGTTTGAAAAAAAAAAATATTTTTCAGATAGTCTGTATTTTGTGACCTTTTCAAATTTTTGCTCCAATCTAGTTGTACCTATATTTTTTTCCCTTTTATTTGGGAATTTCCACCAATGGAAAATTTGTTTATTAGTTAATGGAATAAATTATAAATGAAATCATGCTTAATTACATTACGATTAGACAGGATTGAAATAGATAGTTATTTAACAAAGGTATTTAAAAGCATAGATATTAGTTTAAAATTCCTTTGGTTGAAACACCCAGTTACTTTTATTTATTTTTTCCTTTTAAAAGTAACAGAAGCCATAAATATTGACAAAATTTTTAAAATATTTCATTTAAAATTTGATTGGTAACCAAAAAAAATTCATGCAGTAAGTGGTCTGTGGCCCAAATATTTTTGGGAACCACTATTCTAAGGGATGGGGGGAGGGGGGGGAGTTGAAACTTCACTTTAACATATCAATCAGCTTCATTTCTGCAAAATATTTCATCAAGATTCTTCTAAGGCATAGGTTGTTTAGTCTAATTCCAGTTTGCAAATAGTTGAGGAATAAGGATCTTTTTTTCATCAACAAAAGAAAAAAGCAAAGTTGTCATTGGGTTTGTGAAAATGAAACTTTGATTTTTGGTCTGTCCAAGACCCTACTTTGAACTTCATAAAACTCTTTGTTTCAATAGAATTCGTCATAAAAATCTGTGTCAAGCAAAGCTTTCAAATTTACAGATATAATTCAGTATCTCTATGGTATTTTGGTAAAATTATTTTATTTTACTAACTTAAAAGTAAAAATAACACTCATGCATGCCAATCGAGAAATTACTTGTTGAATTTGTAACCACTCCAAAGGAAGATTGGGCACTGGCAATTTTTGTTGAGTAGGCAATGGGCACCCATCTTCTTTTTCAGTGGTTATGAATTCAGCAAGTAATTCCACTGCTTTAGCTTCATTTTTTACCTTTAAGGGTGAAGAAGCAAGGATTTTTTATTTTTACTTTAAAACACTTATCTTTGCAACTGCTACAATGCACATGATTTCTTTTGACCCCATTAAAGCTATGCCCCCCTCTCTTTTTTTGAAAAGGGGAGAAGAGTGGGGCATGATTTGAGGTAGCTTATGGCATCACATATGTCACAAGATTTAAGTTGATATATGTCATTGGAGTCAATCCTCAAGAAATTTCTGTGCCGTTTTTGGTGGATAAGAAGGATGAGAACAAAAACTCATCATTAGCTCACAATAGTCCCCATATGAATTTAATACCTAACTTGTAAATGTGGGCCCTCGTGTTTGGAAGATATAACGGAAGAACAAGTTTTATTTTCCATTTCTTAAGCAAAATTTTACAGCCTATGACAGTTTCCATGTCACAAGCTTTCATTTGAAACATAATTAGTTGAGATCAGTCAACAGGTTGGGAAGATGTGGTGGAAAACAGTTTTGACAAGCAAGCAAAAGCAATAGGAAGATAAGTAAAAATGGCAATAAAGCTACTCATATTTTCAATTACTGAAATTCATCACAGCATAAAATGAAGATTGTTAAAAATATTGGGTTGTTTTCAAGCTTTTGTTCACTCTTTTGGAGAGACTTTTTGAGAGCCAATAATGGAACAAAATCATCTATTTTTCACTTATTAATAATGAATCAAGGTTTCTATATATGTATACCAGGATGTTACCAAACAGTTTTCAACCCCAATTATTTTCATTTTGCTGTTTTAAGTGAGTTTACATCATGCCATCCTACTTACACTTCATAATATGAATAATACACTATTCCTAATACACTTCATAAGTGTTTCTGAATAGATAATAAACAACAGGTCTCTAATGCATAAAAAAACTGATAGGTTTTGAAGAGATAGAGAAGCTCATTTTCAGCTCATTTAAAAAAAAATAAATTACAGTTTTAGTTTTGCCATAATGTATTATTTAACTCTTTTCTTCTAGAGATAAATGAAAAATTCTTTTTGAATTGGACAGATATTAATGAAACATTTTCTTAATCATCCATTATTTTGAATTTCCACTGTGAGATAGTTAGCACCAGTTTCTTTGAAAATGAGCATTCCATATTTGCCAGAGGCAATTTGTTACTTTACTTTGTATAAAAACATTGACAGTATATAAAGACAATGAAAATCTTAGTAGTGACTGAGTTCCTAATAAGAATATATGCAATTAAGAATGAGAAGATAATGACACAATTCTGTTTGATATTTTTCTAGATAAGTTTTCAAATCCCAAGTTCAATTTTTTACAACAGTAAACAATCACAACACTGTAATAACTGACACTAGTGAACATAAAGAGTAAAAACAGTTATACTAAATAATTTGGAATACCTGAAACTCACCCTAATCAAGAAAGAAACAAAGTTTATAAAAGGCATAATAATTAATTGTTTGTATTTATTAAAAAAGGATTTTTTTCCAATGGCAAAACCATGACTTCAATTATATTTAATAGGGAACCATCCAAGAGATAAATGCTGCAATTAAGTTATAATTAGCAAATAGTGCACTAGTAATTAATGTCAAGAAAGTGTATAAAATTTTTCTTAAAAAACCCCCCAGAAAACTTTTCCCTTTATAAAACAAAAACTAATGAGAAATATTTATATATTACGACAATCAAATTAATCAATAATTATTTCCTCTCTACATAAATCATAATTCCTCTGTATATTAATTTCTATTACACAAAATCAAAACTTTAAGACAGCAGAGAATCATGGGACATCAATCTGATAATGATGGTTTCAAACAATATTAGTGGGCTTAGGGATAAAAAAGGATTTTGTGGATGCATTAAAATAACAGTAATATGATTATTTAAAAACACAGTAATAAATTACTAAACGTAATGTCACTAACATTAAATTTAGGTGCATATTTATTTTCCATGGGAGAAAGATGCTGATTCTCATCGTGCTTAAAGCATATGCACAATCTGGGATGTGATGCACACCTTGATAGAATAAGGAAGACATTTGTTCTCACTGTGTTTCTTATATACATATATAAACCAGATTTGATAACAAATTAAAAAAAAATTACAGATACACAAGAAATTAAAATTTTTATAAGATATCTATTCTTGATGATTTCTTCAGTCAGAGTGAAGGAAGACCAGAAAATGGCAATTGCAGCCTAAACATGATACATAGTATTCTAAATGTTTTAATTTCTTGTACATTTCCAAAAATTTTCTCTTAACACATTAATATTGGTTTATAGGTGTGGAAGGAGCACAGTGGAAACCGAAACCTTCTTACTGTCATGGTTATTTTTGTAGTGGGAGATTAACATGTTAAGGTAGTGAAGAATCTGGCACCTACTGGCTTCCATAAATAATCCTTTTCACAGAAAAATAAATATGAATCTAAGTTAAACTTTCAGCAACATTACAATTTAAACTTAGTACAACATTGATGCTATGCATTTTAGTAATAGTAATATATCAAAACACTAAGGTTGCAATGAAGTAGTAGAATGAAGCAGCTTTGTTACAGATTTAATCTATTAGAGGACAAATTTATATAACCTGGAATTCAGCTTCTGCAACCGATTAAAAAGTCAAATAAATTTATTTAAACAGGTTGGTCCCCCTTTAACTTTTCTCTCATTTTACACAAATGCCCTTTAATAGAAATGTAAACTTTATTTAATTGATTCACATAATTTCTTTCTGAATTTTAACACAACCACTAAAAAAATTTTACCCTCTCCAGTCAAAAGGCAAAACAACTTTACCTCCGGATGAATAAGTTTAAGACAAGAATGTAGGCTCTTATATTTATTGGAAATATGATAATAGTATATTATATTAATTGGAAACAATGCAAGCACACTTCTGTGGTATGGAGTTTACCCTTTTTTTTGTAATTTACAAAGAAGTGAATGAAAATATTCAAAACATTTACCAGGGCACAAAGCTGGCTCATTAAAACAATTTTTACAAATGTAGAATGTCACCTTCCTGCTATTACATATTGAACAGTCCTGACATTTTCTTGTTTTCATCAAGAGTTCCTAAACCAACCTTCAGAAGAACCATATATTGTACATGCATAGTAAATGCTTGACACATGTCAGTGCAGATGTACTAAACTCATACTGCAATATTGATTGACATTTGACTTAGAGAAATGGAAAAAAAAAGTTGTGTCAATCATTTATTGAATCTTTCTACAGCAGCAAATTAGCAATGTTGATCATATATTGACAATAGACCATAAAGGGTTGATACCACAATTATGCATAAAGTCTTCAAACTTCCACATAATTCGGCATTTTAGTCTAAAATTAAAACTGCCCACATAAAGCTTCTACATTAAAACCAAACATTCAAATTATATGTGTTTGCTTGCCAAATGCTACAGATTGTCTGTGGTTCCTATGGATTTTTAGTCATAATTAGGAACTGTAGAAATATATATGAATATGTTATGAAATTACAATTTTCTGATTAAGGGTTTATTTACAATACAAGCCAGAAATGAAACAGTTATAAGTAAAAAAAAAACAATTAGTTAGTCTTGCTAAAACATATTTATGGCCCATATGAACTCAATATCTTTATACATCAGACTATGTGTCAACTCTATAATCCAGTGCTTCAACACTTCTTTCTCCATTTTACTTAGTTTGCCATAGATCACTTTGGATGTACTTTGCTTTCACAATATTGTTACCACTGTCAATATACAGCTGATAGTCTTAAGTATTGATATATATATATATGCAAAACTAGACTTCTGTCTTTAGCTCATTGTTTGTCATTTTTGATGCATGGTAAAACTATTAGTGTATTCTGTAATTGTTATGCTTTCTTACTTCATAAGGCACATTATGTGTTCCAATAAGAATTACTCTCAGCTTCTTTCCATTCAACAGCAGATCAAATTTAAAATTAATAGGAAGATGAGATGTATATAATACAACTTTTAATAGCTTTCAAAATATGCACTCTGAAAAGTATGGTTTTAATACATTCAAATTCCTCAGTTTCTAAAGGAGGGAAGGTGCAGGGAGGATATGATATAATTCCAGTATCATCTGCAATTCAGTCATTGAATTTATAATAGGCATTACTGGAATTGAATGTTTGGCTATTAACACCTTTCTAGCCACAATTGAAAGGTCTTCTTGACCTCTGAATCAACAATGGTGGCTGTGATATCTTCCATGTGAAAGCAATATTAATTAAACTTCATAGTCAGAAAACAAATAATTTGATCATGCACAGTATTTGAGATGGAAAAGAAACTGACATGTAGCCAGCAAGGTCTTTAATCAAATATTAGGCAAGTCTAAAAAATTTCAACTATCCATCTCCCAGATTTCGACATAGAATCTCTTGACAGCAGTGATTTACCCCTGCCTAAGTGAGGTTCTTTCGTTCCATATTTTCATAACTAGGATCCTGTTTTTGAGTCTGGGATAGAAATGGTCGAAAATTTGTCACACTTGTCAAACATTTATTAAAAATCAAGTTATTTGTCACCTATGTGAATTTTTATACTTCAATAACCAGTAAATCATGGGTTTGGCCCACACCTAAGGACCAGGCTAATTTTTTCTATGATTACTAAAAACAATGAAATTTTTTCTTAAATATCTGTATTACAAGGTACAAAATGATAAAAGTGTACCAACAATTCTTTTATATGCCTGATTTAACTTTTTAATTATTATATAATCCCAAATATTAAATGGTGAGAGTAGCAGTTAATAAAAAAAGGTAGTTCTATCAGTTATTTGAATATGACAATATTCTGATTCTCTAAACAAGTACAAATTTAAAGTATTAAAAGAATGGTTTCAACCTGAAAATATTAGGAAAAAAATGTTAAAAATAAAAATAATTGTCTGGTAATTTACTTCATTTTCCCTAATGTTGAACAATATCTTATAGCTATAAAAGGTAAAATTTTACTTCGTTAATTATGTTTAACTTTTATAAATATTGAACTTTCTATTCAATCATGTTCATTATATAAGCAAAGAACAGTTGAATTCAGTGTACAACTTTGCAGCACTGAAATTATTCCTTTTTGAAAGTAGAGATTATTTATTATTAAATAATAAATTTAAAAAAATCTGTTTGTAACATCTGTATTTAAAAGTTTGATTCAATCCATTAATCATTAATAATGAAACAATAAAAATGAAGAGAAGATGCAGAACTATGTACTAAATAAGTTACAGTAGTAGTAGCTAATACACTGCCCTACCAAAATATTAGAAAATTTCCATTCTATATCAATGGGATTCTGACTTCAAAGCTTCTATATCAATGGGATTCTGACTTCAAAGCTCTATAACTTCTAAAATATGTATTTAATGAAAAAACTGGACTTCAGATAAATTAAATATCATAAATCTATTTAAATCTCCATTTTTAACAATATTCATCCAGTATTTACAGAGTTATGGAAGCTGGGATATTTAACAACAAATTTTCTAGTTTTATAAAAATCATTAATAATTGTCTATTACTGATATAATAATTATGCAAACTTTCAAAATGTATATTTTATTAAATGGTTTGAAATAATTAAAGTAAGTAATCTATGAGGTAAATTCTTATGAAGCATTACTGTTGTCAAATATTCTATCTTCCATAACTCTTTAAATACTGCTTAAATATTGTTGAATAATCAAGATTTAAATAGATTTAATTATGATCTTTAATTTATCTTCAATACCATTTTCCCATTAATTTACATCAACATTATAGAGTTTTGAAGTTTGATTCCCATTGACATAACATGGAAATTCTGTAATATTTTGCTATGGTGGTGCATAATTATTTTTTTATCATCATCATCATAAAAAGTATACTAGTCACCAAGTGTTATCACTAAATAAACATCATCTGCTTTCACTTTGTTTCCAGTTGTGATTGCTGTCATTATAATGCGTAAACATAATAAAGAGATAATACAAAAAATTCAGAGCATCTGAATACACAGAGATAATAATAAATAATTGAAATTGTTAAGCAATATTCATTACATTCATATTTTAGAGTAGTCCTAATTATATATAATTAAGAATGTGAGGTAAGTTCAAAAACATAAGTAATACTATCAACAAGATGAACTAGTTTTCCAACAGAGATGCATGAACTATTTCTGGTGCAAATACTAGTAATGATCTGTTTGCAACATAAATGGAATCTAATTAGAAAATATTGATCTTTTGTGCTCTTCTCATATGATCAGTTATCACTGTTTGATAGAGATCTAGCATACCAAAGAGAAAGTGCAAATATTTTTAATGCAGAATTCAAACTAACAGAAAAAAAAAGTAGAGAAATAATTTTTTACAACATATGTTAAATAAAACTGTAACCAAATATATACCCATAAACTGAGTATAATAAATATAGAAACAAGATACACACATATATATACACATTAAGTGTAGATGTATGGGCACTGATTTTTAATAATACTTTATATTTTTAATATCTTTAGTAGTAGTCAATATGAACTCAATAGTTCGTAACAGAAATTTAATGTACAATTTGACAACTAAGCCATTTCGTGGCTGCTAGCAGTTAGCTGCAAGGATGACTAGTGGCAGTGTTGAATTTAAATCCTCTCCATGTATCAATCTTAAGTGTGAGAAATTATAATTTCTCTTCATAGTAACTGCATCACTGATCTTTTATTCTTCTCAATGTCCTCAGGTATCTTCCTTATCACACTTGATGTCACTGAAAAATAAAAGCGGTTTTAATACAAAACCTGATATAAAAGTTATAATAGCTGACTGACAAACTGATTCAAGCCAAAAAAAAGTATCTTTATTTAAACATTTAGCAATTCAAAGAATTACATTATGTTTATAGGATTATAGCAAAAATAGTTTTTGAAATAATGGCAAACTTTTTTCTTAGCCAGTCACAAAAAAATAAGTTGTACAAGTTGATTATTTTTACAAGCCAAAACTCCTACTTTCAGTATAAGATTATGTCACATAGCAAGTATCATAATACATGATGACTTTCTGATTGTTCACTTTGATTTTAATTTCTTATCTACTGTTCTGACTACTGAAGCTGTAATTCACCATGTAAGTCAATACAGCAACCACATCAGTGTTTATGACATTATTACCTGACAGTTTTAGTTTTATGGTACTAACAATTAGAGAAAACTTAAGCTTCACAGAAACAGTAAATAAAAAATACAAAGAAAATATTGCAGTATTTGACCATATTCAATGAATGTCTGTTCTCCTCAATGGTTATATGTCAGGTGTTTGGTGAGCCACACAAAATGTAACATCTTTCAGTGGGTCAGCTCTATGAAGAAATGGAATAGGAATGGGGAAGGGATCAATGGGCTTGAAACTCCTGATTCACCATTCTATTAGGGTGATTCTTAAGTCTGTTCATTTTTTTGCCCTGAAAAATATGCATGGTGACACATCACTATGTTACATTCCCATACCTTTGAATGTAATACTAAAGCAAAGCATAAAGTCCACTGCATCAGTCCATAACCATTACAAGCATTAGAGTCTTGGTTTCCATCCTTAGAAACATTGTACAGTGAGTGAGTTAAGTATTGAAATTTGTGCACTTTTAGGTCATTACTGGAAAAAAAATGGATTAAAAGCCATTGAAGCAGCCCAAGAAATATGCAATGTGGTAGGTGAAGGTTGCCCATTTGGGCTGCTAAGCTTGGCTCAAGAAGTTCAAAGGTGGTGACATGAGCCTCAAAGGTAAGTCACAATCAGGACTGTCAATATCACTTAAATGCACCTTTTGTGCTATGCTGTTGAAGCTGATACACTGACATGTACTCACAGGCTATCATCTGAACTTGGTTGCTCTTAAGCAAATATAATGTAGCATATGCAATGCATCAGTATGGTAGTCAGCAGTTGTCAAAGTGTTCCACACGAACAAGCCAACACAAATTTGCACACTGCATTTTGGACCAAAGAAAACTTTGAGGCTGACCTATTTTTTTTACGTTTTATCATAGCTTTAACCTTTTATGTGTTGAAGGAATAATAATTGGTATCATCTTTCAAATTCTAGTGACCTGAGAGGTAAACTTAAGTGCCAGAGTACAAGATTGGGAAAAAGAAAATTCTGGAATAGAAATTGGCAGCTTTTGTTTCTAACCAAATATTAAAAATAATATTTAAATCTATGATATATATTTTTTATCTGTTGATTCCACTTGAAAAAATTATAATGAAGTTAAAAAAAAAACTATTTGAGTCTGCAGTGATCATATGTGCATGTTCAGTCACCATAAATAGCATCAAGTAGCGACGATTTAGTTTATGCTTTCATTCTACTACCCCATATGCAAATTATCTATTGGTTGTGATTTCTGGCCTAGTTCCTACACTAGCAGAGTTGTAGTGCTTTCTAAACTTTAAATGTAAAAATACCGATTTTATTATGATCAGAAATTGTGTCATCCGGGAACTTGCAGATCGGCTTTTGGTCAATATCTTAGCAGACTTTTGATTTTGAAGACAGTTGTTTTGAACTTTAATGCTTCCAAAATGATTTTTTTCATTGCTTCTCAAATGCATACTGTGATTATACATAATCAATTTTAAAAGGTTGAAAACAAAACTGCTAGCGATCTCTAATGGTGGATTATCAAGAGAACTGTAGGATTAAACAATTAGCATCAAAGTGTGATTTTAAAAGGTAAGATTGCAAATATTATTTAAGTGAATGCTAGTAACATTAATAACAGGGTCAGACTGGCTGTAACTGGTCTCAGCGGTGATCAATAATTTTGGTCAGTAATGGACAAGAGAGACTATTATGTTATTATGCAAATCCTTTGGCTGGATAAAGCTGTGAGTTTCTCCCCCTCCCCACCCCCATTGCTTTACCCAATCCCACTGATGGTGTCGATATTTAGCATGGTTCTCATTCCATGTAAAACTGTAAGTCCACTGTCCAATTAATAACCATGTAGCAGACAGTGTGTTGTGTAGAAATGGGAAACAAAAGAGGAAAAAGAGTGGAATATTTTTAATACAAATAAATTAAAAAACACCCATCTTTCTATATGGGCCCTAAAAAGTAGAAAATAAACCTAAAGCATATTGATGGTGCAATCAGTCACTGGGTTCATATTCACTTCAAAGGGAAATAGGGCACTGGCAATCTTATTTTGTAGGTAAATTGGCACCCTATATTCCTTTGAAGTGAATATGAACTCTATGACTGATTGTCCCATCAATATGTTAAGATCATCTTACATGATTTTTTTAAAATTTTTACCACGGAAACAATTATACATATTAATTCACAAGAAACTTGTATACGTGACAAAGTTAATACAGACTTATAGGTGAAATATTACAATATACAAAATGAACAATGGCTGTTTAATTCATGTAATATTTGAAATAAACAAGTTAAAAAACAGTTGTAATTTCTCTTGACACTGTAGTTATTCATTGCCTCTTCTTCCATTTCATCATTTTAATTTTCAATATCACTGACACAATGACATTTGGTTCTCAACATCTCTTGTTTGTTGCTCATCTTTTTCCAGAATATAGTCTTGGTAATAAATAGCAAATTGGCAAAATTTCCAATAAAGTTCTTCACGATTAAGGTTGGCAAGTTTAGAGAATTTAACTAAAGCATCATCTTGATTTGTTCAATCTTTGGTGTTTTCAAAATTCTTGGGATCCAACAGACCAATTTCTTTTATCTGTTCTTCATTAGAGCTGAAGAGTGTATTTATTTATTGTAATGTCAATAATAAAATTTAAAATGTTGATTTCAAAGTTCTTAAATGGAGATGCTCCAACTTGTCTAGTTTCATGAGTAACTAGTTCATCTTACCTCTCTAAGCTACTGAAATTCGTTTTATAGGAATATCTTGTTCAATAGTAATAAATTTTGGAATCACTTATCTTGTGATTACTATTAGTTTCTGGCCCTAATTTTCTATTGGGCCTAGCAGTGATCCCTACCCAGCCACCCGGTCAGTTTGCCCTGATTAATAGCAATATTTAATAGTGTTCAAGGGAGTTACAGAGCTTCTTGGATATTAAGTTGCTTAACTGTGTAAATTAAGTTAGATGAAGGAATCATCAATAGCATTAATTTCAGAATATTTAACAAACAGCTAATGTTTGGTAAATTAAGATTTTGCTTTATAGTAGTATACTATTGTTTGTTATGTATTCAAACTTAGTTACTGCACTGTATTTAGTATTGAAAGGACATTTTGTGGCAAAATCAGTAGTTTATATTACTGTCCTCTGACAGCTGTACTTGTGACCATTATGCTTATCACTAAGGTTTTCTCTTTGAAACAGTGCTTCACAAAACTCTTGAAGCTGCCATGAGCCACACATCATATCATAAAGATTACAGGTTTATCCTGCTGATTTATTATCATGTTCTAGCTGTCCATTGTTTTCTATTTAAATTTACCTTGGTAAGCCTTTTTTGCTCTTGTTGCAGTTTTCACAATTACAAGGGATGTTCAAATATAAATGAGATTTTGCTTCTAAAAAAATTATTCGCAACAAAATAGAAACATCATATATACTTGAAATAATAAGCTGAAAAAATTGGTTTTGCCATGAGTGGGATTCGAACCCACATCTCCCAGTAGCTGGCAGGGTATGCTAACCATTACATCATCAATGACTAATGTTTTCTTCTGCAGCTAATAATAATGGTTAGCATTCCCGGCTGGTTACTGGGAGATGTGGATTCAAATCGCACTCATGGCAAAGCCAATTTTTTTCAGCTTATTATTTCATGTTTCCATGTCTACAGGACATTTTTCCTGTGATGCTTAACCACTGAATCATGCATAATACTTTTTAACATTCCCCATTAACTGCAATAAACTCATTACAACATTCTGGAAGCTTCTTAATTCCAATTTCAAAGAAGTTTTTCGTTGGTTGTCAATCCAATTATGCACAGCTGCAATGACTTCATCATTGTCTTGGAATTTCTTGTCCCCTAAAAACTCCTTCAGCAGTCCAAACAAATGGAAATTGGATGGGACCAAGTTAGGACTATATGGTGGGGGAGGCAATACATCCCACTTCAGTTGTGTAGTCTCTATCATTAAAATGGCAGTGTGAGAATGAGAGCTGCTTGGATGAGCCATGTCCTTGTGCTCTGCTGACAGACGTCATGGGACCCACCTTGCACTCAGTTTATTGAATTTTAGCTCATTGTGCACAATTTTTTCAATACTCTCCCTACACTAATTTTAGTCTCCTGTGAGAATTCAGACAATCGTTATATAACTATTCATAAGTTCCTCAATCCTGACAACACTGTTAGGAGTGACAGAAGTTCTTGGTCTCCAAATGTGAGGTTCATTTCTGACAGTCTCATCCTTCCTAAATGATTTGGCCCAACTGTACACCCTTGCAAACAATCTTCCCCAAACTGGGTTAACCTGTTAAAGTTTTCAAAAGGAATGACACCTTCCTTCATGAGAAATCTGACAATTATACACTGCACAACATTGCTGAGTACTTCTTGGTCCAACATCTTTATTACTATTGACTGGTGATGTGGAAGGGGACATGATTAGTGCTGTTCACAAGTTTGAACATATTTTTACTTGCTAAAGAATGCCTGTTAACACAAGTTCATTTGTGCTCGATGAGTAAGTAAATTCTTGTTTACATTTGAATGCCCAGTGCATATTAAATAGAGAAGAATGTGATTTAATGGGAAATTTCTCTTTTGAGGTTAAAGTAGAAACAAAAAATTACATTAAGTAATAATATATTAATATAACATCTAATTTGAGATAATTTTCATTCTCAAATTTATTAAGATAAATTATTTAACTTTAAATTTGGTTTCACAAATCATTTCCTCCACCCTCGTAATTTTTTGGATTGCCACAAATTAATTCTTCAGCATCTACACATGTCCACTTGCCTTGAATTTACTCACCACATTGATGTAAAATGATTTGCCATTTGAACAAAGCTCTCGCTGTAGAAAAATAATTTATGGGGAAAGGATCACAGCACTTATTAATCATTTTAACCATATTTTGATATATTATTCCCCATTGCAAAGTATATATATTTTTGGAGATGAACATTAATAGTAGATTTTGACAAATTATGGATACAAAAACCATATTAAATATTGGAAATGCATATGCATTAAAAAAATAACACTTGTAATTAGTGCACTTCCCTATTGATCTAAGGGACCTGGGTTAGAACCCAGGTAAGGTTTCATGCTATTTTTCTGATGGGTCCTGCCATCCTCACAGACCTTCTACTATGGCATATAAACTGACAGGTTCCTGTCAGACTTCTGTAGCAAGAAGCTGCTTGAGGGGATATTTATCTATTTTATTTTTTTCCTTACTTTTGATGAAATATAAAGCATATACTAAATTGATTTAGCTATTCACAGCAAAAAGTTACTATCTATGATAGAACTACTGTGTAGATTTTGTTCTCCTTTGTTCAACAATGAGAAGTGTGTTCCAGATGAATTGACATGTTTGGCACAAATGATGAGGATAAAATTCAGACCTTACAAGAATTAATCCAAGTAGCACAAGAGTTTGTACTTCTTTTCATTAGTACTGATGTTGTTGGAGAATATACTGATACTCTGAAATATATTTGAGGACTAACTTGGCCCATTTCTCAAAACTGATGGGTTCTTGTAGATGTTCTTGTGAATTTGCTACCTAGAAGTAATCTCCAAGTAAACTGGCAGAGGGGGAGTATCATTATTTTAAGTTTCTCTTTCATTTAGGTCGATGTAGAGTTGCTTTTAATTTTTAAATGCCACTGCATGGGAGGAGAAGATAATTAGCAAGAGTAGTAGTGCCATTTTCCAACCTTAATGCCACACAGATGATATCAACTACTTTTGGTGAGTGTTACAAAGCTTGCTGTTTACTTTTCAGTTTCTTAATCATACAATATTTAATGTATGATAATTAGAAATCAAAGGAAGAACTGCTATTTCATTGTTCATATAGTCAAAAACACTTAACATGAAAATGGATAAGATGAAATGTCAGTTAATGTGAAACTAAAAAGATTTATGCCTCATGTGCCCCTAGGCACATTAAGTGGCATTGCACCATTATGTATATTTGGCTTGCAATTTTTACTTTCACAATCAGTAAGGAAATAATGTAATCAAAATGGGTCTGGGGATTTTAATGATGAGTAATACACTTTTGTTACCAAATATTAAAAAAATTAATACAATAAATTAATATTATACAGCATATAATTTATAACATTTAATATGCAGTAAGAATTTAAAATCAAAATATTCCATGAGTGGGACTCACTCCCACACTTTCCAGTTACCACACATGCCATTCATGGTGGCCACTATACCATCAGCAGCTAATCTTTTCTTCAGCTAATGTGACTTATACACTTTCCTGAATACTGTTTGATTTATGCATGGTGCCATCTATGTCTGGGAAACAGAAAACCAAGTTGCCTCTATGATGGATTGAAATATTTAGTCATGCATGCTCATGACATTAAATCAATAATTTAGTGTTAAAGTATCACAGGTGATATCCTATAGACATGGAATTCATGAAATAGTTATTTGAAACAATGAAATTAATGGGAATTGTGAATTTCTGCTTTACAAAGAGTTTTAGATGAACAAATTGTGTTCATAAATAGAGGTATGCCCCTACATAGGGAAACTAAATGAATAGCACAAAAAAAGAGGTATCTCTAAAAACATGATTACTACTATACATACACTCTGTAACACTGAAATTGCAAGGAATGATCAGAAGTGCATGCAAATCAGCACATAGCTGAGTTGTTCAAGATATGCAAATGATTAAAATATGGGGCCAATCTGGCTACAGAATTTGGCAATGTCAGCAAGAATGCCTTTGCCATAATGTTACAACTAAGATCGGCTTCCTTCTGAGAAGAGTCTTCTGGATTCAAGCTGCGTGTTCTAAGAGGAAGTGAAGTTTGTATGGAATGTCAGGGCAACAGATTCACCAATCATATCACCATCTGAGCGAATTTGAGAGAGGATGGATTATAAAATTAATATACAATGCCTCTGAGAGGCTGGATGGTTGACTTGCCATATTGCATAACATTTGGGCCATGACAGTTTAACAGTGTATTGATGATGGCAGCAGTTTTTGAGAGAAGGTATGTCCTCTCATCGGTCAAAATCTGAAGGATGCAGGAGACCACACCATGAGAAAGCCCTATGATCTGGTGACAACCACTCTATCTACCATCAGATGAGCTGTAAATATTGCTATAAGTCATCCCATCACAAGACAAACCATATATCAAAGACTGGCAGAGGCAGGACTTATTCATAGTACCCATTGCATTGCCTGCCCCTAAACATTGATCATTGTCACCAGATCTGGAATGATGTCATGTTTGAGTGAACTGGAACACAGAATGACATTGTGTGTGTTCAGTGATGAATCTTTACATATTTCTCATTAAGTTCCCATATGGAGAAGATGCAGAAAACAAATTCAAGAGTAATTGTCAAGTGGCATACAGCATGAACAGCAGGCATTATTGGTCTGGGCAGCATTTAGTTATGAGAGCCAAACATCTCTAGTATCCCTCACAGGCAGTTAGCAGCTTGGTGGTACATGGTGCATATCCTGGATACTGTTGCTATCCCTTTCGTAATAGAGGTGCCTGGCAGTATGCTTCAGCAAGATAATGTGTGTATGCATACTGAAAACATCACCAGGGAATGTCTATGTGCTGTCAATGACCTGGTGTGGCCAGCAAGATGTTCACATGTCCGCAAGCATCTGCCTGCAATAGAACATGTGTGAGATGTGGTTGGAATGCCATCTTAGCACCCACCCATAACCAGTGTAGACAATGGCTGTCCTGCAAGACCAGGTGCAGGAAGTGTGGTGGACAGTGCCTATAGGAGGATATCAGCAGTCTCTCTGACTCACTGCCATGACTCATTGCTCAATGTAATGCAAGTAGTAATGGTTGTACCTCCTACTGATGTGCCTTAATTTTTTGCTAATGAAATTGTCCATTTGTTTTGAAAACTTAACCATGTCTTCAATGTCTTCCATACTGCTCCAAACATGAATATCAGTAGAATTTCCTAACACTTCTGGGTTAAATACAAAATCCTCATGTAGCCATGGGCTATCGAGGTCCAACCAGATTGTGCAATTGTGATTTCCAAACAAGAGTCCTGAGCTACAGTTACTACATTTGTCTACTGTAGGCAAATTCTAGCAAGGTTCTATTTGATATTGTCTGCCCATTGCATAATAGATCTTCCCCTTTCCTGAGGACTTCATGCATGCTCTCTATTCACCAATCTACAGCAATGAATATATGAGTAACCTGGCTAAACCAAAGCAGTCACTTTTTGCACAATAAGCTGCTCAAAGGAGGTTGCCTAGTCCTTTGTCTAATCTCATCATTGTTTACAAAGTTAAACCACTTAATGTTCAAGATACTGGGTAAGCACCTAGAATCAAAGACATCAAGTTTCCTGTTATCTTGCTTACAAAGGATCCATGTTTCATTACCATAACTAACCTCAGAAAGAACCAAATTATTATACAGCCTAATTTTAATCTTTAGGTTTATCTGCCTATTTTTTCAAACTCTCACAAAGATTCTTAAAGGTCCACATTTGCTAAAGAGTGCAACCATTCAAAGCAACTGAAGCACCATCTGCCTCACTACTACTCTTGCTAAGAAGGTACAATGAAAACTAATCTCCAATTTTGAACATATGGAAATATTATCTGTCACTCCCATGTAATGGCAATTATGTTATGAACAGTAATACTTGATCTAAATAAATGGAACATAAAACCTGCAACAAGGCATTACTTCTAATTATCTGTCTCTCCCATCAAATGACAACTAAATTATAAAATGCAACTCTTCATTTATGTAAATGGAACAGAAATCCACAATAGTGACACTTTGAGATTTCATCTAAGAAGATTTTTTCTCAGCTACTTGGAGGAAGTCTTCCAGTGCAGATGGCTTCAGCCTTTAGCAGTGGGGGGACAGGTCTTTGCCCCATGTCTGCGATTAGGGGGCTGTATGATATTGTTGGCATTCCCTCTCTCAATAAACATAGTTTCTTTAAACATCCCACTAACCATTTTCTCTCCATAGGTAGTTGGAATGTGAGGACTCTGCACAGAGCTTTTTCTCTTGATGTCCTCGCACAAGAATTCCACCATTATAATTTAGATATTCTCGGCTTGCAAGAGACCAGATGGACATATAAAGGTCAGATTCTTAAAAATAACCTTAAATTTCTCTTTTCAGGGAGGGATGACAATAAGCATCACCAAGGCGTGGGTCTGCTTCTCAGCAGACATGCTAGTGATGCCCTTCTAGGATATGAGTGCATTAATGAAAGGTTACTTACAGCAAAATTTCAGACAAGCGTTAAAGACTTGAATGTTATCTGCTGTTATGCCCCCACTGAGGATGCGAATGAGGTTAAGAAGGATAGGTTTTACAGACAACTTCAGGATATTTTGAATTCTGTCAAGAAAGGAGATACTACCCTTGTTCTAGGTGACTTAAATGCCAAAGTTGGTACTGGCTCCGACCTTTGGGGAGGAGTGATGGTAGCTCCAATGGCAATGGGCAACATCTCCTATAGTTAAGTAAACTAAACGGTTTCAGAATAACTAACACTTATTACAAACACCGTGACATACATAAGTACACATGGGTTTCACCTGATGGGCTGCATAGGAATATGATTGATTATATATTAATTAACAGCAAATGGGCTAGTTCTGTTAGGAATACCAGGGCATATAGGGGAGCTGAAATTGGATCTGACCATTACCTTGTTAAAAGTGCCTTGCAACTTAAACTTAAAAAGTGTTGTGCTAAAGTTAAAAAATTTACCTTTAATACTGAAGCTCTGAAAGACCCAGTTATAGCTAAAGCTTACCATGATAGGTTACTTAGTCATTATGACAGTCATGGTTTGCTTACTACTGAAGTTGAGGAAGAATGGGATCATTTTAAACAGGTTTTTTTGGACACTAACAGTACTCTTTTAGGAAAAAAGGAGCAGAAGAGACAGAATTATTTAAGTGATAAGGCACTTGAGCTTATTTCGGAAAGAAAGAACTACAGGAATGTCCTTAATCCATACCCTACTAGTCCTAATAGAAAGCATTACAGAGAACTTAATAAATGTGTAAAAGATCAGTTAGCTGCTGATAAGAATCTTTGGCTTGATGGTTTGGCTGACAAAGCCAAGGAAGCAGTTAGACAGCACAACAGCAGAGAGCTGTACCAGATAGTTAATGTTTTGTGTGGTAGAAAACGGACAGGTATACAAGGATTGAAGGATAAACAAGGTAAGGTTATAGAAGGGGAGGATTCTGTCATGGCTAGGTGGGCTGAGCATTTCAGTGATGTTCTAAACAATGTAGTTAGTTCTACTCCCATTGTTTGCAATGATGATAGATGCATTCGTGGCTTTAATGTTGGCCATATAACACAATCTGAAGTTATTTTGGCCGTTTCTAAACTTAAACTTCATAAATCCCCAGGGGTAGATGAAATTACTACTGAAATGCTTAGAGCTGGGAATGTTTCAGTTACCACTTGGATGACTGAAATTCTGAATATCTTTTATGATAAAGGCATGGTTCCTAAGGATTTTACCAGAGCTTTTGTTATCCCTATTTTTAAAAAAGGTGATCACAGTTCTTGTGATAACTATAGGGGTATCAGCCTACTCTCTGTTCCAGGTAAAGTTCTTTCCATGATTGTGCTTAATAGAATTAAGAATCTGGTTGACAGTCAATTGCGTGATGAGCAATGTGGATTCAGAAGTGGTAGGGGATGTGTGGATCAGATATTTTCACTTAGGCAGATTCTTGAGAAATGTTTAGAGTTTCAGAAACCTTTGGTTGCTAGCTTTGTTGATTTCAAAAAGGCTTTCAACTCTGTTGATCGTCATAATTTGTGGTTGATTGTGAAATCATATGGTATACCTGACAAGTTAGTTAACATAATGAAAGCTCTCTATAATAACACTGAGTCATGTGTGAGAGTTGGTAAGGCTTGTAGCAATTGGTTTAGCATTACTTCTGGTGTTCGACAAGGGTGCATTTTGTCTCCTTTTCTCTTTAGCTTGGTTATTGATTATGTTATGCGAAATTCACTTCAAGGGAAAGATTTTGGCCTTAAATGGACTGGAGATACGAAAATTTCTGATTTAGATTATGCTGATGATTTAGCCCTTTTGGCAAATGATGTTGATGAGATGAACTCTTTCATTTGAGCTGTTGATGAGACTGGTAGTAGAGTAGGTTTGGTTATAAACAGAGAGAAAACTAAAGTGATGAAAATTGGTCAGGCTGGCTGTGATTCAGTTAATCTGAATGGTTGCAGTCTTGAGCAGGTGTCACAGTTTAATTATCTTGGGAGCTACGTAACAGATACTAGTGATGTGCGGCATGAGATTAACAGATGAATAGGGATTGCTGCTGGGACTTTAAAGAATCTATGGAGAGTGTCAAGAAATAGGTGTATACACCTAAAGACTAAAATTAGACTGTATAATAGTTTGGTTCTTTCTAGGGTTAGTTATGGTAATGAAACGTGGACATTTTGTAAACAAGATAACAGGAAACTAGATGCTTTTGTTTCCAGATGCTTACGCAGTATCTTGGGCATTAGGTGGTTCAACTTTGTAACTAATGATGAGGTTAGGCAAAGGAGTTTGCAACATCCTTTAAGCAGCATATTTTGCAGAGAGAGATTCCGTTGGTTTGGCCATGTTGCCCATATGAATAATTATATATTGGCGAATAGGGTTATGAACAGTGTGCTTAAAAGGCCTCAGAAAGAGGGGGAGACCTAGGATGCAGTGGGCAGAGAATGTCCAACAGGATCTTCTTAGAATCGGTGTGCAGTGGCCAGATGCAGTAGATGAAGCTCAGGATAGACTTGCTTGGAGAACTAAATTGCACGGTCTGGTTGGACCTCCGTAGCCCATGGCTGCTTGAGGATGATGATGATGACTTGGAGTTCTTCTAAGAAGCAAATGTAGTAATATGCCTCAGTTCCCCCAAGCTTGGAGAAGGTCATCACCACTGGATCCCAACCACCATCCTACATATATCCCTATAATCTCTGTTTAGACAAGAATTTCATTAGTTTTTTGAAAGTCACTAGGCCCTGGAAATATTTGATAGCCACATTGTGTTCTCCAACAGCATCAGTGCCAATGTAAAGAAGTGAAAACTTTTATGCTCCCTGGATTGATTCTTGTATGATTTCAATATGGTAAGAAAAAAAATTTCATTTACACTGAATTTGCCAACTTGTCCAGAAGAAGGGCTGGATTTACCATCACATAGATGCTCCAGGGTCCCATGTGCTTGCTGCCATTGCATAATAGTAAATCGAAATAGTAATAGAATAAATAGCTGCCATAGAATTTGAAAATATATATCTTCATAAAATAGTGTGCAAAATGCAAATTAAAGCAATGGAGGGGGGAGGAAGAGATACTAAAAATCAATGCTAAAAAATCTGAAAATAATACTGTAGACCTCAGTTACATTATGCCTCTTGGGAGACAGTAAAAATGCATGATATATCCAATGCTGCAATATAGCTGAGGTTTTGCTGACCTCCCCTTTCTCCCCACCTACTGCACATTATGATCTAATCCATTAGTAGCCCAATTAACTAATTAACCCTTAGGGATAATCCTATTCTCCTTGTTTCATTGAACATCGTCATTACCTGCAGAGGTGACCCCTAATCCAATTTTTTTGCTTATTTTATTTTATTTCATTTTATTCTTCATTTAATTTTTTATTCACCTCAATTGATGATATTACATAAATATATATTACAATTTTATATTATATACAGTTGTTAGTAAATTGAAAGCTGCCCAAATTTCAGTTTAGGAGGATGGAGGGAGTCCCATCTAGAATGTGGCTCCAGGGTGCCCAACTGCTTAATCTGGTCTTACCTGGAACACATTTTTCACCATTGGGCAAAAGAATAAAATCTAAAGTGTTATAGTGGTTCTACCATAGATATAAAGTATATAATGTTAGTGCATTTTTCAAAAAATATAGGAAGTAGTGTGCAAAAAAAGTGCTGCCCAGAGGTAAAACAACATTTCATTTACAAAAAATGAAACAATGCTTAAAAATTAATATTTAGACCAAAACTATTTAAAAAGCATTAGCATTCAGTCTGTAGGAGGAAAAGAACCAAATGCATGCAGTAACATGGCCAAAATGGGTGGCACCTATTCCCAGGTTAAAGAATGTGATTTAACAGAAATTTCATTTGAAATAAAAAAAAGTGGGGGAGAAAACAAATATATCCAATTAATCAAATAAATATTGTATGTTAATATAAAAATCTAGTTTACACACGTTTCATTCTTTGATTAATTAGGATAAAATAGATTACCCCCTCAACAGTGCTTGCCACAGAGATCTGACAAGAGTGTGTCAATACAATACAGAGATCTATGAGGAAGGTGAGATCTCAACAAAAAGACAACACAAAATGAGAAACCTTCACACTTTATCCAGAGCTTTCATCTAGGTACCTCTGATCTGCAGCCAAGCATAAACCATTCTGCATTGCCACCCATACAAATGAAAATTATTTCTTACAAATTTCCTTTTATATTTATAGTAAATACATTTTTATGAGCTGCAAATGAAATGCATGCTGTACCCAGGAATGAAATGTTTGTTCTCTGTAACATACCCAATGGGCACCAGCCAACCAGAAACTTGGGCATAGAAATTAAATGCAAAAAAAATAAGATTTCAAAATGTAATACCACCTAACATGAGTGCACTATCCAAGGTCCATGGCTAAGTAAACAACAAACAAGTAAGTTTGTTAAAAATAACTTTAAATTCTCTGTTGTTGAGCAATAAAATTTTAAAGTTTATCCTTCAAACTATTTGCATTGTTCTACGAATTTTTTACATGCAAATAGTTTGAAGGATAAACTTTAAAACTTTATTGCTCAATGACAGAGAATTTTAAGTTATTTTTAATTAATTTCTGAGCAAGAAGGTCCTTTAATTTTGTAAGTAAGTTTGTTTATATTAAAATAGAAATTTATTAGACTTCAAATGTAAAACCAATAACCTAGATTTATTACTATTCTAGGATATAACTGCAAACAAAAATAAGATTACTTAATAAAGATCAATTATTACTTACAAGTTTAGTAAATTTCAGTTAAATAAACTTCTAGAGGAGAAGATAAGAAGTATCTAATATGACCAAGAACCAACTCAAGTAAACTGCACTGTTGTGCAGAAATAAGACTAACTCCTTAATCTAGTTGCATAAGCTTTTAAAAACAGTTAGGTGATGTATATAGTGTCATTTACATAATCTAATACAACCATACAATAGGCACAACCATTGCTTATATCTTACTGTAGTGCTTACAAAACAGGGTTGGGTTCTTTCATTTCTGAGGAGCACTTTTTTGCACATCATGGGCTAAATGGCCAGGTCACATGGACCCTGAAGGCTCAGAGATGTTTGGGGGAGTGGACCTACTGGAACAGCTGTTCGGAGACAGATGGTAGCCTCCCGTAAAGGCCATCCAGTGTGTTCTTTAACGTGTGCAGGGTATGGCTCTCCCACACATGGGGCCACTGCTTAACATCCCATCCAATGGACGGCTGCCTTTCCAAGCTCCATCAGTATCCCCTACTGACAGTGGGCAGGGCGGGGAAATTTGCGGAGATAAATCTCAATGCTGACCCAGCTGGGACTAGAACCTGGGAACTGCAGATTACGAGCCTGGCACACTACCGACTGAGCCACCCCCACCCCTTACAAAGCAGAGACAGGGATAAATGTGTAATATGTCAGGAGGTTTAAGGGAAATTTATTTTCTAAGTATTATCAGTACAGTTGGATCCAGACGGATGAATGCCAATAATTAAGGAGCTCTATGCTGACTGACCTTGTATGGATAATATCTCAATTTAAGAAACATGTTATACCACTGGTAAAAGCATCATAAAGCTCAACTCTGTTCAGCCGGTAAAACAGAAAATAAAAGTGGGAAGGAGCTATATAAGATCTTTGGTGTCAGTTCATTATCTAAAGCCAGAAAAAATAATACTGGATGGATGATCATATTCTTCTTGTCTGTACTTAAAAAGTACAAAAAACTTAGTAAAGGTAGTATTACAGAGTTTCAAGGAAAGTTCTAAAACACCCAAATAACTTTCTAACAAAGGGTCCTAGAGGGACAAATGTTAGGTCTACCTATAGGAAAGTGTCCATGCCTGATCAAATGACAGCAACCGTAGCAGCCCTAGCAGCAAATTTAGGAAGTTAACAAACCTAACTCAGCACAAAGAGAGATAGAGAAAAAACTAAATTACAAAGTTCCAGAGCATCTTCCAATTAGCAGGAAACAACATATGGTATGCAAGAAATGAGTTAATAGAATGCTATAAATGCTAATCATTCAAAATTGGATGCTTGAAGTTAAGCCATCGCAAAATACTGTGCAATGCTGCAGAAAGACTGACAAATGTATGCACATGATGAGAGTGACATAGCACCCACTCAGTGATATACCAGGCATGGCAGCATGTAATATAGCACTTATATGTGAGTAGGTGTACCAGTTGATGACTCATATGGTGACCTACTCCAACAATAAGTACTACAAAATGATGATGCTCTATGATGAGTGTCAACTGAATGCCCAGGAAGATGCATAGCAGTATGCCATGCATTTTCTGGCTGGTCCACATCCAACTACGGCAAACTATAATGGCTTGTTCACAATTGAGAACACCAAAAGGATTAGGTATTCAAGTACATTCAGTTAATGTCCTGGGATATGTCCTTTCCCACCATCAACCAAATTCTCTATTCTATTAAGTATAATGATACAAAGAACTTTACCTGGAACAGAAAGTAAACTAATTCCCCTATAATTATCACAAGAATTATAATCACCTTTTTTAAAAGCGCAACAATAATAGCTCTGGTAAAATCCTTAGGAACAATGCCTTTATCATAAGACATATTCAAAATTTCAGTCAGCTATGTGACAACACAAATGTTTCCAGCTCTAAGCATTTCAGTGGTGATTTCATCCACCCATGGAATTTATGTAGTTTTAATTTAGAGATAGCCTAAGCAACTTCAGAATGTGATATAGGGCTAACATCAAAACAAATAATGCATCTATCCTCATTACAAACAATGGGAGTAGAACTAACCAACTGTTTAGAACTTCTCTGAAATGCTCAGCCCATCTAGCAATCACAGAATCCTCACATTCAACCACCTTACCATGTTTATCCCTCAATCCCTGTTGTAAAGCTCTAAAACATATTAAATTCTTTCCTATGGATGTTGTAACTGATCCAGAATGTAAGTTAAATTATCAAATAGTTCGGGCACCACACAATTAATCTTGTTAATAAAGTTAAATGAGGGTTCTTAGTATGATTAATGTTACGTAGTAGAAAAGAAATTAATCAAAAAGATTGTCAATCATTGAAGTTAATCTTAGTCAAAATATTAAAACTCTGCTCACGAGAAAAAATTAGGAAATCGAAAACTATTTCATAAAACAAATAAAGTTTATTTCCAAAAATCTGACTCACCAAAGTGAAACTTCCTTCTACAAAATATCTGAGCAACTAACAGCTCACTCAAACAAAAACTGCTCCTCTGAACTCCAACAAAATTTTCACCAACATTCTACATTCTGTCTCACTACTATCGACTCTCTTACTACTTCCTCTGTGACCTAATGTCACTTACATTACACCTGGCATGCAACTGACACGTTTATGTTGGATGATGGGAAAGTGCACATACAAAAATTGATGATTGCATGCTTGCGCTAGCTATGACACAAGAGAGGGCGTGCCCTTCCAAGCACATTAGTTACTGGAAACTGTTGTCAATCAAAAATCAGAGTTTGTTGTCAATCAAAAATCAGAGTTGCACATGCAAAACTCCTCTTGCAGTTTGGGTGGAAAGAAATGATAATCCAACTGGAAATATAATGCCCCAAAATAATAATTATAATGAAAATAAAGTAAAACTGGTTAAGGAAAAGCAAAAGTGAATGGGTGAACCATCATAATATGTATCTGTGTGTTTCTTCCCACACAAAAGATTAACTATTTGGTAAAACCCCCTGCTTTAGTGCTGTCTAACTGCTCCCTCTGCTCTCAAAGCCAAGCTACTAAGTCATAGATTCTTATCAGCTGTTAATTGATTCTTTACACATTTATTAAGTTCTTTGTAATGTTATCTGTTAGAACTAGTAGGGTGTTAATACATATTATTCATGCACCCTCTTCTTTCAGCAATAAGTCCAATACTTTGATCACCCAAATAATTGTTTTCTCTGTACCTTTTTACCTAAAAGAGTTCTGTTGGTTTCAAGAAAAGCCTGTTTAAACTGATCTCATTCTTTCTCAACTTCAGCAGAAGGCAAACCACAAATGACATAATGACAAAGTAAGCCTATCATGGTATGCTTTGGATTTATCTGGATCTTTTAGAGCTTTAGTGTTAAAAGTAATTCTCTTAACCTTAGCACAATATTTCTTAAGCTTCAGTTGCAAAACACTTTTGACCAGGTAATGGTCAGACCCAATTTTGGCTCCCCTGTATGATTGGACATTCCTAACTGAACTAGCCCATTTGCTGTTAATAAAAATATAATCTATCGTATTCCTGTGCAATCCATCAAGTGAAACCCATGTGTATTTATAAACGTCCTGGTATTTGTAGTATGTGTTAGTTATTCCCTGCTGAGGAGTGGTCAACCACACACGGTCCTGGTGCTGACCATATAAACCCACAGGACTGAATTATGGCTCTGAGCTTGAATATGGATCCTGAATTTGCTGCACTGGTGGGCTTCTGTGGAGGGGAAAATCTTCCGCTGTGTTTTCTTTTGTCTGTGGGTTGACAGCCCCAAGTGAATAGATCCACAGAATATGTTTATTAGCTGGTGGATAATCCTGAGCAGAGGTAATCACAGGCACTTGAACTCTTTGCTTCTACTGGCATCGTCAAATTCTACATTGGGGGAAGTCTTCCAGTGTAGATGGCTTCAGCCTTTAGTGGTGGGGGAACGGATCTTTGCCCCATGTCTGCGATTAGGAGGCTGTTTGATATTATCGCCATTTCCTCTCTCAATAAACATAGTTTCTTTAAACATCCCACTAACCATTTTCTCTCCATAGGTAGTTCGAATGTGAGGACTCTATACATAGCTTTTTCTCTTGATGTCCTCACAGACGAATATCCACCGTTAGAATTTAGATATTCTCGGCCTGCAAGAGACCAGATGGACAGATAAAGGTCAGATTCTTAAAAATAATCTTAAATTTCTCTTTTCAGGGAGGGAAGACAATAAACATCACCAAGGCGTGGGTCTGCTTCTCAGCAGACATGCTAGTGTTGCTCTTCTAGGATATGAGTGCATTAATGAAAAGTTCATCATCATCATCCTCAAGCAGCCATGGGCTACGGAGGTCCAACAAGACAGTGCAGTTTAATTCTCCAAGCATATCTGTCCTGAGCTACATCTGCTGCATCCGGCCACTGAGCACCAATTCTAACAAGGTCCTGTCTGACATTGTCTGCCCACCGCATCCTAGGTCTCCCCCTCCTTCTGAGGCCTCTAGACACACTGTTCATAACCTTATTCGCCAATCTATAATTATCCATACGGGCAACATGGCCAAACCAGCGGAGTCTCTCTCGGCACAATATGCTGCTTAAAGAAGGTTGCAGACTCCTTTGCCTAACCTCATCATTAGTTACAAAGTTAAACCACCTAATACCCAAGATACTGCGTAAGCATCTAGAATCAAAAGCATCTAGTTTCCTGTTATCTTGTTTACATAACGTCCAAGTTTCACTACCATAACTAAACCTGGAAAGAACCAAACTATTATACAGTCTAATTTTAGTCTTTAGGTGTATACGCCTATTTCTCCACAATCTCCATAGATTCTTAAAAGTCCCGGCAGCAATCCCTATTCGTCTGTTAATCTCATGCCGCACACCACCATTATCTGTTATATAGCTCCCAAGATAATTAAACTGTGACACCTGCTCAAGACTGCAACCATTCAGATTAACTGAATCACAACCTGCCTGACCAATTTTCATCATTTTAATTTTCTCTCTGTTTACTTACAGCAAAATTTCAGACAAGCGTTAAAGACTTGAATGTTATCTGCTGTTATGCCCCCACTGAGGATGTGAATGAGGTGAAGAAGGAGAGGTTTTACAGACAACTTCAGGATATTTTGAATTCTGTCAAGAATGGAAATATTACCCTTGTTCTAAAGTGATTCTGACCTTTGGGGAGAGATGATAGGCACTTTTGGTATTGGTAGCTCCAATGGTAAAGGTCAACTTCTCCTACAAATAAATAAACTTAACGGTTTCAGAATAACTAACACTTATTACAAACACCGTGACATACATAAGTACACATGGGTTTCACCTGATGGTACTGCATAAGAATATTATTGATTATATATTAATTAACAGCAAATGGGCTAGTTCTGTTAGGAATACCAGGTCATATAGAGGAGCTGAAATTGGATCTGACAATTACCTTGTTTATAGTGTCTTGCAACTTAAACTTAAAAAGTGTTGTGCTAGGGTTAAAAAATTTATTTTTGATACTAAAGCTCTGAAAGACCCCGTTATAGTCAAAGCTTATCGTGATAGGTTACTTAGTCATTATGACAGTCATGGTTTGCTTACTACTGAAGTTGAGGAAGAATGGGACTATTTTAAACAGGCTTTTTTGGAAACTAACAGTACTCTTTTAGGGAAAAAGGAGCAGAGGAGGCATAATTATCTGAGTGATAAGGCACTTGAGCTTATTTCAGAAAGAAAGAACTGCAGGAATGTCCTTAATCAATACCCTACTAGTCCTAATAGAAAGCATTACAGAGAGCTTAATAAATGTGTAAAGGATCAGTTAGCTGCTGATAAGAATCTTTGGCTTGATGGCTTGGCTGACAAAGCCAAGGAAGCAGTTAGACAGCACAACAGTACAGAGCTGTACCAGATAGTTAATGTTTTGTGTGGTAGAAAACTGACAGGTATACAGGGATTGAAGGATAAACAAGGTAAGGTTATAGAAGGTGAGAATTCTGTCATGGTTAGGTGGGCTGAGCATTTCAGTAATGTTCTAAACAATGTGGTTAGTTCTACTCCCATTGTTTGTAATGATGATAGATGCATTGGTGGCTTTAATGTTGGCTCTATAACAGAATCTGAAGTTATTTTGGCTGTTTCTAAACTTAAACATCATAAATCCCCAGGGGTAGATGAAATTACTACTGAAATGCTTAGAGCTGGGAATGTTTCGGTTACCACTTGGATGACTGAAATTCTGAATATCTTTTATGATATAAGCATGGTTCTTAAGGATTTTACCAGAGCTATTGTTATCCCTATTTTCAAAAAAGGTGATTGCAGTTCTTGTGATAACTATAGGGGTATCAGCCTACTCTCTGTTCCAGGTAAAGTTCTTTCCATGATTGTGCTTAATAGAATTAAGAATCTGGTTGACAGTCAATTGTGTGATGAGCAATGTGGATTCAGAAGTGATAGGGGATATGTAGATGAGATATTTTCACTTAACCAGATTCTTGAGAAATGTTTAGAGTTTCAGAAACCTTTGGTTGCTAGCTTTGTTTATTTCAAAAAGGCTTTCG
Source organism: Ryuthela nishihirai (assembly GCA_038380435.1). Lineage (NCBI taxonomy): Eukaryota > Metazoa > Arthropoda > Arachnida > Araneae > Heptathelidae > Ryuthela > Ryuthela nishihirai. The sequence continues at coordinate 9,979,291 of JAWZYU010000020.1, read as the reverse complement.
ACTCTGTTGATCAACATAATTTGTGGTTGATTGTGAAATCATATGGTATACCTGACAAGTTAGTTAACATAATGAAAGCTCTCTATAATAACACTGAGTCGTGTGTGAGAGTTGGTAAGGCTTGTAGCAATTGGTTTAGCATTACTTCTGGTGTTCGACAAGTGTGCATTTTGTCTCCTTTTCTCTTTAGCTTGGTTATTGATTATGTTATGCGAAATTCACTTCAAGGGAAAGATTTTGGCTTTAAATGGACTGGAGATATAGATCATCAACATCATCTGCCCTTTTGGCAGATGATGTTGATGAGATGAACTCTTTCATTCGAGCTGTTGATGAAACTGGTACTAGAGTAGGTTTGGTTATAAACAGAGAGAAAACTAAAGTGATGAAAATTGGTCAGGTAGGCTGTGATTCAGTTAATCTGAATGGTTGCAATTTTGAACAGGTGTCACAGTTTGATTATCTTGGGAGCTATGTATCATATACTGGTGATGTGTGGCATGAGATTAACAGATGGATAGGGATTGCTGCCGGGACTTTTAAGAATCTATGGAGAGTGTGGAGAAATAGGCGTATACATCTAAAGACTAAAATTAACTGTATAATAGTTTGATTCTTTATAGGGTTAGTTATGGCAGTGAAAAGTGGAAACTTTGTAAACAAGATAACAGGAAACTAGATGCTTTTGATTCTAGATGCTTACGCAGTATCTTGGGCATTAGGTGGTTCAACTTTGTAACTAATGATGAGGTTAGGCAAAGGAGTCGGCAACCTCCTTTAAGTAGCATATTGTGCAGAGAGAGACTCCATTGGTTTGGTCATGTTGCCTGTATGGATAATTATAGATCGGCGAATAGGGTTATGAACAGTGTGCCTAAAGGCTTCAGAAAGAGGGGGAGACCTAGGATGTGGTGGGCAGACAATGTCAAACAGGACCTTGTTAGAATTGGTGTGCAGTGGCCGGATGCAACAGATGTAACTCAGGACAGATATGCTTGGAGAACTAAATTGCATGGTCTGGTTGGACCTCCATAGCCCATGGCTGCTTGATGATGATGATGATGATGTTAGTAATTCGCATAGCATTATTTACCTGTAGGAGATGTTCCCCATTGCCATTGCAACTACAAATACTAAAGGGACCCAAAACCCTGCCCAAAGGTCAGAGCCAGTACCAACTTTAGAATTAAACTCACATAGCACAAGAGAAATATCTTCTTTCTCGACAGAATTCAAAATATCCTGAAGTTGTCTGTAAAACCCAATGTTCTTGTTCTCATCAGAGTTCTCTATGTGGACATAAGAACTGATAGCATTTAAATCTTTAATTTTAGGTTTGAATTTAGCTGTAAGAAATGATTCATTAATGCAGTCATATCCTAGAAGAGCATCACTGGCATGTCTGTTGATAAGTAAACCTACATCTTGGAGATGCTTTCTATCATCCCTTCTTGAAAACAAATTTTTAAAATTATTTTTAAATATCTCACTTTTATTTGTCTATCTGGTTTATTGCAAGCCTAGATATCTAGATTATAATGCTGAAATTCTTGCATGAGGACGTCAAGAGAATAATCTCTATATAATGTCCTCACATTTCATGTACCTGCAAAGAGAAAATGATTAGTAGGAAGTTTAAAGAAACTATGTTTATTGAGAGAGGTGGGGGACAACAATATCATATAGCTCCCTAGTTGCAGGCATGGGGCAAAGACCCATTCCCTTCACTGCTAAAGGCTGAAGCAACTCATGCTGGTAGGAACTACAGGCACTACCTTTTCAAGAACCAGAAACTGACTTGCCTGAGACACATTATTGCAGTGTAGGATTGGCAATGCCCAACTAGCTAAGTGAGGGTTCAGGTACCTGCGATGGCCGTTGATAAGGATTATCCACCAGCTGATATAAGGTATCCTTGTTCCTCTTGTTCACTTAGGGCTGGCAATCCACAGGCAAACAGAGTGACAGATTTTCCCTCAACAGTGGCCAACCAGTGCAGCAAGTCCAGGATCCATAATCAAACTCAAAGCCATAAAGCAGTCCAGTCTAGTAGGTATAAATGGTCAGCAGCAAGACCTTGTGAAGTTGACCACTCCTCAGTATGGCAGAAAAAAAGGAAAAAGTGGCCATAGAATGGTCACTTTTTCCTTTTTTTCTTTTCTGCCCTGTTTCTAATTACTTAGAAATAAAAAGTAAGCTAGTAATTTTAGGGTCTATCTTTATTCCACTTAACATAAACAATGCAATGAACAGTATTTACCAATTAGTACTGATAAGATGTGCAATATTTTTACTAAGTTCCTGATCCCTAATCCCTCTGACTACCATTCGAAAATACGAAAAATTCCAAAATGTGTCTGGTCCGAAGGGTTTCGGATAAGAGATTTTGAAATGCGGGTGCACAATCTATTTACTAAAACTTTTCATTTATTTTTTAAGGAGGATATATTTAACACACACACATATATAAGAGTTCGTTGATTCTTTTACCATTAATAAAAAAATCATCAAATTAAGGTTAAAAAATGCCCTTTATCAAATTTCTTGTTCATGTTAAGTTCAGATTTTTGCAACACCTTAAGAAAAAATTATACTCTTTTATAAAAATTATACTCTCCTAAATTATAGCCATTTCTCCACACAAAAAAGTTGTACTTTAATATATTAAATATTAGTGCTCCAAAAAATTTGCAAACATTAAAAATATGGGAAAACCTGAAAAAGAGGAATATTTCAAAAATCCTTAAGAAAGATAAATATATTAAAAACATCTTAAACTTTCAGAAATTAAAGACACTAAGTTGAGTTAAATAACTGTGATGCAGCTTAACAATATGTTTTTAATCTATGAATATTTTGATAGCTTCATTTTCCTTAATGCAACATTACAAAGGAAAGGTATTAAATTTTATAGTAAAATGTTCTGCTATGAAAAGTAAATTGAATTTGTGATTCATTCTTTTTTGCAGAAATAATGGTTTAATTAGATTTAATTGAATTGTAATGTTTATAAAGCTGAATTATTAAAAAGATCAATTTGTGGAAGACAGCAAAAGTGATGTAGTAGAAAAAATATGGTATGGCTAAGTTCAAAAAAATAATTGCAATTTAGAAAACTCACATAAACACCATTGTAAAAATGATATTTCGTTAGCTATATTATGAGAATGGCTATGACTCAATATCTGTCCAAATTTCTATTGTACAGGTGATGAAAGTCCATTTACATGTCTGTCAAGGCATAGATGGTACAGTTGCTATTTACAAATGCTGCATAATATCAGATTGTGTGATTATCACTTCATCCAGTAGATAAATACAATTTGCACATACTGTGATCAGTTTCATTTTAACTTGAAAGTATCATTAGCCATGAGTTTGTTTTTTTTTTGCTCCCTTGGTGGTGAGAATATAAGGGACACATTTTGACTTTTGATGGGGAATATTTGGGTAATAGATGTTTATCATGTTGTACATGTTTGATGGGTATTCTAAAATTTATCAGACTATGGAGATAAAATGAAACTGATTGAACTCATCACCTAATGCTTGAACCATTTCATTCAGTTAAAGATAATGCAACACAAGGACTAAAAACCATCGGAAAAGCAGACTTAAGCAACTTGTTCAGAAGCTAGAAAGATCCCAGAAACCAGTGTATGCATGCCCAAGATACTTCAAAGATGATAGCAAACATTTGAAGATGAGCTCATCCAGTTCCATTTTACCTCCATAATCTGATAATTTTTTGAACCCTCACCCCTATATGTACAACACTATAAACATCTATTACCACACATATTCCCAATCAAAAGTCATTCCAGTCCCAGTGAATTAGAAGTGCTGGATGTGGGATCAATGACTGTCTGCAGGCACACACAGATTGGCTTGTGTGCCTGAAGGAGGACCTTGATGTTGTCAATATTCCTCTGGAATCCATATGAATTCCATTGTAGGAGTGTGGCCAACTCAGGTCTTAGCAGAATGGGCAGATGACAATTTCTTATTTAATTTCATCATTGCAGAGGATGTTTTAGTAAAATAAAAAAGGACGGTCTGTGTCCATGTCCTCAGAATCGTCCAAAGGACACTGATCCAAGATTGCCATAGGGCGTGGGGTTATTGACTTTGTTTTTGGCCCTGGTCAGGCCCCTTTGGTTTGGATGGTTGGTTTTTGGTTTCAAAGACGGAAGCTTTCCAGTGGTGAAAGCAGAAGGCACAGAAGCAGGAGTGGAAATCAGTATCGATGTAGAGGCTGATGGAGGTCACAGTCAGTGGACTGTGGTTTTGCCTGCTCCAAGAGGTACCTAGCGACTGGTGAGAAAGACCCAGTGGGTGGAACACTGATATCAGTATTCACCACCATGAATGCTGTAGGAACAATAAGCTTTCCAGCAGCCACACTGGCATAGGAGAGTTTGCCTGATAGGTGGCAGTGTAATTATCTTGTATCTGGGTACAAGATGTTCTGTACTGTTTTCACCTGATGGACCTCTTTCTCTTCCTTCCATATCAGACAGTCTGGGAATGCATTTGATGGACCCCACTACAGTTAATACAGCATATCTGAGCTGTGCAATCAGCATCAAGGTGATCCTGTCTGCCACAGCGAACACAGGTAAGCTTATCCTTCGGTAATTCTTCCACAGCGTATACAGGTAGGCCAAGCTTTCGGGCATGATGTGGAAACAGAGCAGAGGGTTGGGTATGTAAGCTCATACCTCACAATGTAAATATCCAGACTTGATGGAGGTAAGAAGGTATGGTAAATTGAATGTAAGAATTAGTAAACTGGAGGGTAATAATACACCATCTTGGAGAACCGAAACCCAGTGGACTATGGCTCTTGGGCATATAACTCAAAGAGAATTTCCTCCTCAGACACTTTGAGGAAGTCTACTGGGAGATCACACAATGATTCAGTGATTTATGGAGCATCATGGTGATAGCCACCCCATCAATTGTTGTTACCTTCAAGCAGTGCCTGAGTGTTTGGAGCATGCAGTCTCCATCAACAAGTCACCAAATATTAGAAGCATGACTGATTTTACTTGTCCCACAAAAGACATTCCAAACATTTACTGATAAATAATGGGGACATATCATGGAATGCATGGTCAGAAATCATGGGGGGGGGGAGAAACAGACACAGATGACAGTAATGATGACACAGACAACAAAGAAGATGGAAGTCTGATGGTCCACCCATTCACTTTTACTTTTCCTTAACCAGTTTTATTTCATTTATGTTACATTTATCATTTTGGGTATTTATTCTTCAGTTGGACTTATAACTTTTCCCTCTTCCGATCGGCTAAAGGAGTTGTGTATGAGCAACTCCAACTTTTGATTGACAGCCACTAATCAGCACATTAAGGACATACCCCCTCTTGCATCAAAGCTTGCGTGAGTGCCTGATTATGAAAATGTTTCTCCCAGCGTGCAACACAGTGTCAGTTGCAAGCTGCATGCATACTAAGTGACGTTAGGTCATCGAGTCAGTAATGAGAGAGTGTCAGTAAAGGAAGGATTTAGTAGAGATGGAGCTGTTATTGCATTAATCAGTTTATATGGCGAGTCTTGAATTTTTTGGAAATGAACTTTGTTATATGAAATATTTTGACTTTGCTATACTTTTCAGACCAGACTTGGCCTGTAAATGATAGCTAGGCATAAACTGGAAGGAGAGCTGTGTACCAATCCCTAGTGATGATGCACAGAACCAGCCAGGTCTAGCACCTAATGTCTGACCCTGCCTTCTCGTGGTGCAGGCTGTTAGTACCTTTCAAAAGAGATATTCTCTTTTGGAAGGGAATGGAAGGGGAGGGCTGCCATTTCAGTATGGCCTACTGATCTGGTCATCTATGGCCACTTTTTTCTTTTTTTTTTCAACCCTGCAAGGAGTGGTCAACTTCATAGGGTCCTGGTGCTGATCATTTATACCTACTAGACTGGACTTGTTTATGGATCCTGGACTTGCTGCACTGGTGGGCCTCTGTTGAGGGAGAATCTGCTGCTGTGTTTTCTGTTTGCTTCTGGGTTGCCAGCCCTAAGTGAACACAGGCATGGGATACCTTATATTAGCTGGTGGATAATCCTAATCTGATGCCATCGCAGGTACCTGAACCTTACTTAGCTAGTTGGGCATTGTCAAGCCTAACTGGAGTAATGTGTCTCAGGCAGGGCAGGCCATGTGGCTCTTGAAAAAGTCCACTTAAAAAGGTGGTGCCTGAAGTTCCTACTAGCATCGGTGATTCAGCCTTTAGCGGAGGAGGAACAGGTCTTTGCCCCATGCCTGCGATCAGGAGGCTGTTTGATATTGTTGGCCTTACCTATCTCAATAAAACTAGCTTCTTTAAAAAACCTACTAATTATTTTCTCTCTGCAGGAACGTGGAACGGAGGACATTACATAGAGATTATTCTCTTGATGTCCTCATGCAGGAATTCCAGCGCTATAACCTAGATATTCTAGGCTTGCAAGAGACCAGATGGATAGGTAAAGGTGAGATACTTAAAAATAACTTTAAATTTCTCTTTACAGGGAGGGAGGATGGAAAGCATCACCATGGCATGGGTCTGCTGCTCAGCAGACATGCTAGTGAGGCTCTTCTAGGATATGAGTGCATTACTGAAAGGTTTCTTACAGCAAAATTTCAGACAAGAATTAAAGACTTGAATGTTATCTGCTGTTATGCCCAAACTGAGGATGCCGATGAGGATGAGAAGGATAGGTTTTATGGACAACTTCAGAATATTTTGAATTCTGTCAAGAAAGGAGATATTACCCTTGTTCTAGGTGACTTCAATGCCAAAGTTGGTACTGACACTATGGGGAGGGGTGATAGGCCCTTTTGGTATTGGTAGCTGCAATGGAAGGCTCAATGGTTTCAGAATAACTAACACATATTACAAACACCGCAACATACATAAGTACACATGGGTTTCACCTGATGGACTGCATAAGAATATGATTGATTACATATTAAAAACAAATGGGCTAGTTCTGTTAGGAATACCAGGGCATATAGAGGAGCTGAAATTGGATCTGACCATTACCTTGTTAAAAATGTCTTGCAACTTAAACTTAAAAAGTGTTGTGCTAAGGTTAAAAAACTTATCTTTAATACTGAAGCTCTGAAAGACCCTGTTATAGCTAAAGCTTACCATGATAGGTTACTTAGTCATTATGACAGTCATGGTTTGCTTACTACTGAAGTTGAGAAAGAATGGGGCTGTTTTAAACAGGCTTTTTTTGGAAACTAACAGTACTCTTTTAGGAAAAAAAGGACAGATGAGGCAGAATTATTTAAGTGATAAGGCACTTGAGCTTATTTCAGAAAGAAGGAACTGCAGGAATGTCCTTAATCAGTACTCTACTAGTCCTAATAGAAAGGATTACAGAGAGCTTAATAAACGTGTAAAGGATCAGTTAGCTACTGATCAGAATCTTTGGCTTGATGACTTGGCTGACAAAGCTGAGGAAGCAGTTAGGCAGCACAACAGCAGAGAGCTGTACCAGATAGTTAACGTTTTGTGTGGTAGAAAACGGACAGGCATACAAGAATTGAAAGATAAACAAGGTAAGGGTATAGAAGGGGAGGATATTGTCATGGCTAGGTGGGCTGAGCATTTCAGTGATGTTCTAAACAATGTAGTTAGTTCTACTCCCATTGTTTGCAATGATGACAGATGCATTGCTGGCTTTAATCTTGGCTCTTTAACACAATCTGAAGTTATTTTGGCTATTTCTAAACTTAAACTTTATAAATCCCCAGGAATAGATGAAATTACTACAGAAATGCTTAGAGCTGGGAATGTTTCAGTTACCACTTGGATGACTGAAATTTTGAATATCTTTTATGATAAAGGCATGGTTCCTAAAGATTTTACCAGAGCTATTGTTATCCCTATATTCAAAAAAGGTGATCGCAGTTCTTGCGATAACTATAGGGGTATCAGCCTACTCTCTGTTCCAGGTAAAGTTCTTTCCATGATTGTGCTTAATAGAATTAGGAATTTGGTTGACAGTCAATTGCGTGATGAGCAATGTGGATTCAGAAGTGGTAGGGAATGTGTAGATCAGATATTTTCACTTAGGCAGATTCTTGAGAAATGTTTAGAGTTTCAGAAACCCTTGTTTGATTTCAAAAAGGCTTTTGACTCTATTGATTGTCATAATTTGTTGATGATTGTGCGATCATATGGTATATCTGACAAGTTAGTTAACATAATGAAAGCTCTCTATAATAACACTGAGTCGTGTGAGAGTTGGTAAGTCTTGTGGCAATTGGTTTAGCATTACTTCTGGTGTTCGAAAAGGGTGCATTTTGTCTCCTTTTCTTTTTAGTTTGGTTATTGATTATTTTACGCAAAATTCACTTCAAGGGAAAGATTTGGCCCTAAATGGACTAGAGATACAAAAATTTCTGATTTAGACCTTTTGGCAAATGATGTTGATGAGATGAACTCTTTCATTCGAGCTTTTGATGAAACTGGTAGTAGAGTAGGTTTGGTTATAAACAGAGAGAAATCTAAAATGATGAAAATTGGTCAGGCAGGTTGTGATTCAGTTAATCTGAATGGTTGCAGTCTTGAGCAGGTGTCACAGTTTAATTATCTTGGGAGCTACGTAACAGATATTGGTGATATGCGGCATGAGATTAACAGACGGATAGGGATTGCTGCCAGGACTTTTAAGAATCTATGGAGAGTGTGGAGAAATAGGCGTATACACCTAAATACTAAAATTAGACTGTATAATAGTTTGGTTCTTTCTAGGGTTAGTTATGGTAGTGAAACTTGGACACTGTGTAAACAAGATAACAGGAAACTAGATGCTTTTGATTCCAGATGCTTACGTAGTATCTTGGGTATTAGGCGGTTTAACTTTGTAACTAATGATGAGGTTAGGCAAAGGAGGCTGCAACCTCCTCTAAGTAGCATATTGTGCAGAGAGAGACTCCGCTGGTTTGGCCATGTTGCCCGTATGGATAATTATAGATTGGCAAATAGGGTTATGAACAGTGTGCCTAAAGGCTTCAGAAAGAGGGGGAGACCTAGGATGCGGTGGGCAGACAATGTCAAACAGGACCTTATTAGAATTGATGTGCAGTGGCCGGATGCAACAGATGTAACTCAGGACAAATATGCTTGGAGAATTAAACTGCATGGTCTTGTTGGACCTCCGTAGCCCATGGCTGCTTGATGATGATGATATTTTTCTCTTGGGGCAACTGTAATGGTCCACCCATTCACTCTTACTTTTCCTTAATTAGTTTTACTTTATTTACATTACATGTATCATTTTGGGGATTATTTCCTTTTTTGGATTGATCTCAATTCTCATTTCTGAGCTGTAGGAGTTGTGCATGCGCAACTCCAACTTTTAATTGTCAGCTGTTAATGCATGCATGTAGGACATGATCCCTCTTGCATCAGCTAAGCGAGATCGTCAAATCATTCAAATGTTTTCCCGGCGTGCAACAGACACATGCCGGATTCGTATGTGCATATTATAATTAAGTGATGTTAGGTCATAGAAAGTCAGTAGAGATGTGTAGTTAGTGGAGAATTAGAATTGTCAGTAGAGATATAGTAGTCAGTATTGTGAAAGTATGTGTTGTGTAGATAGAATGAGTTGTTAGTAAAGATTTAGGTAGATGCGAGTTGTTATAAAAAGGAGTTGTTAGTAGATATTGTTGTGTAATGCTCGATGCGATCTGGAAGTTTAGTTTAATTTGAATCAATCAAAAGGTCCAAGGAGAAGAAGTTTAACAATCTTTTGTATTCTTCCAACTTTTGTATTATTCCACTGACGGCGAGTTACTGAATTTTTTGGGAATAAACTTTGTTTGTTTTAGAAGCTTTTGAATTTTTGCTGTTTTTCTCTTGAGCAACATAAATTGATTTCTTGATTAGATTCAAACTTTAATTAAACTTGACAATTCTTTTTGAATTCTTACTTGATAAGTAATGCTAGACAAATACCTAACGAACTCTATTTCGACTTTACTTGGCAAGTTAATATTGCCTGGTGCCCGACAAAGTTATCTGGAATTTTGAATAAATTTGGATCAGACAAAAGGTCCAATTTGAAAAGTTAATAATCATTGGAGCGTTACACAACAATATTTGATTTTTTTTATTAAGGTTTAACTTTAAAATTTGGCAATCTTTCGATTTCTTACTCAATAACTAACGCCCATATACTTAGCGAACCCTCATTTAACATTATTTGGCAAGTTAATATTGTCTGATGCCCAATGCGATCCGGAAGTTTAGTTTAATTTGGATCAATCTAAAGGTCCAAAGAGAAGAAGTTTAACCATCTTTTGGAGCATTACAGAGCCAATAAAGGAAGTTGCACTGAACACAGAGACTGTATATATATGTATAAATTGTAAGTTAATTAATGTGATTGTCAAAGTTAACAAATTTTTGAGCTCATTAGTTATATTAATCATAGATTTAATGGCAGTTTTAAGATCATAGATTAATCATAGATTTGCTGAGCAATATCTGATTCATATATATGATTCATATATATCTGATAGTCTGCCGAGCATATATCTGATTCATAGATTAATCATAGATTTAATGGCAGTTTTAAGCCAAAAATTTTTGTTTGAACAAGAAGCTTAACTTTTGCATTAGTCAAAGATACTGAAGTTTCAATGCAATTATTGCTGATAGTTAAGATCTATATTTCTATATATATATATGTAATATGTATATAAAGATTAGAAGTGTCCACATACACACACATACAATAAATTTTTTGATAAGTAAGTTTATTGCAAGCTTAGTATAGCTATAGTATTGTACTGTTGTCTAGCAGTACCTTGAACACTCTCAAGAAAAAAAAGTTTCAAAATTTCAGAAGTTCAAAATTTTGGCAGATTACTAAACATGTCTGCTAGTAATATGGCCGATTCTGCCATTATGACTCCCAACTTAGATAAAATAAAAGATAGGTTGCAGGATGTAATGAAAGAAGCAAAAGTGTTAATGAATCTGCTTAAAGAGCCTCAGAATAAAGGGGGAACAACAACAACAACTCCTAAATTTGTTGACAATGCCAGCTCACAAACATATAAACTTTGAACATAAAGTTACAATTTTTGTTTCGTCAGAAGCAAGTGATAGAACAGAACATTATCAATCACCCCAACGATGAGTTGCCAATACAAACTGTCCATCATTGTGGATATTTGTCAAGTCCATGAAAGAGCATTTCCATTTACATGAAATGCCCGCCAACAAAAAAGGTGGTTTGTGCAGTATCTTGTTTAAATGGGTGTGTTAAGCAATGGTGGAACAACATAGGATGCCATCATGGAATATAATTATGAGAATACTATAAAAATGAACTATCGAAAATTTATCCACCTTACAATGATTTTACACATCTAGCTACAGAACTTTTTTCATGAAGACAAAGGGAAGGAGATGATATCAAAAAATTCATCTGGGGTACATTAGAAATTTACCAGCTGTACGATGCTGATGCTACCAAAATTGACATAATAAACTGCATTATGTCCCAGTTACTTTTGCCTTTAAGAGATTTTTTAGGAGTTAGATGTGTAACTTCAATTTGAACTTTAGTCAAATTGGCTTGGCAATACAATGCAAGAAGAGAATCTGTAAAAATGGCATTAAATCAACAATGGATGCAATCATCACCAAAGCAGCAATATGGGTTGAGTCTCGCAAAATGACTCTTGCAAGACCGGAAGTTACATGGTCCCAACAATTTGGGCCAAATGCACCTACAATGATGCAGAATGAACAAGGCAGAGATTATGTTCTGCATCACGCTTCAAATGATGAAAGTAGACCAAAAACTTTTACTACGAATAATAGAGAAACTTTCAATGTAATTTTTGTGGCTGACTAGGGCACATGGAGCAAAATTGATACAGGAAAAATGATAATTCCAGAAACTTAAATTGGGATCTTTGAAGAGAGAGGCCTAAGTTCCTCCAGAAAAGCCATCTCATGAGTTAAGTCTTGCCACTGTTAGTACACATAATGTTTTAGAATTACCTTTTGCGAAGCCATATCAAAAAAACCTGAATTAACTGATCACATCGATACAGAAGTTGATCTTTCATGTTTACCTGAGAAAGTTTTAGATGATATTAATGAAAGTTGTGAATTGAAATTGCAGCTGTGGTCCAGTGGATTTTAATTTATCTTGTAGGCAAAAGCAGAATGTTAAGGAAGAAACTGTAAAATGTCCTATCAGTTTAATTAATGTGAATTTAGAGAAAAAAGTTGATGATGCAAAGCAAGTTGACAGTGAGAAAAGTGTTGAAACAGAAATATTAAAAGAAAACGGTGCCGAATTTGTTGATAATCAGAAATGTGTTGAAGTAGAGGTTTTAAAGGAAAATAATGCTAATGAAGAATTTCTAGATGATAAGCTAAGCATCCAAGAAATTGTTTTGAGTGTAAATAATCCTGATGAATCTAACAAGTTAAGAAATTTTCTACTGTTGAAGCATCATTTAGAAGCAGGCAGCAATAAACCTGGAAAGATTCTTGCACTGTGGCACTAATTATTTAGGATGTCTTATTTCTTTTCTCTGGAATAGATGAAGACAGAGACGATTGAAGATTATTTATTGTTGTTCATACTTAGAGATTTCAAAATGTTTTAATTTCATGTTGAAACTTTGGAGTTTCAATATTTATTTTTCGAAAAGTGAGTTTATTGTTCAAGGTTTTACAGTAGGAGTTTACAATATGAAGTGATTAGAATTTTTTTATGTGCTCTGATTCATCTGAAGTTCTAGTTGAACCATAAAGGGTTATATATATTGTATTAACATGATTTCAAGTGCAATTATGAATTCTAGATTTTTTCGTTTCAGCTGACTGAAAGTTGAATTGAGTGTTGAAAGTTAGAATTTAGGAATTATAAAATGTTCATGGATGTGAATAATGAGAATGAAAGAGAATTTAGTATACAGTGATTATATAAATTGTGTTTGAAGTGAATTTTGTATTTAAGTTTCTTTTACGTAAAATGTAGATGGAATTGTATTGGATGAAATGTTAGCACCATATATGATAAATTATTATACAGTTTTTCTTTACTCTAAGATACGATGTATGTGTTTAAATCTGGTTGGTGTCATCAGTGATATTGATGCGTCAATGATGTGTAATTTTCAGGATGACATTGGCAGGATTTGTTTGCATATATATGAGTTGACCATGATGTCTTAAAGTTTTGTACCTTCTTTGAGCTATCCTCAACAGCAAAGCCTAGTTTGACTGACACTTTCACTAGCAAAACTCCTTTGGGATAGGGATGTAAAGCTCGATGAAGGGAGGTAATTAATGCTGTTTTTATTTCAGCTAGCTCGTGATTTATTGTGTTCAGGTGAAGTTTTAGCAGATGATTACACTCCTGCTTGTTTGTAAAATGAAATTATTAGCTTTGGTTATTTGATTGTAGTTAGGAGGATTTAATGGAGTACCAATTGTAACACTCCAAATAAATGCAATAATGCTTTAAAGTTGGACCCTTCTTTTGATCCAATTAGTTTTATGCTCCGGATAGCTGATACGAGTGCCAGGCAATAATTAACAGATTGCCAAAAAAAGTAGACTAAGTTTAAAGTAGGGTTCAAAATGCCAGCGAGCATTAATGAGTAAATAGTTAGAATCAAAATTGAGTCAAAAAAAAAGAGTATAAATACTATCAATCTAAATGTGCGTTGCTCAAGAGAAAAAATTGTACAGACTCAAAAGGTTTAAAATAACAAACAGATTTATTTCCAAAATAATTCAACTCACCAAGACATCAATGAAGAAGATACATCAAACTCACTATGCTACAACGCACTTTCCTCCTGCACATACTGTGCTCTCTACTGAGTGCCTCTGCACTCTACACTGCCTAGTGTTTCTGCACTAACTGCCTTCTGTGACTAGCAAGTCACCGGTTTAAAAAACAAGAGCCGGCGTGTCATGTTGCAAGCCGGGAAAGACATTAACATAAAGTGATGAACGACGCAAGCTATGACGCAAGAGGGGGCTTGTCCTTCTGCACGCGTTTTAGCGGGTGAAGTCGGAAGATCGGAGTTGCACATGCGCAACTCCCAACTCGTGGAAATGAGCGCTGTGATGCCAAAAAGGAAATAAAAATCCCCAAAATGATAAATATAATGTAAATTAAACGAAACTGGTTAAGGTAAAGCAAAAGTGAACGATGGGGCATCACACAATACCCATTTTTTTATGTATGGCAGGCACAAAAGAAGATTAGATTTCATGTATTTGATAGCTGTTAGGGGAATAAGTTGAAGTTATGTACTCTGCTTCATGCATCTGTATTTATATTCTATGAAAGAGCAAAATTGCTGTAATTTTTTAATTTCTTTTTCTTTAACCTTTTTAGAAGTTAAGCAGGAGTTAGATTTGCAAGCTTTGTAAAAGTTATAGTATGCAACTTTTGGAATTGTATCAGAATGTGATACTAGTTAGACCAATAATGCTAGTATGCAGTTAACTGCCACAGTCATTGGTATGCATTTACACTATGTAAGGAGGAATGGGAGGAGGTACCTTTGGTTGTGATGGAAGATTGTGCCAAAGTGAGAGTAGATCATCTTATCAAATTTGTGTATGCATACGCATTACTTTATTTATGTTCAGCAATATGTTAATGATGTAGGAAGTGCTTTATTCAAAATTGCTCATCAAAATCTGTTAGGTCAAATTTTGACTCCTTTTGGGAGGGTGAGTTGTGATGGTTCACCCATTCTTCACTTTTACTTTTCCTTAACTAGTTTTACTTCATTTATGTTATAGTTATCATTTTGGGGATTTATTCTTCTAGGACTTATCACTTTTCCCTATTCTGATCCACTAAAGGAGTTGCACATGCACAACTCTTACTTTTGATTGAAAACCGTTTGAGTGCATTAAGGACATGCCCCCTCTTGCATCATAGCTAGCGCAAGCATCAGTTATGCAAATGTTTTTCCTAGCCTGCAACATACACATACACGTGTCAGTAGCACACCGCATGTATATTAAGTGATGTTAAGTCGTGGAGTCAGTAATGAGAGAGTGTCAGTAAAGGAAGGATGTCACCCGAGTCCTCACAAAATGAAATATGTAGAGAACTGAACTGGTGTCACAAAATAAAGAGAACTGCAAATGGAAAATAATGTGTAGTGATATTCGTTAACCTGTACATGGATGTGGGAAAGGCACTCACTGTGTTGCACAGTTGGCCCTAGCAGGTCCAGCCCACCAAATTATTAATCCTGAGGAGGAATCCCAGGACCTCCTGTTTACCTGAAACAGAGGCCAAAGCAGTGTGTATCAGGGTCCTCGAAATTGCTGCCCAGCCACATGACAAACAGGCTCTCCATTGGCAAGATTGGCCAAAGGGGACCCCACTAGTCATAAGCTGAGGAGAGAGGACATGGGCCCCCGAGCAACTACAAAGATCCTCCATTCCAGGGAGATGAATCATGCGTACCCAAATATGAGGGGGAGCATTTAGGACCCTGTGAAAGTATCTGAACCAGTGGAAGGTTGGACCTCTTCACAGGGTGGACCTCTCACCATATACAGGAGCTCACACTGAGGGGAATTGGAATGCAATCATTCTGTAATCATTCATCTGTATAACAAATGGTTTCATCACTATTTCCTTTCTTTCAGTGTCATGTTTTCCATTGTCTGCAGATTATCACATTTTATAGTTGTTAAGTGCCAAGCATCTGATTTTGAATTATTGGCATTTATAACCTTCCATCCACTCATTTCATGAATACCATATATTGTTTCCAACTAATTAGAAGATGCTCTATAACTTTGCAATTTACATTTTTTTAAATCTCTGCTTTTGTTCTTGAATTAGGTTTGTTAACTTCCAAATTGTTATTAGGGTTGCTATAGTCACTGTAATTCGATCAGTCATGGTCACTTTCTTATAGGAAGATCTAACATTTGCGCCTCTAGGACCCTTCATTAAAAAGTTATTTGGATGTTTTAGGTCTTTCCTTTGAATTCTGTATATGATTAGTTCAAATAAATCTTACCTGAATTCAGTGTTGTCCCATTTGTCAGAAGGCTGTTCCTGGAATTTTGGGGGCAGAGGCAGCTGACTCTGTGTTTCCACCAGTTGCTTCTCTTTTTCTGCAGCTAATGCACGTTCTCTCTGTAATCTAGATTTGAAATTAATTATATAGAAAACTGTTCAATTTGAATATTCATTTTTCAAGAAAGATATGTACAACATTAAATGCACTTTCAAACTGTACTTTTATCATGCAGTTGTAGATTAATTTTTCTCAAAGGTTCTTTGTCTATAATTAAAAAACATAATTTAGGTTAAAATTACATTGTGTTACTATTAGGTGACGATATTTTTAAAACAATTAAATGAAATCATTTAGCCAGTAATTAAAATAATTTAAGTTCTCTGTCATTGAGCAATAAAATTATCAAGCTTATCCTTCAAATTATTTCAGAGTAAAAGTTTTTAGGAGCTAGTATTTGCACAATTTAAGTCCTATCTGGGTCACAAGAAATTTATATATACCTAAAAGTTAAAAAAAAGATCACAATAAAAATAATTATTTTTGATATCACTCTAATACATTGTCTTATATTCTAATGATATATGAATTCAATTACTAAACTTCACAGTTGACACTCATTGATTACATCAACTGATTTTCGTAAAAAAGGGTAATGAAAAAATCCACTAGTACATGAAATTTGATAGTTTGTTGTATATCACAATCTTCATCACATGCCATGTACTTCTTGAATATTGAATAACACTTTCAAAAGCTTTTATGCATGGACTTTTAAAGTTTATGACACAATAATGAACTTTTAAACATTTAAAAACTTTAGCCTTTTACTAAAGTTTTTACTAACATCTATTGATAAATTTGTGCAGTTTTAATTACAAAAGAATATCATATCTTTAGTTTATCTCTCTGAAGAAGTAAAGTTCTGAAAATCACATGAAATTACTTACACAAACGAATTAATAGCATAACAAATGGTTATTAGTTCACTAAACTTTGGAATCTAACTTTGGAAACTTTGTAATTTACATTTTTTTAAATCTCTGCTTTTGTTCTTGAATTAGGTTTGTTAACTTCCAAATTGTTATTATGGTTGCTATAGTCACTGTAATTCGATCAGTGATGGTCACTTTCTTATAGGAAGATCTAACATTTGCGCCTCTAGGACCCTTCATTAAAAAGTTATTTGGATGTTTTAGGTCTTTCCTCTGATTTTTAACCAAACTTTGATTAATAACATTTGATTAATAACTTTGAATAACTGATTAATAACATTTGATTTTTCCAAGAAATAAGAGCTTGCAATTTAAATAATATTTTCGAAATTTCCAAAATTCTTTTCCGAACAAGCAAATAAGTTACTTGAGGAATAAAACTGTGAACTTGTAGGAGATGAAAATCTTTCCAAAGAATCTGAAAATGAAAACTGATAATTGGTGAAATAATTTGATTTCATAATATACAATATATGTTTCGTAATAGACAGAATATTTCTGGGTAAAAATTTTTAACATACACTGCTCGACATTGAAAGTGCCCCACACAGAAGGAATGTCATACAAACCTGTAAATAGAAGGGTGGGTATGTGCAGTTGAGATATGCAAATGATGATAATCTGGAGCCAATGACATCTGTGGCTCAAGAGATAAAAGGTGCTAGAAGGAACATGATGGTATTGTGTTTATGCAGGTGTAAATCATGCAAACAGTTGAGATTAGGTGGTTCCACTTAGAAATTGTTCAGCGAAGGCCAAAAATGCCTGGTACATGCCGCCAGCAGGTTTATTGCCATTTGGATGCTTTTGAGAGAGGAATAATTATAGGTTATGTGAAGCTGGATGGACTACACGTCGTGTCACTGACCATGTTCATTGGGATGCACGAACTGTTGGCAACAGTGGCAAAATGAAGGTTCTAGCATGCATCGCAGAGGGAGTAGTGCTGTTCAACAGATGTCAGGCATGGTTTGATAGGCACATTGTTTGACATGCTCATTTGTCACCACAGAGCACTACAGCCAATATTCGGCAGACTGTGTCAGCAGCCATGGATGTCCCCATAATGACCTGAACACTAAGCCAAAGGTTGCATGAGGCACACCTGAACTCTAGGCAACCATTACATTCAACTGCCATTGACTGAAACCATCGCAGCACTCATCTGGCTTGGTGTCGAAGTCATGCGAACTGGGGTCGTGAATGGAACACTGTTGGGTTTAGTGACGAATCCAGTTTCTGTCTGGGTGCTGATGATCGACGGGTCTGTGTATGATGACAACCTGGCAAGAGGACGGATCCAGCTTTTGTTCGTGACCAGCACACTGCCAGGCATAATAGTATGGGGTGATATTGGATATGACAGCAGGTCACCTCTTGTCCACATCAAGGGAACACTGACAGCTGCACAATACATTAGCGTGGTTCTGCAGCCCATTTTGTTACCATTCCTGGGAGACATGCAGCAGCCCATTTTCCAGCATGACAATGCCTGTGTACACACTGCTAGGGTCTCCAGACAATGTTTGCAACATGTTCAAGTATTGCCATGACCAGCACGATCTCCAGATTTATCCCCAACAGAAAATCTGTGGGAACACATTGGAATACATGTGCAATCCTCTCACCAGCTGGCAAGGAATCTCGATGAATTATGGGAGCAAGTCAATGCTGCTTGGTGTGCAATTCCTTGGGACCATATCCATTGACTGTACGACTCCATGCCACGCCATATTGTTGCTTTATCTCATATTCTAATCTATCTCATATTTGAAGCCACTTACAGTAGTAAGTGGCTTCAAATTAAATCATGGTATGCCAATATGTATTGTTATGTGTGTGCTACATTTCACCTCTATACCCTCACTCCTTCTGGTGGGGCACTTTCAATGTTGAGCAGTGTAATTGTGGACTCACTCCTTCTGGTGGGGCACTTTCAATGTCGAGCAGTGTAATTGTGGACAATAGTATTGAAAAGTAGATTAGTATGTAGTACTGAAAAGTTATTTATTTTCTTGTATTTATCATGTTAGAATGTTGTGGTGGCACTAAACTCATGTACCATTGGCAAGAAGTTTCACTTATCACAGTTTGGGAATTGCTGCTCTAGAGATTAAATATATCTGATTTAGATTATACTGATGTTTTTTTTCCTTTTGGCAAATGATGTTGATCAGATTGGTAATAAGAATAAATTTGGGGATAAATAGAAAAAACTAAGTGATGAAAATGCTTCAGCCAAGGTTTAGGATTTAGAACTGAATCAATTTTATGACGTGTGATGTCCGTCACTTAATTATTATTCCATTTTTTTTCCTAATTGCAAGATCTAGATCTATTTCTAAGCCACATATCTTATAAGAGACCCCAATACTGCAAGTGGATGAAGTAATTGCAAAATAATGACATATATAATAATGAGAAGAAAATGCAAGGAAAAACTGAATTAACACCCTGCTAGTCATATATTTTATTAGAAATCAATCAGTCAGATTTCTAGTTGATAACCCAACCCCTATTTCACCTCGAATGCAGCACTAGATCTGAAAAATCCTGATTTCTGAGTTGTACTGTCTGAAATAGCCCTATTCATCAATTTTTAGCTCTTCAGCATCAGTATATCGAATTTAACCTTTGACCTCAAAGAACACAATACATCCAAAATTTGCATAATTTCTCAGATCTAGAACTCCAAATACACCCAGGCATTAATTTTTAGTCCTCTAACAATGGTAGATCAATATTTGACCTTTGACCTAGAATGACTAATCGCATCCAAAAATTTGCAACATTTCCGAGATCTACAACTCAAAATACCCCCAAGAACCAATTTTTAGCTCTCTAGCACCGAAACATCTAAATTTCATCTTGGAAATCAGATCCTCCAGATCCAAAATTTTGTAACGTTTTTGAGTTCTACAATCCAAAACACCCCAGATATCAGTTTTCACATTTCTATCACTTGTAGATCATGGTTTGACCTCTATGTGACCTTTATTTGACCTTAAAGGACACACTAGAGGTCAAATATCAGGTTTTTTCCCAAGATCTTCGGCCTGGATTTATTGGACCCCCTAGGTGCAAATATATATTATATTGGATCCCTAGGTGCAAATTTTCAGAGCTCTACCATTTCTGCATCATAGTTTGAAATTAGCGTGATCACTTATAAGTCAGTCAGCTGTCAATCACTCACAATCATCTATATATATATAATAAGAGAGCCCAATACTATAAGTGAATGAAATAATCACAAAAAGATGATATATATAACACTGAGAAATTTTTTTCGAATATCTATACAGGTTTATGATGTATAACTTTTAAATTTTGTTATGGTATGCGTATCATAGAGACATTTATTATTAAATTTTTTCCAAGTTTGCAGTTCTAATTAACCTTCAAACTTGAGATATACTTTGGTATAAAGAATTTGAATATCATATATAGTCGAACTTGGTTATAATGAGCATGGAAATAACAAAATCATGGCTGTAATGAGCAAAAAGACAATGATTTTAATTTACATGCATTCCCATATATCTGCTCACTTTTACGGTGAGAGCATTACATGGATATACCATACAAATTTTGGTAACTAGGAAATATGCAAACATTCTTAATTGCTCGGGTAGTCGGAAATAGTACCCAAATCTTGGAATAGACAAAAAATGAAATGGGTGACTTAGCTTTTATGACCACTCACATTGGTTTATGCACCGGTTTAAAACCTAACCTTGCCCTTGAGGGCCATCCCTACTCTACCTACCGCTCCAGTGTCTAACCTCTTACCCTGCTCCCCACTTTACTCTAACACCGCCACAACTGTAAAATCAGTTAGAAACAAACCCTTCCAATTGGAAATATGTCTAGTAACAAAAGAAAGTGCCTCTTGATTCGCAAAAAAGTCGAAATTAGCAGAAAATCAAGATTAAAAAACATAGGAGGTAGATTTAGCTCATCACTGATATAGGAAGTAATGGTGATAACAAGGAAATTTAGTTGGTCCCCAGGTGCTTGTTATATCCACGTTTGACTGTATTGAAATGATTGAGGAAATTGTGAGATACTTACTGCAGAACAAAAACGAACAACCAAAATATTAAATAGAATTTAAGAACTTGCTAAAGACTGTTAGAGAATCAAAATATTAAATAGAATTCAAGAACATGCTAAAGCCCTGTTAAAGAATCGGAATAATTTATGCATTATTTTAAGAGATAATTGAAGAACAGTTATAAACAACAAAATACTCAAATGGAATTAGAGATTTTGCATTGTCAATTAATATACTGAGATGGAAAGAGAGGTTTGTCCATTCACTTATTATTTAAAGTGTATTTTGGGTAGTTTAGTCATATTTTCTTGATATGAAATAGGAATTGTGTCTCAGGTAACTGAGTAGAAAGAATTTGTAAATTATAATAATGTCAATACACATTCAGAGTTATTCATAAACAACTGAAGACTTCAATTTTTATTACAAAATTTATAAAGAGAGAAGCACATAAAGCATACCCATCAATAAGGAAACATCCAAAGTTGTGCATGCACAAGCAGTAACCCTCTGTCGCTGCACGTCACAATATACAAATTTCGGACAGAAAAGGCTTTTGTATGCTGTGATTCAAAGGAAAAAAAGTGTCATAGCCATCCATTGTTGTCATCCATCCTCTTCAAACATGATTCGTTTAGGAACATGATGCTCAGAAAATGTACAAACGATTACAAAATTCCTTTTGTTTTTAACACACTTCCAACAGAAATATATGTTCAAAGTTTCAATAAGCTAAAGCAAAAATTAAAAGTAAATTTAAAATGGGAAAGTATTTATGCAATGCTATGAAAACTAACTGATTTGTATCTTATTTGGCTTTCACCTTGTTATTAGCTAAATGTTACATTTTGATTATAAATTGTTTGTAAATTATTTGATACATATTTTATGTACAAATTAGGATTATTCATCTCCTGCAGATAGATAAACTTATAGCTTTGCAGGTCACCATTTTTAAAACATGTACACTGTGTAAATTGCTTCAATAAAGAATAATTACTTAAATTTGAATAAACTCGACTTATCTGGTTCATATATTAAGGAAGTATCACTCTTACATCGATCCAATTTTCTTTTTAGAGGAAAAATTGTTTTGAGCTGGGTGGAATACGAACCCATGACCTCCTGATAACAAATCAGGTGCTCTGGACTACTGAGCTACCGGCCGCCGAGCAACATCTCCTCTAATTGATGTTATGAACATTTCTACCTACAGTACACATGTAGGCACAGTTCTGGCAATCAAGCCTCAAGTGGCAGACAACAAGCATGCCATAAAGATGGAAAGTACATTCACGAGTATACAATTGATTAAATTTGAACAAACTCGATCTATTTGGTTCACAGGCTAAGGAAGTACTATGTTGATCCAATTTTTTTAGAGGAAAAATTGTCTTGAGCCAGGTGGGAGGAATATGAACCACAACCTCCTGATAACATGTCAGGTGCTGAAGAATAATTAAAAAAAACCCCAGCATTTATGCATGGTGCAAACAGTTTGAAACAATGAGATGTCTCTGCAAGGGCAAGCTTCCCATTCATCCATTATCAGCACAAATTGTTGAGTGTTTTTGGCAGAATTTTCTCACACAATCCACAGCAGTCAAACACCTGTCCATATCTGTCAGAGTCTTTTCTCCAAAACATTTGCCACAATTGGCAGATGGTTTATGAGACCATTGCCATTCTCCATACACTAAGAATATTTTGTCTCGATTTTCTATTATGTCCATCACTCTGTTAGAGCTCATCACTCTCCAATGATAAGCCCTCTTTCAAAGTCAGTCAGAGCAGCTATTTTACCAATGACATATTTGATTTTGCTTTCCACTATGCCTTTATGCATTTTATAGAAATTCATACTGATGTAGAATACTAAAATAAAATAAATACCCCCTCAAGCAGCTGCTTGCCACAGAGGTCTGACAGGAGCCTGTCAGTTTATATGCCACAGTAGAAAGTCTGAGAGGATGGCAGGACCTCAGCAGAAAAACGACACAAACAGCCATGCCTTACCCGGGCTCGAACCCAGGTCCCGTAGATCAGTAGCCAAGCGCGCTAACCACTCGGCCACGGGATGGCTTACTAATGTCAGTAAGAAATTTTGCACACATTGCCAAGTTTCGCAGTACTTCATACATGATGCATTGTGCTTGAATATGATTGACTGAATGATGCCATCCGACGTTCCACTATACAGGACAGTAGTACATATTATGAATGGCACCAAAAGCCACCTTTGTGTGCTGGTTGAGGCCTACCAAAACACTGACATTAAGGCTGCGATGCAGCAGAGTGAGTACCTGTCATTTATATTACTTTAGTATTATCAAAATCTTTGATTCGTTGAATTCTGTAATTTTGAACTTTCGAATTTTGAGCCTTGTGTGCTGGTTGATGCCTATCGGAATGCTGACATTAAGGCTGCGGAGCAGCTGGGAGAGTACCTTTCATCTAAATTAGTTTAATGTTATCAAATCAGTCAGTTCATTCATATCTCTGATTATGGAACTTTCGAATTTTGAACCATGCTGATGATTTATTGCCAATATGGATAGGTAGCATTATGGTCTATTTATTACTGCCACTCTGTACATGAATTGTGCCGAAAGTCTACCATTATTTAAGGGGTAAATTAGAGCTCTTTTAATTTTAAACCATGATATTTGCTACTTAAATATCAGTTATTTGGGATAGATGTCCAAGTTCGAAGTTCTCGTAGTGTCGTGGATGGTTGGGTGAGGGGACCCACTGGACAGCTGTTGGGAAAAGGGTGTCAGCCTCCCGTCAAGGCCATCCAGCGTGTTCTTTAACATGCATGAGTGTGTCTCTCCCACACACGGGACCATGGCTTAACGTCACATCCAACTGACAGCAGCCTTTTGAAGCCCAACAGTGACCCCTATTCACTGTAGGCAGGGTGGGGAGTGTGGTAGAAAAAAAATCTCTACACTTGCCTAGCTGGAACCCAAACCTATATAATACTTTGGCTAGGCAGCATATATACACTCTATTATGAAAGGTAACTGGATACAATAGGGAAAACATCTGAAAAAAATTATCGCTGATGCTGAGATTCAGATTTTTTTTTCAGATGTTTTAACTATGGACGTAACTGGATACTTCCATGTTATGTGAATGGAAAGCCACAAAGCTCTCTAACTCTGATAATAAGTTTTTTACAAAAAATGTCCCTAGATCTCACTCAAATTCTCTAAATCTTAAATTTTGCCTTAATATTTAAAGAATTATTGCAACTGGAACATATATATATCAGCAGATGCCACTGTCACAATCTTCCTAACATCCACTCCCCGCAATTGATGAACTTAAAAAATCATTACATAAACTTCAAATATTACATTTATGTTAGTGAAAGATTTGTTATAATAGTTGTGTTTTATCTTTTAAAGAAAATTTTTATGAGTAGCAAAGGTTACAGTTAATTGTTTAAACTTCCACAATTCTTAAATATTAAATGAATATTGCAGAAAATATATAGAGATTTGACTGAGAACCTCAATTTATCTCCAGTAACATTTTTTCAGAAAGAAACATGTATTTTCAAAGTTAGGGAGCTTTGAATGTGGCTTTTCATTTACATAACATGGAAGTGTCCAGTTGCTTTTTGTAATGTAGTGTATATGTTTATTGTTCTTACACTTGCTTTGACTGCTATTTCTATCTTTCCTATTTGTTGCTTTTGCATCTTTCTTTCATTACTTTTTCATGTTCATGTTTAACTTTTGTTGAGGTACTTTTAGCTTTTTTGTTTGGTTGCATCATAGTCATTGTTGCTGATTTGCTATAAACACATTATTTGTTATAAACAACCATCAATCTTGTATTTTAATATCATCACAGAAAACTCACACTCCAGAAATTCCTTCTAAAGTTTGCATAATGTATTTTTGCTATATGGTATCTGCAACTTTAATTACAAACAATAGTCGATTGAACTTAAACATTTTTAGTGCACTAATAGCATGTATTAATGCACTATTTTCATCCATTTACATATTAGAGTGTGTGGCTTAAGTCAAGGGATGAGAGTTTTTTTTGTCCAGCCATTGTTGCAAATATTTCTTAAATATTTGGATGTGTAAAATGATCATTTTAAATGAGGTATGAATTTACTGTATATTTGTAATCATTACATAACCATACTGATTCATCCAGATTTACTGCTGATACCAGAGGAGTTTCCCATTCATTATATGTGATCTTCGTCAAAATTCCATCTTTTTCTAAAACAATCAATTTCATGCAAATTAATCTTTCATTTATATGGAATTTATCTAGGTTTGTTTAAACATTGCCTTGGCATTATGTTCAGTACTAATCTTGATTTGTAATCAGGAATTTTGCCAATACCATTTTGAAAAAATGGGACAAATTTAAATAATTTTTGCAGTTTGGTTTCATATATTTTTGTAGTTGTAAGTTACTGCAGGCTTGTAAATGGTAGCTAGGCGTAAACTGGAAGGAGAGCTGTGTACCAATCCCTAGTGATGATGCACAGAACCGGCCAGGTCTAGCACCTAATGTCCGACCCCGCCTTCTCGTGGTGCAGGCCGTTAGTACCTTTCAAAAGAGATATTCTCTTTTGGAAGGGAACGGAAGGGGAGGGCTGCCAGTTCAGTATGGCCTACTGATCTGGTCATCTATGGCCACTTTTTTCTTTTTTCAACCCTGCTGAGGAGTGGTCAACTTCACAGGGTCCTGGTGCTGACCATCTATACCTACTAGACTGGACTTGTTTATGGATTTGAGCTTGATTATAGATCCTGGACTTGCTGCACTGGTGGGCCTCTGTTGGGGGAGAGTCTGCTGCTGTGTTTTCTGTTTGCTTCTGGGTTGCCAGCTCTAAGTGAACAGAGGCATGGGATACCTTATATCAGCTGGTGGATAATCCTAATCAGAGGCCATCACAGGTACCTGAACCTTACTTAGCTAGTTGGGCATCGTCAAGCCTAAACTGGAGTAATGTGTCTCAGGCAGGCCATATGGCTCTTGAAAAAGTCCACTTGAAAAGGTGGTGCCTGAAGTTCCTACGAGCATCGGTGACTTCAGCCTTTAGCGGAGGAGGACCAGGTCTTTGCCCAATGCCTGCGATCAGGGGGCTGTTTGATATTGTTGGCCCTACCAATCTCAATAAACCTAATTTCTTTAAAAATCCTACTAATCATTTTCTCTCTGCAGGAATGTGGAATGTGAGGACATTACATAGAGGTTATTCTCTTGATGTCCTCATGCAGGAATTCCAGCGCTATAACCTAGATATTCTAGACTTGCAAGAGACCAGATGGACAGGTAAAGGTGAGGTACTTAAAAATAACTTTAAATTTCTCTTTACAGGGAGGGAGGATGGAAAGCATCACCAAGGCGTGGGTCTGCTGCTCAGCAGACATGCTAGTGATGCTCTTCTAGGATATGAGTGCATTAATGAAAGGTTTCTTACAGCAAAATTTCAGACAAGCATTAAAGACTTGAATGTTATCTGCTGTTATGCCCCCACTGAGGATTCTGATGAGGATGAGAAGGATAGGTTTTACGGACTTCAGGATATTTTGAATTCTGTCAAGAAAGGAGATATTACCCTTGTTCTTGGTGACTTCAATGCCAAAGTTGGTACCGACTCTGACCTTTGGGGGGGGGGGGGGAGTAATAGGCCCTTTTGGTATTGGTAGCGTCTCCTACAGGTAAGTAAACTCAATGGTTTCAGAATAACTAACACATATTACAAACACCGCGACATACATAAATACACATGGGTTTCACCTGATGGGCTGCAAAGGAATATGATTGATTATATATTAATTAACAGCAATTGGGCTAGTTCTGTTAGAAATACCAGGGCATATAGGGGAGATGAAATTGGATCTGACCATTACCTTGTTAAAAGTGTCTTGCAACTTAAACTTAAAAAGTGTTGTGCTAGGGTTAAAAAATTTACCTTTAATACTGAAGCTCTGAAAGACCCAGTTATAGCTAAAGCTTACTATGATAGGTTACTTAGTCATTATGGCAGTCATGGTTTGCTTAATACTGAAGTTGGGGAAGAATGGGGCTATTTTAAACAGGCTTTTTTGGAAACTAACAGTACTCTTTTAGGGAAAAAGGAGAAGAGGAGACAGAATTATTTAAGTGATAAGGCACTTGAGCTTATTTCAGAAAGGAGGAACTGCAGGAATGTCCTTAATCAGTACCCTACTACTCCTAATAGAAAGCGTTACAAAGAACTTAATAAACGTGTAAGGGATCAGTTGGCTACTGATAAGAATCTTTGGCTTGATGGCCTGGCTGACAAAGCTGAGGAAGCAGTTAGACAGCACAACAGCAGAGAGTTGTACCAGATAGTTATTGTTTTGTGTGGAAGAAAACGAACAGGTATACAGGGATTGAAGGATAAACAAGGTAAGGTTATAGAAAGTGAGGATTCTGTTATGGCTAGGTGGGCTGAGCATTTCAGTGATATTCTAAACAATGTGGTTAATTCTACTCCCATTGTTTGCAATGATGATAGATGCATTGTTGGCTTTAATGTTGGCCCTATAACACAATCTGAAGTTAGTTTGGCTATTTCTAAACTTAAACTTCATAAATCCCCAGGGGTGGATGAAATTACTACGGAAATGTTTAGAGCTGGGAATGTTTCAGTTACCACTTGGATGACTGAAATTTTGAATAACTTTTATGATAAAGGCATGGTTCCTAAAGATTTTACCAGAGCTATTATTATCCCTATTTTCAAAAAAGGTGATCGCAGTTCTTGTGATAACTATAGGGGTATCAGCCTACTCTCTGTTCCAGGTAAAGTTCTTTCCATGATTGTGCTTAATAGAATTAAGAATCTGGTTGACAGGGAATTGCGTGATGAGCAATGTGGATTCAGAAGTGGTAGGGGATGTGTAGATCAGATATTTTCACTTAGGCAGATTCTTGAGAAATGTTTAGAATTCAGAAACCCTTGGTTGATTTCAAAAAGGCTTTTGACTCTGTTGATTGTCATAATTTGTGGTTGACTGTGCGATCATATGGTATATCTGACAAGTTAGTTAACATAATGAAAGCTCTCTATAATAACACTGAGTCGTGTGAGAGTTGGTAAGGCTTGTGGCAATTGGTTTAGCATTACTTCTGGTGTTTGACAAGGGTACATTTTGTCTCCTTTTCTCTTTAGCTTGGTTATTGATTATGTTATGCGAAATTCACTTCGAGGGAAAGATTTTGGCCTTAAATGGGCTGGAGATACGAAAATTTCTGATTTAGATTATGCTGATGATTTAGCCCTTTTGGCAAATGATGTTGATGAGATGAACTCTTTCATTTGAGCTGTTGATGAGACTGGTAGTAGAGTAGGTTTGGTTATAAACAGAGAGAAAACTAAGGTGATGAAAATTGGTCAGACAGGCTGTGATTCAGTTAATCTGAATGGTTGCAGTCTTGAGCAGGTGTCACAGTTTAATTACCTTGGGAGCTACGTAACAGATACTGGTGATTGCGGCATGAGATTAACAGACGAATAGGTATTGCTGCCGGGACTTTTAAGAATCTATGGATATTGTGGAGAAATAGGCGTATACACCTAAAGACTAAAATTAGACTGTATAAGTTTGGTTCTTTCTAGGGTTAGTTATGGTAGTGAAACTTGGATGCTGTGTAAACAAGATAACAGGAAACTAGATGCTTACGCAGTATCTTGGGTATTAGGTGGTTTAACTGTGTAACTAATGATGAGGTTAGGCAAAGGAGTCTGCAACCTCCTTTAAGCAGCATATTGTGCAGAGAGAGACTCCGCTGGTTTGGCCATGTTGTGCGTATGGATAATTATAGATTGGTGAATAGGGTTATGAACAGTGTGCCTAGAGGCCTCAGAAGGAGGGGGAGACCTAGGATGCGGTGGGCAGACAATGTCAAACAGGACCTTGTTAGAATTGGTGTACAGTGGCCGGATGCAGCAGATGTAGCTCAGGACAGATATGCTTGGAGAATTAAACTGCGTGGTCTGGTTGGACCTCTGTAGCCCATGGCTGCTTGAGGATGATGATGATGATGAAGTTGCTGCACATTTTTCAATTCAATGTTGAATTTTTGCAGTTACTGGCTTCTAAATACAGCATCTATCATGCCAGTAATAATGTACATATTTCCAGTAGCACATTGATTACTGTTTGAATTTACACATTTGCATATCCTAGTAGTTTTATAATTTCTCCAGTATAAGTTTTGATTGCAACTCAGTACTAATGTAATGATTTTTGTGGAAACTGTTTTAAATACAGAGATTTAACTGAAGCAGCAGTACCACCTACTAACATTTTAGAATTAATTTCTTTTGTTGCTTAAAATTGTCTTTTGGCATACTCCGCAAATTATTTATATAAAAGTTATCAGCATATGACTGAGCTGGGCTAGGTTTGTCTTGTCTCATCTTATCTATTTGTAAGTAATTAAAGTACTGTTGTTCAGCATTTTTCTTAGGCAGAAAATGAATCTATTAAAATTTCTCTTAAATTTAAGATTATTTTTAGAATTTTTCCCTTCTTTTGGGCATTTTGCACAAATAGTAATTTTATTGTTACATGCTTTTTCAAGATGATTAGCCTTACATCCATAGCAATATTCTGACAATGGATTTCTAGCCATTGGTCTTATTCTTAAACTACAAATTTTTAATTATTAATATAAACCAAAAATTTTTATTCCTAAATTTATTTCCATTTCAAGATAATGTTAATTTAGAGGAAGCAATTTTTCTTTAACTTCCTGTTACTCCTTCTGAACAAATTCCATTGGAAATGCTTATTCTACACAGTTCTGGGACTTATTATTAAAAGCCTTTGATTATATTAATTGCTCAAGCATGCTTTATCTTGTACTCAGAAATTAATTGTTGATATAAATGCACATTCACAGTAGTGCATTGCATGAGGGCATGTAAAATTACTTTTCAGCGTCATATTGTGTGATTTCTTCACCTTGTTTTGTGTACTGAATTTATTTTGTTCTTAAATTTCATTTGGTTTTGGAGCTAAATGTTCTTGTACTAGTTTATTTAGTCTAGCATATGAATTCTATATTGAGTTATTTGGGTTTAAAATTGCAATATTTTAATACCAATTATATGCAAGGATTCATCATGTACGAAAAAATAAATATCAGGCCTTTTCCATAAATATCCCAAGTCTGAGCAGCTTCGTTATAATTAGTGAATTGTAATCTGATTGTAAAAGAATTATTTCCTTGAAGATTACCGCTTTGTAAAGCTTGATTTAACTTTAAATTAGCTGCTGTAAGTTCGATCCTTGCATGACAGATATTTACTTTCAGCCATACATAAACTATTTAATGGAATAATTGCAAGCAGAGTACAATTATTGGCTAGAGTAGACATAATGTATTCCTTTTAAAAGCAATTAGCATAAATGTGCATAGCATGAATTTCACATGTCAACATATGAAGCAATAGTTTATATGTAGAATATCACAAAAGATTACATGGATAAAAATAATACATACTTGCTCACCAGTTGTTGTGTCTTTGGCAATCAAGTGGGAAGAGTTTGTAAGTTTCAATGTCAATACAAATTAATGAACATTTTTGCAATAGAGTATGCTGCCTTCCTATGTCAATATTTCAACCATACATATGTACACTGAATGGACAATTATATACACCCCAATAACAATATACACAGCAGAAGTATTGTGTCCAGTCATGTGGGTCACTGAAACTAGCAATGCCTAAAAAGAGAGCAGGTCTCAATGCATTGGAAACCAGTCACAAAAAAGTAATCATGGGTAAAGGCAGTGACGTAAGTGAGTTTAACCATGGCCAAATTGTAAGTACGAGGAAGGCTGGTTGTTCAGTCACTGCAAACTGCTGAACTATTGGGATTTCCACAGACCATCACATGTGTATATCAAGACTATGTGAAATATGACAAAACTTCCAATCAGTGAGAGAAATGTGGAGGTAAACATGCAATTGATTCTCGAGGTGAGTGCAGACTGTCCCGCATCATTAAAAGGACTCACATAGAGCCTTATGTTGGAATTGAATGAGTGCATATCACAAGCTTATGAACAAAGACTATTCATCGTACCATGGAAAAAATAGGCTATGGTAGCCAACATCCATATCATGTCCTCTTGTTGACTGCAAGGCACTGAAAGATTAGGCTGCAGTTTCCAAAGGCTATCACAACTGGATTGCAGAGGACTGGAAACAAGTCATCTAGTCTGATGAATCACAGTGACAATTCTATTACCTGATGGGAGGGTGCATGTGTGGCATAAACCAAATGAGTTGCAATGGACCCAGCTTGCCAGATTGGGGTCATACAGACAGGTGGAGGCAGTGTAACAGTTTGGGGTGCGTTTACATGGGTTTCCTTGGGAACCCATGTAAGTTTGTGTCATGGGTTTCCGTTGAGACCTCCATCACCAGCACTAGATATATAAACATCCTCGCCAACCATCTACACCCATTCGAAATTATTCTCTTTCCGCACTATGATGCCATCTTTCAACAGGACAATGCCACAGTGCATACTTTCCAAGTGGCAACCAATTGATTCAAGGAGCATTCAAGTGAGTTTACCATGGCCAGACCTCAACCCCATTGAGAATTTGTGGGACGAATTGGAAAGATCTGTTTGAGCCCAGAAAACCCTGACCATAACTGTAGATGCTCTACAAGAGGCGATCCTCACTTCATGGGAGGCAATACCACCTCCATGTTTTTAACACCTCATTGAGGCCTTACCAAGATATCTGGCTGCTGTTATGAGGGCAAAAGGAGGAGCAACAGGTTATTAGGTAGGGGTGTATATAATTATTTGTCCATTCAGTTTATTTGCACAATGTGTTTAGTTATTATAATGTGTTATATGTTAAACATTATAACATATAAACATATGTTACAATGTTTCCAACATTGCTATATATGGCCAGAGCACCTGGCATGTTATCAGGAGATTGTGGGTTTGGATCCCAGTGAAAATAAAAATTTTCAGCTAACTGTTCAGATGTTCCATGATTACAGGACATTTCCTTGCTTCTATAGTATTGAATCTTGCCCTTGATAACACTGTTTCTGCACATTTGACTAAAAAATTATTTCCCCCTCTCTGTGGCCAGCTAATCTGTCCTTTTGCAATGAAAAGATAGTGCAATGAGTGACTGCCAATTGACAAAGTTTATGGTCTCCATTAGCTGGAATTGAGCTAGTGTGCATTAGCTCAGTAGTCAATGCACCTCACATGTCATCAAAAGGTCATGAGTTTGAATCTCATTCACAGTAAACCCAGTTTTTTCAGCTAACTATTCAAATATATACATATATTGGACATAATGTTTTATCTTTTTCTGCAATTCTATTTAAATTCTTTATTTTAAAAACCTAGATGCATACATTTGCACACTGAAATTTCATAACTGTTTATATAAAATATTAAGTTAATATTATGCCTGACAGAGTAAATAAAATATAGAACTGCTTAATATAACGATTATGGAAAAATATACAATTTTTTTCTTTACATCCCGATCTTAACAAGAATATTAATACTCAGAGTATTTGCTCTTGGGAATAAATAAGCTTTTCCCTTAGTTAAAAGTATAATTTTATACACCTAACATTATGTGCACATAAAGGATATACAGAACTTTATAAAGTTAAAATTCTATTTATCTTCTTAAAATGTTTATTACATTACAGTTCAATTTGTTCATGTAAGTAATTTCAGATGATTCTCAGAACTTTGCAAAGTTGCAATTCCATTTACCTTCTTTAAAGTTATTACCCTGCAATTTAACAAAAGGTTTCTTACAGCTAAATTTAAAACTAAGATTAAAGACTTAAATGCTATCAGTTTTTATGTCCCCACAGATTACTCTGATGAGAATGAGAGATAGGTTTTACAGACAATTTCAGGATATTTTGAACTTTAATGCTAAAATATATTTGACTTCAGTGATAAAGTTGGTACTGACTCTGACCATTGGGAAGGGGTTTCTTTGGTATTGGTAGCTGCAATGGCATGGGCAAAGTCTCCTATGGTTAAGTAAACTTAATGGTTTGAGAATAACTAACACTTATTACAAACTGTGACAGAAAAAGTACAATGGATTTCACCAGATGGGTTGCATAAGAATATGATTGATTATATATTAATTAACAGCAAATGGGCTAGTTCTGTTAAGTATACTAGTCATATAGGGGAGCTGAAATTGAATTTGACCATTAGCTTGTTAAAAGTGTCTTGCAAATTAAACTTAAGATGTGTGCCAAGGTTTAAAAAGTTACCTTTAACAAAGAATCTCTGAAAGACCAGTTATAGCAAAAGATTACCATGATATGTTACTTAGTCATTACGACAGTCATAGCTTGCTTACCACTGAAGTTGAGGAAGAATGGAACCACTTTAAACAGGCTTTTCTTGAAACCAACAGTACTCTTTTGGGTAAAAAGGGGTAGAGGAAGCAAAATTATTTGAGTGATAAGTCATTGGAGCTCATTTTTGAAAGAAAGAGCTGTAAGAATATCCTTAATAAATCAACATCCTATTAGTCCCAACAGAATACATTACAAAGAGCTTAATAAATATGTAAAGGATCAGTTAACAGCTGATAAGAATATTTGCCTTGATAGCTTGGCTGACAAAGCAGAGGATGTAGCTAGAGAAGCATAACAGCAGAGAGTTGTACCAGATAGTTAATGTTTTGTGTGGTAAAAAATGGGCAGGTATATGGATATTGAAAGGTAAACAAGGTAAGGTTATAGAAGGTGAGGATTCTGCCATGGCCAGATAAGCTGAGTATTTCAGTGTTGTTCTAAACAATATGGTTATTTCTACTCCCATTGTTTGTAATAAGGATTGGTGCAATCCTGGCTTTAATGTTGGCCCTATATTGCCATCTGAAGTTATTTTTGGCTATTTCTAAACTTAAACCATACAAATCCCCAGGGGTGGATGAAATTACTACTAAAATGCTTAGGGCTGGGAATTTTTCTGTTATTATATGGCTGACTGAAATTTTATATATTGTTTATGAAAAAGGTGTTGTTCCTAAGGATTTTACTAGAGCTATTACTATGCCCATTTTTTTTAATAAGGTGATCACAGTTCTTAAGGTAATTATAGGGGAAATAACCTACTTTCTGTTCCAGGTAAGGTTATTTGCATGATTATATTTAATAGAATTAAAAATTTGGTTGATGGGACAACTGCATGATGAATAGTGCAGATTCAGAGGTGGCAGGGGATGTATAGATCAAATATTTTCACTTAGGCAGATTCTTGAGAAATGTTTATAGTTTCAGATATCTATGGTTACTAGCTTTGTAGATTTCAAAAAGGCTTTTGATTCTGTTGACTGTCATGATTGTGGTTGATTGTGAGATCTTATGATAAACCAGACAAGTTAGTTAACATAATGAAAGTTCTTTATAATAACACTGAGTCATGTGTGAGAGTTGGTAAAGCTTGTAACAATTGGTTTAGCATTGCTTCTAGTATTCGAGAAGGGTGAATTTTGTCTCCTTTCCTCTTTAGTTTGGTTATTGATTATGTTATGCAAGATTCACTGCAAGGGAAAGATTTTGTGCTTAAATGGTCTTGAGATTTCGAATTTCTGATTTAGATTATGTAGATGATTTATCCTTGTTGGCTAATAATGTTGATGATGAATTCTTTCGTTAAGGCTGTTGATGAGACTGGTCAGAGATATAACTAAAGTGATGAAAATTGGTCAAAAAGGTGGTGTTTCATTTGTTTTGAATTGCTGCACTCTTAAACAAGTGCCCCAATTTAATTGTGTAACAGATACTGATGATGTGTTACATGAGATAAATAGAATAGGGATTGTTGTTTGGACTTTTAAGAATCCATGGAGTGTGTGGAAAAATAGGCATATACACCTAAAGACTAAAATTAGGCTGTATAATAATTTGGTTCTTTCTAAGGTTAGTTATGGTAGTGAAACATGGACCCTTGTAAGCAGGATAACAGGAAAACTGATGCTTTTGATTCTAGATGTTTACGCAGTATCTTGGGCATCAGATGGTTTGATTTTGTAAGTAATGATGAGGTTAGAAGGAGTCAACAACCTCCTTTGAGCAGCATATTGTGCAAAGAGAGACTGCGCTGGTTTGGTTATGTTGCTCATATGCATAGCTACAGATTGGAAAATAGGATTATGAACAGTGTACCTAAAGGCCTCAGGAAAAGGGACAGACAATGTCAAACAGGACCATATGAAAATTGGTGTATGGTGGCCAAATGCAGCAGCTGTAGCACACGACAGAGTCCTGGAGAACAAAATTGCACAATCAGGTAGGACCT
This sequence comes from Ryuthela nishihirai, assembly GCA_038380435.1. Lineage (NCBI taxonomy): Eukaryota > Metazoa > Arthropoda > Arachnida > Araneae > Heptathelidae > Ryuthela > Ryuthela nishihirai. The sequence continues at coordinate 9,943,816 of JAWZYU010000020.1, read as the reverse complement.
AAGTAGCCCATGGCTGCATGAGGATTTTACATGTATGTATTCAATATCAAAACCATTACTTACTGACAAAGTAATTAAGTTCTGTTTTTTGTATGTGATATGTATGCAGTTGATAGGTTATGAAACCACTCTTACATATTGATATCAAATTTTAAAGGAATATTGTCTCAAGTAGGGTGACCAGATTTAAAGAAAATAATCTGGGGATGTCTAAATATTCAAAATGAAAGGATCGACTTTTCATGATATTATGTTAAAAAGTAGCATAATCATTTTCATTTCAAACATATTGAAATAATTAGTTGAAAAAAAATTTGGTTTCTTGACTGGGATTCGAACCAAGGCATCTTAATTGCTGGACCATCAAGAGCTAACCAATTTTCCAACAAAGTGACATATTAGCATTCCTGCAATTTTTGTTGATTTGCTAGTGGGGCCATCTGTTATTAGGAAGACCTGGGTTTGAATCTTAGTCATGACAACCAAATTTTTTTCAACTAATTATTTTAAGTGTTTCTTGTCTACAGGACATTTTCCTGTGATAATTTATTACTGAATTATTTAGAGCATATTTTATACATTATTGCACATAATAATAATCCTAATATGTAGTAGTACAAAATAAAACTTGAAAACATAGGCAAATTAACAAAAAATCTCTGTTAATGTGTGTATTTTTCACACGAATGGGTTTTCTGTAAAATATCTTCATTTTCGATAAGTTATTCACTAAACATTTCACAAGAGACACGAAAATTGTTTTCACTTGCAACAAAGCTTCATGTTGCCCACTTATACATATACAGGGTGAATCTGAAAAAGTGGGCAAAACTTTACGGGGTGGTAGAACGCAGCTATACGAGCAATATTCGTCATAGAAAGTATGGGTGGAACGCAAACGGCGAGCCGCTAGGTGGCGTTGGAAATGGTATAAAAGGGTCGGTCCTCGCACCCAACGGCATTTCTACCGTGGATTGCCGAGAGGATGGCTGGTTATACTAACCACGAAATGTCGGATATGCACTTTGTGTACGGTGCGGCAGACGGGAATGCAAGTGAGGCACAGAGTATCTCCTCTCCTTCTTGTGTTCATTCTTTAAATGTGACAGTGGAAAACTACCTTTTAACTTCTCACCGCTTGCGTTCCGACCATACATTCTGTGACGAATATTGCTCGTATAGCTGCGTTCTACCACCCCGTAAAGTTTTGCCCACTTTTTCAGATTCACCCTGTGTATAATTTCTCATCCAGCCATATTAAATTCATGTTAGAAAAAAATTCTTTCAGTTGGATAGAACGGGAAATTCTTCTCCTGCAGTATTCTTCACTGATTTCTTTGTTCACAAGCTGAGAAAGTCATGGCAGAGTGATGACAGAGCTTGCACAATTGCAAGACCATTCGAGATTCCAAACCACATCTCATTACAGGGTGAGATTAAAATTTTTTAACCCAACATAGGAGGAAACTGTTCCAAATTTTGGGTCAAGTATTGAAAGAACTAAAAGGTAGAGAAAATCTATTAAAACAGAGATAAAACTTAACAATATGTATAGTGATAAAGCCATCTGCAACCATAACACACATAATGGTGTCAGCAAATAGAAGAAAGACATGTATTCTCTATTGGTGTCTGCACTGATCCATTATCATTACGATGATGATTCTAGACTCTATTTTGGTCCAAGTCGATTATACACATTGAGAAAATCTGCCCAAAGTGAGAAGCCAAAGATGACTATATCCATTTTCAGAGCAACAGATGAAATGTCTAATTTTTTGACGTTTAAAATTTTTTATTATATATCTTATAAAAATACATAATTCAAAACTGTGAAAATAATACTTTCTTTTTTTCATTTGAGGAATATTTAATTAAGTAAAAAAAATACTGTAGTGTAGTATTAATAGCTTGATCTCTGGAAGTAAACCAGTTTTTCAGGCTGGGCCCTGGAAGGGTAGTAAAGATCTTCTCAAGTCATACATTCAATTTAATATTTAAAAGAATATCTAAAATTGAATCCTAGGGACACTTCTGGAGACATTTATTCGTCAGTGATAGAGCCTTTAATCAAAGTACAAAATATTACTCTTAAAATCTTTTGAATTGTTTCAATAATACCATATTCCAAAGCTCAAGTAAGTAGTGCTAATACAGCTCTAATATATTAACAATCCATTGAGCAGTTGCTTGAAAGACATATTACCTTTTTCTAGCAAATATAGTCTTAATTGCTAAAAAAGATGGAAATTCAAAATGCCATACAATTCTTGTTGATGTTATTTTCAGTGAATGGACTACCAGTCTTTCTTAAGTTGATATACTAAATTGAGTTGCTGTTACAATAAGTTTTTATGTCTTTGATAGTTCAGTAGATGACACTGTAGTAGTCATACATGAGAAAGTTCTTTTGACTATGATGCCATTTCTGTATTCTTCCAAAGTGATAAGATTTCATATGGTTATACATTTTATAGCTGATGTGCATGCTAAAGTATCTATCTCTTGGTGCTGATGTTTGAGGCTATACTGTATGATGTTAATTTTATCAAATGGACTACCAGTCTTTCATAACTAGATGCACTGATTTGAATGGCTGTTGCAGTGAATTCTTAAACATCATTGAAGGTGTGAATCATTGAACATCATTGAACAAGTGAAGTCAGGTATTATAGTTGTATGTGAGGAAGATCTTCTCATCTATGACATCACCTCCACATTCTTCTAAGTTGACAGAATTTTTTAACAACTCTTACAGGTAGACAATTTAAATATATTAAGCAACTCAGGAAAAAATATTCTTGAAGCATTCAAATAAAAAAAAGACAATTTTTGTCTTTAAATTAGATGTTAAAATAGAAACATGAATAAAATGTTGGCTATGTATTTTGCCTTCAACTGGCAGTTGACTGTAGAATGTAGAACCTAGGCTTGGCATATGAAATTCCAGCCTAAATGTAGCCCATAAACTTCTTTGTCATAAAGCTGGCCAAAATTGGCATGAGTCCAGGGGACAAAATGAATAAATCACCCAAAACAGTGAACCCTGTAAGGAAAGAAAGAAGTGAGAGTAGAATGAAGTTAGGGAGATATATCAGATGTATTTCTTGTGAGAAGACAATCAATCGAGAGCACTTGAATTTATTTACTGCATCATGGTCATAATTAACCATATTTGAAATAATTTCATGACTCTGAATGACATGATTCTGAATTCAACTGACTGCTTCAAAGAAGTTCTTAGAGATGTGTTTAATATGTGTGTGTGTGTAAATGTGTTGTATGCCCAGGTTATAATGAATTTGTGACAAACCACGGGGTGCCGTTAGTGTTATGGCATCAGCACCCCGTGGTTCAATTATTCTTTTGGCCTAATGAATGAAATTAAATCCAAATTTTTCCCATGCATAGCATCCACCCAAATGTCATCTACTTTTCTCAAGAGGAGCTGGGGGAGACATGGCCACCGCACACAAGGAATAGGACCCCCATTCGTGCACAAAGCAACATGGAGACCACCATATATTCACCTTCCTTGACACCAGGGGAGAACGATTACAAAGTATTTCTCAATGTCTGACTCTGAGTGTCAAGATACTGCTGGATACATGTGGCACGAGTCCAGTTTGAAGGTCAGCTTGCTGACCCCCGCTGGACATCTGAACCGCCGCTCAACCTGTGAGAACAATCCAGCCAGGAGATCATGGAAAGTTTCGTCCAGCAACCACATTAATCAACAGGGTGGTAATAGCAGTATAAAAAGGGAACAGATAAAAGAGTGCCCCAGACACCCCAGAGATACTCACATATACTCCGATACCTACTTTGAGCCTGGGTGTGTCACAAGGGTCCTCACACAAGCTGGAGATCTCAAGTTGAGATGGGCCATTAGAAGGATGACAGATGTCAAAATACTCTTGCACTGAATAATCATTGATTGTGGGATGTGAATAACTCATGCCTTCCAAGTCTAATGAAGCAACCTACAGACCTGTAGTAATGACAAACGATTTCAAGCCGCTGCAGGGATAGTGAGATGATGCCATCGCCTAATGATGAACAGACATCAGCAGTAGGCCATTTGAAAGAACTCTCTCAATATGAGGCACAAAGTATCACTCTTTTCCTCAGTTTAAAAGTGCCACAGGTATAAGTTAAAGGATGTTAATTTAAGTTTTGACAGTGTTTACAAATAGAGAATTAGTGTGCTTTAAAATTATCAAAATTATGGCAAAATATCCCACCGTGGAATCAGCATTGTAACCTGCTTGCCTACTGATTTCATGAATGAAATTTAGCTCTTTCTTTAGGTTGGTGCCATCTGAGCAATATCTATATGCCTTTAAATAGTAAGCTTGTATGGCATTTTATTACAGGCATATGTCAGTTTGCACTACACTGTAATTTTACAGTTGGGAATATTTCTTGTAAATAAATATGTCTAAACATGGTAACTGTCAGTTTTTTTTTGGACTAATGAGTAAATTGGATGAAAGGTAAAATATTATTAAATTTATTTATCAAGTCAAGCAATTTCTGTATGTCATGATCATAAAATAATATTACATCATCAATATACCAAAGGTTTAAGGTGGTTTTAATACTATTTGTTGTAAGGCCATATTTTTAATATGTTGCATGACAAGGTTGGACATGAATCAAGACAGAGGGAATCCTATTGGCAGCCTATTATCTAAATTATCTTAAATAATAGGATTAGGGAATCCTATTATCTAAACCCACATACATCTGTTGACAATGAACAAGTTTGAAGTGGTTGCCAGTTCCAGGGCCTCATGTATGCTGAAATACTCTTGGACCATGGGCCAGGCAACCCTCAGTCATTTAGACTTCAGCTGCTTTGCTGTATTCATCACAGGAGTGCTAAGATAGAGCAATACGATGTCAAATGAATGAATGTTGTGCAACCAAAAACTAGTTGCTGCTGTATAATTTTAACTGCATTTTGACAAGAATTAAGAGTATATTGTATCAGAGGAAATACAGGCTGAAGTATCTGAAAAAATCCCTTTTCTAAATTATATATTGGTGATTTATATTTTGAATTTAAAGATTTAAATGGCTAATTGGCTTCATGAAGTTTAATTTTAAAAAATAGCTGCAAAATAGCAGGATACATAGGAGGTGTACATGCTTTCGCTAAGTTTGTAGATAGAAAAGAATCATTCTTCGAACCCACTAGCCTGTTTAAGGTTGATGGAAGGGATTTTTTCAACTCAGTGCATTGAGTTATGAAAGACTGGTAGTCCAGTTGATAAAATTAACATCACACAGTACAGCCTCTAACATCACCACCAAGAGATAGATACTTCAACATGTACATTAGCTATAAAATGCATAACCATATGAAATTTTATTACTTTGGAATAATAGAAAAATAGCATCATATGTTAGAAGCACTCATGATAACTGCGGTGCTGCTATTGAACCAAAAGAACAACAGGTAACGCTATGATTATCATTTATGTTTAAACCATTTATCTTCTTGACACTATTTGTAAGCAGAGAAAATATTGCCTTTAAGTGACAAAAGTTTGGTTGTTTTACCTCTGAGTGGCACTTTTTTTGCACACAGTGGACTAAATGTCCAGGTCACAAGGTCCTTGAAGGCTCAGGGAAGGTTGGGGTAGGGGACCCACTTGACAGTAGTTGGGAGACAGATGGTATGGCTCTCCCATACACAACTTAACGTCCCATTGGAGGACAGCAGCCTTCCAAGCCCATTGATGTCCCATACTGAGAGTGGGCAGGATGGGAATTTTGCAGAGATAAATCTCAATGCTGGCCCAGCTGGGGCTCAAACCTTGGAATTGCAGATTACGGGCCTGGTGCACTACAGACTGAGCCCCCCCCCCCCCCCCCCCCTAAGTGGCAAAGATATTTAATTAGTGTAATGCTACAAAGATTAATTTTTTAAGTGGACCTTTCGGCTGATCGAAATTTATTCAAAATTCTGTGTAGTTTGTTGGGTGCTAGGTAATATTCATTTTGAATATCAGGTAATATTCATTACTTATGAGTAAGAACTCAAAAAGGATTGTCAAGTTTAAATCTAATCAAAAATCAATTAACATTGCTCAAGAGAAAAATAGCAAAAGTCAAAAAATTTTAAAGCAAAGTTTATTTCCAAAAAATTCAAAGACTCACCAAATTCAGTTGATGAATACAAAAGTTGGAGTACTAACAATTCACATCTACCCAAATCTCTACTAAAAACTCCGTCTATCTACACATACTGATTCAACATACTCCACATACTACTTCAACATACTTCAACTCCTACTAACAATACTCTCTCTACTCAACTTCCACTAACAATACTTCAACACACTACTTCCTTACTCAACACACTACTAACAAATCCAATTCTGACTCAGTGACCTAATATCACTTAGTTATAACATGTGGTGTACAAATTTGACATGCATCTGTTGCACGCCGAGAAAAACATTTTCATAATCTGACAATCATGTTAGCTATGACACAAGAGGGGTCGTGTCCTACATGCGTGCATTAGCAGCTGACAATCAAAAGTCGGAGTTATGCATGCGCCACTCCTTCAGCTCGGAAGTAAGAATTGTGATCAGTTCAAAAATGAAATAATCCCCGAAATGATAAATATAATGTAAATAAAGCAAAACTGGTTAAGGAAAATTAAAAGTGAATGGATGGACCATCACAACAGTAGCTAAAAGGGTTAGAGCCCCTGACATGTCATCAGGAGGTAATGGATTTGCATCCATCTAGCTCCAGATCATTTTCCCTCGAAACTTGATATCAACATATAATAATGACTTCATGGCCTTTCAACCAAATTAAGATTGTAAAATTTACTAAGCAAATTTAATTGTGCATGTATATAAATATAAAAAAATAAATACCCCCTCAAGCAGCTGCTTGCCACAGAGGTCTGACAGGAGCCTGTCAGTTTATATGCCACAGTAGAAGATCTGAGAGGATGGCAGGACCTCAGCAGAAAAACAACACGAACATCCATGCCTTACCCGGGGCTCGAACCCAGGTCCCGTAGATCAGTAGCCAAGAGCGCTAACCACTCGGCCACGGGATGTATATAGAAAGAGATAAAAAAATATGAAGAAATTTGGCATTGATTCCCATCATTGATAGTCAACATCTATTTTTAGATTGTTCTATCTGTTTTTCCCAGATTCTATGCAAAAAATATCTAGAGGTATTTGCAATCTTGCAGATATTTAGATATAAATCTGATACCTAAATATTATATTCACTCTACCTACAAACCTAAAGAATGTTTTAATAATGATAAATTATAGTTTTTCAAGATGTCAGAGTACACAGAATACACACTAATCATAATCATTAGATATATATACACTATATTACATGAGGAAAACTATCTAAACATTGTAAAAAACAGTTTTAAAAAGCAAAAGACATCTAAAAGAAACAAAAATATTGTAGGTAGAATTAGCCTAAAAACATTACGCCATTGAGAAAGAGAGAATATCTCCATTATGAAAAAATTATCTAAGAAGCCCTTTAGATAATGCCACAGCTCTTTCCTATCTATAAACAAAGTGTTGGAATTATTCTCTCTAACATGCAAAGAAAAGTTTTATGACACGTGGTTTTACAAAACACGTTTTACAAATCTTCACACCTAGAACGAACATCATCTGTCATCTCCCAATGCATTGTGAAGATGAATGAATGTGCAATCATTCAGTATCTTTTATGATTGAATACAGTTCTTTCTATTTAAAGCTTTTAAGTATTTATTGCTCAGAGACAGAGAAATATACATTAATATTTATGTAGCTAATTAAAATTTTTACATATGAGCTACTCTAACCCAAAACTCGGTTTTCATTCTTGCAATTTGTTAAAATATACACTGGTGGACAAAAGCTAAGTTACACACCTAAAAGTTGATATATCAACATAATAAATGGCCAGAATTTAATAAAATTCGTTAGAGAGTTACATCACACCATGACAAAAAACATAAGCAGAAAGGAATGCCGTGTGAATAGTGTTTGTGTAGTCAACATGCAAAACACCATGCACATGAGGCATGCTATAAAAGAGAGTGCAGATGTGGCACGCATCATATCATACATTGCAAGCTCCAAAGCCCATAAGCTTTCAAGAGGTGTTGGAGAACATGTAGACAGATACCTGGAGTCACTTGGAGGATATGGAGTGTTGGATAGCCATTTGTTGAATTTGGCAGGATAGAACCAAGCTGCAGTAGCCAGTGCACAAATTGTCTCTTGGATGGTTATCTCCAGGCTATGGTGACAATATGAGGAATCTGGGAATGTATCTTGACGACCAGCTCCAGGACTGCCAAGGGTCATAGCATCCCAGGAGGACCTATATCTGGCCTCAAAAGTGAGAATGCATTCGGAGATGACAGCAAACAACTTGCTGTTGAGCTTGCCTGTACTTCAGGCACAATGATGTCAATCATCATGATCACAATGCTCATCTTCAGAGTGCTCAACTGTTTGATGTCAAGGAGAACTGTGTCTAGATGATTTCATGAGAGGGAGCTGTAGGCTAGAAGGTTAATAGTTTGCCTCCCCCTCACCTTCCTCTCAAAAAATAACTTGAAGGATGGTGCAGAAATCTTCACACCTGGAACAAACAGCAGTGGGTGGGTGTGCTCTTCATGGATGATGATTACGGATTCCCAATATGTGTTAATTTGGAGAGAATGCAGAATGTGCAACCATCACTGCAACATCTGGGAACAAGACCAGTATGGAGGAGGAGGTCTTCTGATGTTGGATGGTTGTATGCCACTCCACGTGTTTGAGGGTGCCACTGTGCATGTTAAAGGTACATAGAAGAGATCCTTGAGCCCTACCCCTTCTCAGGGGGACTGTCTGTCCTGAGTTCATTTTTATGGACAATAATGCTCATCTTCAGAGTGCTCAACTGTTTGATGTTTATTTCAAGAGTGAAGATATCAACAGGATGTAGTGGCCAGCCAGGTCTCTGTATTTTAATTCTATTTGAGCACATCTGGGATGCTCTGGAGAGATGCAATGATGTTCAGCTCTCTTCAAGAAGCCTCCTACAGCTGCAATCTGTATTTACAGAACAATTGCATTTAATGCAAACTGACCTCATCCATCATCTTGCCACTAACATGCATGACTGTTGTGCAATATACATGGCAGTCAGGGGGCAAACATATTGCTTATTGATCATGGGAACAACACATTTCTGTTACCACTAGTGAAGAACTTTTTTTCATGCATGAGTATTATTCTTGGCTATCCATTCCTATGTATCTCATGTTTGAATATGTTCTTTGTCATAGTCTGATGTACTTCTGACCTGATTTTCATAGTGGTCTCTCAAATCGTAATGTTGCTATGTTAACTTTTATATTTGTAACTTTTGTCTACCAGTGTATAATACCAAACTAGTGCTATATTCAAAGAAGTGTTTTTACCAAATGACTTTAATTAATTTTTATTTCTTCTATATTTCTTTTAATAATCAATAATGATTTTTTGCTTTTGTTCTCAAGAAAGTGGCAGTCCACATCAACAATGGAATTTTTTGTTTTGTATGCACCTAAAGCTACCAAGGAATAATAATGGTTAGAGCATGATGCCTGTAACTAAAATTAGATTTAAATTCCTATCCATATCGAAGTTTTTGGATTTCTATTAAATGCTTATTTAAAAATGTGAATAAAAACGTTTTTCACACCTAATGAATATTAAGCTAAAGCAAAAGTCTTACAGCACAAAGTCCTAAATCTAATCTAAAATCAAGCCATTAAAAAAACTCCAATTTCCCCAAAAACTTTAATTTTCAAATATTATTACTCTCAAAAATAAATATAATTTCATGCCATATTTAATATTTTTTCTTTTTCATTCTTCTCAGCAATCAATTAATAATAAAATTTTGCTTTTAATTCTTCCCAAGAACATAGTGCACAGCAGTAGAATTTTTGTCTACATGTGACTAAAGCTACCAAGGAATAATGAAGTCCATTAATTCTCCAAAAACATTATTGCCTGACATTGTTTTTTATTTGCTTTCTAAACTAATGCCTAAAAGTAGCTTACATCATAAGACAGTTTTAGACAATACAGATCAGTAAATATGGATTCTTGATTCCTCACTTAAAACCTCAAAATTAAATATACCTAGAAGACAATTTTTAAGCAATTCATATCACTAAACATGAAAATTCAGTTCCATAGTTAAAAAACCACCAAAACTAAAAAAAAAAGCATAAAAGCATAGCTGATGCTAAGCACTGAACTGTATTAACTTTTAATAATATAATAAATACCCCCTCAAGCAGCTGCTTGCCACAGAGGTCTGACAGGAGCCTGCCAGTTTATATGCCATAGTAGATCTGTGAGTATGGCAGGACCTCAGCAGAAAAACAACACACACATCTATGCCTTACCCGGGACTCGAATCCAGGTTCCTTAGATCAGTAGCCAAGCATGCTAACCACTTGGCCATGGGTTAATTGCAAGTAAATAATAGATAGTATACATATATATGTGCACATATGCAGGCCCAGATCTTGAAAAAAAAAAAAAAAAAAAACTAGGGGCTGAATCATTATTACAGTATAAAATATTTACCTCTTTTTTAATGGATTAAAAAAAAAATTTTTTTTTTGAAAATGCAGGCATGCAATATAACATATTTTTGTAATAAAGGATCACAGGAAAATGTCCTGTAGAAACACTTGAAATAATTAGTTGGAAAAAATGGTTTTGCCCTGAGTGGGATTTGAACCCATGCCTTACAGAAACATGCATGGTATGATAACCATTACATCATCAGTGGCTAACCATTTTTTTCACCGATGTGACATATTGACATTCCCACATGTTTTTGATTCACTCATGGTGCCATCTATATCAGCAATTGGCCAACCTAGCTACCTCATATGATTATCCAACAAGCACTTATATTTGCCACTCACACTCACAGCATTAAATAAATATTTCAGTTAATTATTTCATATTATATTACAAATTTTTCTTTTTTTGCCCCTCTATTCTGATTATTAACAAAGTGGGGGAAAGTATGATACCCTCTCTAGATTTAAAATTGAATATATGTATTGTCTAAAATACAAAAAAATCTGAAAACTGGCAAAAACTGCCCACCCAAAGTCCTAAGGATAATGGATTTGGGACTTTGCCTTGTTGTAAAATATTATAAAAAAAAGTATAAAGCAATTCTTGCATGATTTATTCTATTGCTATTAACAACAAAATAGGAACAAAAATAACTAAAATATCCAGTTTTGATAAAATGTTAGTGTTATTCAAAAATAGCATTTACAGTTCTTGCAATACATTTTTCTATTCAAATATTCAGTTCTTAACTAATTATAAAGCTAAGGGAAGAAAAACTACGTTAGATAATTAATGTTTCAAATGAAACTGTTAAAAACAGGAAAAATTTATCAGTTTTTTTTAAATGAAACATATTTTTAATTTCAATACATTTTTAAAATTACTATAAAAGTAAAAATTTGAATATAAGAAGTTATTGCATGCTTATAAAACAGATTTGATAATATTATGCACTGCTTGTATATTATATGAAAAATTAGAAATTCACATGAGAGACAGAGAGTCTCAAATAAGACTCACCGCCTTGCCTTGTAAATAGTCCCATACACTGGTTAGCAGGAAAGAAAGCAAGTGTGTTAGTGTTGAGGAAGTTAGAAAGCAATGCAAATGATGCATACAAATACATTCATGGGATTAGATATATCTATAGATGCAAAATTTTATTTAAACTGCAGCTCATAAATGTCTTTTAAGATTACTTTTTCTGAATTTCAAGTCTCAACTTATTAAACATTTTTATCAGGCTTTTTTGATTTGGTAAAGGAAAAAATAAAAATTTATTTTTTGGCATGTTTCCATTATGTGCATATTACAGTCAGTCCAAAATTTAGCTAGTATCCATAATCATCAGATATTAATAATATTAAACAAGTTATAATATAACAAAAAATGAAAAAAAAAAGTAATTTCAAGACATGGCTGGGCAATATCAATAATGTTGAGCAAAATTTAAAATTCAAATTCAGTTGACTCTTTATTTCAGATGCAACACAAAATAGTTGATTAATGGAAGCAAATAAATCTCTTTTAATCTTACCTTCGAGGAATAGACAACAAGATCGGTTAAGAGTTAATAAAAATATTTTGTGAATATTCTACCACACACTTTATACCAAGACCATTGAAATATTGAATTTTATAATGATCAATCTGTGTACTTAGTATAAAAAAAATGCACATTATGCATTTTTTCTGTACCTAATGCACAAGATGAGGTGGATAGATTAGTGAATATGATAAGTACTTTACTTTCAGCAGTCATGTTGGCAATCTCCATAAATTGGTACTAGAGAAAAGTCAATAAATTAGGGGAGAAAGAAGTAGCTAAAATACTATAATGAGAAATATATTAATCAGAAATTAGGTACCACAAATATAGCATTTTAAGGATTTAATGGTGGAAAATGTATTACTGTTTATAGCGTTAATTGAATGACAAAAGTCCTCAATAACACCCTCATGTTGTTTTTCTACAAACTTCCTTTGTATGCTAAAAATCAGAAAAACCTTCATACAATCAAAAACGTACATAAAAATAATGAAAAAAAATTAACACTGATGTTGCCCACTATTTAAATGCATAAAAGAAAGAATACTGTATGGGAGTAAATATTCTCAGCTAAAAAAAAGTCTTCTATTTTTCCTGACTAACTTGTCAACACATTTAATCATTTAGCATTTAGTTCACTAAGTATTTGTATAATCACTCACTCAGTTCATTCCACAAAGAGAAACAATAATTTATTTCTTAATTAAAATATGTAATATTTATAACATATATTTGATTACTATGATATTATGAAATTACAATTTTATTCTTTCATTTCACTTAAAACTAATTCTTTTAGCCTTTTTCCCAGCAAAAACATGAATAAACTCTTTCACATCTAAGTTTCTTACCATCACATACTCAATTGATATTAATAACAATCCATTAATTTTAGCTTGGAAAAACTTTGTTCTGTGCTAGCAACAGTTACAGGTAATGTAAAAATTAATGATAGGGCAGCTAGTAAATCAGGGAATTTCAACTAAAATGTGATATGGTTGCTATTAAAGCAAAATTACAACTCCTGAAGGGTCATGATGTTTTTAATTTGCCTTTAAAATAGATGCCAAAAGAAACTAATTGGCTCAGAAACTCCGAGAAAATGTTCCCTTTTGTATTTATTTGTTTTCATATACAGTTCTTCATCCATAGTAGAAATCAGGCGCTCTGAATATGAAATACTAAAATAATGGCACATTCTTCAGATACTAAATCCTCTTAACTAATTGTGTAATCCAAAGACACATAGAAGACTGACTCTAAAATTCTCTTCATAATTGGCAAATCTATCATCTTTGTATTTTTAATCAAATGCATTTAACTTCTTTTCCAGCTTTTGCTGTGGTATTTTGATTTGATTCCCCATTTTATCGCTGTTTCAGTTATATTTATTTATTTCACATTACAGCAAATAAATACAAATGAAATAGTAACAAAATGCTGCCTTTTTAACATCATCATAATTGCTTTTTTATCTGCATTAGACATGCGATTGAGTTCTGCAGTGTTTTGGAGCTGGGCTACATGAAACATTTTTTTTGCCAGAGCTCAAAAATTCATTCTTAGCTGATGAGTAAATATTTTTGTGCATGTTGATGATAACTGCCTGACAGACACTTCACACGTAATCATTTCACAGCAAGTATTCCCAGAAGTTACATTTGCGACCAATTATATGAATTCAGCAAAATGATATATTTTTTAAAACATTACCGAACACAATAATATTTCTCTTGATATACAAATAATCTCTGTTAACTTTATTTAGAAATTTCTATACAGATATATTGATAGTTTAAAATATTTTCGAAGTTTTACAGTTTTCATTTGTAAGACACTTGAGATGGATGTCCTAAATATTAAATATTTACACTCTCAGATGTTGATTGGTGGTTTGGGGTTTATGGTACATGGGCATCAATTGAGATAAAAAAGAGAATAAAAGATACAAAAACTCACAACCAAAGTTAAAAGCAAAAACTCTGAAATGTAAAGGACAAAACAAATACACATATATAATACAAAAAATAGAAAAATGTGTAATGCAATAAATACAAAAATACAAAAAGGTAAAATGAACTTGGGTTAAAAGACCCAGGATGATCAAGGTAGAAAGGATAAAGCCATAAAATCACAATCTGCTAAAATAACCTGTATAACGTAAAAAAAGCAAAGACAGATGGTAAAAAAGAGTCATGGAAAATAAAAGATGGCCGAGTGCAAGAGGCTTGGCCACAAAATCATGAAAATAAAAATGTTGTTTAAAGTTAAAAGTGGGACAGGATATTAAAATATGTTTGATCGTTAAAATGGTGTCACAAAACTCGCACTTAGGTTCATTGTCTGCCTGAAGAAGAAATGAATGAGTGATAAATGAATGACCTAAGCCAAGCCGAGCAAGTACAACTTCCTCCTTGCGATTCCTGTGAAAACAAGACTGCCATGGTTTGACAATGAAATAATGTGTGACAATCCCAGTGCACTGCAATACTATGACTGTATCCCCTTAAGGGAGTCACTGAAACTGCTATCGACTAGTCAGGTTCCTGACTGTCTGAAGCTGCCTTACAAATAGCTGGGGAGGCCGCCGGTTGGTGTCCCAGCAGAGAGGACGAGATTGAAGGTCATGCAGAACGGGACTGCAGCCCTATTAAGTGTGACTTATTGATGGGAGAGCCTGAAGACTCTCCATCATGTTAGGTAATGCAAAAAGTGCAAATAAAAGTGCCCATGCAAAAAGTTAGGCTATCATATTATATTTTCTGGCTCTAAATTCAAAAGATACCATCTCATTTTTTGGCATAGTATTTTGGACAAAATCCAGTGAGTGCTGGGCATATTCCTAGGCCATGATTCAAAAATCCCAAAAGATCCCACTCTCACTGCACCTCAATGATTATTTCTACAGACAGAAATCAGACTAAAAATCCCAAGCAGTGTTTCTCTCTTCACCATGGTTTGACAATGGGCTTGATCTCAATAAGCTTGTTACCAATCTGTTCAGAACAAGATCTCTACCACTGTGCCCGGAACACTATGGAAAAATGCTGCCAAGTTTGGAACCAGCAGAGGAGAGTCAGATAGGGGTGTGGCTGACTTGGCAACAGCATCTGATAAGTCATTGCCCCTTATCACGATGTGACTAGATACCCAACAGAAGAGAATGGTGGTGGTGGCTGCCAGATTACAGAGCTGCTGGTGGATCTTTGAGACATGTGCAGAGCAAGGCGAAGCTCCTCCGCTGTGAATGGCCCATTGTAAGGCTCCAGGCCATTCAAGTGAAAGGAAGCGGAGAGCATTCAGTCCTGCTCTTCTGGGTCAGAAACTCAGGGGAGTAAGATGACAAAGAAAAGATGGAGGAGAAAGACTCCCCCAGAGTGTTGGCAATTTCTTGAGGATCGGTAATTACCTGTCCATTGTGCTCCAGAAATGATAATGAGTGGGACGTATACTTCTCACCAGTCTTCCAGACCTTAGAACTGTTCATGCAGGTGATAGATGTATATTTGATCCTTCTGGCTCTGGTGCCAAACGAAAAGGGCTTTCGTGCTGGTGTGTGTGAATGCATTAAGGTTGGGGGATGACGAATATCTCCGAAACACTCCCCAAGCTTAGTTCTGAGCCTTACGAGCTGCGGTGCAGTCAGGATTCCATCACAGTTTTGGAAACCGTGGGAACTGAGTCAAGATCTGAGGAATAGTAGAGGCAGCTGCATGGACAATACAGCCCCATCATCTCTGCTACTGCAACATTGATTGGCTCCTGGCTGGCAGAGTGTTCATTGAGCTCAGACAGGAGCTCAAAGCTACTGCAGTCGCCCCATCAATGCCTCCACCGGGATACACGTGAAGGGCTAAAAGGCCCTCCACGGGAGATGGTGCACATCATGGGGAGGTGATCACTTCCATAAAGATTGTCCTCGACCTCCCATGTAAGGAATGGATGGATTGAGAAGAAGAGAGTTAAATGAATGGAAGTGAAAGTGCAGTTTGGGGAGTGGAAATAAGTGCTGACACCTGTGTTCAACAGGGAGAGTGAAAGATCCAAGAGCCACTGCTCCAGGACTCCACCCCTCTCGTTGGTGTCAGCAATGCCCTAAAGTGAACTGTATCCATTGAAATCTCCCATGATGAGAAAAGGGGATGGCAGCTGTGAGACAAGGCAATCAAGGTCTTCCTGGAAGATGAGACTCCTGGGTGGTGGACAGAAATGATAATGAGTGGGACGTATACTTCTCACCAGTTCGTGTCCTTCAGATTCCTCGGAGTCATCTGAAGGACACGAATCAGAGACTGCTGAAGTGGAGGTGGTAAAATTTTCTTTTTAGGCCCCGGTGGAGGCCCTTTACATTTTAAAGGTCTGGCTGTCTGGGGTCAGGATAGAGGATACCTTCCAGAGGTGACAGGGGAAGGCACCTCAGCAGGAATGGAAACCAGAATTGATGTCGCAATGGACACTGACTTCGGCTTCTTCTCCATAAGGAGGTCTTTGCTGTGGGTGAGAAAGATTCAGATGGTGGTATGCTGATATTTGTCTGCACTACCATGGAAGCCATCACAGTGATGGGCTTTCCCAGCACCACCCAGTCAGGCGGTGCAGCGAGCTGTCTCACCAGTCAGGCGGTGCAGCGAGCTTTCACTCCTGGGTGGTGGACAGATGAAGCAGGCAGTCAATGAAAATCCCACAAAGAGGTGGATGGAAACTGCCTCTAAGTTGGTGGTGCAGGGTACGACCTGGAATGGAGTTGGTTGGTTGGTTGTTTTACCTCTGAGTGGCACTTTTCTGCACACAATGGGCTAAATGGTCAGGTCACAAGGACCCCAAAGGCTCAGAGAAGGTTGGGGGAGGGAACCCACTGGAACAGCTGTTGGGAGACAGATGGTAGCCTCCCATCAAGGCCATCCAGTGTGTTCTTTAACGTGCATAGGGTATGGCTCTTCTGTACACGGGGCCAGTGTTTAACGTCCCTTCCGATGGACAGCGGTCTTTTCAAGACCATCAGTGTCCCCTACTAATGGTGGGCAGGGCAAGGAGTTTTGCAGAGATAAATCTCAATGCTGACCCAGCTGGGACTCGAACCCGGAAACTGCAGATTACGAGCCTGACGTGCTACCGACTGAGCCCCCCTGGAATGGTTGATCATGAGGATGGTGACATCTCTGCAAGCTGGACCATCTCCATCCCGGTTCCAGCAAATGAGAGAGAAGTGCTGGTAGTGGGATTGTTGGCTGTCTGCAAGCATGTCTCCTGCAGGCACACACAGATGTGTTTGTGTGCCCTCAGGTGGAACTTGATGCCATCAATGCTCCTCTGGAATCCACGACAATTCCATTGCAGGAGTAAGGCCATCTCAGGCTTAGAAGAATTGGCAGATGGCTTATGGTTTATTTCAACCATCACTAGTGATAGTTTAGGAAAAAATGGGGAGGTCTGTGTCCATGTCCTCGGAGTCATCTGAAGGACACGAATCAGAGACTGCTGAAGTGGAGGTGGTAAAATTTTCTTTTTAGGCCCCGGTGGAGGCCCTTTACATTTTAAAGGTCTGGCTGTCTGGGGTCAGGATAGAGGATACCTTCCAGAGGTGACAGGGGAAGGCACCTCAGCAGGAATGGAAACCAGAATTGATGTCGCAATGGACACTGACTTCGGCTTCTTCTCCATAAGGAGGTCTTTGCTGTGGGTGAGAAAGATTCAGATGGTGGTATGCTGATATTTGTCTGCACTACCATGGAAGCCATCACAGTGATGGGCTTTCCCAGCACCACCCAGTCAGGCGGTGCAGCGAGCTTTCTCACCTGTGGATAAGAGATGTTATTCAGCATTTTAGGGTGCTATACATCCTTATCTTCCAGCCACTTTGGATAGTTGTGGGAGTAGGCCAGATGTTTGCCACTACAGTTAACACAGCATGCCTTTTCTGCTGTGCAGTGAGGTTTGAGATGTCCTGCTGCCACAATGAGCACAGGTGGGTTTGCCCCAGCATGCTGTGCAGATGGGGCAAGACATGGCTTTTCGGATGATAAAAGTTAAAGTACCCTGCTTTAATGAAAGTAGGCAGGTGTGGTGTGTTAAAAGTAATGATCAGTACCCAGGTGGCTACTAACTTTCCATCACGGCATTGTGAAACCCGATGGATTGCTGTCACTCCCTGGGATGAAAGCTCCGAGAGTATTTCCACCTCAGAAACTTTGAGGAGGTCCCACTCCGAGATCACTTCCCAGGAGGAATTGTCTTGTGTGGAGTGACTGTGACTGCCACTCCACTAATTGCTGTAACATTCAAAAGAAGCTCCAAATGTTTGGAGCATGCAGTCTCCACCTGCAAGTCAGCATATCTAAGGCGCTTGACAGATTTCAGTTCTCATGCAAAATCTTTCAAACCTTTGTTAACAAAAAAGGAAGACATGTCCCCAATAACCTGATCACCTGTAGATGATCAGGAATCTTGGAATGGAGAAACACACGAAGACGACAACGATGATGACAAGGAAGACACATAAGACAGGGGCTCGTGTCAAGCTCTTTTTGCAGTATTCATTGATCAAATTCAATTTTTGGAACTCATTGTTGTTTTTTGTGGTTCAGTGCCTGATATCTCCACCCACCACAGAGTCCAACAAGGGGACACCCAATTGGGCCCATACCCACACAGTTAGTGAGCCAAGCCCTCACAACTAAAAAAAGAACGAAAAGGAAAAGAGAAATGTGAGAAACTCACCCAAGTCCTCACAAAATAAAATAAGTGAAAAAATAATAAAGTGTGAGAAAAGAACTAGTCTCACAAAAGGAAGAAAACTATAAAATTAGTGAACGTGTGGGGAAACTTGCAAACCGTTGCCCAGACATGGGCAAGGCACCATAGGGCCAATTTCCTGCTGGATAGTTGGCCCCAGGTACAGCCCACCAGTAGATTGATCCTGAGGGGGCCACCACCCCAGGACCTCCTGTTTACCTGAAACAGAAGCCAAAGCAGTGTATAGCAGTGGCCCCAGAATTCGCTGCCTAGCCCCACGATGGACAGGCTCTGCAATGGCAAGATGACCAAAGGGGACCCCACCAATCATGAGCTGAGGAGAGAAGATAGGGACCCCCCAACAACTTCCAGGATCCTCCTTTCCAGGGACAGGCATCCAACCATCACAAACATGTGGACGAGCGTTCAGGAGCTTGTGAAACTACCCAAGCCAGTGGAACTTTCATAGGATGGTCTCCTCACCATGGATAGGAGCTTGCACCGAGGGGACACTCAGAGCTTTATACTATCTACTAAATATATATTAAAGAATTTATCTGCTTCTCTTGTTTGTTTGATCACCTCCTCTTAATGAAATTCAGTATAATAGCTTTCTTTTATCATAATTTAAAGCAAATGAAGATTTGGTCCTCAACATTTTCACAACCATCCTTCTAAAAAATTAGAGGAATAAAGGGTAAGATATATGATTTTACCCTTATCAATTCAAATCAAATTTCACATATACCTCTTTGCTATCATGAAGCAGTGTGAGGGTTTGGTTCCCCAACATTTCTACCCCCACAAACACAAAAAACCAAATGTGATACACAGCTTTTCTTATCAAAGTGAATTTTTCTTGCATGGTTTGTTTCAAATGTAGGAAAAATTAAAACTATAAAATAGTTCAAGGGAAAGAACAACTGTATTTTTTTAATGCACAAAAAAGCATGAAAAGGTTTATGCCTTTTGTCTGGTGTGTGGTAGAAAACACCAACTGGTCAGATTTTTCTGAATTTCCTCACTCCTGCTTAAATATGTTTAGCCAATCTTCCATGAATTAAAAATCAGATTAAAACGTCTGCAGGAGCCACTAAGCCCTACCTGGTCTAGTGGTTAGGTATGCCTGGCAACTAAGATCAGCAGGCATGTCCTTGTGTAAGTGTTTGTATGTTGTATGAGAAACCAGGACAAGCCTAATATATCTTCTAGGTTTTCTCTGTCCTTTGTGTAGAGAAGTACTTTCTTCCTTTTTTAAAATTAAAAGTAGTCATCAAATTTACACTTATTTATGTTATTTCTTTTTAATTTTCTTATCATAGCTGTTTTCTGTTGGCTTCAATAATATGTGTTATATTTCTGGATCTTCTTGCCCTTTTTGATACTTTTTTCTAATAGTTATAAGGTTATTTTCTTCTATTGTACTGGTGTTATTCTTGCTCTTATTGATATGATTGGTAGTATTTTTTAAGCATTTCTCAGTGTGAGTTTTAAATTCTTCATATGAGGTGATACTGCAATTGGCGAGTTGTTTTTGCCAGTCTTGATTAAAAATTTTCCAATTGGTAATTTGAAATCTATTGTTCTTTTTTTTTTGCCTTTATCTGAGGGAATGTGATGAGGATAGGGTAGTGAACACTACCAAGTGTATCTGGTAGTGCTCCCATTGGAAGATATTTGCAATATCCTGTGAGGTTAGAGTTAAATCTATTGGTGAGAAAAAATGATTGGCAGCTGGCAGCTCAGTGGTCAGAGCACCTGACATGTCATCAAGAGGTTGTTGACAGTTCAGATCCGATAATAATGTTCAAAACATTGTTATTGTGAAGTTCTGTGATATCTGAGATGAGCATGAGATCTGAGAATAACTCATAAATCAAAATGGCAGTCAATTGTCCCATGGAGTATAGTGGTCATGGGCCAAAGCCTGGGAAATCTGCAATAAAAGATCCTTCACTTGCAGTTATAAGGAAGCCACCACCAATGGCTGATTCAACAATGATGGGGTTTAACATTCACAATAGAGGATAATTGATCAGTAACTGGTAGCTCAGTGCTCAGAGCATTTGATCAGTAACTGGTAGCTCAGTGCTCAGAACCAGGTCATGGGTTCAGATCCCACCCAGCTCAACACAAATTTCCTCTATTCTCCCATTGACCTACAGCATAATAGTGTTCAAAATGTTTGTACTACGAAGTGCTTTTAAATCAAATGCTATTAATGTAACAGATAATGTATTAAACTTAGAGAACGATACATTGTTTATAATCTTGATGTAAGTGAAATGTGTCACAAGATACATTTTTCATATTATACTGAGCTGAATTGTAGCATTAGTAAGTTACTATACTTTCATAGTAATACACAGATTGCCTGTAGAAATAAACTTCAACAATAGTTAAAAACATCTGAAAAAAATTATTGCTGCTACAGCAGGAATTGAACCCGCAACTCTCTAGATACATGCCACAGTGCTCTAACCATTAAACCATGCATCAGATGCTAAAATCTTCCAGAATAAGACATAAATCTTTCACTCAGATGTGGCAGACCTTGCACCATCTACACTTCAGGAGAGGAACTTTTACAATTGTTGCTAATGATTTAGATGTTAATGAACAGGTCAATCATGTTTAAGCATTTATAATTAAAAATCCATCCATAGTAAATACATAGATTACCTGTAGTATACCTGTTCATTAACATCTAAATCATTAGCAACAATTGGAAAAGTTGCTTCTCCTGATGTATATATGGTGCAAGGTCAGCCACATCTCAGTGAAAGATTTATAGGTTTTATTTTGGAAGATTTTAGCATCTGATGAGTAGTTTAATGGTTAGAGTGCTCTGGCATTTATCTAGAGAGTTGCAGGTTCGATTCCCACCACGTCAGCGATAATTTTTTTGAAATATTTTTAATTACTATACTTTGTCCACAAAAATTTAAAAAATATATTTTTTATGTTTTCTGCTACTATAGTAGTATTTTCTAGTTATTATGGTAATGATGAGAACATTTAAATATAGCAATAAAGTTATAAATCACTTCAGGGCAAATGTGCATCAAGGAAATTAGGTTTAGATGGTATTTGAAGGGAAAGAAGCATGATTATGTTTGCTGGCAGAGCATACTAATTATGACATTCATTTAAAATTTGGAATATGTGAAAGCCAGGCATAGGGCAATTAAGGAAAATAAAGGATTACTTTTCATTTTTCTAAAAAAAATAATTAAAATAATTACACTCACCTGTGATGAACTGCTGATCTTATTTGCATTTTCAATGACACTGCCAATAATGGTGGCAGCCAATCACAGAGCGATAAGTTTGCCTCTAGCAGTTAGTGAGAAAGGCATGAAATATAACATGGTGCTGTGAAGAGGCCAGCAAAGTTCCATGAGAAAAATTTCTGTTTTTTGAAGAAGGAAAATGGGGCTTTGCTGTGTGAAATGATAACCAATGCAGTAGCAATGACGCGAGATTTTTCATAAACTCCTAGCTTGACAACCTGGCACACTGGTGCTTCTATTTATTATAATACAATATAACAGGAAAATTCGAAGATTATATAAACGCAAAAGTTATGTTAGAATATGAAATTACAAAATACTTTTTTTGTCAAAACATTTATATCTTATATATTTTTCATTTTTTGCTCATGAAAATTTTAAGCGAAGCATTGCTTTCATGGATGCTTTGCCACCATGGAAACGCATCATACATTATCATAATCATCAATTTCTTTTACAGATAGCTTCATATATTATGTGAATGCAAAGTTAGTGGTTTTAAAGTGGATGCTTAGATTCTTGCTTGTTTGTAAACAGAAGACACATATTATTTGTAAAAGTGTGTAAAATGTATTTGTAATGGTGCTTATTTCAAGTAAATAGCTGTAATATTAATGTCGGATTAAGCTAGGACAGTGTATTAATACAATTGCTTAAAGTATTATGAGTATGAAATGCATCTTTTGATCATATATTGTTGAACAATACTAGATTAATGGTTTCCTGATAATGCTATTATATAGCTGACATTCCACAACCAATGGTAATGGATTACAAATAGGTATCTATATACCATTAGGGTAATTAAATGATACTACTTTTGATTATGAAAAGAAGATAGTGTGAGTTAGTCCACTAGTATTTCAAAATTGGGCTGAACTTTATATAACGTACTTAATAACCCATGTGACTACTGGATTGTACACAGGATAAGAAGTTCTTGATATTGTTTCAAATTGTTCATCAAAATTGGTTTGGCCCATTTTGATTTCCTTTTTTTTTTTTTGGGGGGGGGGGGAGAGGTCAAATATGAGGATTATATTCTTAATATTAATTTTCCTAACAGGATATCTTTAGTTATGATCTTTGCTAGACCATCTTTCCTTTATAACTGCAACATGCACCACTAGTGTGTCCAAGATCATAGGAGTTACATATATATGGCCAATACATTATGCTAATTGTTCTAATTATGGTAATGATGCCATGCAATTGGCAAGTGACATGTGCTATGTAATTGGCAAGCAGTAGAGAGAGGGGGGGGGGTAACATAGTACTACTTAGTGAGGATGAAGCAAGGTATATTCCAAGCCTGGGCAAATGTTTCAGTTGAAGGATAGCAAAGGAAACTGAAATGGAAGGACAGGTCAATAGGAAACTGAAAATGAAACAAAGATTGCCAAATAAATATGGAATAATAAGAAATATGACAAAGTACACATACTTATTTTTTGACTGCCTGAGAAACTGCTGGATTTTTCTAGCTGCTTGGTGTTGTCTTCTTTGAGAATAAGTTCTCCTTCAAAAGTATAGAAAACGTTTTAGGTGATATTATACTACTATTTTATTTATAATTTCAAGTAAGGAAAGTACAAATTTTATCATTATTAATTTTCAAAATGCATGTTAGCATCAAAATGTGCTTATCACATTGTAAATTAATGAGAAAATATGCATAATAGTGAAAATGCACGTACCATATTTCTATTCATATAGTCTGTAGATTACAATTTTTCACAACATGAATTGGTGATAGATCAAACATTGAAGAAATTATTATGGTATGCACCATTGCTTCTTTGAACTATTTAAAAAAATTATTTGCTAAACACTACAGATTATCATAACAAGCTAACCCAGAAGTAGATTTTAGGCTTCTTAAAAGTTAATAACTTTTAAACTGCCTACTCACACAGGGGTGGGTGGGGGGTGGGAATTACAAATAACTTATTTTACAAAGTATGTTTACTTCAATCACTAAATATAATTTAGATGCGATTACTATAGGCTACATCAAGAAAAAAAGATCTCATGACAGAGGATGGGAAGAAGTCAATCTTTAAGCTCTTTGGCAAACTCAGACAACTACTAGTGTAAAATCAGTGGTTGAAATGTGATTTTAGAAGCCTTGGTAAAGTTGGTGATATAGGATTCATTTGTTATAAATTGCCTAAAATCAATGAAATGTATTCGTAAGATTTCAGTGGATCGGTAACATCAACAACAAACACACAGTACATGCCTGGACTGGGGGCAAAGGACTGGACTGGGGGCAAAGTTACTCACTGCTCTGCATAATTGACCCTAGCAGGACCTGCCCACCAGCTGATTGCTCCTGGGGGGCCACCCCAGGAGCTCCCGTTTACCGGAAGCAGTGGCTAAAGCAGTGTATAGCAGAGGCCCTGGAATCCACTGCCCAGCCCCACGACGACAGGCTCCCCAATGGCAAGGGGGCCCTGCCAGTCATGAGCTGAAGAGAGAAGATGGGGACCTCCGAGCAACTACCAGGATTCTCCTTTCCCGGGACACGGGTCTCCATGCATGGCAAACACGAAGGTGAGCATTCAGGACCTTATGAAGGTACCTGAGCCAGCAGAACCTTCACAGAGTGGCCCCCTCACTGCTTACAGGAGCTTGCACTGAGGGGCCGAATATATAAAGTAATTTTGCTTTCAAGTAAGGTGCTTTGTGAAAAATGACAGGATGGGATGTTTAAACTCTGAGCAGCAGGTCAGAATGTTCCAAGGACTTAGAATTGGGTATGCTTGGGTTGGGTTGTTTTACCTCTGAGCAGCACTTGTTTTTCACACAATGGGCTAAATGGCCAATCACAAGGACCCTGAAGGCTGAGAGAAGGTTGGGGGAGGGGACCCACTGGAACAGCTGTTGGGAGACAGATGGTATCCTTCCATCAAGGCCATCCAGCATGTAATTTAACGTGCACAGAGTATGGCTCTCTCCCGCACACGAGGCCATGGCTTAACATCCCATCCATTGGATGGCAGCCTTTCCAAGCTCATCGGTATCCCCTACTGACTGTGGGAAGGATAGGGAGTTTTGCAGAGATAAATCTCAACGCTGACCCAACTGGAACTCGAAGAATTGGGTATGCGATCCACTATATGGAAACAACAGATGTAAGCCTCTCATCAAGGACATCCATCACATTCTTTAAAGCAGTATTTTTCAAAGTGTGGATCACAGCTCTCTAATGAGGCATGAAGAGCAACCACACATTAATTTTTAAACTTAAATGTTTTTGTGGAAAAAAATTTTGCCGACATAGGATTCGAACCCGTATCTCTCCAGAAACATGCCATATTCTAAGCTGTTGAACTAATTCCGGCTCAGTGTTTTTTCCACTAATAATGACTATCACTCTTCACTTGAATTTTGGGTGCCTCCTTTTGGCGACTCTATGATCTAAGGTGGCAACTATTTCTTTTTAGTGCTTTGAGTAAGATGGTAATAAATGATTAAGTCACATCACGCTATTTAGCATTATTCATGATTTAAACAATAATTGATAATCTCAGCATTACCTGTAGACGTTTAAACGTATAAATATCAATAAATGTTTTTGTGGAAAAAATTTCGTTGACATAAGGGATTCGAACCTGCATCTCTCCAGAAATATGCCAGAGTATTCTAACCTGTTGTCCCTACTCTGGCATGTTTCTGGAGAGATCAAGTTCAAATCCTGTATGTCGGAGAAATTTTTTTCACAAAAATATTTATTATTATTTTATAGATGTTTAAATATCTACAGGTAATGCTGAGATTATCAATTATTTTTTAAACTTAAATTTTTGTATTGTTAATAAAATAATAAAAATTAGTGTTTTGATTCACATTCGTATCGCATAAAGGTTGCAGAAGTAAGTTTTAACTTTGCCTATTGTGAGGCTCTTTTTTAAAAAAGGTAAAAAATAGTTCCTACTTGGAGAGAACTAAAAGAAACAAGCCCATCATTCACATTAAATATCACAATAATTAAATTCTTAGTAATTTATAACTACATCTACTACAATATTAATGTTAACTTAGATCTAATATTATTTCTGAAGGGTTTATTACAATTCAAATTATATTTATTGAAGTTGGAAGAAACAGAAATTTTTCATGTGAATGTTGAAATCAATATTACATGTTTTTCATGGGCCGCCTATTAATTCATCACTGTGAATACCTCGTTAAAATCAAATCTAATGATATTAAGTAACAAATATATTAAACAAAATATATGAATATTTCAATTTTGTTTCATATTTAGTGTATCTATGTTGCATTCTAAAATTTTCTGGATCTAATGATCTCAGTAAAACGTATTTTTTTTTGGGGGGGTGGGGAACCAAGAAGTGTGAAAAACTCTGCTCTGGGGATATGAATAGAAAGAACCTTCATTAAATGATCTTTTTCTTTAACTGCTGCCACTTAAGAATACGGCCACAAATTATGTTTCTCAGCAATGTTGAAAAATATAAAATGCTATTACTATTTTTGTATAGCAAGGGGGAACTGGTATTCAATTTAAAATTTATATTTCTTCTTAAAAAGAAATCGAGTGAACATAATTAATAAATATACGATAGTGGCTTTGTAAAATGACTATCAAATCTGTTAATTATAACAATTCTTCAAATATTTTTCAATATAAGCATAAATTTTGTCTCTGACTCACATATTGGCTCCATTAATACACTAAATAATTCATATATAAATATATAATATAATTCATAATTCATCATTTTCCAAATGTAGCAACCTGTAATGGTGAAAATTCAAATTAACACATTACATGCCAAGTTGATTTCACTAAGATTTTCCCTGGGGCCATGCAACTTTTTTTCTCCAATAGTCATCATTTCTACCTCTAAATACCATTTTTATGTTAATTATTCTATTACTTGTGACGTTAATACTGCGTCATTCATATACGTAACACCTCACAAAAATGTCCGAACAAAAACCAGTCGAATTATTAATGTCATTCATAAATAAATGATGTGGCATTCAATGTGTTAATGGAAGTTTCTGAAACCCTGAATAATAATATTTTATTAATTCTTATCTAACACAAAAGAATATTTCATTTATCTCTAAAAAAGAAAAATGTCGATGGATGAACAGATAAATGACAGTTTGAAAACATTAGTTGGTTTTCTTTTAAAATGATTTAAAAATAGTTTGTCATAAGAAATTAACACTTTTTCTTGGTGGCCCCCTAAAAAATACTACTTACTGAAAATTATTAGCAATTTTAGTTATATTGTTACCTACAATATGCACAAACATTTCACACCCATAGTTTATGAGCAATAAAATATATTAATGTCAGTTACAATCTTTTCTAATTTTTCAAAAATTTCTGTTCAAAATTTTCTTATTTTTAAAGAAGCTGATAACCACTGGAACTTCAGCAAGTCCTCCATAACCTGCCCATTGCAATCATTTTTCTGGATCTTAAGGGTGCCTTCGACAATGTGTGGCAAGAAGGTTTGTTATAAAAAATATAATAGTGGGCATACATGGATACTGCTTTCAAACTCTTTCTCAAATTATAAAAAATAAAACAATACAGATCAAACTAGGGAACATACTCTCTAGGAAAAAAACAACATAGCACTGGAGTCATACAGGGGAGTATCATTTTTTCCCTCTTATTTAACTTATACCTCTATGATTTGCATGATCTGCTTCCTATTTATACTAAATTATCCCTGTATGCATGTGATATTGCTATTTGGTGTAGCAACAATTTATTGCAAAAGCCAGAGGAAAACTTACAATAGTCCATTTTTACAAAATTTCTGCAAAAAATGGTACATTAACATCTCCAAGCAAAAAAAAAAGTACTGCTCCCTATTATAAGAAAAAGAAGAAAAATTCCAGACATCAGCATATTTCTGGATGAGAATAAAATTTATCTGGTCAGTGAACACAAATTCTTAGGCCTCACGTTCAATACTTCCCCCTCTCCTGGAAAAAAC
This sequence comes from Ryuthela nishihirai, assembly GCA_038380435.1. Taxonomy (NCBI): domain Eukaryota; kingdom Metazoa; phylum Arthropoda; class Arachnida; order Araneae; family Heptathelidae; genus Ryuthela; species Ryuthela nishihirai. The sequence continues at coordinate 9,915,615 of JAWZYU010000020.1, read as the reverse complement.
ACTATAGCCAGCTAAAAATGGCTAGCAAAATACATTATTTATACATATTTCATTATTTAGCAAAATACACCTGCAACTACTGAAATGTATGGAAAGTACCCAAAGGGTTACTTAAAATATATACCACAATCCTAAGATCCAAAATAGAATATGGTCTATTCCACACCAACGAAGCCTTGGACACACTGAAACAAAAACTTGAAATAGTGGAAAATAAAATTCTGTACTGGAGTAATAATTCGACTGGTTTTAGTTTGGCCATTTGGACTGCCTACATGTCCAAACATAACAATATTGGTTACAAACTTCCATACTCCCTCTAAAACTAAGACTGAAAGAAAATTTGAAGAAAAACCTCCTCAGGATAGCAGCCAGACATAGTAACCACCATTTAATAAAAAAAAAAACCTCCATCACACCAAAAGGCAATCCATCAAGAAAACATCTATCAAGAATCCTTCTATAAAGAAATACTCAAACTCAAAGGAAAATATTGCTGGTTATCTGAATTTCCTCCCTAGGAACTGTATATCCCCAAAATCGCAACCATCATACCTGAGACCATAGGCCCAAAAGATCCTACATTAAAGACAACATCCTGGACCTAACAAGGAACTTTTTGGAGGTCAATTATTCTACATATAAAAAGATAACACTTATGGAGTTCTGAACAGAGAGTTCTGACATTGCCACAGGAGCCATATACATACAGGGTAACTACAAAAGTACTTTCCTGCTTTCCATCTGCACCAACTCGACTGACACTGAACTAATAGCAATCAGACAGGCAATTATCACATAAAATAAATCACATAAAATACATCATAAAACATAAAATAACAAACAAAAAATTGCTATAAAAACAGACAAAGTTTGCCTTGCTATCATTACAAAAAAAAAAAAGAATTCACTGCTGTCACCAATACTTCACTCAGGATAGACTCATTAAATAAAGACATCAAGCCTACTACCCCCTGTATTAACAATCAGCAATCATTGAATTTCTACAAAAGCAACTTCAGAAAGCAAACCAAAGAGGAACTGCAAAAACTTTTCAGTGACCTTACCTACACAACCCCTAACCATAGAAGATTGACATCTCCAAACATATCGGAAATATGCTCTTGCCTGGTAACCTGATGAGACCAGATTAAACTAATCTGCCTAAGAATTGGATACATTAAGACTCAATGATAAACTGCATATCATGAAAAAGCTCAATCAAATCTCTGCTCCAACTGCAATTCCATTGAAACAGTGACTTATATATTATTGAACTGCCCTGCATAAACTCAACAAGAATCATAATTTCTGAGGAGCTCAAATAAATGGTAATACATGAATTAATAATATATTATTATGTTGAAGTAATATCTTGTGATATACTTCCAGCTGAAGCTATTTATTTAAAAATCATAAAAAATTATATATTATATTTTAGCTATCTACAGATCACAAAGTACTGATAAAAATATATTCTATAAATCAGGTGTGTCCAACCTGCGGCCCTGGATAGCTAGTAATGCGGCCCACAAAATCGTAAAGCTTACATGTTACGACATAAGCTTTCAACATGATTATGCGATTTTCGGCGAGTTTTTGATATCCCACTAGTTTTATGTTGCCCTGTTTTTTAATTTTATAATAAAAAACATAAGATAATAAATGAAGTTTTATTATTCATATGCATTAACTATATTATATATTTTATGTGCAGCCCAAAACAATTCATCTTCACTCAATGCGGCCCAGGGAAGTCAAAAGGTTGGACACGCCTGCTATAAACTTTACATTGAAGAGATATTTTAAACATATTTATTCATATATTAAGGAAGATATCACTCTGAATTTAACCTATTTTTCCTCTAAAATTCATCGAAGTTTTTCAGAGTGAAGTTTAGTATTTTATAAAATTTTGGAAAATGGTTAAAAAATACTAAGAATGACGAAAATCAAATATTAATTGGCGACTTTAATATAAACACAAAATATAAAAAAAATATGGTACAGATATTTATTTAACACTATTGACTGAAATGAATTATGAGAGGGCTCATTAGGGACAATATAAGAGATGAAATAATAAAAACAAAAATCTCTAAAACCTGTATAGATCTATTAATATTAAATTAGGTACACATTTATTAGCTGATTCAATGATTTTTAAAAGTAAAATTGCAAATCATTACAAGTAAACTTGCCATAATAGGCCCAAAATTAACTAGAAATTTTTCTTTTGACAATTATGAAAGTAAAACTAGAGAAAATTAGTTATACGACCACTGTAATATAAATAAACCAATTTCAAAAACAAATTGGGATTTAGAACAATATGATGAATATGTTAAAGAACATACATTATATAAATAATACATTTAAAATAAAATTTTATGCAGGAATAAAAACTATTAAAAGAAAAAAAAATTCAAATTACGAAAATTTTCTAAAATTTGGATAATTGAAAGTCTTTCATAATTAATTGAAAAAAAAATAGATAATGCATGGATTAAGTACAAAAACAATGTTAAAAATATTTATAAAGATTTAAGAAATACGGTTATTACTCAAATTAGAAAACGAAAGCAAACTTGTTATAAAAACTAGAAGGACAAATATTGCCTCTGGTGCATACGAGATTCTCGTTTTCAGAGGGCTCTGCGTTTCATCATTTCAATGATCTGTAAAGATATATACTATATTAAAACTACTAAGCACTTTAAAAATACATATTATAATATTTCATTAGTACCAATCAAACCAAAAAACAGTTTTCAAATTATCATCTTCATTGTTTCCAATCGAAACTTCATGACATTCACATTCCACCACAATTCCAAATTTCTATCATTAATACCTCGTTATGATATTCGTTTGAAATTTTGGAATTTTCAATCTTTTCCACCATTAGAGAGTGCAATTATAGTATTTGAAAGATTCCGAAAGTGCGAATCATAACATTTTATCAATTCCCATCTAACCCTAAAAATATTTTTCATTTATCCTGAAATAGAGTTATCTGCTAAAATGCCAAAGATCCCTATTTGTCTCTTAATCTAATGCCGCACATCACCAGTATCTGTTACATAGCTCCCAAGATAATTAAACTGTGACAATTGCTCAAGACTGCAATCATTCAGATTAACTGAATCACAGCCTGACTGACCAATTTTCATCACTTTAGTTTTCTCTCTGTTAATAACCAAACTTACTCTACTACCAGTTTCATCAACAGCCCTAATGAAAGAGTTCACCTCATCAACATCATTTGCCAAAAGAGCTAAAGCATCAGCATAATCTAAGTCAGAGTCTCCAGCATATTTAAGGCCAAAATCTTTCCCTCGAAGTGAATTTCACATAACATAATCAATAACCAAACTAAAGAGAAAAGGAGACAAAATGCACCCTTGTCGAACACCAGAAGTAATGCTAAACGAATTACTTCAAGCCTTACCAACTCTCACACATGACTCAGTGTTATTAGAGAGAGATTTCATTATGTAAACTAACTTGTCTGATATATCATATGATCTCACAATCAACCACAAATTATGACGATCAACAGAGTGGAAGCCTTTTTGAAATCAACAAAGCTAGCAACCAAACGTTTCTGAAACTCTAAACATTTCTCAAGAATCTGCCTAAGTGAAAATATCTGATCCACACATCCCCTACCACTTCTGAATCCACATTGCTCATCATGCAATTGACTGTCAACCAGATTCTTAATTCTATTAAGCACAATCATGGAAAGAACTTTACCTGGAACAGAGAGTAGGCTGATACCCCTATAGTTACCATAAGAACTGCAATCACCTTTTTGAAAATAGGGATAATAATAGCTCTGGTAAAATCCTTAGGAACAATACCTTTATCATAAAAGATATTCAAAATTTCAGTCATCCATGTGGTAACCGAAATATTCGCAGCTTTAAGCATTGCTATAATAATTTCATCTACTTCTGTTAAAACTGTCTTGCAGTTTAAGTTTAGAAACGGCCATAATAACTTCAGACTGTGATATACAGCCAACATTAAAGCCAGTAATGCATTTAAAAATGTCAAAAATACATCATGCACTATTCAAACAACTCTATATCATAGACTTGTAGAATAATGACCCAACATAAAATATTGTTACATTAGAATGGGAGTAGAACTAAATATAGAACATCATAATAGATATACAAAATTTCAAGTCATCCATGTGGTAACCGAAACATTCCCAACTCTAAGAATTTCCGTAGTAATTTTATCTTCCCATGGAGATTTATGTAGTTTAAGTTTAGAAACAGCCAAACAGACTGTGTTATAGGGACAATATTAAAGACACCAATGCATCTATCATCATTGCAAACAATGGGAGTAGAACTAACCACATTGTTTAGAACATCACTGAAAGGCTCAGCCCACCTAGCCATGACAGAATCCTCACCTTCTATAACCTTACCTTGTTTTTCCTTCAATCCCTGATACATGTCCATTTTCTAACACACTAAACATCTGGTACAGCTCTCTGCTGTTGTGCTGTCTAACTGCTTCCTCAGCTTTGTCAGCCAAGCCATCAAGCCATAGATTCTTATCAGCAGCTAACTGATCTTTTACACGTTTATTAAGTTCTCTGTAATGCTTTCTATTAGGACTAGTAGGGTATTGATTAAAGACATTCCTGCAGTTCTTTCTTTCCGAAATAAGCTTAAGTGCCTTATCACTCAGAAAATTTTGCCTCTTCTGCTCCTTTTGTCCTAAAAGAGTACTGTTAGTGTCCAAAAAATCCTGTTTAAAATGATCCCATTCTTCCTCAACTTCAGCAGTAAGCATACCATGACTGTCATAATGACTAAGTAACCTATCATGGTAAGCTTTGGCTATAACTGGGTCTTTCAGAACTTCAGTATTAAAAGTAAATTTTTTAACTTTAGCACAACACTTTTTAAGTTTAAGTTGCAAGACACTTTTAACAAGGTAATGGTCAGATCCAATTTCAGCTCCCCTATATGACCTGGTATTCTTAACAGAACTAGTCCATTTGCTGTTAATTAATATATAATCAATCATATTCTTATGCAGCCCATCAGGTGAAACCCATGTGTACATGTATGTCGCGGTGTTTGTAATAAGTGTTAGTTATTCTGAATCCACTGAGTTTACTTACCTGTAGGAGATGTTGCCCATTACCATTACAGCTACCAATACCAAAAGGGCCTATTACTCCTCCCCCAAAGGTCAGAGTCAGTACCAACTTTGGCATTGAAGTCAGCAAGAACAAGGGTAATATTCCTTTCTTGACAGAATTCAAAATATCCTGAAGTTGTCCGAAAAACCTATCCTTCTCATCCTCATTGGCATCCTCAGTGGGGGCATAACAGCAGATAACATTCAAGTCTTTAACACTTGTCTGAAATTTTGCTATAAGAAACTTTTCATTAATGCACTCGTATCCTAGAAGAGCATCACTAGCGTGTCTGCTTAGAGGCAGACCCACGCCTTGGTGATGCTCATTGTCATCCCTCCCTGAAAAGAGAAATTTAAGATTATTTTTAAGAATCTGACCTTTATCTCTCCATCTGGTCTCTTGCAAGCTGAGAATATCTAAATTATAACGGTAGAATTCTTGTGTGAGGAAATAAAGAGAATAAGCTCTGTGCAGAATTCTTATATTCGAACTACCTACAGAGAGAAAATGGTTAGTGGGATGTTTAAAAACTATGTTTATTGAGAGAGGAATGCCAACAATATCAAACAGCCCCTTAATCGCAGGTATGGGGAAAGGCCCTGTTCTCCCACTACTAAAGGCTGAAGCCATCTACACTCTACACTGGAAGATTTCCTCCAATGTAGAATTTGACAATGCCCATAGAAGCAAGAGTTCAGGTGTCTGTGATGACTTCTGCTTGGGATTATCCACCAGTTGATAAAACATATCCTGTGGATCTATTCACTGTTTCACTTGGGGCTGTCAATCCACAAGCAAACAGAAAGCACAGCAGCAGATTTTCGTTCCACAGACTCCCATCAGTGCAGCAAATGCAGGATCCATAATCAGCTCAGAGCCTTATTCTAGTCCGGTAAGTATGGTAAGGTAAACAAATATGATGGTCAGCACCAGGACCCTGTGTGGTTGAACACTCCTCAGCAGGGTAGAAAAAAAAAGAACAGTAGCCATAGTTGTCCAGATCAGTAGGCCACACTGATCTGGCAGCCCTCCCTTTCTGTTCACTTCCACAAGAGAGTATCTCTTTCGAAAGGTACTAACGGTATGCACCACGAGAAAGCAAGGTCGGACATTAGGAGGAAGGCCTGGCCAGTTTTGTGCATCATCACAGGGAATTGGTGCTTAGCTCTCATGCCAGTAACTACCTACAGGGTAGGGTGGGCCGAAAAAATTCAAAATTTTTTTTCAAGTCGTAATACCGCGGAAAAATTGCGAATTAGGGAGACTAAAAAGGGGTTAAAAAATAAATAAAATCGGTTTATATCTTCCGGTCGCGCATGTGCTCTAAAGTTTGCCAAAATTTGGAAAAATTCACATTTTTATGATAATTTTTAACATTTTTAAATTAGCCTTTTCCCGAATGTAATAGCTCAAATTCTTATGTATTAGAACCACAGAAAATAATGTTTAAATATTATTTAAATCCATCAACATCTTCCAGTCGTGCATTGCCTTCAAAGTTAATGAAATTTTGAAAAAAATTTACAAATAAAGGTAGATCACAGTTCAAGGAAAAAAAAAAACACTAACAACTTACATGTTCTTTATATTTGTTCTTTATTGAATGCAAGTTTAAATGTTTAAAAACAAATTATTTTAGACCATTAGTAATATTTATAAACAGATATTTTTATTGAAAAAACTAAGTTTTTGTATGAAGAGTCGTAAGTCCAAGAAACTCATGTTGAACATCTCCATTTTCACACATTCTTAGCTGAAGGTACTTTGAAATCTGATTTATGGATGAAGTTAGACATGGTTGACCTTGACAGCAGTGTCGTTCTGATAAAACCATCCCTAGACTCAGCTCCGCAAACTTTTCCTGAGGCTGCTGTCACGAGTTTCACACATCGTTCAACTGCCTGTGTGTGAACTGGGAATGTCTTGAATGTTATATCCCAATTAGGGACTGAGTTACTTTGAATATGTGATTTAATCTCATCGTCACTGATATCTTTTAATAATGGGGGAGAAGATAAATCACAGTCCATCCAGTTAATTATTTCCGAGTAGTCTTGAGTCATGAAATTGAGTTTTGGCAGCATGAATGTTCTGGTAGTTGTTCTCTTTTGATCTAACTTTCTCGGCTTTAGAATTCGTCGAAGTCCGAGCTCTCTTATGTGTTTTGTATTATCTTGTGTCATGGCTAACATTAAATGTTCTGGATGAGCAAAAAAGCCATTTCGTTCGATCACAGGGTCGACAATATTACATAAATCTTCAGGCAGGTACCTTGAAGATTGTATTGATTGGTACACAAGTTTTGGTCCCTCTGTAAAGTATTTACTTGTTTTAATACTAAACCACATTGGCATGTATAACTTCAAAATAAATACAACTATTTCTTGAAGGTCAGGTGTGGGACTTTCTTCACTTAAGTACAATCTGAGAGTTCGATTTGCTGTTGTCAACCACCTCGAGTGTGACAAGGGACCAGGATCTCATACAGCCAAATCCTCTTTACAGTTTTCCGACTTTATTGCCATGGAAATATCGAGTAGATATCATCTACTTTTGCATGAAGACTCGGACTTGAATTCGAGAATGTGTCGGACTTCTACGAATTCTAAAGCCAAGAAAGTTAGATCAAAAGAGAACAACTATCAGAACATTCATGCTGCCAAAACTCAATTTCAAGGCTCAAGACTACTCGGAAATAATTAACTGGATTAACTGGATGGACTAATTTATCTTCTCCCCCATTATTAAAAGATATCAGTGACGATGAGATTAAATCACATATTCAAAGTAACTCAGTCCCTAATTGGGATATAATATTCAAGACATTCCCAGTTCACACACAGGCAGTTGAACGATGTGTGAAACTCGTGACAGCAGCCTCAGGAAAAGTTTGCGGAGCTGAGTCTAGGGATGGTTTTATCAGAACGACTCTGCTGTCAAGGTCAACCATGCCTAACTTCGCCCATAAATCAGATTTCAAAGTACTTTCAGCTAAGAATGAGTGAAAACGGAGATGTTCAACATGAGTTTCTTGGACTTACGACTCTTCATACAAAAACTTAGTTTTTTCAATAAAAATATTTGTTTATAAATATTACTAATGATCTAAAATAATTTGTTTTTAAACATTTACACTTGCATTCAATAAAGAACAAATATAAAGAACATGTAAGTTGTTAGTGTTTTTTTTCCTTGAACTGTGATCTACCTCTATTTGTAAATTTTTTTCAAAATTTCATTAACTTTGAAGGCAATGCGCGACCGGAAGATGTTGATGGATTTAAATAATATTTAAACATTATTTTCTGTGGTTCTAATACATAAGAATTTGAGCTATTACATTCGGGAAGAGGCTAATTTAAAAATGTTAAAAATTATTGTAAAAATGTGAATTTTTCCAAATTTCGGCAAACTTTAGAGCACATGCGCAACTGGAAGATATAAACCGATTTTATTTATTTTTTAACCCCATTTTAGTCTCCCTAATTCGCAACTTTTCCGCGGTATTACAACTCGAAACAAAAATTTTGAATTTTTTCGGCCCACCCTACTATAGGGTCTATCAAAATAATGGAAACACAGATGACAACTGGTATACATGCAATGTTCCATAGGCATATTACAGGGACAATGTCACCCACGATGTGAAGTATTTAAAGGGGGAGAAGTATGATGTCAGCTATCACATAGCAGTGCCACAGGTGCAGGTGAAACAGCTCTTGTGGTGTTATTGTGGATAATGTCAGATATCAGGGATCTCCAAAAAGGTTTGATCATTGGTGCATGTTTTGCAGGAGCTTCAGTAACCAGAACGGTGGAAATAGTAAGTGTAACATGAGGAACTGTATCGAAGATTATGACTACCTATCAAAAAGGATAGGGCGTCGCCTCCAATTGTGCAAATTGTGGACACCATGTGAAGATGTCAGATAGGGATAGGTGAAAGTTGGCACAGATTGTACAACAGAAGCACAAGATCATGGCACCACAAATAGCAGCAGAGTTGAACACCAGTCGGAATGATCTCATATCCGTCATAACAGTTTGTCGGGAACTTCATTGTGCTGGTAATTATGGCCGTGCTCCAATCCACAAAGCTCTGATTATCCACCAGCTGATAAAACATATCCTGTGAATCTATTCACTTGGGGCTATCAACCCACAAGCACACAGAAAACAGAGCAGCAGATTTTCCTTCCACAGATGCCCACCAATGCAGCAAATTCAGGATTCATAATCAATCTCAGAGCCTTATTCCAATCCGGTGCCAAGTGGTTAGCACTCTTGGCTACTGATCTAAGGGACCTGGGTTGGAGCCCCGGGTAAGGCATGGATGTATGTGTCGTTTTTCTGCTAAGGTCCTGCCATCCTCTCAGACCTTCTACTATGGCATATAAACTGAAAGGCTCCTGTCAGACCTCTGTGGCAAGCAGCTGCTTGAGGGGGGTATTTATTTTTTTTTTCATTTTTTTAAGTATGGTAAGGTAAACAAATATAATGGTCAGCACCAGGACAACAATGCAACAAAAAGTGCAAGGTGGTACAAGGCACATAAAAACTGGGATGCTAAAGACTGGCAACATGTCATCTGATCTGGTGAATCATGCTACACATTGTTTCCCACCACTGGTAGAATGTACATTTGTTGTAAACCTGCAGAACCCCAACTGTGAAGCATGGAGGTGGATCCCTGATGCTGTGGGGTGCCATATCTTGGCAACCATTAGTTATTCTGCAGGGTTGCATCACATCTGCAACATACAAATCTTGGGGACCACCTGCACCCAATGTTGTGGGCATTGTTCCCTAATGACTGTCCCTGGTTTCAAGCAGATAATGCACCTGTGCATTGTGCGAAACATGTCAAGTTGTGGTTTGCAGAGCAAGAGGATGATTGGTGCATAGCTCTCATGCCAGTGACTACTATATAGGTGTGGAAGGAAAATCTGCTGCTCTGTTTTCTGTGTGCTTGTGGGGTGATAGATACAGAGAGCTTAATAAATGTACTATATAGGTCTGTGGAAGGAAAATCTACTGCTCTGTTTTCTGTGTGCTTGTGGGGTGATAGATACAGAGAGCTTAATAAATGTGTTAAGAGAGCTGTACCAGACAGTTAATGTTTAGTGTGGTAGAAAACGGACATGTATCAGGGATTGAAGGATAAACAAGGTAAGGTTATAGAAGGTGAGGATTCTGTCATGGCTAGGTGGGCTGAGCCTCTCAGTGATGTTCTAAACAATGTGGTTAGTTCTACTCCCATTGTTTGCAATGATGATAGATGCATTGGTGTCTTTAATGTTGTCCTTATAACACAGTCTGTTTGGCTGTTTCTAAACTTAAACTACATAAATCTCCATGGGTAGATAAAATTACTATGGAAATGCTTAGAGCTGGGAATGTTTCGGTTACCACATGGATGACTTGAAATTTTGAATGCATTGGTGGGCATCTCGGTCAGCTTTGCATTTGCAAGCGAAAATCTAACATTTGAATGCATTGGTGGGCGTTTCGGTTACCACATGGATGACTGAATTTGCTGCATTGGTGGGCGTCTGTGGAAGGAAAATCTGCTGCTCTGTTTTCTGTGTGCTTGTGGGTTGATAGCCCCAAGTGAATAGATTCACAGCAGTTACCCTGGCTACCTCAATCTCCAGACCTCAATATCGTTGAGCATTTTTGGAAATATCTGGAGTGCAAGGTCAGATCACACTTTCCACTTCCATCATCACTGGCACAGTTGGGTCATATTTTACAGGAAGAATGATCCCACATTTCATCACCATATGTGCATGACTTTAAGTCTATTCCATGTCGAATTGAGTCTGTTCTGAACGCCTGAGGTGGGCCTACAGTTTATAAATAAAATGTTCTCCACAAACAGTACGTTTTTCAATTATTTGATAAACCTCTGTAGGTACCATTTATGAACCAATATGAAATAGCAAAAAGGTTATCAAAGGAACCATTTGAACAAATTTAACTTTAAAATGAAAATGTCTGCGATTGGCTAGAAATCACAATATTGTCTCATGGTATTGTCACTACTTCTGCAAGTCAACAATTACATCTTAAAAATTTCTCCACAAACAGTACGTTTTTCAATTATTTGATAAACCTCTGTAGGTACCATTTATGAACCAATATGAAATAGCAAAAAGGTTATCAAAGGAACCATTTGAACAAATTTAACTTTAAAATGAAAATGTCTGCGATTGGCTAGAAATCACAATATTGTCTCATGGTATTGTCACTACTTCTGCAAGTCAACAATTACATTTTAAAAATCTAGTCCAATTAGTACACAACTACCACACTTTAGAAACCATGTGACCTGAAGTACCCAAGTTTCATATTAATAGTAAATATTTCCTTTACTTCCATGATATGTTTTAATTTTCTGTAAACAATTTCGTCTCCATATTATTATATTACATCATTCAGTTAAAGGAGCTTTGCATTTGCAAGTGAAAAATCTAAAGCCATAACTATATAATGCTATACTGAAATGACGTAAACCAATATATATGAATTTATCGATATTTGTTCGATTGTAACCATTTAATTACTTGCTGTTGCTTTCTTGGAGTATGGAATATTTGGTTTGAATCAAATTGTAAATATGGAATTTTAGGATATTTTAGAGATCCATTACTTTAAGAAATTCCACTTGCAATTGCCTTTATTGGCATTTCCTCAACATTCGATTAAAACTTGATTTATAATGAGCTTCCCTTGTCTAAACACATAACTATAGTCATCTTGTCTTCTTCAAGAGATGATGGTTTTACTTTGTTCTACTGGTGTAAGGAAATTAGCCCTTTCGAGGCTAATTTCACCATGATCTTACAACACTTTGAACCTTGAACTTTGTTCTGCTGTTGAAATTTAGATATCTCCTGATTATTAGTATTAAGCTAATAAAGTTAGAGTGAATCATCTAGCAACCACATAAAGCAGATTGAATTTATTTTTTGTGACAACTGCTTTGTTGAAACCAATAAATCAGAGAAATCGGTACATATTTTTTGCGTGGACCAAGTACACTTATCTTCCGTTTATATACTGAATGGACAAATCATTATATACACCTACCTAATCACCCGTTGCTCCACCTTTTGCCCTCACAACAACAGCCAGACATCTTGGTAAGGACACAATGAGGTGTTGAAAATACGGAGGTGGTATTGCTGCCCATGAAGCAAGGATCGCCTATCATAGAGCATCCACATTTGCTGGTGGGGTTTGGCAGTCTGAAATAGATTTTTCCAATTTGTCCCATGAATTCTTAATGGGGTTCAACGATCAAGGGGGCCATTCGAGTGTGGTAAACTCACTATGAATGCTCCTGGAGCCAATTGGTCACCACTCGAGAAGTATGTGGTGTGGTGTTGTCCTGTTAAAAGATGGCATCATGGTGCAGAAAGGGAATCATTACAAATGAGTGTAGATGGTCGGCAAGCATGTTCACATACCTTGTGCCAGTGATGGAGGTCTCAATGGGTATGAGGGGCACCAAGGACGCCCATGTAAATGAACCTCAAACAGTTACACCACCTCCACCTGCTATATGACCCCAATTTGGCAAACTGGGTTCATCACTTTGTGTGTTTTATGCCATACATGCACCCTCCCATCGACATGATGAAGTTGAAACCATGACCAGATGATGTGTTTCCAGTCCTCTGCACTCCAGTTGCGATAGGCTTTTGCAAACTGCAGCCTAATCTTTCAGTGCCTTGCTGTCAACAAAGGGACACGACGTGGACATCGACTGTTATAGCCTATTTTTTTCCATGTACAATGATAGTCTTTGTACATAAGTTTGTGGATGCACCCTCGTTCAATTACAACATTATCTGCTCCACAGTAGCCGTGCGATTCCTTGTAAAGATGCAGGACAGTCTGCACTCACCTTGAGAGTCAATTGCATGTTTATGTTCACATTTTCCCCACTGGTTGGAGTTTAATCATATTTCATGTAGTGTTGGTATACATATCGATGGTCTGATGTTGAAATCCCAACAGTTCAGCAGTTGCGGTGATTGAACAACCAGCCTTCCTAGCACGCACTATCTGGCCACAGTCAAACTCACTTCAGTGCTGCCTTTACCCATGATTACTTTTCCATGAATGGTTTCCAGTGTGTAGAGACCTTCTCTATTTATAGGCATTTAAAGTTTCAGTGTCTCACATTACTGGATGCAATATAATACTTTGTCCATTAAATGTACATATACATATATACAGTAGACATTTATTTTCCCTCCCCATTCTAGTGGTAGGTTAAAAACCATTATTGCAAGAAAAAAAAATGCAATATATGTTTACTTTTTTTTTTACTCTGTTCCGATTATAAATTTATTATTTTTACTAAATTACTGCAAATTAGCACTTAAACAGTCGTCTTTTTGTTTTTGGTTTACTGCAATGCAGACTCGGGTAGGGGAAAAAAAGGGGTGGGGACAAGAGACTGACTTCCACTACAATATAGTATTTTCCCTCAATTTTAGAGGTCTTTAAAAATTTCTTGAAAAGTGTGTGAAATATGCACAAGTTGATAATTTTTTTGCCTCCATTATGCTTATTAGTGTTGCCTGGGGGGGATAATTCTGTCTATTACATTTCCAGAAGCAAAGAATCAAATATGTTAAACATCATCTGGATTTCACAGCAACACTTTTGTATACAAAACACTCAAAACCTTCCAATTTGATACTGCTGTAGGTTAGTAAGTAATATAAACTTTCAGATACATAACCTATTTTTCTGAAATGAAAAAGTAGCAAAAATAGAACTAGATGTATCAGACATTATACAATAATCTAATTCTAAATAACAAGATACTGAAGTCTGAGCTATACTTATGCATACTGTTTTTGCCAAATGACGTGATTGGCTTTTACATGTAAAATTTTAAGCTGATTATGCCATTTGGCAAAATCAGCAGATGCACAATACAGTAATAAAAATATTCATAGCACTTCGTGATTTTTAAGCTAATGTGAAGAAAAAACTTCATGACATATTGGAAAGTGAAAGGTTATCTATATATGTATATGACTGCATTAGTTGGTAGTAGTGGTAGTTGAATTGATCATTGGCAAGCTTTTAATAAATTGCTATTTTTTTAGTGTAAAAGATATAATGTAGATGCGGTTTTTTGTTCGGTACAGATCTATGAACTGTTCTTCTTTGTGGTGAGAAAGTCTAATGCTATTTTGATTTCTCCATAACATTTTATTTGAATTTTAAATTCATCCTATGTCTACTTGGCAAAATAAGCAGGATTTTCTGCATGTTGATGATTTGTGCTTGTGACCTTGGAGATGCATGTTTCCATCTCTTCTGCTTGCGGTCAGTTTTATGGTTGTAGCTGGGGGAGATCTCCCATCCTGTACCATCTGTCTACTGAGGATGGAAGAATCCCCTTTCAAAGTAGCTCCTTGATTAAAGTGTTTTTTCAACAGAATAAGTTCTTTGAGTATTGTGAAGACTATGAGCAGGAATGTATCACAAGTGAGAGGGATAAAACTGAAAAAAGGTGAAAAGTGTAGTCTTGAAGAAGATATGAAATTATTCATTGAGAGTGTTATAAAGGATTAATTTGTTTTGCTAAAAAAAGAAATATTTAATTATAATGCCGAATTAAAAGCGATCTAATGAGCTAAATGGAGGAATTAAAAAAAAGTGTTTCATTATGCTCAAGTAAATTCAATGAACACCTGAAAATCATGACGCAAGTAACTGCACAAATTAATGACATTCGGGGTGCAAAACTAAGAGTCAAATGCATTACTAGAAAAAGAAATTAATGATTTAAAATGGAAATTGAATGATCTTCAACGTATATTACAGAGAAGAATAATGAGCTTTCAGGGATTCTTGAATCTTTCATGATTCAGGGATCATAAACAAAGGTTCCTTAATCTTCATTCATGATCAATAAGTTCTTCAACAAGTGTTCTTCAACAAGGATTTCAGGGATTCTTGAATCCCTGAAATCCTTGTTGAAGGGAGCTAATATTTTTCATTGTATATAGGATTTTTTTCGTTCTGGCATGGCCTGTAGCTATTCTGGTTAATTTGACTTGTTCTGTTGATAGTATTCCAATTAATTAATCTCATGTTGGGGTTATTCTGTAAATTTTTCTTCTGAGGTTTTCTTATTGATAATGGCTATGCCAAAATATTTTTGAAATTCGGTTTCTGGTTGGCAGGATTTGGTTATTGCAGGGTAGGCTTTAGGTATACCCCCTATTATTGCTTGTTAGGCAAGTCTATCTGCCTCTTCATTATCAGGGATACCACAGTGTGCCGGCTTCCAGTGCTGAATATAATTGCTGCTTTGAATAATGGCTTGACGACTGATTTCCTTCAAATCAGGGAAGGCAGGTCTTTTGTATAGTTTTGATTAAGCTTCTTTTGTATGGCTGAGAGTAGGCTTTACTATCTTTGAAGACTGTAATAGAAGAATTTTCGTGTTGCTGACAGTGCCGGTTTCTTCCATGATGGTGCTAAGCTCTGTATCCAGGTTTCTGGTATTAGGGAAATTATTTTTTCTTGTGAAGAGGGGTAGTAAAATGCTGCTGCTATTGCATTAAGGTTAGAGGTTTTAGAGCCATCAGTAAAGGTGCATATGCTTTGATTTTTTTTTCTTTTATTATTGCACTTATTACATTTCTGTTTATGATGTAATCGCAGCTATTTTTTTTAATGGTAGAGTTTCCCCAGTTTCAATTATAGGTGATGTCCAGGTCCATCTAAGAGGGGGGAGTCCATTATCAGTTCTTTTCTCTTCATTGCAGTGATGATATTATTTATGATCGGATTTTTTTTTTTAATTTTAATAGTGGGCACTCTTATAGTGCTTCTCTGGATTTTGCTGAAAAGAGGGTATTTGTCATGCTTGATAGCTATTCAGCTTATGTATGTAGTCCATTCTGATAGCCTGGGGTTTGATTCCTGCCAATGCTAGTAGGGAAGGGATAGGAACTGTAGGTAATTGATTTAAGCCTGATTGCACTCAGGGCATGATTTTGTAGGATTTCCAGCTCTTTAAATGTTTTTAAAATCTTTATTAACTTAAATTATCTTGTTTTTAAAGCAAAATAAATTTTTGTGGCACTATTACTGTAGTTTTAAGTTTGTTGTTTGCCAAAAAATCCAACCATACACATTATACACTGAAATATTTGATTTGGAATGCCCTACTCTGCCACAATGATGCGGCCAGCCAAAACCCTTGCAGGCTATAAATAGGTCAGATGCCTATCTGCTGTATAGGGTACCTGTGACTATTATGATGGGTAAAGACTGAAACCTGAGTGAGTTCAATGTTGGGCAGATAGTCGGTGTGAGGTACCAATCGAGTTTCCAACAACATACTAATAGGAGGTTGTGTGTGTGGCATAAACCATGGATCCCAAATGTAAAATTGGGGTGTTACAGGTGGTGTAATGCTCTGGGAATTGTTTACATGGAGTTACCTTGGGGCCTCTTATATATTTGATTTGGAATGCCCTACTCTGCCACAATGATGCGGCCAGCCAAAACCCTTGCAGGCTATAAATAGGTCAGATGCCTATCTGCTGTATAGGGTACCTGTGACTATTATGATGGGTAAAGACTGAAACCTGAGCGAGTTCAATGTTGGGCAGATAGTCGGTGTGAGGAAGATGAAGTGCTCCATATCCATGACTGCAAAACATCTAGGATTTCCATGTGTGACCTCACATGTGTGTACTAGAACTATATAAAACTGGCAAAACCTGCAACTGCCAGGAAAAAATGTGGACATAATTGGGTCATTGATATTTGAGGTGAGCATCACCTCTCCCATATTGTAATTTTGAACTAAGGGTCACAGAGTGCAGACAATAATGTCAACATTCAATGATGGGGCAACTATGAACTTTGTGTAAAGATTATTCGACACATGATGACATGACTGGGTGTATGGCAGCCAACACACGCATTGAGTACCATTGCTAACAGCATGCAACTGGGCTACAGATTGCAGTGGGAGAAGGAACATCACCAACTGACTGTGGAAGATTGGAAATGGGTAGCTAGGTCTGATGAATCGAGTTTCCAACAACATACTAATAGGAGGTTGTGTGTGCGGCATAAACCATGGATCCCAAATGTAAAATTGGGGTGTTACAGGTGGTGTAATGCTCTGGGAATTGTTTACATGGAGTTACCTTGGGGCCTCTTATAATTATTGAGACCAATTACCGTACAAGGTAATTACCACCCATTCATGGCTATCCATATCCCACGGCAGGATGCCTTTTTTCAACAAGACAACACCCCATATCATCACTCCCATTTGGGGAAGGACTGATTGGAGGAGCATTCCAGTGAGTTCACAATCCTTAAATGGCCCTCTTCACTCCCTGAATCTGAACTCTGTGAATTGAGCATCTGTGGGATGAAGTGGAACAATGCATTTGAGCATGAAACCCACTACCAGCAACTCTTGGTCCTTTACAGATGGCTGTTCTGGAATCGTGGGCTGTGATACCACCTAAACATTTCCAACACCTGGTAGAGTCCATGCCATGATGTATTGCTGCTGTTATGAAGGTGAAAGGTGGAACCACATGTTATTAGGTGGGGGTGTAAAATAAATTGTCTTTTCAGTGTAAAGTGTTGCACAAATGACTAAAATATTTATGAAAAACTAAATGAATAAAAAATTTAATGATAGAAATATTATGTATTGAGGTAATGAAATACTTAAAAAAATATGGAACAAATTTTTTAATTTTTTTATTGAAGTAAAAAGAAAAAAATTACACTAAAATTTTGTACTTAAAAAAAACATATAAAATTTCCCTTCCCTTCTTTTTTAATTTTTGACATTTTATTCATCATTATCAAATGCTATTTCTTTTGGTATGCAATGTGACCTATTCCTGTTGAATGGTTGGTTATTTGGCAATTTTTTTTTATAAAGTTGACTTTTTTATTTGAGAGTAAAGTTGACAAAAAGTCTTAACATTTCTCAAAGTGTTATTGAGAAAAATATAAAAAAGAAATTTTCATTTAGATTTATAGGTATTATAATTATCTAATTTTTTTTCAATAAGTTTTTATTTACATCACCATATCTTTTTTTACTGCATCACTAAAAAAACTTTGTTTGATTGAGCAGAGTTGAAAAAAAATGTCTGGCTACCGTGTACAATTCTGTTTTTCAGGCCTTATACTGCAAAAGTTAATGGTGAATTGATATAATTTTACATGATGTTTTACAGAGATTTAACAATTACTTTGAAGGATGGATGGTTCCTGCATTTGATCACCTGGATTATTATGCACTGTAACCTCAGGATAAAAATGTTTCACAGGACTGATGATATGGATATAGGTTTCACAGGACCTATGTTTTGTATGTTTCCACAGATTTTTCTTCTATAGGAATTCATCACCTAATGATGAAACATATAGTACTAATTTGGAAGTTAATGTTTTTTTTTTACTTCTCTATCATTACATCTCTATTTCTGGAAAGTTAAATGTATTTTTAGAGTCTGCAAATAAGAAATTTTACTGCATGATATTCAACAACATGTAGAGTGCTCCGGCATGCATCTGGAGAGTTGGGGTGAGTCCCGCACTGTCAGCAATAATTTTTCAAATAATGCTTATTGAATTATACATTTATAGGTAATCTGTGTATTTACAATGGATTGATTTGTCATTAATAATGCTTAAGTGTGAGTGACTTCTCTTTAACATCTGATTCTTTAGCAAGAATTGGAAAATAAAAGTTGCCTTAACTGATTATAGATGGCACAAGGTCCACCACATGCAACAAAATATATAAATGTCATATTCTGTAAGAAAATTATCATCTGATGGTTGGTTTAGCTGGTAGAGCACTCTGGCATGTATCTGGAGAGTTATAGGTTCGAGTCCCTATCTGTCGACAATAATTTTTTTCAAATAATTATTTATTGAATTATGTATCTAGCAGTAATATGTGTATTTACTATGGATTGATGAAATGATTTCTTGGCATAATTTTTTAGAGTTAATAAAATATATTTGCAATTTATTTGGCCATCTGCTAGTATTTGATCAATTAGCTATATTTATAAACTGTTTCAATGATTAGAAAAGGAATTTTTCCTACCTGGCTAGTGGTTAGTGTACCTAACTACTATTCCAGCAGGCATATCTTTGTGTGTGTCATATTCCTAGTGTAAGTGTTTGTATAGTGTACAAGAAACTAACACAAGCCAAAAGTTACAGGTCATCTCTGTCCTTTGTGTGTGTTTTTTTAATTTAAAAAAAAAATCATTATTTCTAAAAATCTCATTTTAGAGCCTAGGAAATATTTTTACATCCTACATTTTTTGTTATTTAGTTATAGTACAACTTTATATGAAACTCAATAACAAAATATTTTCCTTACTTAAGTGTTGAAGAAGTTGGGGTGCCTTCCCTACTAGAGTTCAATCTTCGTTCAGATTCTGCCAAAGTCCAATACAAACTCTGTAAACTTGCTGCAGAAGGTCCTGTAGAGCTGGGAGACCCACCAAGTGCTGGAGAAACACAATCAGTATCACCCTCTTTCCACTTCTTGAATCTTTTATGCTCACAGTAATTACGAAACTGGTTTTGGATCAGTTGAGCTGCTTTTGTCATTTGTTTGTAATACATATACTGTAAATTAAGCAATGAAAGTTAAAGATTATGTTCTATTAAAGCAGTTAAAATATAATAAAATTCAATTTCTTCTGAAGTACTACCTGTTTTTTTTCTTTAAATGACAGAATATCATATTTAACATAATGGTTTTAATATTACAAATATATAATATCACAGCCACATCCCTATATGAAGTTAAGCCATTTTTGCACTTTATGCTGTGATAATCAGCAATTAAAAATACCATTGTAAATGGAATTTTTTATCAATTAAACTTAACTTTCTGCAACTGAACCCAAAAGTTTCCTTAGCAAGAATATATGCACTATTTTACACTTCAAGTTCTAAATATGTAACTTCCATTAGACAGTGGTTCTCAATGGAGGGTTTTAGAAATTTGGGAGAGCATCTTTATAAATTTCTAC
Organism: Ryuthela nishihirai; assembly: GCA_038380435.1. NCBI lineage: Eukaryota > Metazoa > Arthropoda > Arachnida > Araneae > Heptathelidae > Ryuthela > Ryuthela nishihirai. The sequence continues at coordinate 9,895,356 of JAWZYU010000020.1, read as the reverse complement.
ACAAATTAAATAAATTTAATAAAACTCTATAACACTATACAGGGTTCCCTGAATTCATGGCTTGATTCATGCGCAGGGGATAATCAACAGCTGTCAATGCCTGCACTTGCTGCAAGTGATAGGGGTGTAGCCCTTCTTCATGCAGTAGTCGCCAGACACTGTTCTGATGCACACCCAGGCTCCGGGCAGCAGATTGCGTGCTTGTACCTGCGTTATCTGTCACTGTATGCAAGATGTCCTCGCTCATAGCTGGCATTCTGACCGTCCGGGCTCGTCCAGCATCACGTCGACTGATGTGGAAGGTGCCTGCCTCAGACAGCTGGTGGTGCATTCACGCAAACATTTTATGATTGGGCACATGGTGCATAGGATATCGCTCATGGTAGAGTCTTTGCGCCTCTCTACCATTGCCCTCGGCTACGCCGTACATCAGGTGCATATCGGCTTTCTCTGCGTTCGTAAACTGCTCCATCTCGTGTCCAGTTGACACTGAGAATGCTGGGGTTTGGCCGATCCAGCACTTTTAAGCTGTGCCGCCTCGTCTGTGCCCCCTACTGGCACCGGGCTGCATTTGCGGCCGCATATTCTATGACAAATATTGGTGGGTTCAGCATATACTACCATCCCCTCACGTTTGGGCCATGAATTCAGGGACACCCTGTATATAAGGCATGGACTGGGAATATGGCTCTGAGCACTGTAGCATCCTGGGCCCTCAGTGTTGAAGGGCCCCTGGGACCTCATAGGAGGTTTTTTTTGGCAATAATTGCTATTTTAGACAAATTCCATGGAACTGGAGAAAACCTATTTTAAGCATCACATATGAACTACCAACAGAATTAGTATTATTGAAATCTTGAAAGGAGATAATTTTTTATTGCAGTCCAGCCCCCCTGCTAAAGCTGCATATATTTATATAAACAGTGCTGTATCTATAAATAAAACATAGAAGTACAGCAGTATAATCTAACAGTAATGGTAACAATGGCATAATGGAGATACGGTAACAAGAATTTACAAGATGGATGCCAAAATGGTGTATATGACATATTTGTCTATATTTCTGGTACAGAGGTATCCTTTTAACATAGAATAACAATTTCCATGTCTCTATAGAATGAAATTCTTTAAGTGAGTTGATAACAATATTTGGGGTAATGTAAATGCTACGCAAGGTGAGTTGTTACTTTGATGTTTACAGTTCAATGATTAAATTTCAGCTGCACAAGTAGTGCTAACCAGTTGCAAAAAAGGTTAGTAGATTAGATGTTATAAAGTCTGAGTGAACAAAATTGTTTTAGGTAGGTAATCTATGTTACCTGATTAAATTACTTTACCTTACCAATGTCTGCTTACCTGACCTTAACCTTACCCAATTCCTGACTTGCACTGCCAATTTTATAAGACTAATGTTGTCGTTAGAGCTATTGGAGGTGTGGGGGGCTCCCCCCAGAGTTAACTGGAGTTGGCAAAATTCAAATTGACTTTGTAAAATCCAGGTGAATTCCAAAAATTGTAATTTTTTTTAGCAAAATTAAGAAGAGTCAGCAAAATCTAAACAACTTGGCAAAATTTGAAGCCACTTGGTAAAATACAGGCAAATTGTGAAAATTGGGATTGGTTTTGTGAAATTAAGGAGAGTTGGCAAACTGGGACAACTTGGCAAATGCTAAGGAAGTCAGAAAATCTAGGGCAGTTGGCAAAATTCGAATCCACTTGGTAAAATACAGGTGAATTCTGAAAATTGGGATTAGTTTTGTGAAATTAGGAGAGTTGGTAAAATCTGGTAAGTTGGCAAAATCAGCCTGAGCTGCTGTCTGAGGCAGGCATCTAGTAGTAACCAATCCCAACTTGGGAAAATCTTGGGAAGTTGGCAAAATTCAGGTGAGATGTTAAAATTGGGATTTTTATTTTTCTGTAAAATTATGGCGAGTTGGCAAAACTGAGGTAACTTGGCAAATGTTAGGGAAGTTGGCAAAATTCGAATCCATTTGGTAAAATACAGGCGAATTCTGAAAATTGGGATTGGTTTTGTGAAATTAGGAGAGTTGGTAAAATCTTGGTAAGTTGGCAAAATTGGGACAACTTGGAAAAATCTTGGGAAGTTGGCAAAATCAGGAGAACTTGGCAAAATCTTGGAGAGCTGGCAAAATTCAGATAAGAAGTAAAAATTATATTCTTTTCTGTAAAATTATAGCGAATTGGCAAAATTATGGCAACTTGGCAAAATAGAGGTGAGTTGTTGAAAATTGGGACTGGTTTTGTGAAATTAAGGAGAGTTGGCAAAATTCAAGTGACATGTAAAAATTGGACTTTTTCTGTAAAATTATGGCAAGTTGGCAAAATCTAGGGAAGCTGGCAAAATTCGAAGCCACTTGGTAAAATACAGGCAAGTTGTGAAAATTGGAATTGTTTTTGCACAATTAAGGAAAGTTGGCAAAATTCGAAGTGACTTGACAAATTTTGGGGAGATGTAAAAATTATGATTTTTTCTGTAAAATTATGGCGAGTTGGCAAAATCAAGGCAACTTGGCAAAGTGTATGATAGTTGGCTAAATCGAGGTAACTTAGCAGATGTAGAGCAGCTGGCAAAATTCGAAGCCACTTGGTAAAATGTAGGTGAGTTGTGACAATTGAGATTAGTTTTGTGAAATTTAGCAGAGTTGACAAAATCGAGAATCCAAATCTTGGAAAGTTGGCAAAAACGGGGCAACTTTGGAAAATTGCCTCCACAGAGCAAAATTCTGGATAGAAACATAAGTTATGTAGTTTTATTTTATTAATTGGCAAAATTTTATTTGCGAGTTTGGAAATTTTTATTCTCCTCCCCCTCCCCCAGCAACCATAGTTCTTCACTATGCCTCTGCATTGGAACTTATGTATTATTACACCCACCTTAAATAACATAGTCATAATCCCTATTACATGCAACCTGCCCTTATATCATTCACAAGGATCGAGATCTTATCCCACCTTCAGGAGAAAAATATTATATTAAAATACAAGACCCCCAACTCAAAATCTCTCCATAAACTAGCTATATAGGAAAGACATATTGGCCTTTCCCTTCAGACTAAAAGAACATAATACTGATCTAAAGAAACGAAAACCTAATACAGCCTTAGCTCACAACATTATTACTAATAGGTTACCTAATTCTATTATGGTTAGTAAAATAATTATTTTCCCTTCCATTAAGTTCTGTCTTATATGGAAAATTTACTCCTTAACATAAATCAACATATTCTCTGTAACATGACTGTCTCTATGGAAACTAATACTCCGAGACTATCAGCTCCCTCTCAAAACTACCTCTAACACATATGTAAATTGATACAGCACCAATCTTATATAAGTTAAGGCACCCTTTTTCATTCGTCTCTTGAAGATGGTTGTCAAACTAATAAACCATGAAATGTATCTAGGACCACAGGAGATACATCTAGTAGCAAAATGGTAATGCATAAAACCTTTTTTTCGACTAGAATATATTAAGTTATTACAATGAGGATTAATTATAGTAAAAGAAAATATTAAAATACCTTAATACATTATTGCTATTTGCATAAGCTCCAATGACTAAACCTCAGCCTAGTCCTATGAAATTGGTAGCGCAAGGTAAGTAATGTAAAGGGTCAGGCAAGTAGACATTGATAAGGTAATTTAGTCGGGTAACATAGACCATCAATAGAACAGGTTCTGGGCACTAAGATTTTATAACATCTAAGCTACTAACCTTTTGGGTTAGCACTACTTGTGCACCTGAAATTTAATTCTTGAATTATAAAAACATCGTAATAACTTACCTTGTATGGTATTTACCATTACTTACAAATCCCAAATATTATCATCATCTCGCTTAAAGAATTTCATTCTGATGAGATATAGAAATTGTCATTTTACATTAAAGGGCTACCTGTGTACCTGAAATATAGACAACATATTGTATATGCCATTTTGGCATCCATCTTGTAAATTCTTGTTACCATATATCTTGATACACCATTGTTACCATTACTGTTGGCACGGGGTTGGCTCAGTCGATAGTGTGCCAGGCTCATAATCTGTAGTTCCCAGGTTCGAGTTCCAGCTGAATCAGAGTTGAGATTTATCTCCGCAAATTTCCCCACCCTGCCCACAATCAGTAGGGGACACCGATGGGCTTGGAAAGGCCGTCATCCGTCAGATGGGATGTTAAGCCATGGCCCGTGTGCAGGAGAGAGAAAATGGTCTTTACATTACATTTTTCCCCTATGCATGTTAAAGAACACACTGGATGGCCTTGATGGGAGGCTACCATCTGTCTCCCAACAGCTGTTCCAGTGGGTCCCCTCCTCCAACCTTCTCTGAGCCTTCGTGGTCCATGTGACCTGGCCATTTAGACCATGGTGTGCAAAAAAGTGCTGCTCAGAGGTGAAACAAATCATCCCAACCCATTACTGCTAAATTATGCTGCTGTATTTCTGATATGTTTTATTTACATATAGAGCAGAATGCTCAGTTGTCACACCGTGTCATACACTTTTTTGATTAACATCAGGTGCTATCATTTAAAAAAAAAATTCTGATAGCTGATTCGATGCATATCAGATGGTCTGGAGTAGACCATTGCATGTGAAAGCCACAATGGGTATTGGAAAGAAGGTTGTTGTGCTCAAAATACCACATTAGTCTGGAATTTACCATTCTTTCCAGCATCTTGCACATGCAGATCATCAATGCAACAGGATGATAATTTGAAAGAGATGGGATCCTTTCTGGCTTGAGGAAGGCAAAGATGATAGCCTCCACCAAGAGTCTGGAAACTGCTCAAGTAAAATGTAATTAAAACTAGGGAACAGCCAATCTTTAATGGATGTTGATAGACAATGGAGCATAATGGATGTAGCATGGCCTAAGAGCAGATGCACAAGAGGAGTACAGAGCAAGAGGTAGCTTCTCTGCAATGAATGGACTGTTCTAGGTTTACATGCTTTCAGAGTGAAAAGACAGCAGGCAGAATCAATCTTGCTATTCTGGGCAAGAAATTAAGGAGAATAAAAAGGTGAAGAAATGGACTAAAATGATTCCCCCATAACTGGTTGGTGAAGAGCAATTGCCTCCCCATTGTACTCCAGGATTGATAATGAGAGGAATCCATAGTTTATCCTGACTTTATCTACACAACCTTAGAATGATTGTGAAGCTGATCGAAGATTATTTCTGGCTCTGGCACCAAATGAAATGGTCTTTAGCCTGACACACATGAATGCTTTAAGGTTGGAGGATAATGGATATCTTCATATCAGAAACATCCCCAAGCCTTGTTCTAAATTTTATAAACTGAAGTAGGCATCCCTTAGGGGGGGGGGGGGGGGGGCTTGTGGCCCTGGATAAAGGCATGGATATCTGTTGTGTTTCTGCTGAGGTCCTGACATTCTCAAGCACCTGGCTTTAGACCTCTGTGGCATGCAACTGCTTGAGGGGATACTTCTTTATTTATCTTCCAATTGCTTTTCACTCGTCATTTGTCAGTTTGTTGGTTTGTGGATTTGTCAAACAATTGTTCCACCATATCTTTTAAATGCAATAAGGATTTATGTATCAAACAAAAGCTTATGACATAGGGAGTGTCATAGATGATACAAAATTGAACTCCCATGCTTTCTTCCATCCCCAAGAAAGGAGAAATATGAAAGCGACTGTTCCTTTATATCTACAGAGTACAAGTGCCAAAAGTAACAAGCTAAACAAACGAAAGCTTAAGACACGAGAAGAGTCATAGATGATACAAAACTGACCTCCCATGTTTCTTCCCTCTAAAAATGGGAAATATGAAAACGATTGTTCTGCTATATTTTCAGAAAGCAAAGGCCTGTAATTATGAGTTAGGTGTCAAAAAAAAAACTCATACGATGCAATAAACTGTTTCGAATTTTATCCTTCACCATTCTCTCCCCCCTAAGGGGGAATTTTTGTGAGGGTGGACCTTAATGAGATATATCTCAAATTAAAGCTTGTCACGGGCTACATTAAACACGACTACAAAAACAGGGTGAGGAAAAATGTGGTCGATGTTCATTTATGAAATGAAAGCTTCTGAAGGCAGGCACTTTTAGTGACAAAATATATATATATAATTTTAGAAACTTTAAAAAGTAATCTCCTCTATGTGCCCTAAAAAGTAGAAAATAAAACTAAAGCATACCGATGGTGCAATCAATCACTGGATTCATATTCACTTCAAAGGAAGATATGGTGCTGATTTACCTACTCAGCAAAATTGGTGGCGCCCTACTTACCTTTGAAGTGAATACAAACTCAGTGACTGTATGCACCATTGATAGGATTTAGATTTATTTTCTACTTTTTAAGGCATATAAAGAAAGATGCAAAGATGGTTTATCGATATTTTCTTTATTTGAAATGAATGTTCTGCTGGTATTAGTGTTATTAGAAAACAACTTACAGAGTTTGAAAATTATTACAGTTTAAATTTTGAAATAACCCTTTCTATAAGAAGCTGACTATAGCTTAATGTAATAGTGAAAACTGCAATGAAATAAATGGTGGCAAGTTTGACTTGAAAACAAGGTTTGCATTTACACTTAAAAAGAAAGATCTAAACCATGATGATCCTTTTCAGCTGCCATTCTTTGGTTTCCACCTCCCCTTCCAGAGGTTCTTCAATGACAAAGCACAAGACCTATAATGCTAATGCCCTATGGGGAGACCTCTCCTAGTCCCTCTCTCAGTCTTTTGAACAAAATTACGTTGAACAAGTTTCCATCAAACAAATTTCCACTTTGAACAAGCTTCTGTCAAACAAATTTCCATTTCAAACAAAATTCCATCGAGCAAGTTTCTGTTTCGAACAAGTTTCCGTCGAACAAATTTCCATTTCAAACAAAATTCTATCTAACAAATTTCTGGTGAACGAATGTTGAACAAATTTCCATAATAGATCTCCACTTTGTAAGTCGATTCAAATTTTTAGAGGAAAAAATGTCTTGAGCCAGGTGGGATATGAACCCACAAACTCCTGATAACATCTCAAATGCTCTGGATCACTGAGCTACCAGCCGCCGATCAAGATCTCCTCTAATTCACGCTACGAACATTTCTATTATGTCACATATAGAATATAGGTGATGTCACCTATATATATAGGCGCTATTCCGACAATCTAGCCACAAGTGGCTTTTTATTATATTAATTATATTATTACATAAGCTGGAATACTAAATAAGTCGAGTTTATTCAATATTTAGTCAATGGTATACTTGTAAGACATACTTTCCATCTATATGGCAAATAAAAACATTAATTAGAGGAGATCTTGATTGGCAGCTGGAAGCTCAGTGGTCCAGATCACCTGACATGTTATCAGGTGGTCGTGGGTTCGCATCCCACCTGCTCAAGACAATTTTTCCTCTAAAAAATTGAATTGACTTACAAAGTGGAGATCTATTAGTGAATACTAAATAAGTCGAGTTTATTCAATATTTAACAAATTTCCGTATACTGTTGATAACACTGGTAGTAGAGTAGGCTTGGTGATAAACAGAGACAAAATATAGTGACGAAAATTGGTCAGGCAATCTGTGGTTCAGTTAATCAGAATAGTTGCACTCTTGAGCAGGTCTGTTTATCTTGGGAGCTGTTTAACAGATAATGGGTAATGGTGATATGCAACATGAGACATATAAAAGAACAGGGATTGATACTAGCACCTTTAAGAAGCTATGGAGAGTGTGGAAAAATTGGCGAAAGACTAAATTTGGGCTGTATAATATTTTAGTACTCTCTAATGTTAGTTATGGTAGTGAAACATGAACTCTTGGTAAGCAGGATAACAAGAAACTTGATAACTTTGATTCTAGATGCTTGCACAGTATCTGGGAATTAGGTGATTTGACTTTGTAAGTAATGATGAGGTTAGAAGAAGTCATCAACCTACTTTGAACAGCATTTCGTGCAGAAAGAGACTGCAATAGTTTGACCATGTTGCCTATATACATAGTTGCAGATTGGCAAATAGGATTATGAACAGTGTACTTAAAAGTTTCAGGAAAAGGGGGAGACCTAGGATGCAATAGGCAGACAATGTCATACAGGACCTTGCTGAATTGGCCTACAGTGGCCAAATGCAGCAGCTGTAGCTCTCAACAGACCTGTCTGGAGAAGAAAATTACATAGTCTAGTAGAACCTCAGTAGCCCATGGCTGCTTGAGGATATTGTATGCATGTATGTAAGGTCATGGTAATAAAATCTTGACCTTTTGTAAATAACAGAAAGTCCAATACTTTTGATTCTCAAAAAGAAAAAAACTAAGCAATTAATAAAATAAAAAAAAAGCAATTAAAGATATACTGAGAAAAAGATAATTAGAATATTTTGAACATGTTTAGAATAGGTGTCAGAGACTTTTATTAGGTCAAAAGCCATAGTAGAAAAAATATTTCTGAGAGCTGCAGATTATTTTATTAAAATAAAACCATAAAGTTTAATTTTAAAATATGCGTAAAACAATAAAACTACTGAAAAAGATTAAAAAAAAACTGCCATTCAACAGTGTGGCTTTTCAGTTTGTGCTTCTCTGCCAACTTATTCAAATTTGGAATGTATTTAGAACATTTACATTGCATCAGTGCTTTCAAACCATTCTCTGCCGAAATACTCCAATACTTGTTTTTAATGAATTTCATTGAATAAAAACAATTTTTCACATTTAAGTATTACACCAAATAGACTCAAGAGGCCAAAACCACATCGAGATCAATGATTTAGAATGTTTGTAGGCACTGATTCCAGACCCCTAGTGTAGAATGTCATTGGATATATTGCCATATTTACTATCATTAGATTCATTCAAACTCTATGAGATATACTGTGATTTGTCCAAATGAAGTTTACTCAAAAACCAGTGCAGAATGTAAGAATTGAGAAGAAAAGATTGATAAGAAAAGACTAAGAAGATGGATAGTTGATGTAGGAACACCCATCTGACATCATTTGCTCAACTTTACTGGAAAACTAGGAACAGAGATAACTGGATGTGACGGTTCATCCATTCACTTTTACTTTTTCTTAATCAGTGTTTACTTTATTTATATTATATTTATTATTTTGGGGATTTATCTTCAGTTCACATCACTTTTCCTCACCCAAGTCTGCTAAAGGATTGTGTATGTGCAACTCCGACTTTTGATTGACAACTGCTAATGTGCGCAGAAGGAACACCTCCCTTGCGTTATCGCTGGCGTGATCGTAAGATTACGCAAATGTTCTTTCCCAGCGTGCAAAACATATGTGTTAGTTGCATGCTGCATGTATAGTAAGTGAGTTAGGTCACAGATGGAGTACAGAGAAGGTTTTGAAGTTAGTTGTCAGAATGTGAGTAGAGAGAGATGTGGAGAGATACGATGTTAGTTTGGAGTTAAAATTTGAGAATGTAGGTGGAGATGTTGTTTTGAGTGAGCTTTTAGTTGCTTAGAGAACTGATGTAGAAGTTTGCTTGGTGAGTCTTGATTTTTTTGGAAATAAACTTCGTTTGGAGAAGGTTCATTTATGAACAATTCAATCTACCTTAAACAGGAAGAGAAAGAACAAAAAATATGTTTAAAAAAATGAGATATCATAGTATGCATATAAATGCCACTAAGTTTGTGGATATACACTTAAAATGTTAGTGACATATTGCTAAATATGCGGGGAAATTTAACCAAAAATTAGTATTTGTGTGTGGCTTATGGAAAATTAGCATTCCACAGTTAATCTTCAGAGCTGTGTTGCAGATATTGGCAATGTGCATGATGAAATAAACAGAAAAATAGGCATCGCTATTGAAATTCTCCAGCATGTCTGCAGAGTGCAGAAATATAGGATGATATACCCAAAGAAGTCTATAAAATAGCTTGATCCTTTCTTTAGTTTGCTATGGTAGAAAAATTTTGATCTTTTGTAAACAAGAAAACAAAGTTTAATAGTTTTTATTCCAAACTAGAAGAATAGCGTATTATCTCTAGCAAATTATGGGATGTTTGCTTTCAGAGAAAATGACGTTTTTCTTTTTCGAATTTTTTACCATTAACAGTAGTAATTCATACTAATGGATGATTGGAAAATACAAAGTGCAGTGTTAACAATTTGGAAATGAGTAATCTATATTGAAGCTTTTCCTGAGTTAAGCTCATGAGTTTAATCTAAACTATTGTGAACTCATTTTTCTTAGTTTTGAAATTTTACAAAAATTAACCAAATTTTTTTTTTAACTGGAGGATTTTGGAAGCAATTGTCAAAGTAAATCTATTTTTCTCAGCATTTTACTCAGTTTTTCCATTTTAAACCTATTTTAGTATTTCTAGAATAATTTTTCACCTTTCATCATAGGATTTATTGCATAACTTTCTAAAAGTGAAACTAAAACTGCTATTCTTTACTTTATGGAAATTGCCACACAAATGTTGCACAGAAGACAAAGCTGTGATGTTGCTCACTCTGCTGTATGAATAAATTGGATACATATGCATGCTTATGGTTGTCCAGTGTCAGCCTTCCTATGGTAAACATTTGAGGAAATCTGCATTTTCTTGTTAGCTTTTCCGTCCCATGGCAGAGTGGTTAGCATGCTTGGCTACTGATCTAAGAGACCTGGGTTCGAACCCGGGTAAGGCATGGCTGTTTGTGTCGTTTTTCTGCTGAGGTCCTGCCATCCTCACAGACTTTCTACTCTGGCATATAAACTGACAGGCTCTGTTAGACCTCTGTGGCAAGCAGCTGCTTGAGGGGGTATTTATTTTTATTTTATTTATATCTTTATAAATGTTCTTTTGCATTTCCATAGGTTTATTTTGATTTCACTTACATAAATTTATAAATCGTTATCGATCTTTTGCAGTTAAGATAATCTCTGTCCTTTTCCTTCTAATGAAGAAGTCTTACAACTTATTGCAAATTTTTTTAACTTTGAGTAATTTCTTAATTTTTTTATTTATTGCTTGGTTTTGGAATATGCTACAGATAACTTCATATTTACTAAATTACATATATTCATACAACAAAATTATTCGTCATTAGATCCTGATATGCATGTCTCTTACATATCAAATGTAATGACTATTCATCACTCTGAAAAATTGGGGGCAGACCCCATTTCTGAGACAATAAAAAATCAACCAATAAGAGACCATCCTAATTTTGATCAAGCGAAAAAAGAGCATTCCAGGCAGTACTATATATATATACCCCCTCAAGCAGCTGCTTGCCACAGAGGTCTGACAGGAGCATGTCAGTTTATATGCCATAGTAGAAGGTCTGTGAGGATGGCAGGACCTCAGCAGAAAAACAACACACACAACCATGCCTTACCCAGGGCTCAAACCCAGGTCCCTTAGATCAGTAGCCAAGCGCGCTAACCACTCGGCCATGGGACGGCTGCCCCAGGCAGTACATCCACCATCTAAATGTCAATCTATAGATGAGCACATGATTAAATTTAATAGTCACAACATTAGTTTGTCAACTCCCCTACACTTCAATATAAGCTTCCAAAATATATATAAAATCAATTCAAAGGGAAATTTTTACAGTTGTGTGATTTTCATATGATTTCTAGACATTAACACTTTCTATTTCAACAGCTAAGAAAAGCAAATCTTATAATATAGAAAAAGTTGAAAAGCCAGGCAAATATGCTAATTATCCAAGATCGCTGGATCATAAAATTAATATGTTTAATGTTTGCAATTTATATTTTTGTTTCACCAAAATAAACTGTTTCATAACTTATCATAAAAAAACGAAGAATACAGATTGAATTTATATTATTGAATTATTTTTTATTTAATGGACTGTTTTTGTTTTATGTTCCTATTATTTTGGCCATAAGAAAAAGAGGGCCAGTGTGAACTTTTGCGGGGCCGGGTTCCAAAATTGTGCGGGGCCAAAAAAAAAAAATGCATTTCTATGTACTTTTAAATTTTATATTAATAATAAATTATTTATTATAAGTACAAAGTGCAGTACATATCTACATACAACTTATAGGAACACCAAGAACGTTACAAATATTACATAATTTTTGCCACCTTTTTCACCACAAAATCTTTAATTATGTATTCAAAATTGACCGATTTTGCTATTTTGCTTTCTATTGAAAGAATAGTTAGTCATTGATTAGCAGATTCTGCAATTGGATTTACTATTGGGCTTGGAAAATAACTGACATGTGCTCTATGAAACGTGGAGCTTGAGGAATGAGAATACATTGTGTTGGCTGCTGTGTTAAAGATAGGAAAATGGTATCTTTTTTTGACGATGAGATTTTTGTCGACTGCTTGGATGAGCTTTGGGGAATGTGCTGAACCCACCTTGCGCCGACCCTGGGGTGGACCATCACATTATGTATATCTCATCCATTTTTCAAGAAAATAAAGAATGAAATAAACTCGACATATTGCATATCAACTAATAAATCAGCACTTTAGCATCAATTTAAATTTTAGAGGAAAAATTGTCTTGAGCCAGGTGGGATACGAACCCACAACCTCCTGATAACATGTCAGGTGCTCTAGACCACTGAGCTACAGGTCGCCGTTCAAGATCTCCTCTAATTAGCGCTATGGACATTCCTTTCATGTTACATATAGGCGCTATTCAGGCAATTTGTAGCCCAAGCGGATTTCTATTTGCCATATAGATGGAAGCATATTGATTACAAGTATGCAGATAATAAAGAATGAAATAAACTCGACATATTCCATATCAACTAATAAATCAGCACTTTAGCGTCCATTTAAATTTTAGAGGAAAAATTGTCTTCAGCTGGGTGGAATACGAACCCACGATCTCCTGATAACATGTCAGCTCAGTGGTCCAGAGCACCTGACATGTTATCAGGAGGTCGTGGGTTCGTATCCCACCCAGTTCAAGACAATTTTTCCTCTAAAATTTAAATCGACGCTAAAGTGCTGATTTATTAGTTGATATGAATATGTCGAGTTTATTTCATTCTTTATTATCTGCATAACCTTTGGGACCTGACTCTAACCATTAGGGAGGGGTGATAGGCCCTTTTGGTATTGGTAACTGCAATGACAATGGACAACGTCTCTACAGGTAAGTAAACCCAATGGTTTCAGAATAACTAACACATATTACAAAGATCACAACATACATAAATACACATGGGTTTCACCTGATGGGCTGCATAAGAATATGATTGATTACATATTAATTAACAGCAAATGGGCTAGTTCTATTAGGAATACCAGGACATATAGGGGAGCTGAAATTGGATCTGACCATTACCTTGTTAAAAGTGTCTTGCAACTTAAACTTAAAAAGTGTTGTACTAAAGTTAAAAAATTTACCTTTAATACTGAAGGTCTGAAAGACCCTGTTATAGCTGAAGCTTACCATGGTAGGTTACTTAGTCATTATGACAGTCATGGTTTGCTTATTACTGAAGTTGAGGAAGAATGGGGCCGTTTTAAACATGTTTTTTTTGGAAACTAACAGTACTCTTTTAGGAAAAAAGGAGCAGAGGAGACAGAATTATTTAAGTGATAAGGCACTTGAGCTTATTTCAGAAAGAAGGAACAGCAGGAATGTCCTTAATCAGTACCCTACTAGTCCTAATAGAAAGGATTACAGAGAGCTTAATAAATGTGTAAAGGATCAGTTATCTACTGATAAGAATCTTTGGCTTGATGGCTTGGCTGACAAAGCTGAGGAAGCAGTTAGGCAGCACAACAGCAGAGAGCTGTACCAGATAGTTAATGTTTTCTGTGGTAGAAAACGAACAGGTATACAAGGATTGAAGGATAAACAAGGCTAATAAGGATTGGAATATACAAGGATTGAAGGATAAACAAGGCTAAGGTTATAGAAGGTGAGGATTCTGTCACGGCTAGGTGGGCTGAGCGTTTCAGTGATGTTCTAAACAATGTAGTTAGTTCTACTCCCATTGTTTGCAATGATGATAGATGCATTGCTGGCTTTAATGTTGGCCCTATAACACAGTCTGAAGTTATTTTGGCTATTTCTAAATTTAGGCTTCATAAATCCCCAGGGGTAGATGAAATTACTACTGAAATGCTCAGAGCTGGGAATGTTTCGGTTACCACTTGGATGACTGAAATTTTGAATATCTTTTATGATAAAGGCATGGTTCCTAAGGATTTTACCAGAGTTATTGTTATCCCTATTTTCAAAAAAGGTGATCGCAGTTCTTGTGATAACTATAGGGGTATCAGCCTACTCTCTGTTCCAGGTAAAGTTCTTTCCATGATTGTGCTTAATAGAATTAGGAATCTGGTTGACAGTCAATTGCGTGATGAGCAATGTGGATTCAGAAGTGGTAGGGAATGTGTAGATCAGATATTTTCACTTAGGCAGATTCTTGAGAAATGTTTAGAATTCAGAAACCCTTGGTTGATTTCAAAAAGGCTTTTGACTCTGTTGATTGTCATAATTTGTGGTTGATTGTGTGATCATATGGTATATCTGACAAGTTAGTTAACATAATGAAAGCTCTCTATAATAACACTGAGTTGTGTGAGAGTTGGTAAGGCTTGTGGCAATTGGTTTAGCATTACTTCTGGTGTTCGACAAGGGTACATTTTATCTCCTTTTCTCTTTAGCTTGGTTATTGATTATGTTATGCGAAATTCACTTCTACGGAAAGATTTTGGTCTTAAATGGACTGGAGATACAAAAATTTCTGATTTAGATTATGCTAATGATTTAGCTCTTTTAGCAAATGATGTTGATGAGATGAACTCTTTCATTCGAGCTGTTGATGAGACTGGTAGTAGAGTAGGTTTGGTTATAAACAGAGAGAAAACTAAAGTGATGAAAATTGGTCAGGCAAGCTGTGATTCATTTAATCTGAATGGTTGCAGTCTTGAGTAGGTGTCACAGTTTAATTACCTTGGGAGCTATGTAACAGATGCTGCTGATGTGCGGCATGAGATTAACAGACGAATAGGGATTGCTGCCAGGACTTTTAAGAATCTATGGAGATTGTGGACACCTAAAGACTAAAATTAGACTGTATAATAGTTTGGTTCTTTCTAGGGTTAGTTATGGTAGTGAAACTTGGACACTGTGTAAACAAGATAACAGGAAACTAGATGCCTTTGATTCTAGATGCTTACGTAGTATCTTGGGTATTAGGTGGTTTAACTTGGTAACTAATGATGATGTTAGGCAAAGGAGTCCGTAACCTCCTTTAAGCAGCATATTGTGCAGAGAGAGAATCCGATGGTTTGGCCATGTTGCCCATATGGATAATTATAGATTGGCGAATAGGGTTATGAACAGTGTGCCTAGAGCTCTCAGAAGGAAGGGGAGACCTAGGATGCGGTGGGTAGTGGCTGCATGCAGCAGATGTAGCTCAGGACAGATATGCTTGGAGAATTAAACTGCATGGTCTGTTTGGACCTCCGTAGCCCATGGCTGCTTGAGGATGATGATGATGATGATACTTGTAATCATATGCTTCCATCTATATGGCAAATAGAAAGCTGCTTGGGCTAAAAATTGCCTGAATAGCACCTATATGTAACATAAAAGGAATGTTCATAGCACTAATTAGAGGAGATCTTGATTGGCAGCTGGTAGCTCAGTGGTCCAGAGAACCTGACATGTTATCAGGAGGTCGTGGGTTTGTATCCCACCTGGCTCAAGACAATTTTTTCTCTAAAATTTAAATCGACGCTAAAGTGCTGATTTATTAGTTGATATGGAATATGTCGAGTTTATTTCATTCTTTATTATCTGCATATTTGTAATCATAAGCTTCCATCTATATGGCAAACAGAAAGCTGCTTGGGCTAAAAATTGCCTGAATAGCGCCTATATGTAACGTAAAAGGAAGGTTCATAGTGCTAATTAGAAGAGATCTTGATCGGTGGCCAGTAGCTCAGTGGTCCAGAGCACCTGACAGGTTATCAGGAGGTCGTGGGTTCGTATCCCACCCAGCTCAAGACAATTTTTCCTCTAAAATTTAAATCGATGCTAAAGTGCTGATTTATTAGTTGATATGGAATATGTCAAGTTTATTTCATTCTTTATTATCTGCATACTTGTAATCATATGCTTCCATCTATATGGCAAATAGAAAGCCGCTTGGGCTAAAAATTTCCTGAATAGCGCCTATATATAACATAAAAGGAATGTTCATAGCACTAATTAAAGGAGATCTTGATCGGCGGCTGGTAGCTTAGTGGTTCAGAGCACCTGACATGTTATCAGGATGTGGGTTCGTATCCCACCCGGCTCAAGACAATTTTTCCTCTAAAATTTAAATCGATGCTAAAGTGCTGATTTCAAGAAAATTTTTAAAGACTGTTAAAAGAGATGGAAAAATTTATACTGGAATAACAATACAGTTTCTTGATCTCCACCCTCCACCTTATTTTTTTCTATATCTCCTACTGTCATCCTTTGTCAAGATGCGGAAGATTGTACAAAATACAAACTTATATAATCTCCAGCATCTTGGCAAAATGAGTGGATGATATTAGTACACTGCTGGGCTCATACTGTTAAAGATTTGATGTATTTACTAATAAAACACTAAGTTTTGCTTAGTTCTGCAATACCAGAGAGCACATGGACTATATGGAAAAAAGTATTTCGCTAAACTATTTTTGCTCAACAGTCTCATCAGCTCCCTCAAAGCAATTATTGGTGGATGAAATAAACCTTTAGAAGTAATTAACTTCTTCACAGAGGGACAATATACACACTTTGCATACTCTATGGGTGTACTAGCAACTTCTGAAATACAAATTATATAAAATTTTTTGATTCCAGCATATAGAGAAGGATCCTACAAATTACACTTAGCTTGTACAAGCCTTCTCTTACAATGATATGCCACATTAAACCTAAGTCACTGCTGACCACTGTTTTAGGGCAAACACAAGACACAAAGTTTGGTTACTCGAATAGTAGTTAATTCTGCAAACCCTATGACAGGTAAGGCTTTTTATGACCTATTTATCAGCTCACAGACACTAAAACAAACATAATAAATGGGTATGTTTTTAGCATCAGAAGAAACATATACTATACTGCACTTTAAATATGACATTCAGTTAACTTCCTGAGTCCTATAATGAAGGCTGAATCTTTTGAGAATATGTCTCCACTCCTCAAAACTCTCCTGTTTCCATCACAATTTATTACTTTTGTATATGTTCAACAGGGATATAATAAGGTTTATAAAGGCCTGCTTGTAGGTTAGTAAAACAGCCCTCTTTCCCCCTGGTACAAGCACAACTCATCAACTCTATTGCATTAAGAAACGATAGACTTATACATCATATATCATCAACTACAGTAGACTTATATATATATATCATCAGTTATATGAATGCAATCATTAAATCAATATTTATATAAAATGATAGATATATATATTACAGAGGTGCATTTGGCAGCTTGCAGCTCATGGCATGAGCTAGCAGTGCACATTTGCTCTATGATAGTTATGCCCCTGGATTCAGAGAGTTGAAGAGTCAGTCAAGTTCAAACCCCTCACGCCATATAAAGTTTCTGATGAGACTGGTACAAAATTCTGTGCAATTAAAAGTCTGATGTAGAAAGTTAGGAACTTTTATTGTTTCACACCATATTCTTAAAAACGAATTCTTGTTTTTGCAAAAATATTGCTACTATTTGGAGAAGCAAACCATAATGTAAAAAAAAAATGCTGCCTGTTTCACAAACCAATGTGGATCCAAGACCAGAAATAACTACTTGAAGTAAAAATCTGTGATACTGCAGAAAAAATGTAACTAACGAACAATATATCGTCTGAAAATTATGTAGAAATGGAAGAACCGAGTCTTCAACCTTCTACCAACACTACAGCAGCAAATGAAGATGTAGAATTTACCTTGAGTCCTGGTGCAGCTGTAGAATCATTTAAGCCTGATATCAATTGGTAAAGCACCTAAAAGGAGAAGAAGGTAAAAAAAAAATTTTTTTACACCCTTCTGGTCCATCTGCTTTCTATTGTTACATAGCAAAACCTGATACTTTATTAGTACATTGAATAAAGTTTAATTGTCACTGCTACTGGAAGAAAATACACATAGCAAACTGAAGAAATTAATGATGCAATCATAAGTTTATATCTCATTCGAAAGAACAATGTGGGTAATTTACAGACGCATTTTACTTATACTCTGTCAAAGAAGTTCCCCTTCAAAGAGTTTCTTGCCCAATTATCATTTATATCTTCCAGAGCTATTGCTGCATTGGCATATCAAACTTCCAGATATCAGCAGCATAGGAGCTGATCAACCTTGCTAGCACAACAAATAAAACTTACGATATTTAAAAAATAGAAATTCTCATTTGAAAGATTTTTTGTTTCTTATATCTCAGAAAAGTAGATAATTTAAACTTGAAAAATCACACTTTTTGATTTTGTGTACAATTTATTATGATACAATATAAATAATTTCTTCCAGCTCTCTGATAGTTATTCTATAGACATATATGTGCTATCATCACTCTGTTTTTCCCCCTCCATTTTGAAGCAACTATGTGCTTTAAGTTTACAAGTTTAATTTGAATTATTGTGAACACATTTTTTCTAAAAATTTCAAAATTATCCTGAAGGTTAACTGAAAACTTTTCCTTTTAAAATCCAAGAATTTTGTAAACAATTACAAAATACCTAAGTCTATTTTTTTTCTGCTTTACTCTCTTTCTCTTGCTATAACTATTTCAGTATTTCTAGAAATACTTTATCATTAATCGCAGCATTCAGTGCGAATTTCATGAAAGTGAAACTAAAATCATTAATGTTTACTTTTGGAATCAAACAGAGAAGTCTCTGCTGCAATGCTGTCATTGTGCAGCATGACCACAGAAATTATTAGAGAAAACATTGGCTTCCTGCCTTGTTTATAGCTTTAAGGTAACTCTATACAAAGGAGCCAACTTAAGTGGGTTAGTTGTACTGCAACTCTGTATAATGCTATGAAAAAACAGTGTTCTGAAATTAGCAATACAAAATTCTGTCAAAAACCGTTTAAATTAATTTTTTTTCATGTGTAAACTTATTTTAAACCAATGTATTCCACAAAAGAATTAGTAATTATGATTTTGTAGATGCAAAAGTCATCATTAAACAAGGAACTTGATGGCTTCCTATCAGTTTCAAAACAATGTCTTTGTATATTTCTTTGTTTTTCACATGTCTGAAGTAATGCATATTACAACTAAATACATAAATTTCTGAAAACTGTCTTCTCTGCTGCATAATATAATTTCAATATTAACTTAAACCACAATAAAAATCGAAGAATATTATTTCCTTCTTCAAAGAGTACATGAAGGATTAAAAATTTTAAGTTCCTCTAAGTTTGTGCAATGTGATTTAATCATTTTTTTTTCAAAGCACTGCATTTATGGCATATACTGTTTACTTGAGCATAAATTACATATGTGTACTAAAGTATTTTGTGCTTGCTGAGGGATTCAATATCACACTCTTCTAAAGTAAGTAAGAAAAATATTTTAATTAAGTAACTTACCTATTTAAGTCTGTAACTTATTTATTTACTTAAGTACTTACCTACTTAAAATAAGTAACATACCTATTAAGTATTTACTTACCTACTTAAGTTGGGTTGGATTGTTTTACATCTGAACAGAAGAACCTTTTCACACACAGTGGGCTAAATGGCCAGCTCACAAAGACCCTGAGGGCTCAGAGAAGGTTGGGGGAAGGGGACCCATTGGACAGCTAGTAGGAGACAGATAACCATCTCATGGCCGAGTAGTTATCCAAGTGCGTTAACTACTCAGCCATGATCTAAGGGACCTGGGTTCGAGCTGAGGGTAAGGCATGGATGCTTGTGTTGTTTTTCTGCTGAGGTCATGCCATCCTCACAGACCTTATACTATGGCATATAAACTGACAGGCTCCTGTCAGACCTCTGTGGCAAGTAGCTGCTTGAGGGATTATTTTTTTTTAGTAGCCTCCCATCAAGGCCATCCAGTGTGCTCTTTAACATGCACACAGTATAGCTCTCCCACACATGGGGCATGATTTAATGTCCCATCCAATGAATGGCAGACTTTCCAAGTCACTTGCTGTCCCCTATTGATCAAATGGAGGGCAGGGAGTTTTGCAGAGATATATCTCAAAGCTGGCCCAGGTGGAACTTGATCCTGGGAACTGCAGATTATAAGCTGGTGCACTTAATTAATTTACTTATTTACTTAATTAAATAACTTACCTGCTTAACCCTTCCAGTGTCCACGTCATCTGTATATGTTCGCAGAATCCAAAATGAGGGGCCAAGAACATATGTATAATAAGTTTTTAGTACAAAAAAAAAAATCGTTTTTTTTAAATAAAAATTGCCATTTTAATTTTTTTTATATACATCTTATAAAAATGTATAATTCGGGCTTGAAAAATATATTTTTTTTTATTTGATGCATATTTTATTAAACTACACTATAAATAATTTTATAAAGACATCAGATTGACATCTTTTAGAAGCACTAAACAGCATTGGGTATTGCTGATTTGCTTGTTAACTTTCCTATTTGCTGAAGCAACCTTCTGATTTAAGCTCACAAGTTTGATTGGACTATTATCAACAAATTTTTCCTTAAATTTTCAAAAATCTCCTAAAAATTAACAAAACACTGCTATTTTTTAAAAAAACGGTAGATTTTGGAAGTAATTGCAAAGTACATACTGTTTTTTTTTCTGTTTCACACTCTTTTCTGTTATAAACCTATTTCAATATTCTCAAAATTGTTTTTATCATTTCCCAATATTCTATGCATCTTTCCCACTCTTAGAATTGAAACTGGAAGTACACACATCCTTCTTAGAAATTCTGGATGCAGCTGCATTTAATTATGTATGGCTTAAAGCTGGCCATACACGATCGTGCTTGGAGCCAAGTCGGGCACATGCAGGGCATTCTAGATGGGAGAGGGTCCATGCGTTAAAACCATGACATCATGTTAAGAGAACAACCATTTAGCTTGCTCTGCAGCATTTTGGGTTCAGTTGCAAGACATTTTGCAGGCTTTTACTGTTTTAAATTAATGTAAGTGTCACAGTGTATTTCACTTTGATATTCCATTGAATCTTATACATTATTATTTTATGTGTTATCATAGTTTATTTTTGTACAAAAAAACTTAACCATAACAGTTTTTTCTTTCAATGATAAAACTGTTATCGGAATTTCTGTTGAACATTTGCATGGAAAAACATTTTTTTGGCAATATAAATTAGAAACACCTGCATACCTTGCCTCAAACATTTACATCTTGTATGTTTATTTCACATTATTACCAGTTATGGTTAAATAAAAAAAACTTTAATGCTATGTAGATCGTGATATTCCTTTATATCCCGTGACAAATTACCAAACTCTTAACACACTTTTGTAAGCAAAATAATGGTCATTGTATAAAATAAAAATGTTTACCATGAAGTTCTAAATTATTTGTTGACCACCTATGGATACATCATTTTTATAACTGTGATGTTATATATTCATCTGTTAAATATTTTCCTGTCTCTGATTTTTTCATAGTTATGCTACATCGTACGACTGGTCTACAACTTGTTGCTGTGGATATTTTAACATTGCATATGTTAAGTTTTATTTTATTATTTATTACTTTTACAATAAAACTCTGATCTGGTATCATTTTCTGAAAATAAATGAGGTCTTGGATATGGAACCAAATTCATTTCTGTAGATTTATTTCCATAAGTTAACAATCTTTCAGTCGGCTGATTTATCAATCTTCTTGAGTTACACTGTATTGAAGGCTGGTTTAAAAGTTGCTGTGGATATTTTATTTAACATTCCATTAGGTTATATGTAATTTTTCTTTTATTATTTATTGCTCTTTTAGTACAAAAACTTTGACCTTGTACCATTTTCTGAAAATGAATGTCTTGGATATTAAAGTAAAATAGATTTCCTTGCTACGAAATTAGCCATCATGTGGGAGGGCAATTTTGGGAAGGCTTCCCCTCCATTAAACTCACTTTGAATGTTTCCCCACCCTCCATCTAGAAGAATATAATTTTTTTAAATTACAAGTTTTTATGCTTTTATTGAATGATTTTAAAGGCAACATCCCCCCCCCCCCCCCCTCAGTACCTTGGCTGTGCCACACAGACGATAAAACACTTTTTTTTCTTGCTTTGGTGCACAAACCTTTCTGCAGTTAGCCAAGATCACCAAACTTCAACACCCAAAGAAAAAAATTAATGTTTAGCAAAAAAAGCAGCCAATGAAGTTTTTTTTCTATTTCATAAGCAGTTCAAAAAATTCTGTGAATGTGAGAAGTCCAAACAATTTGTATAACACTGGCTGTGTTTAAAATATACAATGCTGAAAAGAATCATTAAAAGAAATTAAAATCATATTTCAGGTTGAATATTATATTATTCAGGAGGAAATTTCCATTCGAGAAATATATAACTTTATTATTTTTATTCATCAAGTTTTCCAAAATGAAGCCTTAATTGTATAGTGCAATCTTTTTTTTCACCATATCACATTAAAAAAGGATTATTAAAATCAATATCCTTGCAAACTTGTTTATATTATTAATTTTCTTAAAATTCATAAATTCTGTTTAATTTGATTTGACCTATTTCTGTTGATTGGTTATTTAAAAAAAATTTCTAAAGTTGACTTGTTTATCTGACTCAGCACAATTGGCTTAAAAGCCTGGAATTTTCTCAAAGTATAGTACTGAGATAAAATTTACAAAAGGAGAGAAATATTTATTTGAAACAAAAAAAATTTTTTTTTCGTTATTCAGAAATAAATAGCCTTTCTATTCATGTGCCTTAAAATCATTTCTGTCTAATAGTTTTTTTTAAATAAATTTTTATTTGTGTTGTCAGGTGCATTTTTTTACTACATGACTCTAAAAAAAATCCTATTAAAATAAAACTTGCTTTTTTGTAAAATATTTTATTTTCAGAAAATCCAAAATTAAATGCTGATTAATTTGGCATATTATATACCATTATTCTTTTCATTAGTTATTTGGAAAAAATATTTTAACATTAATTTTTTTTGGCTGAGCATAGGGAGAAAATATGATGGAAACCAGTTTAACATTTTTTTTTCCTTGATGAAAACCAGTTTTTCAGGCTGGACACTGTAAGGATTAAGGGAGTAAGCAATCTACTAATTAAGTAATTTTTTTTACATAATTTTTTAGTTGCTTAAGTAATCAAGCAAGTAACTTATTTATATACTTACCAACAGGGTCAGATCCTTCCCCCCACTTTTGAGAATGCTAGTAAAAGTAATTGAAGTCAAAAATGATTAAACTTGTGAATATTTCATGTATTTTTCAATGAATTTTTTTTTTAAACCTCTAAAACAAAGGGGAAAATGATACACTGCAATGGAAATCCAGTCTCTTCCCCCCTCCTTTTACTGGCTCGATTGCATTGCTCCCCCCCCCCTCCCTATACTTTTCTAGTCCCAGCCTGCTTACCTACTTAAGTAAGTAATTTTTTACTTAGTGCTCACTTATCTATTTACTAACAAGCAAGCAACTCAGCAAATGCAAATCTTGCATGATAAAATCATTCTGTTAATGTTGAAAAGTTATTACTTTTCGTAATATTCAATATCAGCAATTTGCATGCTAGATAAAAAAAAGTGTGCACTTTAGAAAATTACATGATATTTCGTCACCACCTACATTGATGGCGATTTTTTTTTATTTGAAACATAAAGGACAGATAGGATCTTGGGAACTCTTCTTAGTTTGTACAGGCATTCTCATACAAAATGGGACAGAAGTCACTGTTGAATCTCAGAGCTAACACAAACACATAAAGTTTACTGACTGAAAGAGTAGCTAGCTCCCTAACTACTATATCACTTGAGGCTAAATAAATTTTAATTGCTTATCAAGTATGAATAAAAAACGGCACATCATATAAAATGTACTGAATAAATATTATGCCTTTTTCTGACTGAACTGTTAGTTGGTACATGAAATAAACTTGCTAAAAACCTAATTTTGTGGAAATAATGATTCACCAACAAGTGGGATTCAAACCCATGCCAGGTGATCTAACCACTAAGCTATCATCAGCTCTGTCATTTATCCACTTGGTATGTAACTGGGAGGAATGGATTCATATCCCACTCATCACCAAATAATTTTTTCCAAAATTTATTGAATTATATGTCAACAGGTAATATGCAAATTTATTATTGATTAATTCTTGCTATGGATTAATGTAAGAATTAATTAATAATAAATTAACAGATTCAAGAAATTGACATTCAAGAAATAATTTTGTTAAAAAAATGATTCACTGATGAGTGGGATTCAAACACATGCCTCCCACTTACATAACTGATGAATGACATAGCTGAGGATAATATAAAGATATTAAATAAGAAAGTCACTCAAGCTAAAGCATTATTAATATTGCTTTAGTGTGAGTGACTTCTTATTCTTACCTTTAATAAACTTATTTCTTTATTATTACCTTAAATAAATAAACTTTGTCGGTTATCAGTAAAATTTTAAAGATAATTTGCAAGTTGTATAAAGGATGATAATGCTTATATATTTAAAAAGAAATTATTTATTTAACATCTTAATATATACAAAACAGTGGCTGATATTATTAAATCTCAATAACACCAGAGCAAAAATGCATATCTACCAAAAAACGAACCCCTAGCATTCTTCAGTTTCCAAGTGTATTTTAAAAATACTATTTCTCATAGGTTGCTTTGTTAATGTATCGATTTCGTGGAATATTAAAATTAATGCTAACTTCAGCTTTAATATATTTTTTTTACTGCCAGTAAATATCTGAATGAACAGTGTTATGACTAGTAGTGTGCAATAAAATAAGTTAATTTCAATATGGTATGAACTGTCGATGAATCGAATAAGTAAAAATTAAATTATTGAATGAATTTAAAACGTATTTTTGTCCTAGGTATGTATTTGCTTTAATTTTGGGAACCAAATGATTTCATGCAATCTTGAATGTGTGTGCATTATTCTAGATTACAGCTATGGGAATACAATATTACAATGAAGGGTTCCAGAACAATATATCAAAAGTTGTGTGGCTCATATTTCATTATGCTGCTGCTCCCAAGTGTTCAGAAGGAAGACACACCATAAAAGTTTTTTTTTATCATAAAAAGCTGGGTAAATATTGTGTAAGTTCAACTACTTTTTTCTTCTAACTCAGTTTTATTATTAGAGCTCTGTAACAAGCAACTGCTTGAGGGAATATTTATTTATTATTATAAGAAAAACACTAATTTTGGTGCCCAGCTCTAAGCATTTCCATAGTAATTTCATCTATCCCTGGGGATTTATGTAGTTTAAGTTTAGAAATAGCCAAAATAACTTCAGACTGTGCTATAGGGTCAATACTAAAGCCAGTAATGCATCTATCATCATTAAAAACAATGGAGTAAAACTAACCACATTGTTCAAAACATCACCGAAATGCTCAGTCCTACTAGACATGATAGAATACTGACCTTCAATAACCTTACCTTGTTTATCAATCACTCTCAGTATATCTGTCCCTTTTTTTATTACACAAAACATTAACTATCTTGTACAGCTCTCTGATGTGCTGTTTAAATGCTTCCTCTGCTTTGTCAGTCAAGATATCAAGCCAAAGATTCTTATCAGCAGCTAATGGATACTTTACACATTTATTAAGCTCTTGGTAACACTTTCTGTTAAGACTAGCAGGGTATTGATTAATAACATTCCTGCAGTACTTCCTTTCGAAAAGAAGTGTAAGTGCCTTATCACTCAAATAATTTTGACTCCTCTGCTCCCTTTTACTTAAAAGAGTATTGTTAGCTTCCAGAAAAGCCTGTTTAAAATGGTCCCATTCTTCCTCAACTTCAGTAGTAAGTAAACCATGACTGTCATAATGACTAAGTAACCTATCATGGTAAGCTTTAGCTATAACTTGGTCTTTTAGAGCTTCAGTGTTTAAGGTTACCTTAGCACAACACTTCTTAAGTTTAAGTTGCAAGACACTTTTAATAAGGTAATGGTCAGATCCAATTTCAGCTCCCCTATATGACCAGGTATTCCTAACAGAACTAGCTTATTTGCTGTTAATTAATATATAATCTATCATATTCTTATATAGCCAATCTGGCAAAACCCATGTGTGCTTATATATGCCAAGGTGTTTGCAACAAGCTTTAGTTATTCTCAAACCATTAAGTTTACTTACCTGTAGAAGATTATTGCCTATTGCCATTGCAGCTACCAATATCAAAAGGGTCTATCATCTCTTCTCAAAGGACAGAGTCAGTACCAACTTTGGCATTGAAGTCACCTAGAATAAAGATAATATCTCCTTTCTTGACAGAATTGAAAATATCCTGAAGTTGTTCATAAAACCTTTCTCATTCTCATTGACATCCTAAATGGGAGCATAACAACAGATAACATTCAAGTTTTTAATGCTTGTCTGAAATTTAGCTGTGAGATATCTTTCATTAATGAATTGATATCCTAGAAGAGCATCATTAGTATGTCTGCTGAAAACCAAATCTATACCTCAGAGATGCATCTTATCTTCCTTTCCTGAAAACAGAAATTTAAGATTATTTTTTAAGAATCTGACCTTTATCTATCCTTCTTTTCTCTTGTGTGAGGGCATCAAGAGAATAAGCTCTGTGCAAAGTCCTAATATTCCAACTACCTATGGGGAGAAAATGGTTAGTGGGATGTTTAAAAAACTACGTTTATTGAGAGAGGGAATGCTGACAATATCAAACAGCCCCCTAATCGCAGGCATGAGGCAAAGACCCATTCCCCCACTACTAAAGGCTGAAGCTATCTACACTGGAAGACTTCCTCCAATGCAGGTTTGATGATGCCTGTAGAAGTAAGATTTCAGGTACCTGTGATGACTTCAGATTGGGATTATCCACCAGCTGATAAAACATATCCTGTGAATCTATTAACTTGGTGCTGTCAACCCACAAGCAAACAGAAAACACAGTGGCAGATTTTCCCTCAACAGAGGCCCACCAGTGCACCAAAATCAGGATCCATAATCAAGCTCAGAGCCTTAATCCAGTCCAGTAAGTTTATAAGCTCAGCACCAGGAACTTGTGTGGTTGACCATTCCTCAGCAGGGGTTAGGTTGTTTTACCTCTGAGCGGCACTTTTTTGCACACCATGGGCTATATGGCCAGATCACATGGACCCTGAAGGGAGACTGATGGTAGCCTCTCGTCAAGGCCATCCAGCGTGTTCTTTAATGTGCACAGGGTAAGGCTCTCCCGCACACAGGGCGACAGCTTAACGTCCCATCTGACGGACGGTGGCCTTTCCAAGCCCATCGGTGTCCCCTACTGACCGTGGGCAGGGCGGGGAATTTTGCAGAGATAAATCTCAATGCTGACCCAGCTGGTACTCGAAGCTGGAACCTGGGAACTACAGATTCCGAGCTTGGTGCGCTACCAACTGAGCCACCCTTGCCCCCCTCAGCAGGGGGAAAAAAAGTAGACTTAGTAGTCAGGATCAGTAGGCCACACTGATCTGACAGCCACCCCTTCTGTTCCCTTCCACAAGAGATTATCTCTTTTGAAAGGTAGTAATGGTCCACACCACAAGAAGGAGAGGTTGGACTTAGGTGCTAGGTTGGCCAGTTCTGTGTATCATCACAGGGGATTGGTGCATAGCGCTCCTGCCAGTGACTATGTAGCTAGAATATAAATAATTTATTAAAGCCACCTGATCACCATTTGTTACACCTGATATACAGTATTGCTGATTTATTTGTTAACATTACTCTATGCTAAAGCAACCCCTTGTTTTAAGCTCACAAGTTTGATTTAAAATATTATCCACAAATTTTTCTTTAAAGTTTCAAAAATCTCCTGAAAATTAATAAAAAAACTGCTATTTTTAAAAACAATATTTTGGAAGTAATTACAAAGTATGTATTTGTGCTTTTTTTCTGTTTTACATTCTTTTCTGCTTAAACCTATTTTAAATCCCTAGAAGTATTTTTTATCATTTACATCATTTATCCCACGATTCTATGCATCATTCTTACTCCTCAAATCGAAAGTATAACATAAAACAGAGCCTTCTTGGGCTTCAGGACTGGCTGCAACTAGATCCAGCTCACTGCAGCTGAGGATGCAGGTGACTCACATGTGCAATCTCCATTCCATGTGTTAAGTGGCTCCATAATACACTGGTCAAAATTAAAGGATAATCAACGAAAACATATATAGTTGCCAATCTAGGTAAAAGTAAAAGAATGCACTAAAATGGCCACACATAGAAAATATGCTACGTGGAAAACTATCCCGCATTTACAATTGCCGCACATAAGCCAAAATATGCAAATTAGGAATGCGCTAAAAAGACTCATGAGTCTACTCACAGCTTGTACTATAGAAGGCAACTCTTGCTTTCAAGTCCACTACTGCATCGTTGATTGGCTCTAGACTGACTGAGTGTTGTCAAACTCGCAAATGAGTTCGAAGCCACCCCAGTCAGCCCAATCAAGCCTCCACCATGATACACATGAAGGGGTGCAAGGCTCCCCATGGGAGATAGACACACCATGGGGAAGTGATTGCTTCCATAAGGGGTGTCCTCAATTTTCCATGTAAAGATTGGAAGGATCAAGGAGGAGCAGATGGTGAGATCAATGGCAGTGAATGTGCGGGTTGAGGAATGGAAGCAGGTACTGACACCAGTGTTCAACAAGGAGAAAATTGTTAACATTACTCTATGCTGAAGCAACCCCTTGATTTTAGCTCACAAGTTTGATTTGAAGTATTATCAACAAACTTTTCCTTAAAGTTAAGAGCGATGGATATAGGAGCCACTGCTCCAGGACCCCACTCCTCCTATTGGTCCCATTTCCCAGGATACTCCCCAGCCACAGAGTGGACTGTCTTCATTGAAGTCCCCCATGATGAGGAAAGGGGACAGCTGCTGCAAGACGAGGCCATCGAGGTCTTTGCAGAAAATGAGACTTCTGGGAGGCAGGTAGACGTAATAGACAGTCAACAAAAATCCCACAAAGAGGCAGATGACAACAGCCTCTAAGGTGGTAGTCATGGGTACAACCTGGAATGGTGGCTCCAGGACCCCCCCCCCCCCCCACAAAGAGCTGGACCATCTCCATTCTAGTCTTGGCAGACAAGAGAAAAGTGCTGGATCATTGGATCCAGTAGTAGAGTGGAGTAATGGTATTGTTGACTCTCTGCAAGTACATTTTCCACAGGCACATTTTGATGTGTTCTCAGGAGGAACTTGATGTCATCAATATTCCTCTGGAATCCACAACAATTTCATTGTAAGAGTGTGGCCATCTAAGGTCTTAAGTGATTGGGCAGACAACTTATGATTTATTTTTACTGTTGCCAGTGATGATTTTGGAAAAACTGGGTGGTCCATGTCCATATCATTGGAGTTGTCTGAGGGACATGGATCTGAGACCACCACATGAGGAGTGGGGGATTTTCTCATTGGCTCTGGTGGGGCTCTTTAGGTTTGGAAGATCGAGCTGTCTGAGGACAGGAAGGTGGAAGCCTTAAGGTGGAGCTAGCAGAAGGTACAGAAGCTGGAACAGAAATGGGTCCATGTTGAGGCTGATACTGACTGTGGTTTTACCTGTTCCAAGAGGTATTGAGTGGTTGGAATGGATGACTCTGAAGGTGGTAGGTCCATTGATATCAGTTTTCACTGCCACTGATGCTGTGGGAATGATGGGCTTCCCAGCAGCCACTCTTGCACACAAGAGTTTGCCAGGTGGTGGGGTGGTGCAACTATCTTCCAGGTACGAGATGTTCTGTACCATTTTCACACGCTGAACCTCTTTCTCCTCCTACTATTTCAGACAGTTGCAGGAATATGCTGGACTGCAATTGACGTGATGTCCATCCAGTGTATTCCCGCTGAGATGGCAGCTTGCTGTCTCAGCTGTACAGTCTGGATCCAGGTGATCCTGACTGCTGCAGTGAGCACAGATAGGTTTACCCCAGCAAGCGGTGTGGGCATGATCACATCTCTGGCACTGAAAACAACACAAAGGTTTGGGGATATATTGTCTTACCTCGCAATATAAGTAACTCACCTTGGAAGTAGGTAGGTGTGGCAAGTTGAAAGTAAGAATTAGCACCCATTCTGCTATCGGTGAGAATGGGGACACCAGTTTAAGAAAGGCCACTGTCCATTGGATGGGAATTTCAACCATGGTTCCATATGCTGGAGAGCAACACCTTGTGCACCTCAATTAACAAGCTGGATGCCTTTGACATAATGATTCCATTAAGGCCATGCAGTGTATTGATTAAGATATGTAGGGTGTGGCTCTCCTGCACATGGGACCATGGCCTAAAATTCCTATCTGATGGATGGTGATATTTCTAAGCCAAATGATGTCCCCATTCTCACGAATAACAGAATGGGGGGGGGGAGAAAATTCTCAATGGACACCTTGTTGGGAATTGAATTTGGGAACTGCAGATTGGGGGGGGGGGGCAGTCATTGTATAAACTAGAATTAAGAGCAGCAAGTTTTGGAAATTTTCTAAGAGTTGCTTCAGTATTTAGTGATGGTGTAATTAGTTTGGTTTCTGTTTGTATTGCTCTACTATGTTCATTTGAATTTAGTTTAGGACCAATTTGTAACACAGAAATGCCCCCATTGTGACTGTTGGTTTTCTTCACTAAACCTCTACCATATCCTTAGTTAGAAAGAAGACATCCATGGCATAAAAAAACTGTCATCCATCTGATTGGTCATTAAGTCATGGGCCAGTGTGTATACATTTCTTTGCATTTGGCTTCCATCTCACTCTTAATATCTGGTGATTCAGAGCTTTATTGTTTGTTGTCACAAAAGCTATAAAGTTAATGCAACCCAGTTCACATTTAACGTATTTCATTTATGCTTCTGGAATCGCAGTAGAGAGAATTTAAATTATGAGGTAGTGTCCACCATTCTTTTGCAGTCCTTAATTCGCCACTGGATGTAATGAGAGATGATTTATGTGTTAAAAGATCTTTTTCTGAAGGCAGTTACTTCAATATAATACAAATATGCACACATGTAAAAAGTATTAGCACCACAATAATTAAATATTTTTTTAACTTAAATTTAACTGCAACAAAATTTAACAAAAGGTATTGTTGTAACATGAAAATATTACTCTTTATATTCTTTATTTCAAAAACATTCAACCAATTTTGTCTTTACCTGCTTATATCTTCTGTAGTAAGTTTGAATGAGGGTGGCAGCTGCCTTCTCCTTTTCTTGTTCTTCTTGCCTTTTCCGGCCTTTATATGACCTATATGCTTTTTGTATAATTTTGGCAGCTTCATATAATTCTCTTTGTTCTTTATCTGTATATAAAATGGCAAAAAGTTTCATATTAAAGACCAATAACTTTTTTTCAATCAAGTATAATATATTGAAGCATTTGATGACATTTTTTCTCATATTCCAACTTCAAAATAGATAATCTTTTCTGATAAGGATAGTAACAGTGGTAAAGTGTCCATGGAAGTCATGTTTTTCCATAAAATTCTTTTCATCTTTTAAAAATAAAATGAGAAAAATGTATTAAGCATATATATATTACATAAGATACAATAGTGTTGACAAACAATTTTAAAGTATTTTCATAACTTTAATAAGCTCATTATAATATAAATTTTTAATTTGTATAATATTATTCAAATTTCCCTGTTACATTACACTGTACAATAAATAGAAGTGTCGGTTTGCCAGACTAGTGAAGCATATGTGAAATCTGCTTCAACTGCTACACAATGGACATCACACAGAGCATATTACAGTCCTGCAAGTGAAGCAGAGGTTGTTTGCCTACAAATAACTCGACTGTTCACTTCCTAGATCTCTGGCATAAAGCACAAGCTACAGATCTCAATGAAACAAATCAGAGTTTCCTGTCTAGAAACAGATTGTTCATTTGGTACTTGTCACTATGTCTATTAATTATAGATTCACCAAAGTAAATTTTGGTTGTAGCTCCGGGTAAGGCATGGCTGTTTGTGTCATTTTTCTGCTGAGGGCCTGTCATCCTCTCAGACCTTCTACTATGGCATATAAACTGACAGGCTCCTGTCAGACCTCTGTGGCAAGCAGCTGCTTGAGGGGGTATTTATTTTATTTATTTAAAGCTAAACTTTTTTTTCTTTATTTTTCTTTGTCTGGCACACATCTTAAATATACTTGATATTATCTCTCTTTCACTCCTTCCAAATTTATACATGAATTCCTTTCATGTATGCTCTGTCAATTAAATGCATTCATGATACTGTCCAATGTCAACCTGCACAGATATGTATATGTTGAAGTGATTTGTAACTTGCATGACTGTTATACTGCTCATTATAGCCATAATAAGTGAATAAATTTTAATACTACAATACAGTGGAGAAAGGAGAGTAACAGAATAACACTACAATCCATTAACCCTTAAGGTGAAGAGATTTTTTTTCTTCAAGAAAATAGACTTCAGAATAATATTTTGAGTAACTACTAAAGAGACACAGGTCATGTTACATATCAAAAGAAAGAGCATTTGATTTAAAACAACACAAACACTTCAGAGAAAAAGGTTAAGAAACAAAAAAAGTTGCACCATATGTAGAGGTATTAAAAAACGAAATTTCATCTTTTAGCACTTTACAGGTTAATGCTACATTAATTACTCAGTGTAATATGAAAGATATTTCTTGACATGGATTTTCTGTTATTATGACTAATGAATATTCAAATTTTATTTTTTCATATCATGATTCTAAAAAAATTTTAGTGTAAACCTTACATGAAGTAAAATTTCCATGATTTCTAACTATTTTTTGTTAAATATATTTTTAAAAAATTTATCTTCTTATGTTCTCATTTTTACTTCTGATTACAAGTATATTTTTAATATAAATGTTAATTTTTTATGCATATTTTTACTATTATAGGATAGGAATCAATTTATATATCATACAGAGGAAGCAGCTAGACAACACAACATCAGGGAGTTGTACCAGATACTTAACCTTTTGTATGGTAAGGAATACACCAGCATACAAGGATTGAGGGATAAACATGGTAATGTGTCATTAAGGAGTGAAGATTCAGTCATGGCTAGGTGGGATAAGATTTCAGATGTTCTAGACAATGTGGTTAGTTCTATTCCTATCGTTTTCAATGAGAGTCTGCATAAGCATTACTGGCTTTAATGTTGGCCCTATATCACATCACAGTCTAAAGTTATTTTGGCTAATTCTAAACTTAAACTACATAAATACCTAGAGATAGATGAAATTATTACTGAAATGCTTAAAGCTGAGAATGTTTCAGCTACCATATGGATGACTGAAATTTTGAATATCTTTTATGATAAATGCATGGTTTCTAAGGATTTTATCAAAGCTACTATTATCCATATTTTTAAAAAAGGTGATCATAGTTCTTGTGATAACTACAGGGTTATCAGCTTACTTTCTGTTCCAGCTAAAGTTCTAGGCATGATTGTGCTTAACAGAATTAAGAATCTGGTTGACAGAAAATTGCATGATGAGCAGTGTGCAATCAGAAGTGGTAGGGGATGTGAAGATCAGATTTTTTCACTTAGGCAGATTAGAAATGTTTAGAGTTTCAGAAACCTGTGATTACTAGTTTTGTAGATTTCAAAAAAGCTTTTGACCATGATGATTGTCATAATTTGTAGTTGACAATGAAAACTCTTTATAATAACAATGAGTTGTGTATGAGAGTTGGTAAGGCTTGTAACAATTGGTTTAGCATTACTTCTAGTGTTCAACAAGGGTGCATTTTGTCCCCCTTTTCTCTTTAGTTCGGTTATTGATTATGTTATGAAAAATTCACTGCAAGGAAAAGATTTTGGCCTTAAATGGTCTGGAGATTTGAAAATTTCTGATTCAGATTATGGTGATGATTTAGTACTTTTGGCAAATGATGTTAATGAGATGAACTCTTTCATTCGAGTTATTGATGAGACTGGTAGTAGAGTAAGGTTTGGTGATAAACAGAGAGAAAACTAAAGTGATGAAATTGGTGAGGCTGACTGTGGTTTAGTTAATCTGAATCAAGTGTCTCAGTTTAATTGTCTTGGGAGCTATGTAACAGATACTGGTGATGTGTAGCATGAGATTAACATATGAATAAGGGATTGCTACCAGAACTTTTAAGAATATCTGGAGAGTGTGGAGAAATAGGTGTATACATCTAAAGACTAAAATTAGACTGTATAACAGTTTTAGTACTTTTTAGAGTTAGTTATCATAGTGAAACTTGGACCTTTTGCAAACAAGATAACAAAAAACTTGATGCTTTTATTCTAGATGGTTATGCAGCATTTCGGGCATTAGGTGGTTCAACTTAGTAAGTAATGATGAGGTTAGAAAAAGAAATCAGCAACCCCTTTAAGCAGCATATTGTGCAGAAAGAGACTCTATTGGTTTGGCTATGCTGTCCATGTGCATAATTATAGATTAGAAAATAGTGTTACGAACAGTGTGCCTAAAGGCCTCAGAAAGAGGGAGAGGCCTAGGAAGCAGTAGGCAGACAATGTCAAACAGGACCTTGTTAGAATTGGTGTAAAATGGCCAGATGCAGCAGTTGTAGCTGAGGACAGATATGCTTGGGGAACTAAATTGCACAATCTGGTTGGACATTTGTAACCTATGGCTGTGGAGGATGACGATGATGATGAATAGATAATCATATTTTTTCAAATTAAATTGCAGTTATTGAAAATTCGATCAGTTGCTCTTTAATATTTATTAATTTAGTACTTAATTCAAAATTTTCAATAATATTTCAATAGAGTAATAATAAATAATTTTATTTTATATACATTGGCTGATTTGCCCCTCAATCCTTAGAAAATTCAACTTTTTCATATTAACCCTTCCAGTATCCACATCATCTGTATACCCTTCACAGAATCTGAAATGAGAGGCCTTGGATGTATGTATACGTTTTTAGTAAAACAACAACAAAAAAAAATCGATTTAAAAAAAAAATAAAAATAGTTATTGAAATTTATATATATATATCTTATAAAAATAATAATTCAATCTTAAAAAATAATATTTTGTTTTTTAATTTGATGCATATTTTATTAAACTACAACATAAATAATTTGTATAAATTTAATACACTATTAAAGCTGTATTACATCTAAAAGTACATTAAAAACTCAACATAAGGATGAGGTGTGCTAACAAAGTTCTGCAGCTCAAGCTGAATATAGGTCCCTCGGCCATAAATCTAAGCTTTTTGCTTGCTTTGTTATTTGACATTAAATGATTGTCTTAACTCGTATTATTATCCTTTACTATTATATAAAGGAAACCTAGAGAATGACAAAAATAGTTACCAGTTGTTCAAAACTTGGCTAGCACAGTGGCTAAGGATGACCTTTTACTAGATGATGGAATCAGCTGTCCAATGTTCACAGCAGTAGGCAATTTCGTACTTCTTAGCTTACCAGTCCTTTTGATGTGCACTATGTGATGTTGAAAAGTAACAGACCAATATCGAAGCATTAGATGTAAGTCACTCTGCCGCAGTATTTAGACTACATTTCAAGATGTTAGATGTCAGCATTGTTGTATATTTCTCAGTAATTGCTAGCAGGTATCACTTGGCTGTCTTTATTGTCTGTTATTTATTACTGATGTCATTATGCATTAACTGGTACTGATAATCAAAAGTGCTGCACAACACTCACGCTTATTCGAGTTATTTAAAAGAACTTATATTTAACTTTTAAAAAAAGGACATTTAAGCCTGACTAGTCAAACATTAAAATATTAACTCCATAACTTTGTGTGGAGCAACGTGTTTCGCCATTTCACCTGTCTTTGGCATCCTCAAGCTTTTGGAGTTAAGAAGTACGAAATGGCCTACTGCTGTGAACATCGGACAGCTGATTCCATCATCTAGTAAAAGGTCATCCTTAGCCGCTTTGCCAGCCAAGTTTTGAACAACTGGTAACTATTTTTGTCATTCTCTAGGTTTCCTTTATATAATAGTAAAGGACAATAATACGAGTTAAGACAATCATTTAATCAAATAACAAAGCAAGCAAAAGCTTAGATTTATGGCCAAGGGGCTAAATTCAGCTAGGGCTGCAGAACTTTGTTAGCACACCTCATCCTTATATTGAGTTTTTAATGTACTTTTAGATGTAATACAGCTTTAATCATGTATTAAATTTATACTTACTGTAGCTGTGTTTTAATTAATTTATGATAAATAATTTGATAAAGCCATCTGATTGCCATTTCTTAGAAGCACTAAATGGTATTACTGATTTGCTTGTTAACATTTCTATTTGCTGAAGCAACATTCTGATTTAAGCTCACAAATTTTTCCTTAAATTTTTGAAAATCTGCTAAAAATTAACCCAAAATAACTGCTATATTTAAAAATGATAGATTTTGGAAGTAAATACAAAGTATGTATTGCCATTTTTTTTTCCATGTAACACCCTTTCTAGTCACAAAAATAATTTTGGGAATATTGAAATAGGTTTATCATTTTTCCCAGCATTCTTCGCATCTTTCCCACTCTTAAAATAGAAACTGGAAGTAAAAACATCCTTCTTAGAAATTTTGGGTGCAGCTGCATTTAATTATGTTATAGTTCACTGAGGCAAACAAGGTGCAGATGTGTGACACATTCTATCTGCATTCCGTGTGCTATAAGTGGTTCCCATATTGTTTAGTTTTGGTCCAGCATATTGGATCATCATCATCATCCTCAAGGAGCCATGGGCTACGGAGGTCCAACTAGATCATGCAATTTAGTTCTCCAAGCATATCTATCCTGAGCTGCATCTGCTGTACCTGGCAACTGCACATCAATTCTAACAAGGTCCGGTTTGACATTGTCTGCCCACTGCATCCTAGCTCTCCCCCTCCTTCTAAGGCCTTTATGCATACTGTTCATAGCCCTATTCACTAATCTATAATTATCCACATGGGCAACATGGCCAAACCAACAGTCTCTCTCTCTGCACAATATGCTGCTTAAAGGAGGTTGCTGACTCCTTTGTCTAATCTCATCATTACTTACAAAGTTGAACCATCTAATGCTCAAGATACTGCATAAGCATCTAGAATCAAAAGCATCTAGTTTTCTGTTATCTTGTTTACAAAGTGTCCAAATTTCACTATCATAACTAATTCTAGAAAGAACCAAACTATTATACAGTCTAATTTTAGTCTTTAGGTGTATATGCCTATTTCTCCACACTCTCTATACATTCTTAAAAGTCCCGGCAGCAATTCCTATTCATCTGTTAATCTCATGCTGCACAGCATCAGTGTCTGTTACATAGCTCCCAAGATAATTAAACTGTGACACCTGCTCAAGAATGCAATCATTCAGATTAACTGAATCACAGCCTGCCTGACCAATTTTCATCACTTTAGTTTTCTCTCTGTTTATAACCAAACCTACTCTACTACCAGTCTCATAAATAGCTCGAATAAAACAGTTCATCTCATCAACATCATTTTTAAAAAGCACTAAATTATCACCATAACCTAAATCAAACCCTTGTAGAACACCAGAAGCAACACTAAACCAATTGCTACAAGCCTTACAAACTCTCACATGACTCACTGCTATTATAGAGAGCTTTCATTTTATTAACTAATTTGTCTGGTATGCCATATGATCTCATAGCCAACCACAAATTATGATGATCAACAGAGTCAAAAGCCTTTTTGAAATCAACAAAGCTAAGTAACCAAGAATCTGCCTGAGTGAAAAAATCTGATCTACACATCTGCTACCACTTCTAAATCCACACTGCTCATTACACAATTGTCCATCAACCAGATTCTTAATTCTATTACGCATAATCATGCAAAGAACTTTATCTGGAACCGGAAGTAGGTAAGTTGATAATATTGATTTTCCATAGTTATGCTACATCATATGGCCAGCCTACAACTTGTTGCTGTGGATATTTTTACATCACATTAGGCTATGTGTTAATTTTTATTTTATTATTTATTACTTTTCCAGTAAAACTTTGATCTAGTATCATTTTCTGAAAATAAATGAGGTCTGGGATATGGGAGCAAATTCATTTCTGTAGATCTATTTCTGTTAGTTAGAGATCTTTCAATTGGCTGATTTATCGATCTTTCCAAGATATGAAAGATCGGAGGCTGGCCTTAAAAGTTGTTGCGGATATTTTATTTAACATCCCATTAGATTGTATGTAATTTTTCTTTTATTATTTCTTGTTTTTTTAATAAAAAATTTTTGAGCTTGTACTGTTTTCTGAAAATGAATGTCTTGGATACGGATGCAAAATAGACTTCCTTGCTACGGAAATCAGCCGTAATGTGGTAGGGCAATTTCGGGAAGGCTAAACTCACGTAGAAAGTTTCACCCTCCCCTTCTAGAAAAATATAATTTTTTAAAAATTATGAGTTTTTATATTTATATTGAATGCTTTTAAAGGCAATCCCCCCCTTCTCGGCTGTGCAACCAGATAATATAACATTGTTTTTTTGCTTTGGTGCACAAACCTTTCTGCACTTAACCATGACTGCCAAACTTCAACACCCAAAGAAAAAAAATTCATGTTCAGTAAAAAAAGCAATCAAGGAAGTTTTTTTTTCTATTTCATAATCAGTTCAGAAAATCCTGTGAATGTGAGAAATCCAAGCCACTTTGCATAATATTGGCAGTGCTTAAAATATATATGATACTAAAAAGAATCATTAAAAGAAATAAAAATCATATTTCAGATTGAATATTATATTATTCAGGAGGAAATATCCTCTCGATTAATATATAATTTAATTATTTTTATTAATCAGGTTTTCCAAAACGAAGCCTTAATTGTATAGTGTGATCTTATTTTCACATCACATTGAAAAAGACATTAAAATCAATGCTTGTAAATTGGTTTAGATTATTTATTTTCATAAAATTCGTAATTAAATCCTGTATAATTGGTGTATAACATTATATAATTTGGTGTAAAACAATATTTCAATTGATTGGTAATTTTGTAAAAAAAAGTCTAAAATTTTAGTTGTTTATCTGACAGCACAATTTGCTAAAAGCCTAGAATATTTTCAAAGTATGGTACCAAGAAAAAAATTACAAAACAAAGGAAATATTTACTTGAAACAAAATTTTTTTTTTCTGTTATTCAGAAATAAATGGCTTTCCTATTCATTTGCATTATAATCATTTATGTCTATTAGTGTTTTTTTAAAATAAATTTTGTGTTGCCAGATGCATTTTTTTACTACACGACTTTAAAAAGTCCTATTAAAATAAAACTTGTCTTTTTTGTTAAATATTTCATTTTCAGAAAATTCAGAATTAAATGCTGATTAATTTGGCATAGAGCATGCCATAATTCCTTTCATTAGTTATTTGGCAAAAGAAAGTTCTAAAGTTAATTTTTTTGGCTTAGCATAGAGAAAAAATAGCTTGGCCTCTGGATTGAAACCAGTTTTTCAGGCTGGACACTGGAAGGGTTAAGGGATACATGAGATATCTTTTTGTATTTTATAAGGCTAATAATATATTATTTACATTTTTCCATTACACACTAATACGAATTACTACTGTGAAAGGATGCAAAATTCGGAAAATGAAAACTCCTGAAGATTTTGCCAACTTGCCATAATTTTACACAATAAATCTCAACTTATACATTTCACCTGAATTTTATAAAGTCACTCGAATTTTGCCAACTTCCCTTAATTTTACAAAAACAATCCCAATTTTCACATCACACTTGGATTTTACCAAGTCTACCAAATTTAATTCCACGACAATGCTGTGATACAGTTTTAAACCTCAGATGTTAACTATTTTCCTTGCATAGAGGAGTGCTTTACAATATTAAGGACTTTAACAGACCCTTTTTTACCCATAAGGCATACTTAATGACCCATATACTATAAATTTTTACATTATAGTATACAACTTACTCTAAAAGTAATCTTCACAAGTACAGATAACTAGAGTCACTAGTAATTGAAGTGAACATATTTACCGTTTCTCTCATATGCTGGTGCAGTTGCATTTACAACTGTTGTTGATACTATTAATGCTACCAGTCCTTGTCTGTTTTCTCGATATCTTAGCATGCTCTGTATGTATGAAGTGAACACAAGATAATTCATTGCCTTTCACATAACAACTGAACCTCTGCTGACACTGGTACTTGGGCATTCGTTTATGTCAAGCCAACTGCTATCTACAATAGATGTTTCTGGTAGTTTCAGTTCACTTTCAGTACTAGCTGTTAACACTGCTGTACATTTCTATACGACTTTGCACATTCTCCCTTTGGAGCACTAAAAACATAGATCGACGGAAAACTGATGTTATTTGCTCACAACAAGATGACACCAGGTCAAAATAACACTGTCCTCCTAGCTTGGAAAATTTTTTTTACAACTCATTGCAAGAGTTCAAAAGAAACCCAGTGCCAACTTTAAAAGGCAACACAACTGTTCAAAAACATTTAAAAAATGAGAACCAACCTAACTATTTTTCCTAAACTAATATGTTTAAATACAACCTACAACTCAAACTACTTTCACTAATATCATTTTACACTACAGACACTTTTGCATATGGCATATTCGACCAGCTGCCAAAATTCTCGTGATCACAATTGCCAAGCCTGGCAGTTGTGATCACGAGAATGGAAATATATATGCATGGAAAATAGTTAACATCTGAGGTTTAAAACTGTATCACTGCATTATCGTGGAATTAAATTTGGTATACTTGTAGCTGTATTTAGAATTATTTAACATTTTACCAAGTCACTTCGAATTTTACCAACTCCCCAAGATTTTGCCAACTTTTCTTAATTTCATGAAAACAATCCCAATTTTCTTTCACAACTCACCTGTATTTTACCAAGTGGCTTCAAATATAGCCAATTTTCCTAGATTTTGCCAAGTTGCCTCAATTTTGTTAACTCCCCTTAATTATAGAAAAAAAAAACAAAAACCCAATTATTGCACCTCACCTAGATTTTAAAGTCGCTTTGAATTTTGCCAACTCTGATTTACTTTGGAGTAGAGAAGTCTCCTCCCAATCCCCTCCATAGCTATGCCCCTGTATACAATACACCTGTTGGAAGATATAATAATTAAAAGTTAAAATGAATGATGGAAGCATTTGAAAATGTGTTTCTTGTATTGATTCAAATGGTTGGTGATTGGGTTTTTGGAGAATGTAATGCGATGGTGGCTTCATTGTTCACTTAGGCATGATGAATCTGGGGCATCTCTTCTTCTAACCTTCTTAGCTGTTAAATAGTTATAGACGTTTCGAAATTTAGAAACTACTTTCTTCTCTCTCAATAGTTAACAGCAAGGACTATATTTCTATAGGATTTTTTTCCCCACAAAGTTTATTTATACCTACAAGTGAAACTTGTATTGAAATGTCCCTTCACATCAGCAAATGAATTTAAGTTGCCAGTCAATAAGAGAAACTACATTAGTGTAAGTTTACTATAGGAAAAAAATGCAAATGCTATAGACATAGAA
This sequence comes from Ryuthela nishihirai, assembly GCA_038380435.1. NCBI lineage: Eukaryota > Metazoa > Arthropoda > Arachnida > Araneae > Heptathelidae > Ryuthela > Ryuthela nishihirai. The sequence goes on along the minus strand of JAWZYU010000020.1, from coordinate 9,853,734 downwards.
CTATAATAGAATGCAATACTATATATAAGTTGAAAAAAATATATTTCTTTATATTTTTTTTCAATTACAATATATAACAACATTTTTCAACAAATAGAAATTTCTATATCTAACCTTGTGATTTTATATTTTTACTATTAAAGTGAGATTGTCTTAATTACTTCACGCTTTTGTCCACCATTATAACACTTATTTTTACTCACAACTTGGTTTTTCACAATTACTTTAACTTAAAATATCATTTTGCATTCTTGTATTTGAATTTTTGGGTAGTTTAGAAGAAATGGAACTATATACAAGAAACTATGATACTGTATTTTTCACTGTATTTTACATACTGTATATGTTTAAATGTAATGCTTTAGAGTTGATTAATCTTTTAAAATTAACATTTTAGGTTGAAGATGCATAGAAACAATTATGACTCAACATACTATAACAAAATTATAATAAACATCACACTAATTCTATCTTATTGTAAGCATTTCAATTAATTATAAAAACACAGCCAATTGGCATACTTTTTGATGATAGCATTGATAGCATAGGATCTGAGCACTTTTCAATGCTAAAATAATCATCATTTATCCATTTTACATCTCCTTTATTTATAACAGATTTCCTCTGAAAATGGGAGGTATTTTTTACTGCTATGTGCCAACTGGCTGTAGATATATGGTAAATAGAAATACAAACATTAGGAATTGTTTTAATATTTATAAAAATTTGAGTTCAGGATAACTTAAAAAAATTATATTTCTCCGAGAATAATTTAGTCCAGAGCTGTCCAACCAGCAGCCCGCACAAGGATTTTTGTGGCCCTCGAACAAAACAAGTATTTACTTAAAAATTTAAATAAATATCTGTAAACCACCTTATAATTTTTTGTCAACTTATTTACTTTACTTGATATGCAATCTTCAACTTACTCATTTTGTAAAATTTACTAAACATTCTTAGGCCCGCGGTCTTAGAGAAGTTGGACAGCACTGATTTAGTCCAAAGTTTAGAAGATCTATCGTCCTACCTGAAAGAGTAAGTTTTGAAAAGTCTTTTTCCATTATCTTTCCTGATGCTTGAAAGAACTCACAAAAATCTGCAGTAGTAGGAGGTGGTGAAGGTGAATCAAGAGTGAAGCTACCTGGGCTTTGTAAACAGGATGAAGATGCTGGGCTTAAAGACGATGCAGGTGTGCTGACTTCACAATAGCTGTAGATAAAAACAGCATATTCCTTTGAAAAAAACATAAATTCCAATTGCCAAGTTGAAACTTCATTTCAAATCAATCAATATTTAATGCAAAAGCATGTTCCATTTCTGAATACATTTAAAACCAACCTTGAAATGCAACAGTAGTAACAACCATTTTGCAACCGGAGAAAGAACAGGTATTTCTTCCTAACATTCATGCATAGACTACAAACCAAAGCTAAAATTTTTAGTTATCTCTTTTTTTCTGGATAAAAAATTATCATGTATTGTAATAAGCAACTACATGCAATTGATAAGTATGTGCACTGAGTGAAGTTTTCACAGAGTCAAAAGATTACAAGATATGCTTCTCCCCTCTATTTCATAGCTTGCTTTTTATCTTGTTTCTAAACAAAAGAGAGAAAGAATGCTTTTACTTTGTTGTCTGTCTGTACACATCCAGCTTTTTTTGTTTTTAAAGAAAAATAAAATGTTCTTTTTAGAATGAAATATTATGATTCATACTTTCAAAATTTCTAAAAAAATTAAATTATGTCTTCTAATGATTGAAAAAGTTTGAAATACAAAATTGTAAATGAATATTGCAAGTGATTCTATTTATGCAAAAAATTAGAAATTTTGGTGGTGGAATGGGAAGGTTATCAGGTTTGCATTGCAAACAATAAGTTACCCTCTTATAGCCAGTGGGGTGGGAAATGTAACTGCTTTGCTTTAAGACATAATTGGAAAATTTGTTTTCAGTTGGACAGGCACTAATGAAATATAATTCACATTTTTTATAATCCTTGGGTAGTTTTAATTTACATCATTAGAGGGCACTAAATATGGAAAAGGTGAAACTTCTAACAAATGCTTCAAGTGATCTGTTTAAGGTAAAAATCTAAAATTTAGAGGTAGACTGTTAAGATATATTTAACTGACAGCAACAATCTGCCCCCTTTTCTCAGAGGGATGCGAGAAAAGCAACTTTTTTTATTTTAAGGAATAAAAGAGAAATACTTTTATATTGTTTAGGTACTAATAAAATAAAACTCTTTTCATTTCCTACATCATCCATTAGTTTAAATCATAACTTTAAAGAGTGGAAAAGTTGGAAGAAAAAAAACTTCAACTGTTTGAAAATGAGTTGGGTTGGGTTGTTTTACCTCTGAGCGGCACTTTTTTGCACACCATGGGCTAAATGGCCAGGTCACATGGACCCCGAAGGCTCAGAGAAGGTTGGGAGAGGGGACCCACTGGAACAGCTGTTGGGAGACAGATGGTAGCCTCCCGTCAAGGCCATCCAGCGTGTTCTTTAACGTGCACAGGGTATGGCTTTCCCGCACACGGGGCCACGGTTTAACATCCCATCTGACGGACGGCGGCCTTTCCAAGCCCATCGGTGTCCCCTACTGACCGTGGGCAGGGCGGTTTGAAAATGAGATTCTCATATTTGCAAGAGGTGAATGCATTTAGAAAAGATTTTGCCTTTCACAATTAGGAATATGTTAATGACTTGAAAACAGAACTAAAGCCAGTGAGAGTTATAACTTTTGCATTCAATAACAAGCAGCTAACTGCTTTTTTTTGCATTTTATAAAAACAATCATGGATAAAAAAAAATGTTGTGGCTGTGTAAACTCTGTAAATAATTTCTGTTATTTGTGTGGCCAATTTATAATGAAATCTTAGCAAAGGAAATCTTTCAGAAAATAATTAAAACAACATATCATCTGTACTTCAGCTTGCTCCTGGAGATTAAGACAAAAACTGGGCTCCCATATATTCTGTATACCTAGTGCAATTAACCTAAGAGAAATCAAGGAACACTTTCAGATTTCCCATCAATTATACATGATGAGAGAATCTGAAACGAGAGCCCAGAAACTATTACAATTGTTTTTAGTATAACAAATGAAATTTCGATTTAAAAAAAAATTGAAATTGCACTTTTAAAACTTTTGTTACATATATCTTATAAAAATGCATAATTTAAGCTTAAAATATATATGTTTTACATTTGATACATATTTTATTAAGCGTTGATATAAATAAGTTAAAGCCATCTGAACACCATTTCTTAGGCATGATATAGTGAACTACAGATTTCTTTATTAACGTTACTCTGTGTTGAGCCAACTTCCTGATTTAAGCTCACTAAGTTTGAACTGAGCTATTGCAAACTCATATTTTCTTAAAATTTTGAAATTCTCCTGAAAATTAAACAAACACTGTTATTTTTAAAATTCGAGGATTTTGGAACATAAGTACGTACTAATTTCTTTTCTGTTTCCCCTTTTTTACGTTAAACCTGTTTCGACATTCCTAGACTTATTTTTATCATTTATCCCAGCTAGGGACGTACACAGAGCCAGGACCCCCCCAAGCCCCCCCCCCCCCTTCCTGAAAATCCTATTGCCTTATCTAAATCTTAGGTAAAAGGTTTAAAACAAAACTGAGATATTGCATGTTTTTGAAAATCCACTTTTTACATTTGCACTTAGATGTTTCCCAGAAAATTTAGGTGTTATTAGTGATTAAGGGGGAAAAATCGCCAATCTTCCAGCAGAAAAAAAAGAAACTTGGAAAGCTTATACTGAAATAACTAATAGACAGAAAAAAGTTTGTGTCACATACCAAAATAAAGAGGATTTTATTGTGACTTTTCTGAAGATAAAAATATTTATGAAAAACAAGCATATTAATTTTAATAGTGACTATTTAAAACAATATAGCGAAAAAGGTGCAATTTCAATGGATTTGACCCCCATCTTGACAGAATACAGGTTATCTTAAAAGAAAGTGCATTTAATTATGTATCTACAAGGGTTTATCAAAATAATGGAAAGACTGATGGCAATGCACTGCATGCATATCACAGGGATGACATCACCTGCAATGTAAAAGGCATATAAAGGGGAGAAGTATGATGTTGGCTATCACATAGCAGTGCCACAGGTGCAGGTGAAACAGCTATTGTGGCATAATTGTTAACAATGTCAGATCTCAGTGACCTCCAAAAAGGCATGATCATTGGTGCATGTCTTGCAGGAGCTTCAATAACCAGAATTGCAGAAATAGTAGGTTAACATGAGGAACTGTATCAAAGATTATGACTATCTATCGGAAAGGACAGGGTGTTGCCTCGAAACGTGCAAATTGTGGACGCCATATGAAGTTGTCAGATAGGGATAGGTGAACATTGGCATGAATTGTACAACAGTGTGCTGGTTCACCCATTCACGTTTACTTTTCCATAACCAGTTTTACTTTATTTACATTATATTTATCATTTTGGGGATTTATTAAATTTTTTGGACTGTCTCAATTCTTGCTTCCGAGCTGCAGGAGTTGTGCATGCGCAACTCCGACTTTTAGATTGACAACTGCTAAAGCACGTGTAGGACACTCCCTCTCTTGCGTCATAGCTAGTACGATCATCAGTTTATGCAAATGACCTTCCCAGCAAGCAATGATACGTGCCAGCTTTATATGCCGCTTGTAATAACTTGGTGACAGAGTTAGATTTGAGATTGTGTAGAAGTGATGAGTTAGTATTGAGATTGTGCAGTAAGCGATGAGATAGAGATGTAGCAGCAGAGTTTTTGTGAATTAGTGTAGACAGAATTTTTGTCCAAGATGTAGTCGAGATTTCCACTTTAAGTTCGGTGAGTTGAATTTTTGGAAATAAATTTTGTTTGCTTTAGAAACTTTTGAATCTTTGCTATTTTTTCTCTTGAGCAACGTAAATTGATATTGTGATTAGATTGTATTTAAACTTGACAATCATTTTTGAATTCTAACTCGATAAGTAACACTTGATAAATATATTAATGAACCCCATTTCAACTTTATTTGACAAGTTATTATTGCCTGGCACCCGATCAAGCTATCCAGAATTTGAATAAACTGGATCAGATAAAAGGTCCAAATTTTAAAAAGTTAATAATCTTTGTAGCATTGCAACAGAAGTACAAGACCACAGCACAGCAATAGCAGCAGAGTTGAACACCAGTCAAAATGATCTCGTCTCCGTCATAACAGTTCATTGGGAGCTTCATCATGCTTGCATTTAAGGCCATGCTGCAATCCACAAACCTTAATTACCAACATCAATGCAACAAAATGTGTAAGGTGATGCAAAGCTCAGAAAAACTGGGATGCTAAAGACTGGCAACATGTCATCTGGTCTGGTGAATCATGCTACACATTATTTCCCACCACTGGTAGAGTGTACATTTAGTGAAAACCTGCAGAAGCATACCACTCCGACTGTGAAGCATGGAGGTGGATCCCTAATGCTGTGGGGTGCCATATCATGGCATTTATTAGTTATTCAGCAGGGTCGTGTCACATCCGCAACATACAAATCCATTCTCGGGGACCACCTGCACTCAATGTTGCGAGCATTGTTCCCTAACGACTGTCCCAGGTTTCAAGCAGATAATACACCCATGTATTGTGCAAAACATGTTATGTTGTGGTTTGCAAGGCATGAGGATGACATACAGCAGCTATCCTGGCCACCTCAATCTCCAGACCCTAATATTATTGAACATTTTGGGAATATCTGGAGCACAAGATCAGATCATATTTTCCCATATTTTATAGGAGAATGATCCCACTTTCCATTACTGTATGTGTATGACTTGCATAAGTCTATTCGATGCCAAATTGTGTCTGTTCTGAATGCCCAAGGTGGGCCTACATCTTATTAATAAAATGTTCTCCACAAACAGTACACGTTTCCATTATTTTTTATAAACCCCTATATATATATATGAATAATACAGAGTATCTTTGTGTCAGTTCAACATCTCCTAGACAGTCTGAGTTAGAATTACCAAACTTCGTCTACACCTCCATCTCACTGTAATTTAGAGAACTGCAAGGTTTTTGATCCCAGAAAATTAGGCTCTCCCCCAAAAATTGGCCACAAAATGTCTCTCCATTGATAACTTGAAAGATTGATAATGTACTATTCCATTCATAACTGTCAAGTCCTCATTCATAAGGTAAGCAATGGCAGTACCCCTGAGATTTCAGATGCTTGGGAAGAGTTCAATCTGGACACACTGCAGCTAGAAACCTAATCTCTAAACCCTACTCATGAAGAATTAAGTGGGAACACCACCCCAAATTCAGGGCAGATCAGTCAAATACCTGGGAATTACAAAGAGCCAAAAGTCAGTCAAATACCTGGGAATTACAAAGAGCCAAAACACCATGAATGTGAATAAGTGTTTGTGAACCCATTACGAATATGCCTGCTATTCTAAGTCATTATATCGAGGCCTGAGCGATGCTGGGCAATTCTGCTTGTAATACAGATTTACCTGAAACAGAATAATCATATAGTTCCATTTTTTTCATGTACAGTACTGCTGAAAGTTTCATCTGAGTTACTTCCACTGTTGAGTGAGTGAACTTTCACTGTTGGTATCAACATTTTATACTAATCCATTTTACAGCTTATTTTTAAGTAATTTCTAAAGATCTAGAAAACGTTTAATGGAACGAATTCAAAGAACATTCTCCATTGAAACTTTAGCTTGGGAACATTAAAAGAAGAAAGAAAAACAACCCAAAAACTTGGGTGTGAACGAAAAACGTGAAATAGGCATCACAGCATTTCTTTCATGATTTTTGACAATTTTATCGGATATATAAATCATCGGCTTGTATTATAAAATTTAGTTTGTAAGCTTGTGGGATTGATTATAATAACATTCAAAGTGAACAATTTCTATGGAGGATAAAATAGACTAGAGCATATTTTCTTGGACACTCTAGTAGGGTCGTTTTACCTTTGAGCTGCACTTTTTTGCACACAATGGACTAAGTGCCAGGTCACAAGAACCCCATGGACTCAGAGAAGGTTGGGGGGGAGGGGACCCACTAGACAGCTGTTGGAAGACAGATGGTAGCCTCCAGTCAAGGCCATCCAGCATGTTTTTTAAGGTGCACAGGGTATGGCTCTCCTACACAAGGGGCCACAGTTTAATATCCCATCTGATGGATGGCAGCCTTTCTAAGCCCATCAGTGTCCCCTACTGACTGAGGGAAGAGCAGGGAGTTTTGCAAAGATAAATCTCAGTGCTGGCTCAGGCAGGACTCAAACCTGGGAACTGAAAATTATGAGCCTGGCACCCTACTGACTGAACCAACCATGCCCCAGTAAACTCTAGTTCTCAATGGATATGAGACTGCATTTGGTTCTAGGAATTACAGTGTCTTGCAGTACTATACGAGTTAAATGCATAGTTTTCAGCATTTTTTTTTTAAATTATCAAATTGATGTGTGTGATTTCTTGTAATAGTTCGGGTTTTAAATCTTCGAGGGTCCTGCCTGAAAAACTGGTTAAATCCAGAAGCCCAGATATTTTTACAATATGATCAACCCCAAAAAATTAACTTTAAAAATGTTTTGCCAAATAACTAAAGAAAGGAATTATAGCATATTTTATGCCAAATTGGTCTATAAATGTAACTAGGTAGTCACTGGAAGGAGAGCTATGCATCAATCCTTTGTGATGATACACAGAACTGGCAAGGCTTAGTACTTAAAGCACAATCCAGCCTTCTTGTGGTGTACACCGTTAGTACCTTTCAAAGGAGATACTTTCTTGTGGAAGGGAAACAAAGGGGAAGGCTGCCATATCATTGTGGCCTATGGATCTGAACTACTATTGTTACTTTTTTTTTTCTACCCTGCTGAGGAGTGGTCAATCAGACAGGATAATGGTACTGACCATATATACCAACCAGAATGGAATACTAGCTTTTAGACTGATTATGGATCCTGAATTTCCTGCACTGGTGGCCTTCGGTTGAGGGAGAATCTTACACTGTGTTTTCTATTTGTTTATGGGTTGACAGCCCCAAGTGAATAGATTCACAGGATAAGTGTTATTGGTGGATAATCCTGATTTGAGGCCATTGCAGGTACCTGGACTCTTACTTCTATGGGTATCATCAAACCTGCACTGAAGGAAGTCTTCGAGTGTAGATGGCTTCAGACTTTAGTGGTGGGGAAAAGGGTATTTGCCTCATGCCTGCAATTAGCAGGCTGTTTGATATTATCGGCATTGCCTCTCTCAATAAACATAATTTCTTTAAACATACCACTAACCATTTTTTCTCCATAGGTAGTTGGAATGTGAGGATTCTGCACAGAGATTATTCTCTTAATGTCTTCACACAAGAATTGCACCATTAGATATTCTGGGCTAAAATAATTTAGATATAAATTATAATAGCCCAGAATTATAATTACAAATTATATATATATATAAAATTATTTATTATAAATAATTATAATAAATAATTTTTAATTCTGGGCTATTATAATTTAGATATTCTGGGCTTGCAAGAGACCAGATGGACAGATAAAGGTCAGATTCTTAAAAATAATCTTAAATTTCTCTTTTCAGGGAGGGAAGATAACAAGCATCATGAAGGCATAAGTCTGCTTCTCAGCAGACATGCTAGTGATGCCCTTCTAGGATATGAGTGCATTAATGAAAAGTTTCTTACAGCAAAATTTCAGACAAACATTAAAGATTTGAATGTTATCTGCTGTTATTCCCCCACTGAGGATGCCTATGAGGATGAGAAGGATAGTTTTATGAACAACTTCAGGATATTTTGAATTCTGTCAAGAAAGGAGACCTAGGACACCTAGGACAATTACCCTTGTCCTAGGTGATTTCAATGCCAAAGTTGGTAATGACTCTGACCTTTGGGGAGGTGTGATAGGCCCTTTTGGTATTGGTAGCTGCAATAGCAATGGGCAACATCTCCTACAGGTAAGTAAATTCAGTGGTTTCAGAATAACTAACACTTATTACAAATACCGCAACATACATAAGTACACATGGGTTTCACCTGATCGGCTGCATAAGAATATGATTGATTACATATTAATTAACAGCAAATGGGCTAGTTTTGTTAGGAATACCTGGTCATATATGGGAGCTGAAATTGGATCTGACCATTACCTTGTTATAAAGGTATCTTGCAACTTAAATTTGAGAAGTGTTGTGCTAAGGTTAAGCAAAATTATCTTTAATTCTGAAGCTCTGAAAGGCCCAATTATAGCTAAAACTTACCATGATAGATTACTTAGTCATTATGACAGTCATGGTTTGCTTACTACTGAAGTTGAGGAAGAATGCGGCCGTTTTAAACAGGTTTTTTTGGAAACTAACAGTAACTATTTTAGGAAAAAAGGGCACAGGAGGCAGAATTATTTGAGTGATAAAGCACTTGAACTTATTTAAAAAAAGAAAGAAAGAACTGCAGGAATGTCCTTAATCAGTACCCTACTAGTTCTAATAGAAAGGATTACAGAGAGCTTAATAAATGTGTAAAGGATCAATTAGTTAGCTACTGATAAGAATCTTTGGCTTGATGGCTTGGCTGACAAAGCTGATGAAGCAGTTAGACAGCACAACAGTAGAGATAGCTGTACCAGATAGTTAATGTTTTGTGTGCTAGAAAACATACAGGTACATAGGGATTGAAGGATAAACAAGGTAAGGTGATAAAAGGTGAGGATTCTGTCATGACTAGGTGGGCTGAGCATTTCAGTGATGTTCTAAACAATGTGGTTAGTTCTACTCTCATTGTATGTAGTGATGTTAGATGCATTACTGATTTTCATGTTAGACCTATATATATCCAGTGGAATGCTGGTTAACAACTGGCTTGCTAAAAAAAAAAGACAAAGAATATTTATTGAAAATATTTATTGTAAGACCAAGAAAATATTTATTGTAAGTTTTACTGATTTACAACAATTTGGAATGCAAAAATTTAAAATAATAATAAATATAAATTTTTTTATTGCAATTTTCATATAGCCAATTAATTCTCACAAAATGTTTTTGTTGACTTTTGTTGAACTCCTGTATCTATGGTTGCAATTCAAACATGGTTGCAATTCAAAATCATGTCAATCTATGGTTGCAATTCAAACATGATTTGACAAATGGAGTTGCATCCTAATCCGCTAACTCTTTTCCAAATAAATTTATCATCATTAAATTCGATATGTGATCAATTGCTAAACTATTTCTCACCCTCATACAAATTTTGTTCATTAAACTGAAATCTTTTTCAGCTTCAGCATTATTGATTTGCAATTACGCTATCTTTTTAGCATTTTGAATGGATTGAAACATTTTTGATCCTGCATTATAATCTACAAAATGCCGAAAATTGTTCAAATCAATTTCATATTTTTTAAATTTGACTTAAATGGTACAATTTTTTTCCACAGCTATCCATGGTGAAGTTAGTTTCATAAGGACAGACAAATGGTTCTAATAAATTGAAATAATTTAAAATGTTTTCATCATTATTTTTGACTGATAAAAAACTTAAATTCATGTGTTGAATTATATTTTGTAGTAATATATTCCTAGGAAGAGCATTGAGTATATTACCTTTAATAGAAAATAATAAATACCTCCTCAAGCAGCTGCTTGCCACAGAGGTCTGATAGGAGCTTGTCAGTTTAATACACCATAGTAGAAGGCCTGTGAGGATGTGGGACCTCAGTAGAAAGAAAACACAAACATCCATGACTTACCCGGGGCTTGAACCCTGGTCCCTTTTATCACTAGCCAAGCATGATAACCACTTGGCCACGGGACGGCTTTATTATTTTTATTTAATGGACTATTTTCAAACTTATCTGTTCTAACTAAATATTCAACTTCAGAGTCATGTTTTCCAGGACCAAACTATAAAATTTCCAAAGCTCTTATTGTGCATTTGATAATTTTTGCACTTCCTGAATGTTAGGTAATCTTGAGTGAAGTACAGTTGAAAGTAATGAAAATTCTTCAAGAAAGTCTATCATTAAAGCAAGGTCTTGCAAAAAAAAAAGCTATTTTTAACTAATGTCTTTGCCAGATCAAAATAAGAAGCAATCAAAAAATGCATATATAACACAGGATATGTGTGCCATACAGCAGTAGCAACTCCATAAATTACATGCCACCCATAGTAGTCCCAATACTGAACTAATTTTAATAATTTCAATTTGAAGTTCTTTAGCTAGTTTCTAGCTCAGTTTGATTTTTATTAAATTGGTGATAAACAAAATAAATTTTATCTAAAAATATTTTAAATGATTAACTTGTTTGTTTTCATTTCAGATATTGCATCATAAAGAGAAAATTGCAATCGATGATTTAAAAAGTACCAAATGACGATTTTATAAGCATTTTCTAACAACTTAGTAGCTACTCCAGACTTTCTTCCCAACATTGTATTAGCACCATCAGAACAAAATGCTATTAAATTTGCTTTCAAATATTCATTTAAAGCCACAATCATTTAAAGTAGATAATAATGTATCAAAAATACATTCTGCACTGACTGTATTAGATACTAATTCTTTTAAAGTGATCGCAGATAAACCACTAGGATGCTTTTTTTTTAAATTATAGATGCTTCGTCAATTATACAGATTTTGGCATTTTCTCCTAAAATATTCTTAAATATCTCCATTTTAATTTATTTTCTGATATGTTCTGCTATTCTTTGTTGTACTATATCGTGTATGCAAAAAATTGCCTATATCTATGTCATTTTTTTCTTGGTAATCCAAATCAGCCTCAATATTGGATAAAGGTCTGTTATGTTTTACCACACTATAAACAGTATTGAAAACTTTTACGATAACATCAATATTTTTATTATTTAATTTGTGTGCTAAATATGAAACTGAGTCATTACATGATTATTTTAACAAAGGTTTCAGAAACATTGTGTTCCCTATATTTTTTTTGTAGAGAAGCTTGTCAAGTATTTTTATTACTGCCATTTGGCGTTATTAAACATATGCATCATTCCTTGGACACATGGACATGTTTTTATGTTACTCCTAAATGCTTAACTTTTGAATAATTCTTACATCCTAATTTACCTTCTTTTACTCGAGCCATTTGTACTGTTCAGTAAACATGCTCACTTCTTTTTCGTTCCAACAATGCAGGAAAGATAGATTGTCCATTTATTTCAATGACAAATATGATATTTTTTTTTCACTGATTGGTTGTTCAACAGATTCGAAATTTGGTTCCATTGACTTTGATGCTCCCCAATGATTTTCATTATCATTATTATTTTCTGTGTATGTTTTCAACTTCACATTTAAAAAATTTAATAGATCACTCTGTCATTTCAACATTTTTCGGATTAGAATCTGAAAAGTTATTTATGATTACTTTTGAATTTTTTAATCCAGTTAATATAGCAATGTTTATAGCCATTGTCAATTTAACAACCGGTTCACAAAATTCTTGAAAATTTAACAATAAGCTCACAGGAGCTGGTGTAAGCCAGCTCCAGAACACCACTGCCTATATCACAGTCTGATGCTATTTTGGCTATTTCTAAACTTAAACTACATAAATCCCCAGAGGTAGATGAAATTACTACTGAAATGCTTGAGCTGGGAATGTTTCTGTTACCATATGGCTGACTGAAATTTTTAATATCTTTTATGATAAAGGCATTTTTTCCTAAAGATTTTAGCACAGTGGCAAGCAGCTGCTTGAGGGGGTATTTTTTTTTTTATTATTATTTATTTATTATTATACCTATTTTTAAAAAAGGTGATTGTAGTTCTTGTGATAACTATAGGGATATCAACCTACTTTCTGTTCCAGGTAGAGTTTTTGCATGATTGTGATCAATAGAATTAAGAATCTTGTTGAAGGGCAATTGCGTGATGAGCAATGTGGATTCCAAAGTGGTAGGGAAGGTGTAGATCTGTTTTTTTTTCACTTTGGCAGATTCTTGAGAAATTTCAGAAACCTGTGATTACTAGCTTTGTAGATTACAAAAAGGTTCTTGACTCTATTGATCGTCATAATTTGTGGTTGATTATGAGATCGTATGGCATACCAGATAAGTTAGTTAACTTAATGAAAGCTCCCTATAATAACAATGAGCTGTGTGTGATAGTTGGTAAAACTTGTAACAACTGGTTTAGCATTGCTTCTGATGTTTGGTCCACCCATTCACTTTTACTTTTCCTTAACCAGTTTTCCTTTATTTGTTATTTATTATTTTTTGAATTTATCTTAAGTTGGCATGATCACTTTTCCTCACCCAAGTCCACTAAAGGAGTTGTGCATGCACAATTCCGACTTTTGATTGACAGCACTGATGCACGCTGAAGGACAAGCCCGATGCACGCAGAATGCATGCAGAAGGACATCATAGCTAGCATTAGCATGAGATCGTAAGTTCATACAAATGTACTTCCCAGTGTGCAACACACATGTGTCAGTTGCATGCCATATGTATAGTAAGTGATGTTAGGTATGGAGTTAATAGAGAGAAGTTTTGGAGTTAGTAGAGTTGGAGTTAGAGAGTATTGAATAATTCTTACATCCTGTTGGAGAGAACATGTACAGTTGGACAACATACAGTTGGAGAGAAAGGATGTTAGTTGAAATGCTTATCAGATTTGGAGATGTTTTTTGAGTGAGCTTTTAGCTGCTCAAAGAATTGGATGTAAAAGTTTCACTCTGGTGAGTCACGATTTTTTGGAAATAAACTTTGTTTGTTCTATGAAATAGTTTTACTTTTCTAATTTTTCTCTTGAGCAGGATAATTGATTAGATTTAAACTTTAATAATTTGACAATCTTTTGAAATGCTTTCAATTTGACTAAGTAATGCATAATACACTTAGTGAACCCTTATTTAACTTTATTTGGCAAGATTAGTTGTCTAGCACCAAAAGCTATACGAGAAATTAGTATAATTTGGATCAGTCACAAGGTCCAAAGTCAAGAGTTTCTGTGTAATAAAAATGAACATAGATGTCTTGGGCCTCTCATTTCAGATTCTGTCAATGTCTATGTTCATTGGGGACCCTGGAAGGGTTAAAATGCATAATTCAATCTAAAAAACTAATTTATTGACTTATTTCTCTTTATAAATTTTATGATATATACTCTTGGTTTCTTATAATCTTTTAATCTAACTTTTAATTTATTCTTAAAGACACATCATAACTCAAAATCATTATATGTAGATTTTAGGCAACATTTTTGTAATCAGCATATCAAAATTAATTAAAACACCCATTTGCAGTTCCATTACTACACAAAAAGACAAAATTTGTTGACTAGTGTAATTTTATGAAACAAAAATAAAAAAGAATACATTTGATTACCTATAAAAGAAATAGTCTTAAACCTATATCTTAGTTAGAAATACTAAATTTAGAGTTAACTTCTTTTTTTTTAAAATTAATTTACCCCTCAAGCAGCTGCTTGCCACAAAGGTCTAACATGAGCAGCCACTTTAATACACCACAGCGAAGATCTGTGAAAAAGGCAAAACCTCAGCACAAAGACAACACGGAAAAGAAATATTCATACCTTATCTGGAGCTCAAACCCAGGTCCCTGTGATCAGTAGCCAAGTGTACTAAGCACTCGGCCACTGGGATGGTACTTCTTTACAGGTTAACATATGTTTGGATCACTAATAAAAAAACTTTAATTTTTTTTTCTAAAACATAAGAAATATAAATAAATTCAAATAAGATTTAATTTCATTTGTTGATACGTTTCATGGACACTATGTACTTCAGAGGATGCTGGCGTATATTTTTTCACTTATTCTGGAGCTCAGTCGTTAGCATGCCAGGCTAGTAATCTGCAGTTCCCAGGTTTGAGTCCCAGATGGGCAAGGGTTGAGATTTATATGGCTAAACTTTCCAAAAGTTTTCTGCTCTGCAACGGCAGGGGACACCCATAGGCTTGTAAAGGCCATCGTCCATCAGATGGGATGTAAAGCCATGGCCCAGTGTGTGGGAGAGCCATACCCTGTGCACATTGAAGAACAGCTGGATGGCCTTAACGGGAGGCTACAATCTTCTCCTAACAGATGTCCAGTGGGTCCCTCCCCCAATCTTCTCTGAGCTTTCCAGGCCCTTGTGGGTTGGTTTGTTTTACCTATGGGTGGCACCTTTTTGCAACAATGGGCTAAATGGCCAGGACAAAAGGACCCTAAAGGCTTACACAAGTTTGTGGAAGGGGACTCACAAGAACAGCTGTTGAAACACATATGGTAGCCTTCCATCAAGCATGATCTTTAATGTGCACAGGGTATAGCTCTCCCACACACTGGGCCACAACTTAACATCCCATCTGATGGACAGCAGTTTTTCTAATCCCATCAGTGCCTCCTACTGACTGTGAAGCAGGGTGGAAAGTTTTGTAGAGATAAATCTTGATGCTGGCCCAGCTGGCACATGAACCTGGGAACTGCAGATTATGAACCTGGTGTGCATATCGACTGAGCCACCCTGTCTTACAGATACTGGTGATGTGCAGAATAAGATAAACAGAAGAATAGAGATTGCTGCTGGGATGTTTAAGAATCTATGGAAAGCACGGATAAATAGGCATATACACCTAAAGACTAAAATTAGGCTATATAATAGTTTGGTTCCTTTTAAGGTTTGTTATGGTAGCGAAGCATGCACTCTTTGTAAGTAGGATAACAGGAAACTTGATGCCTTTGATTCTAGATGCTTACACAGTATCTTTAGGTGGTTTTACATTGTAAGTAATGGTGAGGTTACATTAAAGATATATCACATGGGATCACCTCTATCTGGACTCATGGCTGACATTGTCCTTCACCACATTGAGGGGGAAGCATTGCAGTTATTGGAACTTAAGCCAAGACTGTACTTGCAGTACATTGATAATGTGTTTATTTTCTGGGACCATGATTTTGATCAATTACAGAAATTATTAGATATATTTAATAGTATACTTCCAACTATTAAATTCACACATGAACCTGAAAAAAAGTAAACAGCTTCCTTCATTTTGATATCCTAATCACCCATAATAATAGTAAATGTGAGACCGTCATATACAGAAAACCTACATATATCCCTAATATAATCCCAAAGAACTCAAGTCACTCTAATCAATATAAAAAATCAATTTTCAGCTCACATTTCCTCAGAGCTTATAGATATTGCACCTCAAAAATAGCATTAGACATGGAATTAAAATACATATATAGGATAGGAATGCAAGCCGGCTATCAAAGGAAATATGTAGAAAAAATTGAGAAAGGAATAAAATATAAACATTATTCTAATTCACAAATTCAACCAGAACAAATACAAAAATCTGTCATGAAATACACAGCAGCATTTCCGTAAATCCCAGGTTTTTCGGAAATATTAGTCAAAGAATTACGAAAATATGATATAAAGCTACAGTTAAAAATAATTAACAATATTAAAACAGTAGATATTAATGATAGAGATAAAAGTACATCAATGGGATTTTACTTCGGATTTCTGCTAGGGGGACTGCCTTATAAAGTTGGTAACAACATGATGTGGTGATTACACTGCCTAAAGAAGCTTGAGTGAAATGTGTGTTGCAGTGATCATGTTTTTATGATTGTGTTCTTGAAGTTATTGGTATTGTAATTTTAAATAGAAATGTAAATAAGTTTTTAAAGAATGTGTGTGTGGAGGGGGGGGGGGGGGCACAGTTCTTCAAATTTTGATTTTCTTATGTTTGGGTGTGTCAAAGGAGCAATGAGTAACAATCAGATGGTTGTTTGGTAGAAGAGGAGATATAAAGTGAATGCTGATGAAAAATAACATCATGTCATCAATGTAATATGGACTGACAGTCTCAGATTGGCATGAGCTGAGAAGCATCGACAATGACCATCAAGTATGTCTGATAAACAATTTTGGAGTGCATCAGCCAAAAATAATCCCCAAGTTATTAAACATCGACTTGGAAGACAGAAAAGATAAAACATCTGCCCAAGGACTCTGATAGCCTCTTGGAAGGTAAAATAACTCTTTTCTCACTTTGTAATGTAAAGTGTAAGCAACCAAATGGTAATAAGCTGTCACCTCACTCATGTAAATGAGTATTTAGGTCGAGAGTAGTTAAGGCCTAATGGAATTAGGCATTTACAATGATTATGTAATATTTTTTTTATTTTAATTTATTGTTATTTAATTTTTAAATTTTTTAATTTATTATTATATTATTTTATTTTTAATTTAATTATGTGATATATTTTTAATGTAACAACGTATCATTGTACTCTTAATACAATTTTTAATAGTGAGGTTAGGCAAAGGAATAGGCTACCTCCTTTGAGCAGCTTAATGTGCCACGAGAGAGTGCATTAGTTTGGCCATGTTGTCCATATACATAACTTTAGTGAATAGTGTTATGAACAGTATGCCTAAATGACTCAGTAAAAGGGGGAGACCTAGGATGTGATGGGCAATGTCAAACAGGACCTTGCTAGAAGTTGCCTACACTGGTCCAATGTAACAGCTGTAGCTGATGACAGATGTGTTTGGAGAACAAAATTGCAGTCTGGATGGAGCTCCATAGCCCATGGCTGTTTGAGAATTTTGTATGTATGTTTTTATGTTATTGAGTTTGGTTTTGTTGTTTTACCTCTGAGCAGCACTTTTTGCACACAATGGGTTAAATGGCCAGGTCACAAGGACCCCGAAGACTCAGAGAAGGTTGGGAGAGGGGACCCTGAACACTCAGAGAAGGTTGGGAGAGGGAATCCACTGGAACAGCTGTTGGGAGAGAGATGGTAGCCTCTCATCAAGACCATCCAGCATTTTCTTTAACAAGCACAGGGTATGGCTATCTGGCACACAGTGCCAAGGCTTAATGTCCCATAAGACGGATGGCAGCCTTTCCAAGCCCATCAGTGTCCCCTACTGACCGTGAGCAGGGCGGGGAGTTTTGTGGAGATAAATCTCAACGCTGACCCAGCTGGGATTCGAACCTGGGAACTGCAGATTACGAGACTGGCATGCTACCAACTGAGCCACCCCCATCCCTTCAAGACACTGGAACATACTTTAGAAGAATGACCTAGCTTAGCCAGTTCAAGATGATCATTCATTGACCTAAACTACAAAGAGCAATAAAATGATATCAGTGTGCCAACGTGTATCAGAGCTGTCAGTTGCCACAGGGAGGACAGCATTCCAATTACTTTATGAAAGGGTTATAAGCTAGAAGACCTGTAGTGTAAATACCACTAACTTCAGCTCACTTGAAGGCACAAATGAAATGGAGACTGCAGCACCTGAATCAGACCAGTGATCAATAGGGATGGGTTCTCTTTTCAGATAAATCATGATATAGCACAAATAGTGATTCTCAGCACTAATGCAGTTTGGTGAGAACATGGGATACGTTATCACACCCTGAAGATCATGGAAAGGGAATATTTTGATATGAGTAGTTTGCTGGTCTGTGGAAGTATCACTATTAATGGCCACACTGACCTGCATGTTTTCTCAGGAGGGACCCTAATTGCCCTAACATACAGAGTCAAGATTCTAGAGCCTTATATGAGACTTTTCAGAGATGTCATTTGGTCAAAATTCATTTTTGTGGATGATAAACTTGTCCACATTGAGCTCAGATAGTGGAAGAATACCTTGAGAGTGAACATATCCAGAGAATGCATTGGCCAGTGAGGTTCCTAGACCTAAATCTCACAGTACATGTATGGGATGCTTTGGGAAGATGAGTTGTAAGTTATCAATCCCCTCCAAGGATCCTTCACGAGCTGAGAAATACTTTTATAGAGGAGTGGAATTTTTCGCCCTCTGCATAGTTGGATTACCTTATTAGAAGCAAGAGCTTGTTGTGCAAGTACTATTAGTATAGAAGTTATTTATGTTAGTGGTAATTATACTCCTTACTAAATAATGTTAACTTCAATATCTGCAGTGATTGGTAATTTTTCATTTCTTTTTATATTTCTTTTACTACACATTCAAAGTAATGTAAATAAGCAAATATATGAAGCAAATGTGGCAAGAACTTCAGGGACTTACAATTGAAGGAAACGTTTCAACAGATGTTCTTAATATTACCTTCACTACTAATTGAAGATGCAGCAGAAAATTTGCGCCGAAACTGGTTGAGAGCGTAGCCAAGACCCTTTAGGAAAATATGGAGGGCTTCATTGACTTTTGCTGGTTCTTCTTCTAACACCATTCCACAACCATATAACTTCATCCACGTAGAATTACAAGGATCCAAGCAACTGTTCTTGTTACTGAATCTTCCAAATGTGGTGACAGTGATCCAGTCAACAAAAAAACATGATATTTTAAATTTTTGGCTGTCTTCTTTTTTTCAAGTTCCATCTTTCTGATGATTCCAAGATCTGTGTGCTTCACAAAAGAATCAATAAACAATGAAAGGTTATGAGGATTAATAGCTCTGCTGAAACACGTGAGATAAATCATAACTTTGTTCCTCAGTCATTTCCCCAAAGTTATGCCACATGAGATAATCTTCATGAGAAGCAGTCATTCTTGACGAGTGTAAATGCATAACATTTAGTTTCTGATAATCCCATTTAGTCCAGCTAGATACTGTACAGGCAGAATTGATTACAAACAGCCCATCAACACAGTCTAGATACTGAAGCACAAATAGAGATAAAATATTTGCACCAGCTCCAACACCAAATCCCACAAAATGTTTCAAGCCATAGAACTTCATGAAGGGCAATAGCATTTCAGTCAACTGATCCATTGTTGGATAAATATAATTTTCTGGTAAAGTTGTAGCATCTTCTTGTCCAGGTGCACTGATGTGATACACTGTGAAGCGCTGCATCAGAATTCTTGTATCAATAAAACTAAAAAATGGCTGAAAATTTGATACATAGTTAAGTCCTAAGTCATGATAGGTGACAATTGCTGGCTTATTCCCCCCCCACACACACACTTGAATTGCCACAGTAATTGTACCAAATTCAGTGTCAATTCTATCTTCCTGAGAATATGAGTCACTCCGAGATAAGAAACAAATGAGAGGTTGATGGGGCTCAATGTTCTTCAACTCTATATCATCCATTATAAGAGATGAGAATTTTTCAGACCTTATGCACTTCAAGTCCTTTTGGATTCTAATTGATTTTTATTACTCACAAACACAACCACAGAATAATCAATTCTAATAAGAGAAAAGAAACGGGTTTCATTGTTATACAAATATTTATAACTACAACTCGACTCAAATAATAAAACCCCTTCTGCTGTGACGAACTTTGCAGAAGTTTTTCATAATTTGAATTTCTTATTTTAATAATTGGAAAAAATTTCCATTATGTTCTTTGATTGAAAATTTAATTTTATACTTGGACTAATATTCAGACTTTTTTTCAAATGTAGATATTAATATATGTGATATTAAATATACTCTGAAACTTTCATTAAATTCTAAAAAGGATTTCTTGGAGACATTTCCATTTTGTTGAACTTCCTTAAATTATGAACAGCAGTGTAGTTGGGACTCTTCTATCTTAGGCTACAGTATCAAAGGTTTAAGATTCATAAAGTTGTGAGAACTCCCATTAAATTAGTTGATTTATTTTGTCATTGGGTCTGTAAATGGTAGCTAGGCATAAACTGGAAGGAGAGATGTGTACCAATCCCTAGTGATGATGCACAGAACCAGCCAGGTTTAGCATCTAATGTCTGACCCCACCTTCTTGTGGTGCAGGCCGTTAGTACCTTTCAAAAGAGATATTCTCTTTTGGAAGGGAACGGAAGGGGACTGCTGCCATTTAAGTATGGACTACTGATCTGGTCATCTATGTATGGCCACTTTTTTCTTTTTTTTTTCAACGCTGCTGAGGAGTGGTCAACTTCACAGAGTCCTGGTGCTGACCATTTATACCTACTAGACAGGACTTGTTTATGGATTTGAGCTTGATTATGGATCCTGGACTTGCTGCACTGGTGGGCCTCTGTTGAGGGAGAATCTACCGCTGTGTTTTCTGTTTGCTTCTGGGTTGCCAGCCCTAAGTGAACAGAGGCATGGGATACCTTATATCAGCTGGTGGATAATCCTAATCAGAGGCCATTGCAGGTACCTGAACCTTACTTAGCTAGTTGGGCTTCGTCAAGCCTAAACTGGAGTAATGTGTCTCAGGCAGGCCATATGGCTCTTGAAAAAGCCCACTTGAAAAGGTTGTGCCTGAAGTTCCTACCAGCACCGGTGACTTCAGCCTGTAGCGGAGGAGGAACAGGTCTTTGCCCATGCCTGCTATAAGGGGGCTGTTCTCAATAAACCTAATTTCTTTAAAAATCCTACTAATCGCTATAACCTAGATATTCTAGGCTTGCAAGAGACCAGATGGACAGGTAAAGGTAAGATACTTAAAAATAACTTTAAATTTCTCTTTACAGGGAGGGAGGATGGAAAGCATCACCAAGGTGTGGGTTTGCTGCTCAGCAGACATGCTAGTGATGCTCTTTACAATATGAGTGCATTAACGAAAGGTTTCTTACAGCAAATTTTCAGACAAGCATTAAAGACGTATGTTATCTGCTGTTATGCCCCCACTGAGGATGCCGATGAGTATGAGAAGGATTGGTTTTACGGACAACTTCAGGATATTTTGAATTCTGTCAAGAAAGGAAATATTACCCTTGTTCTAGGTGACTTCAATGCCAAAGTTGGTACTGACTCTGACCTTTGGGGAGGGGTGATAGGCCCTTTTGGTATTGGTAGCTGCAATGACAATGGGCAACGTCTCCTACAGGTAAGTAAACTCAATGGTTTCAGAATAACTAACACTTATTACAAACACCGCGACATACATAAGTACACATGGGTTTCACCTGATGGGCCTGCATAAGAATATGATTGATTATATATTAATTAACAGCAAATGGGTTAGTTCTGTTAGGAATACCAGGTCATATAGGGGAGCTGAAATTGGATCTGACCATTACCTTGTTACTTGTTTTGCAACTTAAACTTAAAAAGTGTTGTGCTAGGGTTAAATAATTTACCTTTAATCTAAAGCTCTGAAAGACCCAGTTATAGCTAAAGCTTACCATGATAGGTTACTTAGTCATTATGACATTCGTGGTTTGCTTACTACAGAAGTTGAGGAAAAATGGGATCATTTTAAACAGGCTTTTTTGGACACTAACAGTACTCTTTTAGGAAAAAAGGGGCAGAGGAGGCAGAATTATTTGAGTGATAAGGCACTTGAGCTTATTTCAGAAAGAAGGAACTGCAGGAATGTCCTTAATCAGTACCTACAAAAAGGAAGGATTACAGAGAGCTTAATAAACGTGTAAAGGAACATTTAGCTGCTGATAAGAATCTCTGGCTTGATGGCTTGGCTGAGAAAGCCGAGGAAGCAGTTAGACAGCACAACAGCAGAGTGCTGTACCAGATACTTAATGTTTTATGTGGGAGAAAACGGACAGGTATACAGGGATTGAAGGATAAACAAGTAAGGTTATACAAGGTGAGGATTCTGTCATGGCTAGGTGGGCTGAGCATTTCAGTGATGTTCTAAACAATGTGATTAGTTCTACTCCCATTGTTTTGCAATGATGATAGATGCATTGGTGGCTTTAATGTTGGCCCTATAACACAATATAAAGTTATTTTGGCTATTTCTAAACTTAAACTTCATAAATCCCCAGGGAATGAATTGGCCTTAAATGGTCTGGAGATACAAAAATTTCTGATTTAGATTATGCTGATGATTTAGCCCTTTTGGCAAATGATGTTGACGAGATGAACTCTCTCCTTCGAGCTGTTGATGAGACTGGTAGTAGAGTAGGTTGGTTATAAATAGAGAGAAAACTAAAGTGATGAAAATTGGTCAGGCAGACAGTGATTCAGTTAATCTGAATGGTTGCAGTCTTGAGCAGGTGTCACAGTTTAATTACCTTGGGAGCTATGTAACAGATATTGGTGATGTGCGGCATGAGATTAACAGATGGATAGGGATTGCTGTCAGGACTTTTAAGAATCTATGGAGAGTGTGGTAAAATACACAAAAAGACTAAAATTAGACTGTATAATAGTTTGGTTCTTTCTAGGGTTAGTTACGGTAGTGAAACCTGGACACTGTGTAAACAAGATAACAGGAAACTAGATGCCTTTGATTCAAGATATTTACGTAGTATCTTGGGTATTAGGTGGTTTAAATTTGTAACTAATGATGAGGTTAGGCAAAGGAGTCTGCAACCTCTTTTAAGCAGCATATTGTGCAGAGAGAAACTCCACTGGTTTGGCCATGTAGCCCGTATGGATATTTATAGATTGGCGAATAGGGTTATGAACAGCGTGCCTAAAGGCATCAGAAAGAGGGGGACACCTGGGATGCACTGGGCAGACAATGTCAAACAGGACCTTGTTAAAATTTGTGTACAGTGGCCGGATGCAGTAGATGTAGCTCAGGACAGATATGCTTGGAGAATTAAACTGCACAGTCTGGTTGGACCTCTGTAGCCCATGGCTGCTTGAGGATGATGATGAGTTAAATGCCCATAAAAAATGACACACTGAGATTTTTTTCATTAAAATTTCAATTTGTATTCGAATTTTTTTATTACATTTAGTAATTTAATTGTTAAACTAAGATCATCATTTCAAAATATCATCATATTCATTTTAAACTTTTCGTGGTATGACTTTATTTGCCTTTGAAAATATACTGCTCACAAAAATTAGGGGATATGTTTATGCAATAAAATTATTAAACTTCTGAAAATCAGAAAATTAACAAAAACTGCTATTTTAAAAATTGGAAGATTTTTGGAAGCAATTACAAAGTACATACCCCTGTTGTTGTTTTCTTCTAAGTTACACTCTTTTCTGCCTTAAGCCTATTTCAATATTCCTAGAATTATTTGTATTATTTGGCTGAGTGGTCAGCATGCTAGGCTGATTGATGGAACCTGGGTTCGTGCCCTGGGTAAGGCATAGATGCTGTTGTTTTTCTGCCGAGATCTTACATTCCTCACAGACTATTATGGTGTATTAAACTGGGCAGGCTCCTGTCAAGTTTAATCGATCACAAGTTGTCCTGTGGCAAGCAGCTGTTTGAGGGGATGGACCAATTTTTTTTTTATATCATTTACCCTAGCATTCTATGCACTGTTCCTGCTCTTCAAATCGAAACCATAAGAAAAACAATAAATAACATGGGAGTTCTTAGTCAGAGCAAGGCTAGAGATTGTTGTTGTGCCTGCAGCATCACTGCAAAGGAGCAGATGCCATGACCTAGTTTAGCTGTTCACACATGCAATCAAGTGGCTACATAGTGGATTGTTTACAGCCAGTGTTGTTCACACATACTGGATAACATCATCAAGCATCCAGTTAGTATTTTGCACTTTAATAGTTAAACCTTCATTTTCATTTCCATAGATTTATTTTATTTCCATAAATTACTGATTGTTTGGTCAGCTGAGCTATCGATATAGATTATTATAAATTTTTCAGAGTTATGCTACATTGGATGGCAGGCTTACAAGTGGTGATGGATATTTTATTTAACATAGCATTAAGTTAAATATTAATTTTTTTCTACTTTCTTTTTCCAGAAAAAAACTTTGAACTTGTGTCATTTACTGAAAATGAATGAGGTCTTGGATACAGAAGTAAAAAAAGGACTTCTGTTGCACAGAAACCATTCCTCATGTGGGAGGGCAATTTTGGCAAGGGAGCCGTCCCATGGCAGAGTGGTTAGCGCGTTTGGCTACTGATCTAAGGGACCTGGGTCGAGTCCCGGGTAAGGTCGAGTCCGATGTATGTATCGTTTTTCTGCTGAGGTCCTGCCATCCTCTCAGACCTTCTATTGTGGCATATAAACTGGCAGGCTATTGTCAGACCTCTGTGGCAAGCAGTTGCTTGAGGGGGTATTTACCCCCCTACACACACACATACATACATACATACATACATACACACTCACTGACATTTTATTACTCAGCTCCACCCAACAGACCTTTTTTTAATTAAAAGTTTTAAGTTTATTTAATGGTTTTAAAAGATTTTACTCACTTCACCTCCTCAATATACACTGCTGGCCATTAAAAGTGCAACACCAGGAAAGAAAGAGATATCAAAGTCATATTTAGTGAATACATAGCTTATAAGTATCAAATGATTACAAATATAACTCTGTTAGACTTGTGGAATACAAAGAAATCAGTATCTTGTATAGCCATCATGAGCGGCAATAACTGCTGCTACACGGTCTGAAATTGAGAGGACCCATATGTGCTGTGCTTTGAAATATTTACATGTTCTCCCATGGGCTACCCATCTTGCATATTTATAGATAATCTGATGAGTTCTTCCTGGTGTTGCACTTTTAATGGCCATCAGTGTATATTGGTTGTACCACTCTGATAATGTAGATGTTTGTTTTTTGCCCTAGTTATGATACTTTGGCATGTTTCTGGAGAGATGAGGGTTCAAATCCCGTATGGCGGCAAATTTTTTCCATAAAAACATTTAGTAAAAAACTGCTAAGGAAGCGTTTTTCCATTTCATAAACAGAAAAGAAAATATATTAATGTGAACAATCCAGATCATCTTGTATAATATTGGCCTGTGTTTTAAAATTTAAAACACAGGCCAAAAGAATGACTAAAAGTGACTAAAAGATATAAAAATCATAGTTTTGGGTAAATATAATATTATTCAGGAAGAAATTTCCTTTCAATTAATATATAATTTAACCACTTTTTTTTCATCAGGTTTTCTAATTACATAGTCTTATCTATTCTTTCACTACATTACAATACAATGAAAAAGTCTTATTAAAATCAATATGCTTGTGAATTTGCTTAAATTTTTTGTTTTCATAAAATTTGGAATTAAATTCTGTTTAATTTGGTATATCATCATCATCATCATCCTCAAGCAGCCATGGGCTACAGAGGTCCAACTAGACCGTGCAATTTAGTTCTCCAAGCAAGTCTGCCCTGAGCTATATCTGCTGCATCTGGTCACAGCACACCAATTCTAATAAGGTCCTGTTTGACATTGCCCACTGCATCCTTGGTCTCCCCCTCTTTTTGAAGCCTTTAGGTACACTGTTCTTAACCCTATTCGCCAATCTATAATTATCTATACGGACAACATGGCCAAACCAACGGAGTCTCTCTCTGCACAATATGCTGCTTAAAGGAGGTTGCCGACTCCTTTGCCTAACCTCATCATTAATTACAAAGTTGAACCACCTAATACCCAAGATACTGCGTAAGCATCTAGAATCGCATGCATCTAGTTTTCTGTTATCTTGTTTACAAAGTGTCCAAGTTTCACTGCAATAACTAACCCTAGAAAGAACCAAACTATTATACAGTCTAATTTTAGTCTTTAGGTGTATACGCCTATTTCTCCATGACCTATTTCATTTGATTGTTGTTGTTCTTTTAATTCTAAAGTTGACTTGTCCATATGACTCAGCACAGTCGGCAAAAAGCCTGGACTTTTTTCAAAGTATGGTACCGAGAAAAAAATTGCAAAATGAGAGTACTTTTCTTGGTTTAAGAAAAAATTTTTTGCTATTCAGAAATAGTCTTTCCACTCATGTGCATTATAAAAATTTTTGGTCTATTAGATTTTTTAAAATAAATTTTAATTTTATTGCCATATGCAATTTTTTTCTACAAAACTATAAAAAAGCCCTATTAAAATGAAACTAATCATCTTTTTTTGTTAAATATTTTATTTTCAGAAAATTCAGAATTAAATGATTATTAATTTGGCATATAACAAGACATAATTCCTTTCATTACCTATTTAGTAAAAAAAGTTCTAAAATTTTTCTTTTGGTTGAGCATAGTGAAAAAAAAAAACTGGCTAGCCCTCTGGATGTAAACCAGTTTTTCATGTGGGACCCTGGGTTAATAATAGTATATATACTGCTGCTGTATTTTTGGATATAGTAAAAGCTTTTAATTGTAAATTATTTATTGAAAATTATAAAAATATGGCATGAGAGGAACAGTGAATTATTGGTTTAAATCATATTTAGAAAACAGAGAACAGTATGTAATATTTAAAAACTTAACTAGTAATAGTTTAGTTATGAAAAGTGTTGTACCTTTAGGATCCATTTTGGGTCATTTTGGTTACACATAAATGATTTATGTAATCTTGATTTAAATAGAAAATTGACATCTTTCACGAATGAATAACAGTCATTTATAGTGAAGAAAATATTGATGGTTTGATACATAATATAAATGATTGAAAGAAACTAAATTGGTGGTTTGCATATAATAAATTACAAATAAATCTAGATAAAATAAATGATATGTATTTTAGTTTGATAGATAACAAATGATCAAAATATGACTTTAAAAGGCATGATTTAAATTGTGTTAGGGTGAATAATTGTTATTTCCCATATATAAATATATAAAAGCTATTTCAGTAAAATATTTAGGTATATATATAGACAATAATATGAAATGGAAAACACATACATCATATTTAGTACATAAATTAAGATATATTATTTATAGAATTTATTATATAAGAAAATGTTAATTTCACTTTTATCACATATTTATATTACTCTTGGTTAAATTCTGCAATTCAGTATGATATCATGTTATTGAGAAGTGATTATTATAGAAACATACAACTGCTAATTCAAAAATAAATAGCTAAGATCTATATCATATTCCAAAACTAATGTTTACTGTTTATTAAACAAAATATACACATAGTTGAAGTTCAGTGGGTGACATATGGTTTATACAGTGGAACAGATATGTTGATAGTGACAAAACCAAATAAAAAACTAATTGTAAAACATTTCATTATATTGCTGTAAAAAAGTTATCGTGTAACTAAATAAGTTTGTCTGGTTTTTCAATGTTTTGATTAAAACAAAATGCAATTACAAGTGATGCACATGCGTCAATACACAGTCAAAAGCACGTGCCACACTGAATTAGTTAATGGCTAGCAAGCGTGAAAAGCAGTTTGGTAAAATTGGGAAGGGTGACGAAAATATGTCTGTGTTGAATACAATTATTCGATAGTGCTTACTTTATGTGTTCAAACTGGGAACTAAAGCAGTCTGTAAGATATGTACAGCATTTGGAGAGAACACAGTGAGCAAATAGACAGCCCATAAGTGGTTCAGAAAATTTGCATCAGGTGATGAGACACTTGAAGATGCACCCTGCAAGGGAAGATTGATCATCATTGATGACAACGAACTGAAGGCCAGCAATGAGTTGGATTAACATCAAACGTGCCAAGAGCTTGCAGAAAGGTTCCATGTTAGTGGCAAAATACCCTGCACTTGTTCATCCAAAGGCATTGTGGTCCTTCAGGAGAATGTTCACTTTCACACAGCACGAGTGACCCAAGACAAGTTCCACAGCCTTGGTTGAGAAATTGTACCCCATCCTCTGTATTCCCCAGACATTGTGCCATCCGACTACCATCTTTTCTTGGCTCTGGACAATCATATGTGCAACCACAATTTTGAAACGAAGAAGCACTGGAAATAGAGTTGGCTACTTTCTTCTCTTCTAAACATTGAGAGTTCTACCAGAGTGGCATTTATATACTTGTATCTTGCTGGGAAAAGGTTATAGATTGTACTTATGCTTACTTTCCTGAATAAAATAACTTTATTCACTTTTTACGGTGGTTTTTACTCTCAAAAGTCACAAATGTGTTTGGTTACCTGATACAATGAATTAAGAAAATATTTAGATAATATTACTGATGTTGAGATCTGTTTCAGTCTATAAAATATTTCCCAGAATATGCTACAGTAGAATTCTAATTTAAAATCTTGTTGCCAATTATGTACATTTGGTGTAATTTTGAGCCTTGGTTACATATATATATTATTTTTAATTCTTATGATTTTTGTATAATGCTTTCCTTTAAAATTGCAATGTATTCATATGTGTGAATATGTCACTTTTGATATACTGAAGGATGTTGCTGTAATTCAATTAAATGTTTCATTATATGTTGATTGCAGTGAAGTTGTTTATTGACTTACCACTTCCTTTACTTATATGTTGTTTGTAGAACCAAAACCAGTCAGCTGATCAATTTATATGTTACTGATATTCTTAGATTTTTTTTAAGTTTGATTCTGCATTGCCAACTGTATTGGAATGAGGTATTTGTACCAGTATTTCAGCATATATTGTGAAATCATTCAATAAGTTGAGATTTGTAAAGTTTTTATTTATTGTTATTATTTTGAAGAATAATAATAGTCAGTAATTATTACCGGTAAGTATGATCAAAGTTGAATTCTTCATTTAACAAAGGAGGTGGAGAATCATCTAAGGGACACATTTCCAAGTCCGGTGGGTTTTGAGAAATTGATAGTGAAGGAAGTCTGCAAGAAGTACCATCTCCATCATTGTTGTAATCTTCATTTTCTCTTAATGAAATATCTTCATTGTCCGTATTAGCTGTGGCTTTAATACGATCAGGCATAGCAGCAATTATGTGTTCAGCTAAAGTTAATACCCTATTGTCAGCTTCATTATTAAGAGGGAGATTTAGATCACAACTACTACAACTATCTCGGCGACTTGATAAAGCACTTCCCTCTGAAATGTAAAAAAAAAGTTTTAAATATTAATATTTTATATCATATTGAATGTTATTAAATATAATAATATTTTTGCATTGTTCAATGACACATTTAATAACACTTACATTTCTATACATTAATAGCCTAAATGTGTCATACCAGATTTTCTTCAGAACAAAAATTTTGGTCTATCTGCCAATTTACTGAATTCGGCTACCAGATTCCAGAGAAAAATTATAATGAATATGGCAAGGATGAACATTAAGACTTAACGTAAGAAAAACATTACTTGTAAATTAAGCTGACTCCTGAATTTGTTTAGTTTACCTCTGAGATGGCCAAGTCACAGGGATTAACAGCTAGGTAGAGGATCCCTGAACAGGTGTTAGGAGATAGAAGCCTTCCATCAAAGTCATGTAGTGCATTTTTTAATGTGCACAGGTATGGCTCTGCTGCATATAGCATGCTGCATATAGCATGCTGCACAGCAATCTAAATGATGGTAGCCTTTCTAAGCCCATAGGTGTCCCCTTTCTCACTGAGAGCAGTGTGAGGAACAAACAAGAAAATTTCAATGCAGGCATAGTGGGGACTCAAACGCAAGAAAATTGCGCAAAAAATGTCAACCCTGAATTCTGGGCAAAGAAAACAATTAAATTGAGACCTCTGTGAGGGATGATTAAAAATTAAGAATATGTAGTCTATATAGCATCAACAGAACATTATAATCAAATGCAAAACTTTCTTTAACGGCAAATGGGTTGATTTGGTTACGAATACTTCTGTAGGGCACTAGAAATTGGGTCTGACCATTACCTGGTCAAAAATAGCTTAAACTGAAGTTTAAGAAGTGTTATGCTATAGTTAAGTGAATTACCTGAAGCTCTGAAGCTCTGAATTAAGTGAATTACTGAAGCTCTGAAGGATCCAGATATTTGCAATATTTTTGCAATATTAATTAATAATTATTTTTGCAATATTAAAAAAAAATACTTAAAAAATTTAACTTATCATTTTCTTTCTTCAAATTTCTGCCATTTTATTAAGCACAATTAAATGCTCTTTCTTTTGGTATATAACATATTTGCATTCATTAGTTACTTTAGGATGAGGTTCTAAAGCTGTTTATTTTATTTTCTGAAAACACTTAAAAATAAATCTGGCCAGCCCAGCGAGTTAAGTTGCTAGGAATTCGGAATTCTAGCATTATAATCTGGATATTCTAACCTTGAAAGACACCAGATGGACAGATAAGACACTTAAATATGATCACACTACAGAATAATATGACCACCTACCTAATAATGGGAATAACCATCCTTGGCCCGAATGACAGAGGCAAAATGGCATGGCATGGATGCAATGAGGCCCTAGAAGGTTGCCAGAGGCACACGTGATCATTCAGACTCCAGCAGAGCATGGAGGTTCTGGAGATGATATGGTTGTGGGTCCATATGCTGAACCTGTCGATCCAAATGGTCCCACAAGTGCTCTATGGGATTGAGGTCGGGCGATTTCACGGCCAAGGGAGAATGGAGACATCGCTGTCGTGTTCCTGGAACCAGTCATGCACCCCCTTAGTGACATGACAGGGCGCACTGTCCTATTGGTAGACAACATCACCACCAGGGTAAATGTCCAACATGAAGGGATACATGTGGTCAGTGAGGATGGACAGGTAGCCATTGGCATTCAGGGACCCATCCAGTGGTACCAGTGGTCCCAGGTCATACCAGGAAAACATCCCACAGACATGCACACTGTCACCACTGGCCTGTACTTGACTGCAAGCATGTTCGGGTGTTTTCTTGTGTGTGACGCTGTATCTGCCACCACCTGTTACTTCTGTGGAGTAGAAACCTCAATTTTTCAGAGAAGGCAACTTTTTTCCACTCTTCCACTGTCCAATGATGCTAGTCCCGTGCGAACTGCAGGCATCGTTGCCGATGAACTTTGGTTAACATGGGTGCCGTTATGCAGCATCTACTCCGGAGACCCATGTGTAACAGGGTTCACTCTACTATTATCAGTGACACGTACCTGGGTGCCCCAGCGTTCATTTGAGTGGTCAATTGCTATACTGTTGCACGTCAATTGACCTTTACCAGTTGACAGAGGGGACGTTCTCCTCTGGGGTCGATGGACTTTGGGGCTCCACAGTTATGATGTCTGAAAAATACTTGGTGTGCCATGGGTCCATTCTTGGTACACCCTTACTACAGCACCTCGCAAACAGCCCATGAAGTCTGCTATTTCTGAGATGCTTCCACCCTTGGCACAGTAGCCGATGATCATTCCTTTTTGAATCACATACTTCACTGAAAGGTCCCAAATTTCGTACACAGGTTCTCCCTGCCTGACCCCATGTTTGGTTAGAAAATCCGGTCCCTAGCTACAATGGAATGCTTCAATAATGCCTTTGGAAATGTGGGGAATCTGGCAATGGCAGCAGATTTAAATGTTATTTTAACTCTTTACTTTCACAGTTAAAGAGCAGAAAATGGCAACAATAAATTTGACAGTGATTCTCGTTTCCCACAGGAATAGTATGGTAAATATTTTTGCTTCTAGCAAGCTCTCCTTTTGGACTTTTAACCTGAAATTTGCCACTGCAACCTGATCACAACCAGAAACATTCTCTGAAAATTGGAAGTGTGTATGTTGATTTTCGATGAGTATGGCTGACACACACACATACACAGACAGACACCTTTTATTATATAGATATGTGAACTTAGCTCCATGTTGTAAAATTCTATCTTGTTTACTATTTAAGTCACAACTAGAGAGGTTTAGATATTTTTTGACAGGTATAACAGCTAGAACAATACAATTTAATATTCATGATTTTAGCTGTAGTTAAAAATTGAAACTCTTAAGGAGAGCTTAAATGGCTCTAGTGGAAGGCTATAGCATCAAATACCACCTAGTGGCATCAACTAATTGCTTCTACACTTATTCTTTTTTCTTGTACTGATGTTTCATACAGTTTCTTGTACATATGCCTTTTCCTTCCAAAGGCTGTCAAGAATAAAAAAATAAGGATATTTACCAGTCCTTTGAGCTTGTATACCTGCAGGCACAGTCCACAGCTAATTTAGAGGGGTTGTTTGTCTCTGTCACTATTTCAGTGGATTGGATGTTGCATTGATGATAACATCTTTTTAGGTGTGATTATCAGTCCTGTATATATGCCTTTTCAAGGAAAAAATTTATATTTACTAGTCCTTTGAGCTTGTATACCAGCTGGCACAATCAGCATCTGATTCAGAAGGATTGTTTACTTCTGGTTTTCGCTATTTCAGCGGATTGGATGTTGCAATGATGATAATGTCTTCTTAACTGTGATTGTTAGTTCTGGTTTTATTTGCAGAACATAAAAGTCGTGGATATTATTCACAACCTTCTTTGCTGATGTGCACTAACTTCTGTTAAGTCATTCATTTCATACTGCTATGCTCCTGGACTTTTTACTCATTGATCTAGTTGGCACTTTTTAGCACATCCAAAAGAATTAAAATTGTTAAAACCCAACAATCTACAACCATCCACTCCCTGGACATCATATTGCTGTATCCCAGCACTCCACACTTGGATGCTGCGATGTAGCTGAAGACCGAGTGGTTGAGGGTCACCAGGCCTCTGACACCCGAGTACTTCAGTGTGCATATGGCCCTGGACCTGGCAACCAATCCAACTGATTTATGGTCCAGTAACAAACATGGTTCCAGACAGAAGGTGTTCCTATGGGATCACCATTTTCTGGATTCATAACTGATGTTGTAATGCGATATGTCAAACAATCTGCATTGGACAAAGCCATTTACAAACCATCCCTATATATTCATTACATCAATGATATATTAATTTTTTGGGACCATCCCATTGATCAATTAAACACATTAATCAAAGCATTCAATAGTATTTTACCAACAATAAAATTCACCCATGAAACTGAAAATAATAATGAGATTCCATATCTTGTTTTTTAAAAAGAAGATAGGGATATCAAAGAAGCAATATTTTCAGATGCAATATCGAAGTATATTTCAAACCCACCTGTATTTCGAATATTATACCATTTGATTCAGCACATCCATTAAAGTATAAAAAATCAACCATCAGTCCATACCTAATTAGAGAATTTAAATACTGCACTCAAACACAATCTCTTCAAAAAGAACTGGAATTCATAAATAAAATAGCAGGGGATGTAGGATACTCTGAACATATAATTAGAAAACTGGAAAAAACAGCTAAAAATAGTAGTCAACAAGACTCACAACCAACTCACAACTCTCAAAAAACAAACTCTGCCTATGCACATAGTTTCCCATACATAAAACGAATATTGAATACACTAAACATTATTTTAAGAAAATATGACACAAACCTACCAATTAACACAAATCAATGCATCAAACACTTAGTACTAAACAATCAAGATAAATTACCTATAACTGGAGGGGTATGTGATGTAGGAATACCTGACCCCCACAATAAACTTAATGGTAAAAACAAGTTTATAGGTAAAACATATTGTACATACTAACAATGAATGCACGAACATTAACAGGATATCAATAATTAAAAACCTAACACAACTTTAGCACAAACAGTAATAGAAAATAATTTAGAAGTAAACAATATATTATATAAACCATTGATAGCACCACCTACCAAATTCTAGTTACAATATGCAAAATCCATATTGATTAATTTCCATAAGCATAAACTCTGCAATATAGCGATACCACCCCTGCTAGTGGCATGGAATCTCTTGCTGTGTGAGCATACATGTGCACTAGTTGCACAAGCAGCTAAGTCATTGGGGAGATACACATAAAAACAACTAACATTGCATCATAAGGAAAGTTGAAGCCATGGGAAGGAGAGAGTGGCAAAACAAGTTGCTCGAGGGGAGGAGGGGAATGATATTGGTTTTTTAAACGTTTTAAAGTTTTTAATATCTTAATATGCATTTGGGTTTTAATAATTTTAATTCTTGAGGATGTCCTAAAAAGTGTTAACTAGCTCAAAGAGTAAAAACATTCCAGGAGATTAACAGCAATGAATGATGAAGGACTAACAGAAGTTAGCACACATGAGCAAAGGTTGTGAAGAAAAATCACGACTTCGACGTTCTGCAAAATAAAACCAGGACTGGTAATCATAGCTAAGAAGATGTTATTGTCAATGCAACATCCAATCCGCTGAAATAGTGACAGAGACAAACAACCCCTCTAAATTAGCTGTGGAGTGTGCCTGCAGGTATACAAGCTCAAAGGACTGGTAAATATCCTTAATTTTTATTCTTGACAGCCTTTGGAAGGAAAAGGAATATGTACAAGAAACTGTATGAAACATCAGTACAAGAAAATACAATAAGTGTAGAAGCAATAAGCTGATGTCACTAGGTGGTAACTCATGTTATAGCCTTCCACTGGAGCCATTTAAGTTCTCCTCAAGTGTTTTAATTTTGTAACTACAGCTAAAATCATGAATACTAAATTGTATTGATCAAATATTTTAACTTAGGCAGATTCTTGAAAAATGCTTAGAATTTCAAAAACCTGTGGTTACTAGCCTTGTTGGATTTCAAAAAGACTTTGACTCTGTTGATCAATATAACTTGTAGTTGATTGTTAGATCATATGTAGTACCTGAGAGGTTAGTTAGTGCAATGAAAGCTCTCTTTAATAATACTGTATCATGTGTGAGAGTTGGTAAGGCTTGTAGAAAATGGTTTAGCATTGCTTCTGGTGTTCGACAAGGGTACATTTTGAAAATTTTTGATTTAGATTATGCTGATGATTTAGCCCTTTTGGCAAATGGTGTTGACAAGATGAATTGTCATTTGAACTGTTGATGAGACTGGTAGTAGAGGAAGTTTGGTTATAGAGAGAAAACTAAAGTGTTATGGCAGATGTGATTATGGATGAAAATTAGTTAGGCAGATGGCACTTCTGTTGGTTTGAATGGATGCAATGGTAGCTAGGTAGTCACCGGAAGGAGAGCTATGCTCCAATTGCCTGTGATGATGCATAGAAGCGGCCAGGCCTAGCATCTAATGTCCAACCCCTCCTTCTCGTGGTGCAGGTTGTTAGTACCTTTCAAAAGAGATTACTCTCTTGTGGAAGTGAATGGAAGGGGAGATCTGCAGATTACTGTGGACTACTGATCTGGACAATTATGGTGACTTTTCCGTTCTTTTTTTCTACCCTGCTAAGGAGTGGTCAACCACACAGAGGCCTGGTGCTGACCATATAAACTTACTGAACTGGATTAAGGCTCTGAGCTTGATTATAGATCTTGAATTTGCTGCGCTGGTGGGCTTATGTAGAGGAAAAATCTTCTGCTGTGTTTTCTGTTTGTTTGTGGGTTGACAGCCCCAAGTGAATAGATTCACAGGATATGTTTTATGAGCTGGTGGATAATCCTGAGAAGAGGTCATCGCAGGCACCTGAACTCTTGCTTCTATGGGCATTGTCAAATTCTACATAGGCCATTCAGAAAGTAAAGAATGTTTGCATGTAGTATCTGTGCAGGTTCCTGGTTGGGGCTCAATCAATGTCAGCCGGGCCCAGTGTGGTATTGGCTATCTCCTGGCACATTTTCAGGAGTGTATTATGCATTTGTGGTTAGTTACGATCTTTCGAAATGAACACGTGCATTGAAAATCCTATGGAATGTGTTATCCGTTTTCTGACTACTGAAAACACCAAGCCTATTGACATTCATTGGAGACTTGTTAAAGTGTATGGAGAAGGTGTTGTGAATGATTCAAGTGTCAGAAAGTGGTGCATAATGTTTAAAAACAGAACAAACATTCATGATGAGGAACAGTCAGGGTATCCCTCTCTTGTCACTGATGAATTCAAACAAAAGGTTGATGACATAATTAAAGAGAATCGACGCTTTACAATTAGCAAATTGCATGACAAATGCCCTGAAGTTTCTCGTACACTTGTTACCAAATTGTGACTGAACATCTGAACTTTAACAAAATTTGTGCGAGATGGGTCCCACGGATGCTCACAGATGAATAAAGAACTCAGGCCATAAATCCCCAGGGTTACATGAAATTACTAAAGAAATGCTTAGAGCTGGGTGTGTTTTGGTTACCACATGAATGACTGAAATTTTGACATGATCCTAAGGATTTTACCAAAGCTATTATTATTCCTATTTTTAAAAAAGATGATTGCAGTTCTTGTGATAACTTTAGGGGTATCAGCCTACTTTCTGTTCTAAGTAAAGTTCTTTGCATTATTGTGCTTAATATAATTAAAAATCTGGTTGATAGGCAATTGTGTGATGAGCAATGTGGATTCAGAAGCAGTAGGGGATGTGTAGATCAGATATTTTCACTCAGGTAGATTCTTGAGAAATGTTTAGAGTTTCAGAAACCTTTGGTTGCTAGCTTTGTTGATTTCAAAAATACTTTCGACTCTATTGATCGTTATAATTTGTGTTGTTGATTGTGAGATCATATGGCATAACAGACAAGTTAGTTAACATAATGAAAGCGCTCTATAATGTCATGTGGGAAAGTTGGTAAAGCTTGTAGCAATTGGTTTAGCATTACTTCCAGTATTCGACAAGGGTGCATTTTGTCTCCTTTTCTCTTTAGTTTGGTTATTGATTATGTTATGCAAAATTCACTGCAAGCGTAATATTTTGGACTTAAATGGTCTGGAGATATGAATATTTCTGATTTAGATTATGCTGATAATCTAGCCCTTTTGGAAAATGATATTGATGGGATGAACTCTTTCATTTGAGCTGTTGATGAGACTGGTAGTAGAGTAGGTTTGGTTATAAACAGAGAGAAAACTAAAGTGATGAAAATTGGTCAGGCAGGCTGTGATACAGTTAATCTCAATGGTTGCACCCTTGAGCAGGTGTCACAGTTTAATTATCTTGGGAGCTATGTAACAGATACCAGTGATGTGTGGCACGAGATTAACAGACAAATAGGGATTGCTGCCGGGACTTTTAAGAATCTATGGAGAGTGTGGAGAAATAGGCGTATACACCCTAAAGACTAAAATTAGACTGCATAATAATTTGGTTCTTTCTAGGGTTAGTTATAGTAATGAAATTTGGATGCTTTGTAAACAATATGACAGGACACTTGATGATTTTGATTCTAGATACTTAAGTAGTATCTTGGGCATTAGGTGGTTCAACTTCATAAGTATTGATGAGGTTAGGCAAAGAAATCAGCAACCTCCTTTAAGCAGTATATTGTACAGAGAGAGACTTCGTTTGTTTGTCTATGTTGCCCTTATGGATAATTATAGATTAGCTAATAGGGTTATGAACAATGTGCCTAAATGACTCAGAAAGAGGGCCAGACCTAGGATGCAGTGGGCAGGCAATGTCAAACAGGACCTTGTTAGGATTGGTGTGCAGTGGCCAGATATAGCAGATGTAGCTCAGGACAGATATGCTTGGAGAACTAAATTGCATGGTTTGGTTGGACCTCCGTAGCCCATGGCTCCTTGAGGATGATGACTCTTGAGCAAATCTCTCAGTTTAATTATCTTGGGAGCTATGTAAAGATACTGGTGATGCGTGGCATATGATAAAAAGAAGAATAGGGATTGCCGCTGGAACTTTTAGGAATCTATGGAGAGTGTGGAAAAATAGGTGTATACACCTAAAGGCTAAAATTAGGCTGTGTAATAGTTTGGTTCTTTCTAAGGTTAGTTATGGTAAACAAACATGGACCCTTTATAAGCATGATAACAATAAACTTGATGCCTTTGATTCTAGATGCTTACGCAGTATCTTGGGTATTAGGTGGTTTGACTTTGTAAGTAAAGATGAGGTTACAAGAAGGAGTCATCAACCTACTTTGAGCAGCATATTATGCAGAGAGAGACTGCATTAGTTTGGCCATGTTGCCTATATGCATAGCTGCAGATTGGCAAAGACGATTATGAAGTGTGACTAAGGGTTCCGGAAAAGGGGGAGACCAGGATGCAATGGGCAGACAGTGAAGCAGGACCTTGCTAGAATAGACCTAGGGTGACCATAAGAAGCAGCTGTAATGATCAAAAACTGTATAGCTCAGAACAGGCATATGTAGGGATGAAAATTTCACAATCTAGTTGGACATCCAGAGTCCATTGCTGCATGAAGATTTGCATGAATATATGTATATACTGTTTATCACTAATGTAAATAAAATAGAAAAACTATAACATATATACAATCTATTGCTTATAACCATTCAGATTAACTATATATACAATCTATAACAGCTAAAATATTATTCCTCTACATTTACACAAAAAGTTATGAAACAACAACAGATAAATTGAAATTTTTTAAACCATTTATCCTTCAGTAATTCATATATATATAACTAAATAATTAATTTTTTTTAACAATACATGTAAAATAAAAATTCAACACAATAAAAATGCAAAACTTCAAAACTAATGACATTACCAGTAACTAATTTTCAAAACAATTATGGAAATGTACATCCAAATATCAATTACCACTTATATTTAATGCTATCCCATGAGAAATATTAAATATAAATGGATATAGCAGACTCAAATCTAAATTGAAAGATTATTTGAGAAAAGAAATTATTGCATATTATATGTGGTGTTCTGTGAAATATTTATGATGTAAATAATTATTGTGGCTCAATGACCAATGCCTTATTTAATTTATTCACTTTCCTGCATATAAGATCAATGGTAAATGTACTGTACTCTTTACTTTTATGAATAATGATAATAATAAATTTAAAGAGACTGGAATCGAGTAAAATTTAATGTAAGTTCTTTTCATTTAATTAAATCGAAATATGCACAGCTTATCATTAAGTAATCTATATACTTATTTCACTTTCAATTACTCTCAAGAAACACTCTCAAATATTATACGCAAATATCATTTTTATTTCTTCACAATTACACCTCTCATTTATATATTCTCCACTAAGAATTTATTAAATAAAATAAAATGACAGAACCATTAATACTGAACATTAATGTTTTTTCCTCTGAGGAAATAAAAGTCATTATTGTATTACTAACATCTTTAATATTTTCAATAATTGTAGTAAAAGTTAAGAAATTTAGGAGAAGGAGAGGCCAATTAAAAAGAAGGGTCAACAGACAACGCAAAACATGGTTCAGAAGAACACTGGAATTAACAACTAATTTCTAGAGGCTAATCCTCTAAAAAAAAACCAAACAATTCAAAAACCAGTTGAAGGAAACCACAGATCAGCAAAAGTATAAATATTGCATTGCTGTCAAGCTAGCCCTGTTAAACTCTCTTTTCTTCTTACAGTCAGCCAAAGGTTACTTGGAATCAGTCTGTAGCCAACATCTAAGGCAGAGGGAACCTTGAATGAAACTGCTTTTGGTCCGAAGCACAAATTTATGAGCTCAAAAGCAGCATCTTAGACTGTCACAATGCTCCCGATTGGCCAAAAAACTCAATGAAAATGTTTATGGGGAAGGGGGACATGAACAGAGTAAAAGGGTTTGGTGGGAAAAGATGTTTAGAAAAAGAAATTATGAACGTATTGTAAGGGGTGGATTCTCTATTCTCTTTCCCCCCACTTTCCTATCGATGGAACACAAAATAAAGCTTCTTGGCACAGCAGTTCCCATCATGCTCGGAACTGGGCTGCCTGAGAAGATGTCCAATGGCTAAAGGGAGCCATTGATGCTGAAGTGGACAGTCGTGGTGGCAGGTTATTTTAGAATTATTTAGAGAAAAGCTGAACAAATTATTAACATCATTGCCTGCCGAGGAAGTGATTCATTATGATAAGCTTAAAGTGTACGTCCTCAGCAAGTGCAAGGTCTCAGCAGTTGAGTGCGTGATTTGTGGTACCGATACATGGAAAGTAAGAAAGTCACAGAATTTAGTGGTTTGGTAGACCTACTTGTGTCATATCGGCTGAAGTCAGAATCCCGACAGCTATGCAGGAATATATTTCCTTGCAAGAGCAGACAGATTGGCTTAGGCCCAGCAGCAAACTAGTTGAGTGTATTCAGCATGATCCTGAACAGAAGACTAACCATTACAATCCTCCCCCTAAATGAGAGGCAACACAGGAAACTGGAGCTTCAGGTAAGTACACTAGAGTTAAAGAGACTTCAGTAGCTGTTAGACAGAGAGGTTGTTTCGAATATGGTTCCTTGGAGCATTTTAAGAAAAACTGTCCGAAAAACAGAGTACAAAAGCAACATGATGGAAGTACTCAGTCATTCAGGGTACAATGCAGCAATGAAGCAGAAACAGCAGATCATATACTATGTGCAAGAGTATCAGCTAGCATTATTTTGCATACATGGAGCGAGCCCTTGAGGGCAGCGTGAACAGCAGTGCCATATAGGCAAATTGCAGGCAGTGAACATCAATTGTGCTGGCTGCAATTCCACAGCAGTGCTAGATTCAGGATATGGAATTTCTATTTTTAAGAAGGAGCATGTGCTGATGCAGTTCTTGAAGTCAACAGGCAGGATCATATTAAAAGGGGCTTTTGGATCCACGGTCGAGGCCAATTTGATTAACATGCCTTTGCAATATGTGGGAGCATTCCCAATTGGTAGATATCACCCTGAGTTAAATGCACTGTAGCACTTGCAGACAAATTTAATACAGGTAGAATTATTACCCCCAATGTCCGGGAAACTTGCCTCCACACGAGGCAAGC
This sequence comes from Ryuthela nishihirai, assembly GCA_038380435.1. Classification (NCBI taxonomy): domain Eukaryota; kingdom Metazoa; phylum Arthropoda; class Arachnida; order Araneae; family Heptathelidae; genus Ryuthela; species Ryuthela nishihirai. Next base: position 9,812,398 of record JAWZYU010000020.1, on the reverse strand, counting down.
TGAGATGCAGAATGTGATGTCACAAGCTGATTCTGTGAGCATGCCAGCAAGTGTAACCAGTTCTGCAAAGGAACAGAGCAGTGATTTCACTGAGGAGCAGCTTTGATAGATCACAGCATATTATTTTTGTTGTGCACTGGTGCATCTGCAAGGGTGTTCAAGCTTGGTTGGCTGTGGTGGATGACAATGGATCAGAGAGGTGTATTGCATTTGCATCTTGCAAATTAATTGCTAAGCAGCAGAGATCGACATCAGTTGAATGTGAAGCCTATGCAGTTGTGTGGACTCTGGGGAAGTTTTAGACCTGGTTATATGGGTCCCGAGTAGAGATCTTTTCAGACCACAACCATTGAGCTACCTCACAGCAGCATTGTCAACAAGCAGTAAATTGCAGTGCTGGGCATTGGCGATTGCACAATATAATGCAATCATGCATTATAAGTGAGGCAGCATCCACTTGAATGGTGATACATTCTCACGATTGGTTGGGTTGTTTTACCTCTGAGCGGCACTTTTTTGCACACCATGGTCTAAATGGCCAGGTCACATGGACCCCGAAGGCTCAGAGAAGGTTGGGGGAGGGGACCCACTGGAACAGCTATTGGGAGACAGATGGTAGCCTCCCGTCAAGGCCATCCAGCGTGTTCTTTAACGTGCACAGGGTATGGCTCTCCCACACACGGGGCCACGGCTTAACGTCCCATCCGACGGACGGTGGCCTTTCCAAGCCCACCGGTGTCCCCTACTGACCATGGGCAGGGTGGGGAATTTTGCGGAGATAAATCTCAACGCTGACCCAGCTAGGACTCGAACCTGGGAACTACATATTACGAGCCTGGCGCGCTACCGACTGAGCCATCCCCGCCCCCTCTCATGATTGGAAATTCTGCCAGGTGAAAAGAGTGGGGATCACTAGGGACAGGGAAATAAATATGTTGCACTGACATGCGGTGCAATGACAGACACTGAACAGATGTAGCGGAGATTCCTGCTCAGGTAGTCCTGAATCGCCAACCATCATCAGCTCAGTGGTAGAGAGATTCATGTGTAATTGAACATCATTTGTGCACGGCTCCATCTGAGAGTGAAGAACTTTGTCTGATTCACGAGTAAAGAAATAAGTGCAAACTATCTCTAGGTTCATTGCAGACAGGAATGAGTGATACATGAGAACTTGTATAACTCATTCCTGTCTGCCAGTGTGTACAAAAAAAAAAGGAAAGAAATTATGAACATTCGTGGATTTCTTTTACAATAATTAACAAATTTCTTTGCAGATGTTCATGAATTATTCAAACATTGAAATTTTGAAGTTATGACAGGATTATGAACTGGTGATTTTTGTCCTTAATTTCAGTTTAGGGAGGGTATGTAACGGGCAGATTCTCTCCCCCCCCCCCCTTCTTATCAATGGAATACAAAATAAAGCTTCTTGGCACGGCCATTCCCACCATGCTTGGAACTGGGCTGCCCAAGAAAATAGTTAAAATCAAACTTGTGAGTTTAAATAAGGGGTTGCTTCAGCAAAGAGTAACATTAAACATAGAAACAGCAATACTAATAAATATTGAGATAAACTCAGATAAACTCGATGGTTCAACATCCTGTAATAAAATGCCTATATGTGACATAAAGGGAATGTTCATAGCGTTAGAGGAGATCTTGATCGGTGGCCGGTAGCTCAGTGGTCCAGAGCACCTGACATGTTATCAGGAGGTCATGGGTTCGTATCCCACCCAGCTCAGACAATTTTTCCTCTAAAAATCAAAATCGACATCAAAGTGCCTATTTATTACAGGAACAGCAATACTGTATAGCACTCCAAAGAAATAGCAATCAGATGGCTTTAACAATTTATTTAATGAAATATGCATCAAAAGAAAAAAAAATATTTTTCAAGCTTGAATTATGTATTTTTATAAGATACATTAAAGAAAATTTTCAAATGGCAATTTCTATTCTTAGAAAATCTACTTTTTTTGTTGTATTAAAAATGGATACATACATCCTTGACCTCTAACTTCGGATTCTGTCAACGTATATAGGAATGGATATATAGTACTGGATACAGGAAGGGTTAAAGGAATGAATATTAATTGTTGCTATAACTCCATAAAACACTTGTGAAAATAAGACTGATTTTACAGGCTTAACATTTCAAAATTCTGTGAACAGTTAGAACTGTTTGATTCTAATTTTGAATTACATTTATCAGATAGCGATAACAATGATGATTTCTATCCAAGTGCTAGTTTTGACATGGTAGCTAGGTAGTCACTGGAAGGAGAGCTATGCACCAATCCCCTGTGATGATGCATAGAACCAGCCAGGCCTAGCACCTAATGTCCGACCTCGCCTTCTCGTGGTGCGGACCGTTAGTAACTTTCAAAAGAGATACTCTCTTGTGGAAGTGAACGGAAGGGGAGGGCTGCCAGATTAGTGTGGCCTACTGATCTGGACAACTATGGCTACTTTTCTTTTTTTCTACCCTGCTGAGGAGTGGTCAACCACACAGGGTCCTGGTGCTAACCATATAAACCAACTGGACTGGACAGATATATGGCTCTGAGCTTGATTATGGATCCTGATTTAGCTGCAATGGTGGGCTTCTGTGGAGGGAAAATCTTCCGCTGTGTTTTCTGTTTGTTTATGGGTTGACAGCCCCAAGTGAATAGATTCACAGGATATGTTTATCAGCTGGTGGATAATCCTGAGCAGAAGTCATCGCAGGCACCTGAACTCTTTGCTTCTATTGGCATCGTCAAATTCTACATTGGAGGAAGTCTTCCAGTGTAGATGGCTTCAGCATTTAGTGGTGGGGGAACGGGTCTTTGCCCCATGTCTGCAATTAGGGGACTGTTTGATATTGTCGGCAATCCCTCTCTCAATAAACATAGTTTCTTTAAACATCCTACTAACCATTTTCTCTCCATAGGTAGTTGGAATGTGAGGACTCTGCACAGAGCTTTTTCTCTTGATGTCCTCACACAAGAATTCCACCGTTATAATTTAGATATTCTCGGCTTGCAAGAGACCAGATGGACAGATAAAGGTCAGATTCTTAAAAATAATCTTAAATTTCTCTTTTCAGGGAGGGACGACAATAAGCATCGCCAAGGCGTGGGTCTGCTTCTCAGCAGACACGCTAGCGATGCTCTTCTAGGATATGAGTGCATTAATGAAAGGTTTCTTACAGCAAAATTTCAGACAAGCGTTAAAGACTTGAATGTTATCTGCTGTTATGCCCCCACTGAGGATGCCGATGAGGATGAGAAGGATAGGTTTTATGAACAACTTCAGGATATTTTGAATTCTGTCAAGAAAGGAGATATTACCCTTGTTCTTGGTGACTTCAATGCCAAAGTTGGTACTGACTCTAACCTTTGGGGAGGAGTAATAGGCCCTTTTGGTATTGGTAGTTGCAATGGCAATGGCAATGGGTCTCCTACAGGTAAGTAAACTCAATGGATTCAGAATAACTAACACTTATTACAAACACTGCGACATACATAAGTACACATGGGTTTCACCTGATGGGCTGCATAAGAATATGATTGATTACATATTAATTAACAGCAAATGGGCTAGTTCTGTTAGGAATACCAGGGCATATAGGGGAGCTGAAATTGGATCTGACCATTACCTTGTTAAAAGTGTGTTGCAACTTAAACTTAAAAAGTGTTGTGCTAGGGTTAAAAAATTTACTTTTAATACTGAAGCTCTGAAAGATCCAGTTATAGCCAAAGCTTACTATGATAGGTTACTTAGTCATTATGACAGTCATGGTTTGCTTACTACTGAAGTTGAGGAAGAATGGGATCATTTTAAGCAGGCTTTTTTGGAAACTAACAGTACTCTTTTAGGAAAAAAGGAGCAGAAGAGGCAAAATTATCTGAGTGATAAGGCACTTGAGCTTATTTTGGAAAGAAAGAACTGCAGGAATGCCCTTAATCAATACCCTACTAGTCCTAATAGAAAGCATTACAGAGACCTTAATAAACTTGTAAAGAATCAGTTAGCTGCTGATAAGAATCTTTGGCTTGATGGTTTGGCTGACAAAGCCGAGGAAGCAGTTAGACAGCACAACAGCAGAGAGCTGTACCAGATAGTTAATGTTTTGTGTGGTAGAAAACGGACAGGCATACAAGGATTGAAGGATAAACAAGGTAAGGTTATAGAAGGGGAGGATTCTGTCATGGCTAGGTGGGCTGAGCATTTCAGTGATGTTCTAAACAATGTAGTTAGTTCTACTCCCATTGTTTGCAATGATGATAGATGCATTGGTGGCTTTAATGTTGGCCCTATAACACAATCTGAAGTTATTTTGGCTGTTTCTAAACTTAAACTTCATAAATCCCCAGGGGTAGATGAAATTACTACGGAAATGCTTAGAGCTGGGAATGTTTCGGTTGCCACTTGGATGACTGAAATTCTGAATATCTTTTATGATAAAGACATGGTTCCTAAGGATTTTACCAGAGCTATTGTTATCCCTATTTTCAAAAAAGGTGATCGCAGTTCTTGTGATAACTATAGGGGTATCAGCCTACTCTCTGTTCCAGGTAAAGTTCTTTCCATGATTGTGCTTAATAGAATTAAGAATCTGGTTGACGGTCAATTGCGTGATGAGCAGTGTGGATTCAGAAGTGGTAGGGGATGTGTGGAGCAGATATTTTCACTTAGGCAGATTCTTGAGAAATGTTTAGAGTTTCAGAAACCTTTGGTTGCTAGCTTTGTTGATTTCAAAAAGGCCTTCGACTCTGTTGATCGTCATAATTTGTGGTTGATTGTGAGATCATATGGTATACCAGAGAAGTTAGTTAACATTATGAAAGCTCTCTATAATAACACTGAGTCGTGTGTGAGAGTTGGTAAGGCTTGTAGCAATTGGTTTAGCATTACTTCTGGTGTTCGACAAGGGTGCATTTTGTCTCCTTTTCTCTTTAGCTTGGTTATTGATTATGTTATGCGAAATTCACTTCAAGGGAAAGATTTTGGCCTTAAATGGGCTGGAGATATGAAAATTTCTGATTTAGATTATGCTGATGATTTAGCCCTTTTGGCAAATGATGTTGATGAGATGAACTCTTTCATTCGAGCTGTTGATGAGACTGGTAGTAGAGTAGGTTTGGTTATAAACAGAGAGAAAACTAAAGTGATGAAAATTGGTCAGGCAGGCTGTGATTCAGTTAATCTGAATGGTTGCAGTCTTGAGCAGCTGTCACAGTTTAATTATCTTGGGAGCTATGTAACAGATAATGGTGATGTGCGGCATGAGATTAACAGACGAATAGGGATTGCTGCCGGGACTTTTAAGAACCTAGGGAGAGTGTGGAGAAATAGGCGTATACACCTGAAGACTAAAATTAGACTGTATAATAGTTTGGTTCTTTCTAGGGTTAGTTATGGTAGTGAAACTTGGACACTTTGTAAACAAGATAACAGGAAACTAGATGCTTTTGATTCCAGATGCTTACGCAGTATCTTGGGCATTAGGTGGTTCAACTTTGTAACTAATGATGAGATTAGACAAAGCAGTTTGCAACCTCCTTTAAGCAGCATATTGTGCAGAGAGAGACTCCGTTGGTTTGGCCATGTTGCCCGTATGAATAATTATAGATTGGCGAATAGGGTTATGAACAGTGTGCCTAAAGGCCTCAGAAAGAAGGGGAGACCTAGGATGTGGTGGGCAGACAATGTCAAACAGGACCTTGTTAGAATTGGTGTGCAGTGGCCAGATGCAGTAGATATAGCTCAGGATAGACTTGCCTGGAGAACTAAATTGCACGGTCTGGTTGGACCTCCGTAGCCCATGGCTGCTTGAGGATGATGATGATGATGATGATGAAGAAAAAATTAATGACAATTTGTCACTTGGAGAGTGTGGAAGGAATCAGAGACCATGTATGGAAAAAAATTGAAATGTTTTCCTTTTACAGTTTCAAACTGTAAGTTTTTGTTTGGTAAATCAAATGTTTTTAAAATTGAAATTTCCAGCTGGTTTTTACAAAAATTGCTGCTTATTAGCAAAAATTGTGAAAAGAAACAATGCCAAGGAAACTCAAATACGATACTTTCTACTTATTCCACATAGCATGATTGTTTCCAGTTTCATTAAGCATTTTTGGTGTCGTATTAAACATGGGACTAAATAATGAAAAACAGATGCAATTCTGTATTCAGCAGGAAGAGATTTATGAAGATATTTTAAATAATGTATCTATGCCCACAAAAAATAAAGACAATGAAAGGAGTTCAAAAGAGGGGATCTAAAGCAAAAAAATGCTATCACCAATTTGTATAAGAAGTTTCATGAATATTTTGTTCCAAGCAGAAATATTGCATTAAAGAAAGAAACTGTGTTTATAAGGGTAGAAAGTCATTCATTTATTTGCTTTAACTGTATTGCATTGTTCATTTCTAACATACAAATGGGACCCTTCAAGTTTTCAACACATCATTTTGGCAATTTTTTCAAGAAATATCCTAGATCTATATATTTTGAAATTAACATACATTTATTATAACTACTGAAACTACAATATTACTGTAAAGCATAACACAAATTTTTACAATTTAATGGTTCTTATAAGAAAATTTTCCCACTGACTGCATCTAACAGAACTATTATTGTCTATTTTCTTGTTTAGGTAGAATCTATCCCTTTTCTTGTAACCAGCTGAAGTAGAAGAGCTGGAAAGTACTGCTTTCAGAAGTATTTGTGCCTTAATATTCTTCACTATTTCTTTGACTGCATTTGTTCCAGGCAGATAATTTCTTCTATCAAGGAATGGTTTTTACTAGAAAACTACAAAGTGTTTCAATGATTTCTTTTACAAAAACAATATTTTTCCAAGTTTGATTAATATTTTAAAAAACATAGGCATTGTATGCTGAAATATCAATAATAGTAGAAGAGATAACAAAAGGCCAACTATTTGTTTCCCTCTTTGAAGAACAGTTAAACACAATTTTTATACAATGTGTTTAGAGCTCCTTTAGTTGATAGTCCCAAATAATTTGTGATTTTTTTCGATTTTTTTTTAGTAATAGAGTCATTTACTTCATTATCAACATGCAGAGTACTTTGCAGATTTCCATATATATAGTTTTCTTAACAAAATATGAAATGAGAATTGTATCTCTTGTGAAGAAAGCACATAGGTAATTGGTATCCCTTTAGCTTGCAACAATTGTGGAATTGTCTTATGGAATATTATGCCTTTCAAACCATAAATCAAAGCATACTCTTAACCCTCAATTTCTTTCTCAGATGATGAAGAATAATTTTCTGTAACAGTAGATTATTTGATATATTTGATTTTTGAAGTGATCTCATTTGCATCAAAAAATTATGAAAATAGTTCTCTTTCCCCTTCTCATAAACCTTCCATCATCAACAGAAATATCACTTAGAGCAAAATAAAAAAATACTGTAATGAAATCACTGTGATCTAAGCTGTAATAGAAAAAAAGAAACAACTGAAACTAAGAATTAGTAACACAACTGAAATCAGCATTTCCATGTGTTTGGCCATGTTTCAGTATCTTTGCCATTTATAGTGCATCCTACTTAACAACCTGCACATCAGCAAATAAATTTCTCATTGTTCAAAAGATTAACTAACTACAAATTTCATGCTTGGGTTGGTTTAAGTAGCAGGCTTGGATGTGTTACTTGAGCCACAAGACAATATAAGAGTCTAAATTGATCTGAACAACTCAGGTGTTACTTAAACTAAATTATAACTAGAGGTTTTACTGAAGTATAACTAACAGTAGAAGAAATTATCATTTGGTAACTAAATTAAGTGATATTAAATCAAGGAAAGAGATAAGAGTTTATTTGCAATGTTTAAAAGCTTAAAGCTAAAATTTAAATGACTTGGGTCAAAAAAAGACCTGAGCACAGCAGCAAGATTACCTGATTCAGAATAATGTGTCAGCTATTGTACCATATTTTTGAAAGCCTACTATGGATAGTTTGACAGCTGAAAACCCTAATAAGAGAAAAGTCTACAATATCTAGTGACAGCAGCTCTAGAAAACTAAAAATTCTCCCTAGTGATTGTTTCAAACAAACATCACACACTAAATTCCTATATGTAATTAATATTTCAAATATTCAAAGAACTTTAAAGATGTTTTACAACGCAGTTTTATATATTCTCTCATGTGAACTCAAAAATATCCTATGATCATATTTCAAGTTCCAACATTTTTTTTTACAGATGGATTACACAAGATTACAAATTTAATGCTAGATTGCAAAGTAATAGGCTACCATTATATGCCTTTTTCCAGCATGAAATGTTTGAATATTAAATTTCACAAAATATGGCATTTTTGGAATTTGAAAACATCAGTAAACTCAACTACTAAAAAGAGTATTGTAAATGCAAACTTCAGCAGTTAATAAATTTTAAAATAACTGCTACATATATTTTCAATTAATGACAGCATAGAAATAATGTGAAGCCATTTATGATTGAACTTCAAAAAGACATTCTTTTTTTACTTTCAAACTAGTCAAAACAGAAATAAAAACACCTTTATCGAAACATTTGAACTGATCAAACTATGTAATTTTTCACAGTAATTTTATTTTAGATTGACGTATGGGCATTTTTACTAACCAGTAGCAGCTGTAGAAAACTGACCATCCAATTCCTCATCCGACACTCCAACAACATCTATATAAGGGCTTTTGTTTATCTCACCTATATTGATCAAAATAAATAAATATATTTATGAAATAAAATATGCTTAACACTGTTGCTTATGTAATCACACACTTTCTTTTGTAACGAAAGATTTCAATCAGTTACAAAAAAATTCTGATTTCTTAACTTTGCAATCATCAAGGGAAAAACAGAACATATACCTTCTCATGTTATTTATCTATTGCAGCACTTATATTTGAATAAATTACATAATTCTGTAAAGCTCTTGTTTCTGCTGAACTTTGTGATTTTATTTTGATATAAATGTACATTATTACAAAGTCAATAATCCAAGAGTAGCTGCTCATCTATGTTATTGTAATATTTAACACAGAAATAAAGCAATGACAACATATTTTAGCACATAATATATACAATCTTAAACATCTTCAATGATAGTTTAATTTGCATTAACAGAAAAGTATACATATCCTTTTATATCACTATATCACTAGTTCTTTCTCATTTGTCACTAGTACTCATATATCACTAGTTCTTTTTGTTTTGATATATGCATTGAAATTTGATATATACATTGAAGTTAGAGATATTGCTTGAAGTATACATATCCTTTTCCTGAACAACAGTGGCAAAATATATAAGTGATTTCATTTTTCTATACAGTTTTTTTTGTGTTCATGTAGACAGAAAAGATTCTATGTTATTTGTTACTGTACTATGGATGTAATTGTCAGATTATAGTGATTAAAGTGTCAGAACACACTTTGAGTTCCTTTTTCAAATTGACCCATATTACTTTTGTTTCTTTCAATTTTTGTTCTTTTATTGATCAGAATTATCTTTTTTATATAAAATTTTACTTTGTATATAAAATGATCTATTTGTATTTTCTAGCTACTTCTAGAGATTAATTTAAGAATTAAATTAATATTCCATTAAAAAGTTTTAAAATTAACTCAGTTTACAAATCTTTATTGTTAAAAACTTGGCACTCTAAAGGATTAATATGCTACTAATATGGTCTTAAAATCTCACTTTGAACAATGCATTATATTTTATACATAAAAATTTTCTTATATTTATTTATATCCTTTACATAGTTGCTGAAGCTTATCAGAAAAGATGTGAAAGGAATTTTTATTTTAAAATTTCACCAGCAGTCACCATGATATATAAATATTATTAAAAAAAAAATTCAGCACATTGCCCAAAGAGAAATGTTTAGGAGCGCCAACATTTTAACAGCTTAAGAATTAAAAATATAACAAAATAAATATGCAAATTATCGATTATTATTATTTATTAGTGTTGAAATAAGGAAGAACTAATGAATATATCTATCTGTAGTATTTCATACACAATCAAGCATGTCATATTAATATAAGGACATCATAAAATTTTACATTCCATGGGGGTAAGGTGTTTGTTCAGTCAGTAGTGTATCAGGCTCTGCAAGCCCCTACCCTGCCCATAGTGAGAAAGGGGACACCGATGGACTTAATAATCTTCTGCCCATTAGATGGGATGTTAAGCTGTTGCCTTTCTGCAGAAAAGTCACATCCTTCGACATTAAAGAACACAATGGATGATCTCGAAGAGATTTCCATTTGTCTACTAATAACTGTTCAGTAGGTCCCCATGCAATTCTGAGCACTTGTGACCTGGTCATTTTCCAAAATGTCTTCATAAAAGTGCTGCTCAAATGCAAAACAATACAACTTAAAGACCAAAATTTAAAATTCAAACATAGTTTACCATTATTTCTTCAAGAATTGTCAATTCTAAAAAATCTATTTGTAAAAGCACATTTATATAGTATTCTTGGTCTGCACTGCATTTATATTTTTATCTGGTGGCAGAATATATTGACCATAAAGTTAAAATGACAGAGAAATATATTTGCTCATAAAGAGATTATTAATGCCAATATTAATACCACAAAAACCATGACTGTCTATAATAAGAATCTGGAAAATAAATTCACTTATTCATTCTTATGTTTGGTTAATATAGATCTACTGATAGTGTTATTAGATGATAGGTATACAATGTTGCAGAAAATATATAGATCAGTTTTAAGCAAGGGAAATTGACTCATTAACTTAATGGTGAGAGCTGCTAGCATGCTTCCAGTTGTACATGCAAAGTGATCACACAAATTTTAATATTACAATTTTTTATACGCCTATAACATTTCCAGTCTAATAAAGTGTTCTATTTATTATGAGAACCCATAAATGAATATTTACATGATAACAACTTGATAAAAATGTCGCAAAATTTTCATTTCATATTTAACATTTCATATTTAATGTCTCAACAATATTCTACTTTTCAGGTTTATTGCTTGTTCCTACCTTTTACAGGATATGTTTATCAGCTGGTGGATAATCCTGAGCAGAGGTCATCGCAGGCACCTGAACTCTTTGCTTCTATTGGCATCGTCAAATTCTACATTGGAGGAAGTCTTCCAGTGTAGATGGCTTCAGCATTTAGTGGTGGGGGAACGGGTCTTTGCCCCATGTCTGCAATTAGGGGACTGTTTGATATTGTCGGCAATCCCTCTCTCAATAAACATAGTTTCTTTAAACATCCTACTAACCATTTTCTCTCCATAGGTAGTTGGAATGTGAGGACTCTGCACAGAGCTTTTTCTCTTGATGTCCTCACACAAGAATTCCACCGTTATAATTTAGATATTCTCGGCTTGCAAGAGACCAGATGGACAGATAAAGGTCAGATTCTTAAAAATAATCTTAAATTTCTCTTTTCAGGGAGGGACGACAATAAGCATCACCAAGGCGTGGGTCTGCTTATCAGCAGACACGCTAGTGATGCTCTTCTTGGATATGAGTGCATTAATGAAAGATTTCTTACAGCAAAATTTCAGACAAGCCTTAAAGACCTGAATGTTATCTGCTGTTATGCCCCACTGAGGGTGCCGATGAGGATGAGAAGGATAGGATTTATGAACAACTTCAGGATATCTTGAATTCTGTCAAGAAAGGAGATATTACCCGTGTTCTTGGTGACTTCAATGCCAAAGTTGGTACTGACTCTGACGTTTGGGGAGGGGTGATTGGCCCTTTTGGTATTGGTAGCTGCAATGGCAATGGGCAATATCTCCTTCAGGTAAGTAAACTCAATGGTTTCAGAATAACTAACACATATTACAAACACTGCGACATACAGAAGTACACATGAGTTTCACCTGATGGGCTGCATAGGAATATGATTGATTATATATTAATTAACAGCAAATGGGCTAGTTCTGTTAGAAATACCAGGGCATATAGGGGAGCTGAAATTGGATCTGACCATTACCTTGTTAAAAGTGTCTTGCAACTTAAACTTAAAAAGTGTTGTGCTAGGGTTAAAAAATTTGCTTTTAATACTGAAGCTCAGAAAGACCCAGTTATAGCCAAAGCTTACCATGACAGGTTACTTAGTCATTATGACAGTCATGGTATGCTTACTACTGAAGTTGAGGAAGAATGGGATCATTTTAAACAGGCTTTTTTGGACACTAACAGTACTCTTTGAGGAAAAAAGGAGCAGAAGAGACAGAATTATTTGAGTGATAAGGCACTTGAGCTTATTTCGGAAAGAAAGAACTGCAGGAATGTCCTTAATCAATACCCTACCAGTGGTAATAGAAAGCATTACAGAGAACTTAATAAACATGTAAAAGATCAGTTAGCTGCTGATAAGAATCTTTGGCTTGATGGTTTGGCTGACAAAGCCAAGGAAGCAGTTCTGTATTAATTTCATCTACCCCTGGGAATTTATGAAGTTCAAGTTTAGAAACAGCCAACATAACTTCAAACAAACTTTTTTCAGACAGCACAACAGCAGAGAGCTGTACCAGATAGTTAATGTTTTGTGTGGTAGAAAACGGACAGGTATACAGGGATTGAAGGATAAACAAGGTAAGGTTATAGAAAGTGAGGATTCTGTCATGGCTAGGTGGGCTGAGCATTTCAGTGATATTCTAAACAATGCGGTTAGTTCTATTCCCACTGTTTGCAATGATGATAGATGCATTGGTGGCTTTAATGTTGGCCCTATAACACAATCTGAAGTTATTTTGGCTGTTTCTAAACTTAAACTTCATAAATCCCCAGGGGTAGATGAAATTACTACAGAAATGCTTAGAGCTGGAAATGTTTCGGTTACAACTTGGATGATTGAAATTCTGAATATCTTTTATGATAAAGGCATGGTTCCTAAGGATTTTACCAGAGCTATTGTTATCCCTATTTTTAAAAAAGATGATTGTAGTTCTTGTGATAACTTTAGGGGTATCAGCCTACTTTCTGTTCTAAATAAAGTTCTTTGCATTATTGTGCTTAATATAATTTAAAATCTGGTTGATAAGCAATTGTGTGATGAGCAATGTGGATTCAGAAGTAGTAGGGGATGTGTGGATCAGATATTTTCACTTAACCAGATTCTTGACAAATGTTTAGAGTTTCAGAAACCTTTGGTTGCTAGCTTTGTTGATTTCAAAAAGGCTTTCGACTCTGTTGATTGTCATAATTTGTGGTTGATTGTGAAATCATACGGTATACCAGACAAGTTAGTTAACATAATGAAAGCTCTCTATAATAACACTGAGTCGTGTGTGAGAGTTGGTAAGGCTTGTAGCAATTGGTTTAGCATTACTTCTGGTGTTTGACATGGGTGCATTTTATTTCCTTTTCTCTTTAGCTTGGTTATTGATTATGTTATGCGAAATTCACTTCAAGGGAAAGATTTTGGCCTTAAATGGACTGGAGATACGAAAATTTCTAATTTAGATTATGCTGATGATTTAGCCCTTTTGGCAAGTGATGTTGATGAGACGAACTCTTTCATTCGAGCTGTTGGTGAGACTGGTAATAGAGTAGGTTTGGTTATAAACAGAGAGAAAACTAAAGTGATGGAAATTGGTCAGGCAGGCTGTGATTCAGTTAATCTGAATGGTTGCAGTCTTGAGCAGGTGTTGCAGTTTAATTATCTTGGGAGCTATGTAACAGATAATGGTGATGTGCGGCATGAGATTAACAGACGAATAGGGATTGCTGCCGGGACTTTTAAGAATCTATGGAGAGTGTGGATAAATAGGTGTATACACCTAAAGACTAAAATTAGGCTGTATAATAGTTTGGTTCTTTCTAGGGTTAGTTATGGTAGTGAAAACTTGGACACTTTGTAAACAAGATAACAGGAAACTAGATGCCTTTGATTCCAGATGCTTACACAGTATCTTGGGCATTAGGTGGTTCAACTTTGTAACTAATGATGAGATTAGGCAAAGGAGTTTGCAACCTCCTTTAAGCAGCATTGTGCAGAGAGAGACTCCGCTGGTTTGGCCATGTTGCCCGTATGAATAATTATAGATTGGCGAATAGGGTTATGAACAGTGTGCCTAAAGGCCTCAGAAAGAAGGGGAGACCTAGGATGCGGTGGGCAGACAATGTCAAACAGGACCTTGTTAGAATTGGTGTGCAGTGGCCAGATGCAGTAGATGTAGCTCAGGATAGACTTGCTTGGAGAACTAAATTGCACGGTCTGGTTGGACCTCTGTAGCCCATGGCTGCTTGAGGATGATGATGATGAGGGATGGTTCAGTCAGTAGCATGCCAGACTAGTTATCTGTAGTTCCTAGGTTCAAGTCCCAGCTGGGCCAGCATTGAGATTTATCTCTGCAAAACCCCCTGCCCTACCCAAGGTCAGTAAGGGATACAGAAGGGCTTGGAAAAGCCACCGTCCATCAGATGGGATGTTAAGCCCTGTCCCCGTGTGTGGGAGAGTTATACCCTGTACGTGTTAAAGAACACACTTGATGGCCTTAACGGAAGGCTACCATCTGTCCCCCAACAGCTGTCGAAGTACGTCCCCTCCCCCAATTTTTTCTGAGCCCTTTGGGTCTTTGTAACCTGGCCATTTAGCCTATTATGTGCAAAAAAAGTGCCACTCAGAGGTAAAATAACCAATCAACCAACCTAAAATTTATGAGAACAGGATGATGCAGTGACAAAATGTCTGCTTGTCAATTGCCTATCACTCATTGACTAGAGGTATTGTAACCTTTTATTATGCGTGCACCAGGGCCAGACTTACACATAAACTAACTAAGCTACAGCTTAGGGCCACACGATAAGAGGAGTTTCAAAATATGCATTCAATGTTTTATGTGTCACACTTTTTTTATTTTTAAATATATATATTATGTAAACATTGATCATCTTAACTTTACACAGTCATTATTATACACCAGTGCTATACTCTGTTACACATAAAGAATGGAGTGGCAAGTCTCACTCAGAGATTTTTTTTTGCCCAATCATGGCTTATTACAATTAATTATGAAAGTCAATGAAAAGCAAGATTCTATACCTCAAAATGTATCAATCCTCAACACATTAGGGAGCTTCTACAGCAAGTGTTTTACATCTATAATAATCAAATGTTTGTGATTGTAAATATTCTTAACATAACAGGTCTAGGAATCTGGAATTTAAGAATTGGAAGATTAGGGAAGAATAAGAGTATAGGAGAATGTACAGTGCCAAATATACACTTGATGGGTTGAATAGGTGGTTAGAAAGTTCTGTTTCGAATAAAAAAGTCTTTCTACTCCATTATCCATTTACAGCTTCTGCTCATTTACAAATTCTAATCGGGAAAGCCACGAGCCATTGCCAGATCTCTCACATTCCCAAAGATTATATTAAGGCATCCATTGCAGGCAGGAAATCATTCTTCATCTTTTACTGGACCACTTTGTAAAAAGAGGCCTTGGTCCCTTTAGCATCTGGTCCAATTGCAGGTAGGAACTTGATTTTTTCACTCAACATAGGGTCACAAAGAGGGAACCCACTATGAAATTTGGGACCACTCGATCAAGTGTCTTAGGAATCACAGGATCTGTAGAAAGAGAATTAACACTTTCAATATTTTGTGTAAAGATAAAGCCATGGGATATGAGAGTGCATGCTGATGTCAGCAATGATCTGAGCAACATGGGGCAATCCTTCTAGTCACTAATATACCACTATAAAAGAAATTAAGCTTCATTGTGTATTATGCAATGTTCTGAAATTAAAGGCATCATTTTTATTACCCATTTTCATAAAATATACATATTAATAGTGCATGAGTGGGATGGTCACACATTCACTTTTACTTTTCCTTAACCAGTTTTACTTTATTTACATTATAATTATCATTTTGGAGCCTTATATTTCAGTTGAATCAAAATTTCCCCTTGCCCATACCACAAGAGGAGTTGTGCATGTATAACTCTGATTTTTGATTCAGCCACTAATGTGTACAGAAGGATATGCCCCCTCTTGCATCATAGTTAGCACAAGCATGTGATCATCATATCATGCAAATGTGACTTCTGTCAGCGTGCTTAACATGTGTCAGTTTGCACACCAGATGTAAAGTAAGTAACAATAGGTTACGAGGCAGTAAAGTTAGAGTGATAGTTGAGTGAAGGAGAGATGGAGCCATAGGAGCTCAGAGATGTTTAGTAGTGTTGAGTAGTTAGTGTGAGGCTGCTACTGTGAGAAGTTTAGTTTCACAAAGAATTGCTTTTTTGTGAAAAGATTTTTGTGGAGTCTAGATTTTTTGAACAAACATTATTCACAAATTCACATAACATTTCACAGTTTTATGAAATGGTTTTGACTTTCTAATTTTTATTCCCTTGAACAGAGTTTATTAAGATTGACAATCACTAATTTAAGTTCTTTTGCAGTAACACTACTAATAAAAAGAAAAGAATCACCATTTAATTTAATTGGCAAGAAAAATTGTCTAGCACCTGAGATATCTGACAACTTAAATATATTTTTTGGAGCATTACATTAGAAAAGTGGAAATATTTGCTATGGTGGAATTACATTTGCAAGTTATTTTTGCAAGAATTCACATGGGTGTAGTACACATTTTATTGCTATTTAGTCATCCTGAGCTATTTTGCTATATTGCTATTTTGTCACCCACTAGCTATTTTGTCACCCTGAACGAATTCGGATATTTGCCACCTGCAGTGAGCTTGGACTCTGATGCCAATTTTTCCAAGTCAATTTAAGGTCATTTCTAAAAACAATGGAAAATTATCTGTTGAAAAATAGGTCAAACTTATTCAAGTCAACTTTACATCAAGTATGGTCATTAGTTTGCATGCAAATTTGTTACCCCTAAAAAATGCATCCCACTGTGGTCACACAGGTTGCATGTGAGGTAGCACTACACCTGGGTGTAGCCTCTTTTTTTGGTTGATTGCTTTCTTTGATTTTAAGATTTACCACTCCAATTTTTATATGGAATGCAGTATAATGATTTTCATAAATCAAATATCAGTCTTATGCTAATTAATGTTAATTTTTGTCAGAACAATAAATATATATTCTTTTTTTTTTTGGCCTCTTAAACCTTACATAGCTCCAAAGGTCAAAGTACAGCTCTGGTTTGTACATATATCTTCAATATGCTCTAAGAATTTGAGATAGAGTTTCAAAAGAAAGTTCATAAAGACTCATAATTTTACTGAAGTTTATGTTATGTATAAATGGTTTGTAAAATTCAATATTCACCATCAATATCAATATTTTTTAGAATGAAAATATTACGGCTCTTTTCAGATTGAAAATATTATTTTTAATTGATCTTTAAAATTCAAGGTTACAGAGTTTGCCATTTTGTTTTGGATCTTTCTACTTTAGAGAATTTTGCAATTCTTACTTTATAGTAACAAGAAATTGTATATATATATATATCACATATTTTTAAAATGAACACTACTCAAACTATGTAATATAATGGAGGTAAAATCAAATCAAACCACTAAAATGCATATTCTGTCTTTTGGCTATCATCTCTGTAACACTTTGTATCTCAGTCAATTTTAACTCTCTTGACCTTAAATTTTGCACACAGACTCTCATTCTGGTCCTCATAATATGCATATATAAATTTTGGGTTCAATACAGTAAAAGTTCTATTCCAGGACCCCCATGTTTTTCCTACACAATTTGTAAGCTGAAAAACAAATGAGAATCAAGGGACATTTACAAATGATTACAAAGGATTACATGGAACATTGTGATTAGAGGACTTTTGCAAGATTGATAATGCAATATTAAATTTAAAAGATTACAAATTTTGACCAAAGTTTTTTATAAAAAAAAACTAATTTATTTCCTTAAACATTGAATGCAAGTTTAATCAAATAAAACAATCATGGACCATTTCAATGCGCTTAATCTGCTAGAATAATAATAATAGTAATCAGAGCTTTTTTTCTGGAAAAAAAGGTGTTGGTACTCACCATGAAGATGTTATTACAGCAACTTCCACACTTTTAACATATCCTCCGATATACCGTCGTTGTCTCTAGATCGATTTTTGCTTTGGTATCAATTGCAGAATGACGACCTTGGAGCAGCCATGAGTCCACATATTTGCTAAAGTTGAACTGAGTGAGAGGAGGTCTTACTATCCTGATGAATATCAGTGCAGGAGTTGTCTGTACAAGCAGAGATGACCTAGATGAAGTTATATAAGATTCATCTGAGAGAAACCCCTTTCACATTCACTGAAAGATATTGCAATTGTGCCCAAAGTGTGCTTTAGAGGAAGTAGTATGTCCAGGACTTTATTTTCTTGAAATTATTCACGGAAACCACGAACTGCTTCTCTTTCATTTAAGCGAAATTTGCATGCTAACTTTTTAATTTCAGCTTCACCAAATGTCAGATGCTTCCCAGGATTTTCTGGCCAATACTTGGAATCTAAAATCTTAGCACATTCAGGCAAATCAGCATCATCTCCTTCAAGCAGATGCTTTCCAACAGCTTCTTTCAGACTTTTATAGAAAGCAGATAAATGTATTGCAGGACTGTGTCTTCCATTTTTGTGGAGCTCAATCCCTTTGAACTTCATGTTCTTCTGACTTTCAAAAGAAATACTGTAGTATGGACCAGGATTTTCAATTCTTTCTTCAAAAAGTTGAACTGTATTCTTTATCTTTCTGTCTGCTTTGTACAAGTCAATATTTCTTTCTTGTAAATCTAGACTTGGTTCACTAAGTTCTTGGAGAGCATCACACATAAGGCCCAAATCAAGAACAAACTCGCATGACATTATTTTTCTTAAAATACCCAAAGAATAATAATAATAATAGGCTCAGAGAAGATTGGGGGAGGGAACCAACTGGGTCAGCTGTTGGGAGACAGATGGTAGCCTCCCGTCAAGCCATCCAGCATGTTCTTTAACATGCACAGGGTATGACTTTCCCACACACGGGACCACAGCTTAACATTTCATTCAATGGATGGTGGCCTTTCCAAGCCCATCAGTGTCCCCTACTGACCTAGGACAGGGTTGGAGACATACAATACATGGTTGGAACTCAAGCTAGAGGACACTTTCTAGTGAACACTTATAAGAGCTGGTTTTCGCACTCGTCGTAATTTCTACCATGGATTGCAGAACGGATGGTTTGTTTCACGAATCAGGAGAAGGTGGACATGCATTTCACTTAAGGAGCTGCATTCAAACCTCTTCTTCACGTTCAAACCTCTTTTGTCATTCTTGTGTTCCTTCATTTCCTGACACAGTAACTGCTAACCCCTAGCACTTCACCACTTGAGTTCCGACCATGCATTGTATGACAAAAAGTGCTTGTTTAGGTGTGTTCTATCACCCCTTAAAATTTGGCCCAAGAGTTTTGAATCACTCTGTATAAACCTATAAATTACCACCTTGAAGTCGATTTAAATTATAGAGGAAAAATTGTCTTGAGCTGGGTGGGATACAAACCCACGATCTCCTGATAACATGTCAGGTGCTCTGGACCACTGAGCTATCGGTTGCCGATCAAAATCTCCTCTAATTGATGATATGAGCCATTTCTACCTACTTCCTATTTAGGGAGTGTTCAGGCAATTTTCGCCATGTGTGGCAGACACATGTCACATAGATGGAAAGTATTTCCTTACAAGTAATACAGTTGGTAAATAATAAATAAACTCGACATACTTGGTATTAACCTATAAATTACCACTATGAAGTCGACTTAAATTATAGAGGAAAAATTGTCTTGAGCTGGGTGGGATTATGAACCCACGACCACCTGATAACACGTCAGGTGCTCTAGACCACTGAGCTACCGGCTGCCGATCAAGATCTCCTCTAATTGACGATATGAACCATTTCATCCTAATGTGGCAAAAATTGCCTGAACAATCCCTACATAGGAAGTAGGTTGAAATGGTTCATATCATCAATTAGAGGAGATCTTGATAGGCGGCCAGTAGCTAGTGGTCCAGAGCACCTGACGTTATCAGGAGGTCGTAGGTTCATATCCCACCCAGCTCAAGACAATTTTTCCTCTATAATTTAAATCGACTTCAAAGTGGAAATTTATAGATTAATACCAAGTATGTCGAGTTTATTTATTATTTATTAACTTATTACTTGTAAGGAAATACTTTCCATCTATATGACATGTATCTGCTGCATTGTGGGAAAAATTCCCTGATCACTCCCTACATAGGAAGTAGGTAGAAATGGTTCATATCATCAATTATAGGAGATCTTGATCGATGGCTGGTAGCTCAGTGGTCCAGAGCAGTCAGGTGCTCTAGACCACTGAGCTACCGGCCGCCGATCGAGATCTCCTCTAATTGACGATATGAACCATTTCATCCTAATATGGCAAAAATTGCCTGAACACTCCCTACATAGGAAGTAAGTTGAAATGGTTCATATCATCAATTAGAGGAGATCTTGATCAGCGGCTGGTAGCTCAGTGGTCCAGAGCACCTGACATGTTATCAGGAGATCGTGGGTTTGTATCCCACCCAGCTCAAGACAATTTTTCCTCTATAATTTAAATCGACTTCAAGGTGGTAATTTATAGGTTAATACCAAGTATGTCGAGTTTATTCATTATTTATTGACATGTTATATGCCAAATTAATCAGTATTTAGTAATAAGGTATCACAGGAAAATGTCCTGTAGAAAACAAACATTTGAAATAATTACCGAAAAAAATTTGGTTTTGCCCTGAGCGAAATTCGAGCTTACGCTTCCCAGAAATATTCCACATATAATAACCACTACACCATCAGAGACTAACCAATTTTTTCCAGCAATGTGGCATATAAGCATTCCTGCACATTTTTGATGATTCACCACTGGCACCATCTATATTAGGAATCAGATGACCAAGCTACCACATATGATGAAAATAATATTTGTCACTCATGCTCACAGCATTTAGAAATTCAGTAATAAGTATCAAGCAAAATGGTTCTGGGAGATGTGGGTTTGAATCCCACTTAGAGCAAAACTAAATTTTCTTCAGCTATTATTTCAAGCAATCAGCATTTAATTCTGGATTGAATAGTCAGCAATGTCTCATGTATGATGCAATGTCAGATGTATAGAAATAAAAATGAAGTTTTATTATAAAAGAACAAATAAAATACTAACTAGATTGAAAGGTTATCCAATGTTGATACTATATGCAGCCACACAGTGTACATGGCAGACACTTTTTACTAATTTACTGCCATCAGTGTATTGCTGGGCCGTGAAGTATTTACCAACAGTTTTACACAAAAAAAAGTTATTTTTAGTTGTTGTTTTGGTTTAAATACTCAGAGAGCACAGTTGAATGCTTTTAAAAGTTGAATTACATTTTAATATGCCAAGAATTATTTTTATCATTCATTGATAATGATAAATTGTTATCAGGTGAATGATAAAAATAATTCTAGGTATATCAAAATAGTTTTAAAGCAGAAAAGAGCATAAAACAAAAAACAAACAAAATAAATAAATAAATAAATAAATAGAAGTACAAATGTTCCTATTTTAAAATTGTTTTTGGTTAATTTTCAGAAAATTTTCAGAACTAAAAGAAAAGTTTGTTTATAACAGTTCAAATCAAAACTTGTGAGCTTAAATCAAGGGGTTGCTTCAGCATAGTATAACATTAACAAACAGATCAGCCATACCATATATCACTTCTACGAAGTGGTGATCAGATGGCTTTAATAAATTATTTATATTCTACCTTAATGAAATATGCTTCAAATGAAAATATATTATTTTTTCAAACTTCAATTATATATTTTTACAAGAAAGATATAAAGTACTGTGCAAATTAGTTGGGACAATAGGAAAATGCAGTAACAAAGACACAACTAAAATATTTATTTGTTTAAAAGAGTAGTTAATAGTGAATGTGACCCCCTTTAGCTTTAATTACTTCTTTCACCCTCTCAACCATTGATGCCACTAGCTTTCCACACATCTCCTTCACTTCAGGGTCGTGGTACCATACTTTCATGACACTTTCCATCATTTTGGTTTTCATCATGCAATCCATCTTAGATATGCACGCTTTAATAATGGCCCATAATTTTTCAATGGGGTTTAGGTCGGATGAATTTCCTGGCCACTCCAATACCTTCAAATGTTGCTGGGAAAAGAAGCTCTTAGCAAGCTTAGAATTGTGGCATGGAGCCAGATCCTGTTGAAATACCCCATCGCCGTTAGGAAATAGCTTCTGAAGAGTTGGGACCATTTTCGCCTCCAGAATGCCTATGTATATACTTTTTGATGTCCATCATTCTTTCAATGGGGTGCAGCATCTGTGAGATTAGTTTACACTTGCAGCAGAAGGTCACGAACAAGTTTAGACTTGCAACAGTTTAGACTCTGCAGCAGGAGAGACTTAGCGTTCCTTCGCTTGCCCAACTAATTCGCACAGTACTGTACGTAAAAAAAAAATGGAACAAAAATTCTATTTAAAAAATTTTTTTTTGTTGTATTAAAAACAGATAGACATCTTTGGCCTCTCATTTCAAATTCTGTCAATGTGTATAATCAACTGGGAACATGGAATGGTTAAGCTTTAATTACATACTTTAAAAAAATATATGTAAGAAAATTTTCAAATGGCAATTTCCTATTTTAAAAATCGAAGTTTCATGTGTTGTACTAAAAATGGATATAGCCATGAATAGCAAAATAAAGTTAGAAACACAGCATGAGGTTCAAAATTTTGTAAAGGTTCACTATAATGCTGTAGGTAAAAGGATGTATATATAAGGCAGCCATTGGTGTTGTTAGAGTGTCTTACATCCCTCTGCAAAAAATCTTTTGGACACTAACAACACCAACAGCTGCCATATATATATACACGTACTTTTACCTACAGCATTATAGTGAACTTTTACAAACTTTTTTTTAGCCATGAATAAGTTCCTACACATTAGTTGCAGGTAGGACCAAGTGATGGCTTATATTATTAAGGACTTCACAGAAAATCATTTTGTAGAACAGACAAACTTTTGCATTTCAAGAACAGATAATACCTCCAAGACATAACTTATTATCAATTTTAACCTCTGCTTTAGTGATGCATTAATTCATTATTTAGAAATTCTCTTTGGACCATCAGATTA
Source organism: Ryuthela nishihirai (assembly GCA_038380435.1). Lineage (NCBI taxonomy): Eukaryota > Metazoa > Arthropoda > Arachnida > Araneae > Heptathelidae > Ryuthela > Ryuthela nishihirai. The sequence continues at coordinate 9,789,236 of JAWZYU010000020.1, read as the reverse complement.
CGTGACAAATGGAATGCTAAAGAGGATGATACAATCTTACCAGATTAATGTATTTATAATGGAGCACAATATTTAGTTTTAGATACAAATTTACAATGTTTCACTTTTATCAAAACCACAAACTTTATGTGATTTATAAAAATATTTCAAAATACTATGCTCACCTGCATCTATTAGAGATGGTGGAGAAGTTGATATATCTTTTTTATACCTTGAGTTAATATTTATTCTTTCAGCTCTAATAGTATGATGTCTGTGGCCAATCAAGGAAAATGAAATGATATTACTTCCTTCATTTGTATGGGGATTGTAAGCTTGACTCTCCAACTTTGGTGGATCCAAATTATTGTCTGTATTTACATGTCCATTGCTATTTAAAGAAGGTTGCCTTGTAAGTTTTGGATGACATTCCTTTGTGCCAAGAGCTTTTGCTTCTAGCGTCACAGGTATACAGGCTGAAGTGTTAATCAGCAGCTCTGTTGATGGTGTCCCTTTCACTGAGATGTCAAGATTTGACTTCTGTATTTTACAATTTCCTGTTATATCATGTTCAGAACTATAAACAAAAAAGTTCTAACATTAGTATACAGCTTTAATAATATACCAGTTTACTTAAAACAAATTGCAATTATTCAGTCATTAGATTAATATCTTGAGGAATATTAAATTCCCGAGTTTCAATTGTATTATCACAAATTATACATAAATATTGTTAACAATGGACTTTTCATCAAGTATCTTCAAACAGAAGAGGCAAGAGTCCAAAGCTGGAGTTTACTCCTTGAGCAACATTTTTTAACAGCAGAATGGACTAATTTGTAAAGTTAAAAAGATTCAAGGCTCAGAACATAGTTGAATAATTTGTTAAAAAAAAAATTCCGTTTTAGTGGGAAAGGTACTGGAACACACAATTTCCTGAAAAATAACTTAGAAGTATTGAGCTATTCAGCCACAATCTTCAGCTAATGGAAGACAATGAAGAAAATTCCATGACAGGAAGATGTCCATGAACCAATCATCAATTGGAAAAGTGATAGATCTAGTGTCCACAGACATAAATAATCAAAACATGTAAATTTAGTGGCATGAGAAGAGTGTTTTTTAGCTTGACAAAGCATGGCTCACTTGAATGGGGTCATAGCATGAAGCTACTACACTAAAGTGCCATTGAATTAGGGATAGGAGACGTTATCCATATTCAGTACTGCAAGTCCCGCATTTGTGTGCACGGGTAGCTGAATCTGGTCATATATAGCTGTCAGCTTTGGCTCCCCAAATATTCCTCGTGAGAAGTGTAATGGGAAAGGTGCAGGATTTAGATGTATTTGATAGAGGGCAGATCGTAGGTGCCCAACAGATGGGACACTCGATCTCTGAAATTGTTGACGAACTTAGATTTTCTTGCACAATAGTTTCAAGAGTGTTCCAGGAATATGAAAATTCCAGCAAAAAAGACAAACACCCGGACAAACTGCAAAGGACATCCAGCCTTGAATGATCATGGGGTTTTGCTGTCTGACCCACATCGTATGACCAATAGGGGCCAGACATTATCTGAAATCACCTAGGTTCCAGCCAGAAATCAGTGCATGGACCGTGCAATTCTCACTTCATCATCTTGGCTATGGGAGCAACTGATCTACGAGAGTCCCACTTCTAACGGCATGACACTGGGCTCAATGCTTTGCCTGGGCTAAAGAACATCAAAACTGGACCATCGAAAATTGGCAACAGATAGCCTGGAGTGATGAATCCCGATTTATACTTCATCATGCCGATGGGAGACTGAGGGTATGGCGCAAACCCCATGAAGCCATGGATCCTGCATGTCAGGTCGGAACAGTACAAGCTGGTGGTGTCTTCAGTTGGACATCTGTGGGACCTTTGGTATGTGTACTGATGACTCTCAATGCATCCTGGTAGGTAGAACTCATAGCTGACCATTTACACCCATTTATGGCCATCATGCATCCCAATGGAGATGGCATCTACCAGCAAGACAACTGAGACCAAAATACAGGGATCCTTAGATTATTATCCTAGCAAGCTACTAATTATACCTTCTCATGATCTATAGGAAGAATATTTGGGGAATCACCAGTAGGACACTCACAATAAGGTTTCAAAGGAAGCGTAAACTATCCAAAATGGTAAGAATGAACACCAATTTATTGTATAAACATAATGCAGCCAAATGGACACCAAACGTAACTAGAAGAATAATATATATCACATCTGGCAAATATGAAATGCTATTTAAAAAAAATAAAGTATTTTTTTCCAAAATTTTTATTCCTTAATTGCAGTAATTCATATTAATTGGAAATTGGAAAATGCAATAGTAATATATGAGCTTCTCAGAAGCCAAACTGATCAACTCCACTTTTTGTAAATTTTGAAATTTTGAAACCCAAGCATGTTATTCTATGTATTTTTACATCTTGTAATATAGAACCTATATCTATAATATTACTCTACATAATATTTCTTTGTTCATATATTTCAAGCAAAATTTTAAAATTAAATTTTAGAGAATCATCAATTTTCTCCCCTTTTTATTTTATAGAGGTGATAAGTTTGGCTTCTGAGAGGCACATTATTAGTCCCCATACATTACAAAAAGAATTTCTCATTTATCCTTTAAAATGAAAAAATTGCATTTTCTCATTCCCTAGGATTAAGGAATAAATCAGTCAGTGTATATAAAATAAAATTATTTATTATTATTATTAAAATATTATTGAAAATTTAAAAATTAAATACTAACCTTTCAAAAATAAAGACATCAGTTATATTAAAAAAATAGCAATTTAAACACATGTGAATAGAAATATACTTCAGTTAGTAAGTTATCTGGATGTCTGTTCTTAATCGACACATTCTACAACCATAATCCCTAGCATCAATATATCGTTTTCAATACAACTTAGCAAAAGTTTTACATTTTCTACATTTAGCACCCTCTAGCCATGTAAATTAAAGCCCCTTTTCAGAATATGAAAATCATAGATCATCGTATTTCATTAGTACCTCAACTCAAAAAGCATATTCAACTAGAAGTATAATGTGTATTAAATTGATATAGAGTAGCTGTGATTGTAATCTTTTTAAATATAGTTTTGTTCATCGCTATGCTAGGTATGGTTACAGAGCAAAGCAGCAAGAAGCTGCAGTGGATCTTTCAAACAAATATGTAAATCATAATAATTTTTTAGCATTGGTTTTCTAAAGTTTTTCAAGTTTCTAAAGTTTTTCAAATATGACCAAATGTTAAAAACAAACATATATACAGGGTGGTAGAACGCAGCTATACGAGCAATATTCGTCGTAGAATGTATGGTCGGAACGCAAGCGGTGAGAAGTTAAAAGGTAGTTTTCCACTGTCACATTTAAAGAATGAACACAAGAAGGAGAGGAGATACTTCAGAAAACATTTTTTAACAGGAATGTAATTGAGGTACATGCTCAAAGAAATTGCTCAAAAGAGCTGCTGCCAGCTGTAATGCAGGCTTCACACCTGCGGGATAGGGACCGACGCACATTTGCGAAGACACCAGGCACCTTTTATACCATTTCCAACGCCACCTAGCGGCTCACCGTTTGCGTTCCGACCATACATTCTATGACAAATATTGCTCGTATAGCTGCGTTCTACCACCCCGTAAAGTTTTGCCCACTTTTTCAGATTCACCCTGTATATATAAATATGAATAAAGCCATAAAACAAGTTTGGAAAGAAGAAGATCCAGCTACCTTTTGAATTCCTTTTAAAATCCTTCATAAACACTCTAAATATATCATCACATTAAGCCCTCTCAAAAGTTAAGTTTAGCAACTGTCATCATCATCATCATCATCAAGCAGCCATGGGCTACAGAGGTCCAACCAGACAGTGCAATTTAATTCTCCAAGCAAGTCTGTCCTGAGCTACATCTGCTGCATCTGGCCACTGCACACCAATTCCAATAAGGTCCTATTTGGCATTGTCTGCCCACCACATCCTAGGTCTCCACCTCTTTCTGAAGCCTTTAGGCACACTGTTCATAACCCTATTTGCCAATCTATAATTATCCGTACGGGCAACATGGCCAAACCAACAGAGTCTCTCTCTGCACAATGTGCTGCTTAAAGGAGGTTACCGACTCCTTTACCTAACATCATCATTAGTTACAAAGTTGAACTACCTAATGCCCAAGATACTGCGTAAGCATCTAGAATCAAAAGCATCTAGTTTCCTATTATCTTGTTTACAAAGTGTCAGAGTTTCATTACCATAACTAACCCTAGAAAGAACCAAACTATTATACAGTCTAATTTTAGTCTTTAGGTGTATATGCCTATTTCTCCACACTCTCCACAGATTCTTAAAAGTCCTGGCAGCAATCCCTATCCGTCTGTTAACCTCATGCCGCACATCACCAGCATCTGTTACATAGCTCCCAAGAGAATTATACTGTGACACCTGTTGAAGACTGCAACCATTCAGATTAACTGAATCACAGCCTACCTGACTAATTTTCATCACTTTAGTTTTCTCTCTGTTTATAACTAAAACTACTCAACTACCAGTCTCATCAACAGCTTCAATGAAAGACTTCATCTCATCAACATCATTTGTCAAAAGGGCGAAATCATCAGCGTATCTAAATCACAAATTTTCGTATATATAGACCATTTAAGGCCAAAATCTTACCCCTGCAGTGAATTTCGCATAACATAATCAATAACCAAACTAAAGAGAAAAGGAGACTAAATGCACCCTTGTTGAACACCAGAAGTAATGCTAAACCAATTGCTACAAGACTTATCAACTCTCACACATGACTAAGTGTTGTTATAGAGAGCTTTCATTACATTAACTAACTTGTCTGGTATACCATATGATCTCAGAATCAACCACAAATTATGACAATCAACAGAGTCGAAAGCCTTTTTGAAATCAACAAAGCTAGCAACCAAGGGTTTCTGAAACTCGAAACATTTCTCAAGAATCTGCCTAAGTGAAAATATCTGATCTACACATCCCCTACCACTTCTGAATCCACATTGCTCATCACGCAATTGCTTGTCAACCAGATTCTTAATTCTATTAATTTAGGACAACTCTGGCTACTTTTCTTTTTTTTTACCCTGCTGAGGAGTGGTCAACCACACAGGGTCCTGGTGCTGACCATATAAACCCACTGGACTGAATTAAAACTCTGAGCTTATTTATGGATCCTGAATTTGCTACACTGGTGGGCTTCTGTGGAGGGAAAATCTTCTGCTGTGTTTTCTGTTTGTTTGTGGGTTGACAGCCCCAAGTGAATAGACCCACAGGATATATTTATCAGCTGGTGGATAATCCTGAGCAGAGGTCATCGCAGGCACCTGAACTCTTTGCTTCTATTGGCATCGTCAAATTCTACCTTGGAGGAAGTCTTCCAGTGTAGATGGCTTCAGCCTTTAGTGCTGGGGGAACAGGTCTTTGCCCCATGTCTGCGATTAGGGGGCTGTTTGATATTGATATTGTAGCAACTGTCAGCACCCATAATATGTTAAACTTGACTTATGTGAAGCTTTATTATAAAAATATTGAATCTATATATTGCATTGATAATGGAGCTGATATTACTTCTCTACTAACCCATTAATCCCCAATGTTGCGTAAATGAAGCATTCTTCAAATAATAATAAAAATATATATATTTGCCTACTAATCCAATTTTAAGCCAATGTATGTTATAAAGGACATAATCTTTTACATACAAGCATAAATTTTTGTCAATATAAAATAAAAGCCTAATTATTATTCATATTAAAACTATACCTAAATAGCCTATCTAATTTTTTGCAGTTTGACAGGTTGGAATGCCCTAAGAATTTATGAAAATAACTTCACATATATTTCATTCAAGACAACATTTCATATAATTAGAAAATATTTTTTTAGTTTTTGCAGAGTATAAAATTTAGAGTAATGTTGTGTTTACAAAACATTGGGATTACACAACATGTGCACATTTTGTCAGCCTAACGTTTGATGACTCATTGAGAACGAATCTATTCTTGCGATTTTAGTTCTGATACGAGCGATATCGTCAGTGTTCAGAGATTTGTGAAGTTGAACTAAACTTTTTGTCTTGTTAGTACAATATTAATTGCTGTTAGATAATTAGTGAAGTGTATTTTCAGCAGTATAGCTAAAAATATATAGTTTAAGTAAGTATTTATTATGATGTAAATACGTTCAACAATAAATCGTTGTTTTGTTATCTTAGGACATTTCTTTTTTAAATATGTCTTGGGCTCACGGTGGAAAAAAAATAGACCTTTGTCAACTGCAGAGCTAATGGCTATATTAGAAGAGGATGACAATTGGTGACAAGCTGAAAATATTGACGCCGTGTACATACCACCAACGGTTGACGAACTTACAGATGAGGAGGATATTAGTGATGATATATGTGAGAGTGAAAACGTTTTGCCAAACGTAGCTGGTATCTACGAGGTCCATGCAAATTTACCTGATGAAGCTGAAGATGTCGAAGAAGAGCAACCTACAGCATCAAGTTCCAAGAAACTGAAAACTTCTATTAGAACAGCTGTCAAAACAAAAGCAAATAAAAGTTATTCCGAAGTGGAAAAATGAAAATCCGACTTACAAAAGTTTACCACAAGAACATATTATGTTAGAGGAAATTAAAAATAAAATTAGTGGCAAGTCTCCATACAATATTTTTTCTTTATATTTGTGATGATGTCTGGGAAAAAATTGCTGGTTATTCAAAAAAAATATGCGAATGATCATAATCAACATTCTTTTGAATTAAGCAAGGCAAGTCTGAAGCGTTTTTGTGGTATATTGATTTTTACCGGTTACCATACCTTACCAGCTATAAAAATGTATTGGTCGAAGGATGAGGACAAAGGTATACCATTGGTAAGAAATTGCATGAGTAGGAATAGATTTGATTCCATCAAACAAAATATACACTTATCAGATAATGACCAATTAGATGTAAATGATAAATTTTCTCTTTCTCTCTTCTATACTTCCTTTCCAATATTCTTTCTTCCCTATCACTTTCTTCATTCTCCCTATCTCTTTCTGCCTTCTCTCTTCTATATTCCCTTTCTAATCTTCTTTCTTCCCTATCTCTTTCTTCCTTCTCCCTATCTACTCGAACCTAGGAACTACAGATTATGAGTAGATACTTAGTTCGAGTAGATATTTTATAGCTACTCGAACCTGGGAACTACAGATTACAAACCTGGCATGCTACCGACCGATTGTTTTTGAGCTGAGTCGAGTATAGGAATATGAACTCTGTAACTGGTGACTATAATTAAGATTCAAAAACATTGGTTATGGTTATAATTGACGGTAGTAAATGATGGGCATGAAAGACTGTATTATTACCACTATGTAAAATTTTCTTGAATTGCAGTTGTTACCTGTATTGAGAGTAATATAAGTGATATTTTGTATAATTTTTATGTACTGTACTGACGTGTAAAATATGGATGAAATAGTAAGGTATATATGGTAACATTGTATATAATCATTTACTTATACGGATTTTCTTTATTCTTAGATTTTGATGTCATATATTTGTATACATATCCAAATTTGCTTTTGTTATCAAATATGCAAATGCATTAGTGACATGTATCCCCTGTGATGATGCATAGAACTGGCCAGGCCTAGCACCTAATGTCCGACCCCGCCTTCTCATGGTGCAGACCGTTAGTACCTTTCAAAAGAGATACTCTTGTGGAAGTGAACGGAAGTGGAGGGCTGCCAGATTAGTATGGCCTACTGATCTGGACAACTATGGCTACTTTTTCTACCCTGCTGAGGAGTGGTCAACCACACAGGGTCCTGGTGCTGACCATATAAACCCACTGGACTGGACAGATATATGGCTCTGAGCTTGATTATGGATCCTGATTTTGCTGCACTGGTGGGCTTCTGTGGATGGAAAATATTCTGCTGTGTTTTCTGTTTGTTTGTGGGTTGACAGCCCCAAGTGAATAGATTCGCAGGATATGTTTATCAGCTGGTGGATAATCCTGAGCAGAGGTCATCGCAGGCACCTGAACTCTTTGCTTCTATTGGCATTGTCAAATTCTACATTGGAGGAAGTCTTCCAGTGTAGATGGCTTCAGCCTTTAGTGGTGGGGGAACGGGTCTTTGCCCCATGTCTGCGATTAGGGGGCTGTTTGATATTGTCGGCATTCCCTCTCTCAATAAACATTGTTTCTTTAAACATCCTACTAACCATTTTCTCTCCATAGGTAGTTGGAACGTGAGGACTCTGCACAGAGCTTTTTCTCTTGATGTCCTCACACAAGAATTCCACCATTATAATTTAGATATTCTAGGCTTGCAAGAGACCAGATGGACAGATAAAGGTCAGATTCTTAAAAATAATCTTAAATTTCTCTTTTCAGGGAGGGACGACAATAAGCATCACCAAGGCGTGGGTCTGCTTCTCAGCAGACACGCTAGTGATGCTCTTCTAGGATACGAGTGCATTAATGAAAGGTTTCTTACAGCAAAATTTCAGACAAGCATTAAAGACCTGAATGTTATCTGCTGTTATGCCCCCACTGAGGATGATGATGAGGATGAGAAGGATAGGTTTTATGAACAACTTCAGGATATTTTGAATTCTGTCAAGAAAGGAGATATTACCCTTGTTCTTGGTGACTTCAATGCCAAAGTTGGTACTGACTCTGACGTTTGGGGAAGGTGATTGGCCCTTTTGGTATTGGTAGCTGCAATGGCAATGGGCAATATCTCCTACAGGTAAGTAAACTCAATGGTTTCAGAATAACCAACACATATTACAAACACCGCGACATACATAAGTACACATGGGTTTCACCTGATGGGCTGCATAGGAATATGATTGATTATATATTAATTAACAGCAAATGGGTTAGTTCTGTTAGAAATACCAGGGCATATAGGGGAGCTGAAATTGGATCTGACCATTACCTTGTTAAAAGTCTCTTAAAAAGTGTTGTGCTAGGGTTAAAAAATTTGTTTTTAATACTGAAGCTCTGAAAGACCCAGTTATAGCCAAAGCTTACCATGATAGGTTACTTAGTCATTATGACAGTCATGGTATGCTTACTACTGAATTGAGGAAGAATGGGATCATTTTAAACAGGCTTTTTTGGACACTAACAGTACTCTTTTAGGAAAAAAGGAGCAGAAGAGGCAGAATTATCTGAGTGATAAGGCACTTGAGCTTATTTCAGAAAGAAAGAACTGCAGGAATGTCCTTAATCAATACCCTACTAGTACTAATAGAAAGCATTACAGAGAACTTAATAAACGTGTAAGAGATCAGTTAGCTGCTGATAAGAATCTTTGGCTTGATGGTCTGGCTGACAAAGCTGAGGAAGCAGTTAGACAGCACAACAGCAGAGAGCTGTACCAGATAGTTAATGTTTTGTGTGGTAGAAAACGGACAGGTATACAGGGATTGAAGGATAAACAAGGTAAGGTTATAGAAGGTGAGGATTCTGTCATGGCTAGGTGGGCTGAGCATTTCAGTGATGTTCTAAACAATGCGGTTAGTTCTATTCCCATTGTTTGCAATGATGATAGATGCATTGGTGGCTTTAATGTTGGCCCTATAACACAATCTGAAGTTATTTTGGCTGTTTCTAAACTTAAACTTCATAAATCCCCAGGGGTAGATGAAATTACTACAGAAATGCTTAGAGCTGGAAATGTTTCGTTACAACTTGGATGATTGAAATTCTGAATATCTTTTATGATAAAGGCATGGTTCCTAAGGATTTTACCAGAGCTATTGTTATCCCTATTTTCAAAAAAGGTGATCGCAGTTCTTGTGATAACTATAGGGGTATTAGCCTACTCTCCGTTCCAGGTAAAGTTCTTTCCATGATTGTGCTTAATAGAATTAAGAATCTGGTTGACAGTCAATTGCATGATGAGCAATGTGGATTCAGAAGTGGTAGGGGATGTGTGGATCAGATATTTTCACTTAGGCAGATTCTTGAGAAATGTTTAGAGTTTTTCTAAAACCTTTGGTTGCCAGCTTTGTTGATTTCAAAAAGGCTTTCGACTCTGTTGATTGTCATAATTTATGGTTGATTGTAAAATCATATGGTATACCAGACAAGTTAGTTAACATCATGAAAGCTCTCTATAATAACACTGAGTCATGTGTGAGAGTTGGTAATGCTTGTAGCAATTGGTTTAGCATTACTTCTGGTGTTCGACAAGGGTGCATTTTGTCTCCTTTTCTCTTTAGCTTGGTTATTGATTATGTTATGCAAAATTCACTTCAAGGGAAAGATTTTGGCCTTAAATGGACTGGAGATAAGAAAATTTCTGATTTAGATTATGCTGATGATTTAGCCCTTTTGGCAAATGATGTTGATGAGATGAACTCTTTCATCTGAGGTAGTAGAGTAGGTTTGGTTATAAACAGAGAGAAAACTAAAGTGATGAAAATTGGTCAGGCAGGCTGTGATTCAGTTAATCTGAATGGTTGCAGTCTTGAGCAGGTGTCACAGTTTAATTATCTTGGGAGCTATATAACAGATAATGGTGATGTGCGGCATGAGATTAACAGATGAATAGGGATTGCTGCCGGGACTTTTAATAATCTATGGAGAGTGTGGAGAAATAGGCGTATACACCTAAAGACTAAAATTAGACTGTATAATAGTTTGGTTCTTTCTAGGGTTAGTTATGGCAGTGAAACTTGGACACTTTGTAAACAAGATAACAGGAAACTAGATGCTTTTGATTTCAGATGCTTACGCAGTATCTTGGGCATTAGGTGGTTCAACTTTGTAACTAATGATGAGGTTAGGCAAAGGAGTTTACAACCTCCTTTAAGCAGCATATTGTGCAGAGAGAGACTCCGTTGGTTTGGCCATGTTGCCCGTATGAATAATTATAGATTGGCGAATAGGGTTATGAACAGTGTGCCTAAAGGTCTCAGAAAGAAGGGGAGACCTAAGATGCGGTGGGCAGACAATGTCAAACAGGACCTTGTTAGAATTGGTGTGCAGTGGCCAGATGCAGTAGATGTAGCTCAGGATAGACCTGCTTGGAGAACTAAATTGCACGGTCTGGTTGGACCTCCGTAGCCCATGGCTGCTTGAGGATGATGATGATGATGAGTTATCAAGATAACTTTGGCAGCATTTACTTGCACATATGGTTCAACATCAGAGTGTGATGGTTCACCCATTCACTTTTACTTAATCAATTTTACTTTATTTACATTATAATTATTATTTTGGGGCATTATATTTCAGTTGAATCATTTCTCCTCGCCTATAACCACAAGGAGTTGTGTGCATGGGCAACTCTGATTTTTGATTGACAGCTGCAATTGTGTGTGGCAGGACACAACCTGTTGCATCATAACTAGCATGAGCATGCATTTGTCAAATTATGCAAATGTGACTTTCCCAGCGTGCAACACACGAGTCAGTTGCACACCATGTGTAATGTAAGTGATGTTAGGTCAGAAACTAACATTTTAGTTGTTAGAATGTTAGGCTCAGTGGAGCAGTGTTAGAGTTCCTCAGATGTTTCTGCAGAAGGAAGTTGCATTTTTGACGAGTTTATATTTTTGAAATACACTTTTATTTGTTTCATGAAATAGTTTTGACTTACTTTTTTTTTTCTTCTGAGCAGAATTTGAGATTATGGATTGGCAATCTTTTGATTTAAGTTCTTTTCTGAAATGTAATACTAATCATATTAAGAGAAGAACTCTCATTTAATTTTATTGGCATGATTAATTGCTTGGTGCCTGATCAGCTGTCTGGTATTTAACATATATTTTGGAGCATTACAAGAATACTGCTGATATCATCTGGATCCTGGCCAAGCTGATCTTGTACCTTTTCAAGCTGTTCTCAAACTATACTGTCAAGTCTGTCCCAAACATCTCCTCTGGGGTTGGGTTGTTTTACCTCTGAGCGGCACTTTTTTGCATACCATGGGCTAAATGGCCAGGTCACAAGGAGCCCGAAGGCTCAGAGAAGGTTGGGGGAGGGGACCTACCAGAACAGCTGTTGGGAGGCAGATGGCAGCCTCCCGTCAAGGCCATCCAGTATGTTCTTTAACGTGCACAGGGTTTGGCTCTCCCGCATACGGGACCATGGCTTAACATCCCATCCGACAGATGGCGGCCTTTCCAAGCCCATCCGTGTCCCCTACTGACCGTGGGCAGTCTCCTCTAGGAAGAGACTCTACGGCTTGGAAGGGGAGGTAATTAATTATATTTTTTATTTCATCTAGAATGTGGAAATATGAATGTAAATTAAGGAATGCTATTCTTATTTTGAAGTATTTGATATTTTTAATTTTGTGTTGAATATAAATTAGGAGAAGCAAGCAGAGGTCAACATTCCTGTTTTTTGTAAAGGATCTTCAATTTTTAGATTGTGCATACTGAGGTATTAAGATAGGGGAGTAAGCAGATACATTGTGCCCCTTTTTTTCTATTGCAATATGTTTTCTGTGAAGGCACAGAAATAATGTAATTTATTTTTTTAAATTAACACCTTAAATTTTAGATATGCTAAGATTTCGCTTAATATGGCTTTTGCACAGTATCCTGAGTATTACATTTTCCTGTGCATTTCTTTGAGTTCTGTTTCATTCAGAAAAAAAAATTTATTGAATATCATACTAGTGAGAATTCTTATAGTTCTAGTCTGTTTAATTTCCTCTAGTATTTTCTTTTGACATCACTTTTTTTTTCTCAAAAAGATTTTTTTTGCTCAGAAAATGTCAGAATAAAATTTATTTTAAACAAATTCAGTTCAGAAAGAATGAAAATAAATGTCACATGTAGTGTGTAGCTTTAATTTCTGATAGCTTTGTTCAAAAGAATTTACAAAAATTTGACATATTGAAACATTAGATTGGATTGAGCTGTTTTACCTCTCAGTAAAGATTGTTTTCGTTTCATTTGTTTTTGCTTCATTTGTATGCAAAAAATGGCCAGGTCACAAGGACCCCAAGGGCTCAAACAAGGTTTGGGGGAGGAGACTCACTGGATAGCTGTTTGGAGACAGATGGTAGTCTCTCATCAAAACCATCCAGCGTATTCTCCAACACATGAGGGATTGCTTAACATGCCATCTGATGGACAGCACCTATTCCAAACTCATCAGTGTCTCCTATTGACTAAGAGCAGGGGGGAAGTTTTACAGAGATAAAGTTCAGTGCTGGCCCAAATGGGACTCCAACATGGGAACTGCAGATTACGAGCCGGGCACAATACCGACACGTCTGAGCCATCTCATCCCAGATAGGATAGACATAAATGCTTTAGTGAATATAAAACCAGGAATAATAAATGTAAACATTGGTCTTGCAAGTTTTCTTTCCTAGGCTCCTTTGATTACTAATAATAAATTAATACATTTTGTTCAAAGTAGGATTACAGAGAATAGATAGAAATGCATAATTATTGTCCCTTTAGCTAGAATACATGCAAATATCGACTGTTATAGTTTATTCAATTTATTCCTTTGATTTCGACTGGTTCGTTTAGATAGGATCTTTCATTTCATTCAATGTTAGATTATAGGGGATGTATGATGGGTTTGGAAAGGCTGTAGTCTGTTGGATAGGACATTAAACTGTGGAGGTGCACATGTTTGATGGCCTTGACAGGAGGCAACCATCTGTCTCATAACAGCTGTCTAGTGGATTCCCTTTCCCCAACTTTCTCTAAGCTCTTGGGTCCTTGTGACCTGGCCATTTAGCCCCTTATGTGCAAAAAAGTGCTACTAAGAGGTAAAATAACCCAACTCAATGTCAGATGTGTGAGAATATTATGTAGGCATATTAAAAAGTAAGTTGCACTCAGTGCTACCTGTCATCACAGTCAGAAAACAATATGTGTGCTTAGAAGGGATGTATGACATAACACCTAATGTACATAATATGTACATTATGTTTTGACATAACACCAAAAGAAAACTTGCAAGCAATCAAACAATATGTGTGCTTAGAAGGGATGTATGACATAATATTAAACAGACCAAATAAACTATGACATAATACAACCATCGGATGGGCAGTTGCAACGTGCAAGTGTGCGTAGTGCATTTCTATTATTTGTGAATGATGGTCGGCAACTCAAATGTTACTTCAAATTAGAAGCCCATGGAACAATGTTTTGTGTGGATGAAAAACTTGAATTGTACAGAAATCCACTCCATATACAGGAGAATGCAATGTCTCACCAGGCCATCATTAAGTGATGTCAACAGTTTGAAAATGGTCGTACAGATGTGATAGACCAATACTGCAGAGGCAGACCATCAAAATCCATCACTCCACATCACGTTTTGTGTGTTAATGAGATGATATGGAATAACTGCCAGATTAAAATCAAAGAAATGGTGAGTTGATTTGGACATTTCCTATGTCAGTGTGCATTCCATCATCCAATGGTCATCTAGGATTTTGAAAACTGTGTGCGAGATGGGTTCCTTGATCTCTAACAGGCCAACAAAAGCAATACTTTTTGTTTTCTTATCTGCAATGATATTCTGAAGAGGGTTATACACTTTACAGAGAATCGTTACAGGTGATGAATCACAGAGACACCACTCCAGAAACCAAGATATCGTCAATAAAATGGAAGCACACATCCTCAACAACCTCAAAAAAAAATGCAAATTGTCACCATCTGCCAGAAAGATCATTGCAAAAGGATTTTTTGACTGTGAAGGGGTTGTGTACACTGAAATCGTGCTGAAAGTCCATAATAAATGCTGCATCATACTGTGAAATGTTGAAATATCTGAGAAGAGCCATTAAGGCAACATCCACCCTACAGCTGTGACTTATCCCCCTATGATAACTATTTGTTTTGGAAATTGAAAGAGCATCTTGGAGGGCAGAGGTTTGCATCAGATGAAGATGCCAGAGAAGCAGTTTTGACTTGGTTGATGGACATTGGAGCAGATTTTATGCTCAAGGAATGGACAACTTAATCACACATTTGCATAAGTGTGATTAATTTCATAATTTCCACTGGGAAGGATAAGAGGTTCCTTTGGTATAGGTAGTTGCAATGTCAATGGGCAACGACTCCTACAGGTAAGTAAACTTAATGGTTTCAGAATAACTAACACTTATTACAAACACTGTGGCATACATAAGTATATGTGGGTTTCACCAGATCGGCTGCATAACAATATGATTGATTACATATTAATTAACAGCAAATGGGATAGTTCTATTAGGAACACCGGGTCATATAGGGGAGCTGAAATTGGATCTGACCATTACCTTGTTAAAAGTGTCTTGCAACTTAAACTTATAATGTGTGCTAAGGTTAAAAAGGCTAACTTTAATTCTGAAACTCTGAAAGACACAATTATAGCAAAAGCCTACTATGACAGGTTAGTCAGTCATTATGACAGTCATGGTTTGCATACTGCTGAAGTTAAGGGAGAATGGGACCTTTTTAAACATGTTTTTTTGGAAACTAACAGTACTCTTTTAGGGAAAAAGGAGCAGAGGAGGCAGAATTATTTGAGTGATAAGGCACTTGAGCTTATTTCAGGAAGAAGGAACTGCAGGAATGTCCTTAATCAGTACCCTACTAGTCCTAATAGAAAGGATTACAGAGAGCTTAATAAATGTGTAAAGGATCAGTTAGCTACTGATAAGAATCTTTGGCTTGATGGCTTGGCAGACAAAGCTGAGGAAGCAGTTAGGCAGCACAACAGCAGAGAGCTGTATCAGATAGTTAATGTTTTATGTGGTAGAAAATGGACAGGTATACAAGGAATAAAGGATAAACAAGATAAGGTTGTAGAAGGTGAGGATTCTGTCATGGATAGGTGGGCCGAGCATTTCAGTGATGTTCTAAACAATGTAGTTAGTTCTTCTCCCATTGTTTGCAATGATGATAGATGCATTACTGGCTTTAATGTTGGCCCTATAACACAGTCTGAAGATATTTTAGCTGTTTCTAAACTTAAACTTAATAAATCCCCTGGGGTAGATGAAATTACTACTGAAATGTTTAGAGCTGGGAATGTTTCGGTTACCACTTGGATGACTGAAATTTTGAATATCTTTTATGACAAAGGCATGGTTCCTAAGGATTTTACCAGAGCTATTATTATCCCTATTTTTAAAAAAGGTGATCACAGTTTTTGCGATAACTATAGGGGTGTTAGCCAACTTTCTGTTCCAGGTATAGTTCTTTGCATGATTGTGCTTAATAGAATTAAGAATCTGGTTTATGGACAATTAGATGATAAGCAGTGTTGATTCAGAAGTGGTACAGGATGTATAGGTCATATTTTTTTCATTTAGGGAGATCTGGACAACTATGGCTACTTTACTTTTTTTTTTCTGCCCTGCTGAGGTGTGGTCAACCACACAGGGTCCAGGTGCTTCTGTGATGGCTAAGTGGGCTGAGCATTTCAGAGAAGTTCTAAATAATGTGATTATTTCTACTCCCATTGTTTATAATAAGGATAAATACATTACTGGTTTTAATGATGACCTTACATCACACTCCAAAGTCACATTGGCTATCACTAAATTAAAACTACAAATCCCCTGAGGTGGATGAAATCACCACTGAAAGGTTAAGAGCTGGGAACATTTGTGTTGTCAAATGACTGACTGAAATTTTGAATTTTTTCATGATAAAGGGTTGTTCTTAAGGATTTTCCAAGGCTAATTATTGTCCCAATTTTTAAAAAAGGTGATCAAGTTCTTGTGATAATTATAGGGGAATTAGTTTACTTTCTGTTCCAGGTAGAGTTGTTTGCATGATTATACTTAATAGAATTAAGAATTTGTTTGATGGACAACCTGCATGATGAACAGTGTGGATTCAGAAGTAGTAGGGGATATATTGATCAAATATTTTCACTTAGGCAGATTCTTGGAGAAATGTTTAGAGTTTCAGTAACCTATGGTAGCTAATTTTACAGATTTCAAAATGGATTTTGACTCTGTTGATAGACATAATTTGTGTTTGATTGTTAGGTCATATAGAATACCTGATAAGTCAGTCAGTGTAATGAAGCTTTCTATAATAACACTGAGTCATGTGTGCGAGTAGGTATGTCTTTCAGCGATTGGTTTAGCATTGCTAGTGGAGTTAAACAAGGGTGCATTTTGTCTCCTTTTCTGTTTTGTTTGGTCATTGATTATGTTATGCAAAATTCTTTGCAAGGAAATGATTTAGGCCTTAAATGGTCTAGAGATTTCAAAATATCTGATTTAGATTATGCAGATGATTTGGCCCTATTGGCTAATGATGTTGATGAGATGAATTCTTTCATTAGGGCTGTTCATGAGAATGGTAATAGATTAGGTTTGGTGAAAAAAGAGAAAAAATTAAAGTGATGAAAATTGGTCAGGCAGAATTTGCTTCAGTTGCTTTGAATGGCTGCACTCTAGAGCAAGTGTCTCAATTTAGTTATCTTGGAAGCTATGCAACAGATACTGGTGATATGTGGCATAAGATACATAGAAGAAAGGGATTGCTGCTGGGACTTTTAAGAATCTATGGAGAGTGTGGAAAAATAGGCATGTACACCTGACTAAAATTAGGCTGTATAATAGTTTGGTTCTTTGTAAGATTAGTTATGATCTGTTATGGCGAAACATGGACCATTTGTAAGCAGAATAACAAGAAACTTGATGCCTTTGATTCTAGATGCTTATGCAATATCTTGGGCATTAGGTTGTGTTGTTTTACCTCTGAGCGGCACTTTTTTGCACACCATGGGCTAAATGGCCAGGTCACATGGACCCCGAAGGCTCAGAGAAGGGTGGGGGAGGGGACCCACTGGAACAGCTGTTGGGAGACAGATGGTAGCCTCCCGTCAAGGCCATCCAGCGTGTTCTTTAACGTGCACAGGGTATGGCTCTCCCGCACACGGGGTCGCGGCTTAACATCCCATCCGATGGACGGCGGCCTTTCCAAGCCCATCGGTGTCCCCTACTGACCGTGGGCAGGGCGGGGAATTTTTGCGGAAATAAATCTCAACGCTGACCCAGCTGGGACTCGAACCTGGGAACTACAGATTACGAGCCTGGCGCGCTACCGACTGAGCCACCCCCGCCCCCTTGGGCATTAGGTGGTTTGACTTTGTAAGTAATAATGAGGTTAGAAGAAGTCATCAACCTCCTTTGAGCAATATATTGTGTAGAGAGAGACTATGTTGATTTGGCCTGTTTGTTAATCTGCATAGCTGCAGATTAGCAAACAGGATTTTGAACAGTGTGCCTAAGGGTTTCAGAAAAAGGGGGAGACTTAGGAAGTGATGGGCAGACAATGTCACACATGATCTTGCTAGAATTGACCTAGAGTAGCCAAATGCAGCAGTAGTAGCTCAGAACAGACATGTCTGGAGAGGAAAATTACACAGTTTGATTGGACCTCCATAGCCCATGGTTGCATGAGAATCTGTCTGTCTGTATGGAATTCTCACTTCAAAGCATATTGAACCCACCTTCGATTAATTCAGCTATATGGATATGGACCAAATTATTAAAATTCCTGAGAACAGCATAATTACTCCTGATAATTTAGTTTCTATCTTCATACAAACCAAGAAAAAAATGCATTATTTTTCAGTCCCCTCAACTGCACTTGCATGGACTTGGAATAATAAATACACCTCCAAAGTCAGATAGCAGTCTCCAACTACTGGAAACCCTTAGGGCCCAAGCAGTTCCATACAAAGAAAGCTGTACAAAACAATCAGAAACTATTACAGAAAAACGAAGAGAATAACGATAAAATCCTAACCATTGAAATAAATGACAAAGCCAGAGCAAAGAGAAATAGTTTGTCTATAAAATAATACTAGAGAGCGTTGATTTTAAAACAGAAGACAAGTGCAGAGAGCATTGAAAAAAATAAGTAAAAGTAAACGAGGGAAATTAACATGTAAAAATAAATAGCTGTTTACTTCTCGACTTGATAATGCACAAGAGTCACCTTTATTTCTTTTCACTACAGGCTGCACCTGCATGCCTCAAGCTAGACAAGCTACCGATTCTAGTGATCACACCCCTCCCCCACTATGGAACAAGACTGCAGCTCAAAACAGCTCTCAGTAAGCAATTTTAAAACAGAGGAAAATAGAAGTAAATTATAATCGAAATGGAAAAGGAAATGGACTCAAATAATATGACTTGCATATAAAACTAAGTCCTACAAAGAAAAGTAAGTTCCACATCTTCCATGACCAAGAAAAGGGCTACACACAGCTCTCAGTTTGTTTGTTATAAATAAAATTGTTTATGAATGTCAAAGTTCTATAGCCACCTCTTTGACATTCATAAACAATTTTTACTCCCTAATCTGATCTTTCTACTTTTCAAATTCTCCCTTTTCTTTCTGAGATAGAAGGTTCTACAGGCTAAATTTCAGCATTGAATAAAAAATAACTAAAAAAAAAGTCTAAAGGCTTCGGAAAATGCTTTTATTTATCTTTTTTCGGGGGAAGGGGGGGATTAAAAGTTTTAAAAATCTTACTCTAAGAGGGCAGAAAGGGAGTTAGCAGATAAAGTTGGCATAGTTGGGACTTGAAACTGTAAACATCAAATAACAAGCCTTGCCGCTACAGACAGAGACAATTCCTGCCCATTTTGGAGAGGATAATATCATACTGAAAAGAAATTGTCAATGAAGAAAGGAAATGGGGAAGAGAACAGTTTGTTTTGGTTGGAAGAAGCATTTAATTTTAAATATTCCTAGTGAATATTTAGCTCTAGAAGCATTGATGGCCCAGGAGAATGGGGAAGGTTAAAACCATGCTTTTGAAAATGGTATGTTTATAACACACTGGTGGAAATTGAAAAATAAATACCATTAACAATTGAAGCATAAATCTATGAAATTTATTTAACAGAAACACTTGTTGAGAAAGGATAGTGATCACACGTGTGAAGTGATTCAATGTTTATTTTACCTTTTAACGAGTATTACATTTTACAGAAGGTACATTTTAATACAGTGTTGAACCTCCTCGAGCAGCAATACAAGCTTCCAATCTGGCATGCAATTGGTCGTACAAATGATGGATATCACCCTGGGGAATACCATCCATGTGCTTTCAATTAGGATGCATAATTCAGTGATAGTGGTCGCCTGCCACATCCACCAAAGAGGATCCAGTCCCAGACATGCTTGATCGGAGACAAGTGCAGAGAGCATGCTGGTCAATGGAGTTAGTAGCTAAGTGCACTAACCACATGGCATGAATTTTAAAAAAATTGAGTTTAAATTGCTAATATTATTCAATGAGACAAATGATGTTTCTAAATGGTCTAACTGAAAAAAGAAATTCAATCATTCCGAAATTCGAAAAATTAATTGATGATGTATATGATAATAATATATTCAAAAATGGTGGGAATGTGATAGGTAATTGTTAAATAAACATGATATGAATTTCAATCACTATGTAACTTACTGGTAAAAATTACAGTTTGTCAAATAATGTAAAAAAAATCGTGAAAGTTTGAATAAAAATTGCTGGTGAATCAATCCTGTTCATATCTGGTAAACTTCTTTTATTATAAGTACAGTTTTACTTGGAGCTTGAAAATATGAATAAGCTATCTTTAATAAAACCCTAAAAACAAGTGGCTTGTCAATGACTTCTAATCCTAATTTCTAATATAAACTTCTAATATACAGATTATTCCTCTCGCTCAAGTTTAAGTATAAAATTTATTCAGTTTCTCCAAATATGAATTTTTTTTTTCTGGTAAATAAGTTGCAAAATTCTTTGAGACTTAAAATTGCAGTGTTGTATGGCATAATTAAAAACATTTCTGGACACTTTCTGGACATCTCTTATTACAACACACTATGTACAACAGAGACATACAATAATAAATCTGTTATGTAGTTTTGAAAACAAACCTTTTACAACTGTTCAGTTGCTGTTGTTGATATTGTTGTAGTTTTTCTATCTGTTCCACAAGATTAATATGTCCCCTCTCAGCAGCCAAAAAAAGAGGAGTACATCCCTGATTGTTTGCTACTTTTACAGCTGCTCTGTTCCATTGATACAATAATTGGGATACCTCTTGGTAACCTCTTGCACAAGCCCACATCTAGCAAAAGAAAAATAAGTGAGTAACAAAAAAAAACTCCCACACAAATGATATCTTGTTTATTAATGTTACCTAGTCATACTGGATTTTTCACTAATTGCTAATCTTTTACAGCATTAATATCAGTGGCAGATTTATCATTTTGCCACCCATTAAGCATAATTGCTGCCCCTAGATTTTATTAATTTCAAATAGTTTATTTATTATAATTTATTTCTATTAACCCATCCAGTGTCCACGTCGTCTGTATATGTTCGATGAATCTGAATTGAGAGACCAAGGACATGTATCAGTTTTTAGTACAACAACAAAAAAATCTAATTTTTAAAAATGAAAATTGCTGTTGCAATTTATATATATATATCTTATAAAAATATATAATTCAGGCTTCAAAATTAATATTTTGTTTTTTTAATTTGATGCATATTTTATTAAACTACAATACAAATAATTTTATAAAGTCATCTGATTGTCATTTCTTAAAAGCACTAAATGGTATTGCCAATTTGCTTGTTAACATTCCTATTTGCTGAAGCAACCTTCTGATTTAGCTCACAAGTTTGATTTGAACTATTATCAACAAAATTTTCCTTAAATTTTCGAACATCTAAAAATTAACAAAAAAAATTGCCATTTTTTAAAACTACAGATTTTGGAAGTAATTACAAAATATATACCCCCATTTTCCCCCCGTTTTACACTCTTTTCTGTCATAAACCTATTTCAGAATTCCCAAATTATTTTTATCATTTTTCCCAGCATTTCTATGCATCTTTTCTGCTCTTAAAATCGAAACTGGAAGTAAATACATACTTCTTAGAAATTCTGGTTGCAGCTGCATTCAATTAGTTATGCTTCACTGAGGCAAACAAGACACAGAGGGCTGACAGATGCTATTTCTGGTCCATGCACTATATAATGTTTTGACCTGCATATTGGATACCCTATCTAAAGTTAGTATTTACTTTTTTTATATTTAAACCTTAGTTTTCATTTCAGTATATTTATTTTCAGAAATTAGCGACCTTTTGGCCAATAGATAAGTTTTGATTTTTCATAGTTATGTTACATCATACGACAGGCTTACAACTTTTTGCTGTGGATATTTTAACATTGCATTAGACTATATGTTAATTTTTATTTTATTATTTATTACTTTTCCAGCAAAAATCTGATCTGGTATCATTTTCTGAAAGTAAATGTCT
Source organism: Ryuthela nishihirai (assembly GCA_038380435.1). Lineage (NCBI taxonomy): Eukaryota > Metazoa > Arthropoda > Arachnida > Araneae > Heptathelidae > Ryuthela > Ryuthela nishihirai. The sequence continues at coordinate 9,766,910 of JAWZYU010000020.1, read as the reverse complement.
TAGATATGGAAGCAAATTCATTTCTGTAAATTTATTTCAGTAAGTTAGTGATCTTTCGGTCGGCTTTTGATCTTCTGGAGTTGTTATATTGGAGGTCGGCTTAAAAATGCGAATATTTTATTTAACATCCCATTAGGTTATTATTGTAATTTTTCTTTTATTAATTCTTGTTATTTTAGTAAAAAAAACTTTGAACTTGTATCATTTTCTGAAAAATGAATGTCTTGGATACAGAAGTAAAATAGATTTCCTTGCTACAGAAATTAGCCATCATGTGGGAGGTCAATTTCGAGAAGGCTTCCCCTCTATTAAACTCACTGTGAACATTTCCCCACCCTCTCTAAAAGTATATATATATATTTTTTTTTAAATTACGAGTTTTTATGCTTCTATTGAATGATTTTAAAGGCAACCCCCCCCCCCCTCTCCACTTCAGTACTTTGGCTGTGCCACTCAGACGACATAATGCTTTTTTTTGCTTTGATGCACAAATCTTTCTGCATTGCCAAAATCGTCAAACTTCAACACCTAAAGAAAAAATTTATAATGTTTAGCAAAAAAAAGGCAGCCAAGGAATGTTTTTTTTATTTCATAATTTAGAAAATCCTGTGAATGTGAGAAGTCCAGGTCACTTTGTATAACACTGGCAGTGTTTAAAATATACAATACTGAAAAGAATCATTAAAAGAAATAATCATATTTCAAGTTGAATATTATTCAAGTGGAAATTTCCTTTCAATAAATGTATAAAACTATTTTTATTCATCAGGTTTTCCAAAATAAGCCTTAATTGTATAGTGCGATCTTTTTTTACTATATCACATTAAAAAAGCTTATTAAAATCAATATGCTATTTATTTTCTTAAAATTCGTAAATTCTCTTTAATTTGATATATAACATGACCTTTTTTTTCAATTCTAAAGTTTACCTGTTTATCTGACTCAGCACGATTGGCTAAAAGTGTGGAATTTTCTCAAAATATGGTACTGAGAAAAAAATTATGAAACAAGAGAAATATTTACTTAAAACCAAAAAATTTTCTTTTGTTATTCAGAAATATATAGCCTTTCTATTCATGTGCATTGTAATCATTTCTGTCTATTAGTTTTTTTAAAATAAATTCTTATTGCATTGCCAGTTGCATTTTTTTTACTACATGACTCTAAAAAAGTCCTATTAAAATAAAACATATTGCCTTTTTGTTAAATACTTTATTTTCAGAAAATCCAGAATTAAAAGCTGATTAATTTGGCATACAACATGCCATAATTCCTTTCATTAGTTATTTGGCAAAAGAGTTCTAAAGTTAATTTTTTTTGGTTGAGCATAGGGAGAAAATAGCTTGGCCTCTGGATGGAAACCTGGTTTTCAGGCTGGACACTAGAAGAGTTAATAATAGCCAGAAATTACTTGAAAGTTGAAAATTTCAAAAATTACTTTTTCTTTTAAAATTTCTGCCCCTAAAATTTTACCACTCTATGCCTACATAATCTGTAAGTGAATCTGCCACATATGACTTTTCCTTTATTCTGACTGCATCAAGGGGTGTGGGAAGTACCTTGAACTATGAGTGACTTACCTGCTTTTATGAAATTAATGGCATGCACAGTACTAAACTGATTTATTGCTTTTATAAGCACAGAAACAGTATACATGATTAAGTGTAATATACATTTTTAACCGTACCAGGTCACATTCAAACATAGACGTTGACAGAATCTGCAATGAGAGATCAAAGACAGCAATAAACGTCTTCTGTACAACACATGAAACTTCAATTTTAAAAAAATAAGATTGCCGTTTGAAAATTCTCTTAGATATATCTTTTAAAATATGCAATTCAAATTTACAAAATAATATTTTCTTTTCCCATTTGATGCATATTTTATTAAACTATAATATAAATAATTTGTTAAAGCCATCTGACTGATATTTTTCAGAAGTGCTAAATGATATTGCCAATTTGCTAGTTAACATTCCTCTTTCCTGAAGCAACCTTCTGATTTAAGCTCACCCGTTTGATTTGAACTATCATCATCATCCTCAAGGAGCTATGGGCTATGGAGGTCCAACCTGATTGTAAAATTAGTTCTCCAAACATATCTGTCCTGGGCACATCTGGCCACTGTACACCAACTCCAACAAGGTCTTGTTTGACATTGTCTGCCCAACACATCCTAGGTCTCCCCCACTTTCTGAGGCTTTTAGACACACTGTTCATAACCTCTTCACTAATCTATAGTTATGCATATGGGCAACATGGCCATATACATAACTATAGATTACTCTCTTTGCAGAATTCCTGCTGAAAGGAGGTTGCTTACTCCTTTGCCTAACCTCATCATATCAACAAACTTTTCCTTAATTTTTTTAAAATCTCCAAAAAATTAACAAAAAATTGCTATTTTTAAAAACAGCAGATTTTGGGAGTTATTACAAAGTACATAACACTATTTTTTTCCCCGTTTTACACTCCTTTTTGCCTTAAACTTATTTCAATATTTCCAGAATTATTTTTCTCATTTATATCTTTTATCCCTACATTATATGAGTCTTTCCTGCTCTTAAAATCGAAACTGTAAGTAACATGAGCTTCCTAGAAAGAGGAAGTTGTTGCAGTTTAAGTATGTCATGGCAGCAGGTGCAGTAACCTAGTTATTGCTCACACGTGAAGTAAAGTGGCTCTATAGTGGATGTTTACAGAAAGAGTTCTTCTCGGATATGGTATAATATGACTATGCATCTAGTCAGTATTACTCTCTTTTCATTTCTGTAGATTGATTTTATTTTCGTAAATTATCGATTTTTATGTCGGCTGATCTATCTATTGGAGTTATGCTACTTTGGATGGCTGGCTTTACAAGCTGTTCCGATATTATTTACAATGCATTAAGTTATATGTTAATATTTGTTTTATTATTTCTTTCATTTCTTGTAAGAAACTTTGATCTTGTGTATCATTTCCTGATAATGAATAAGGTATTGGATATGAAACAAAAAGGACTTCTTTGACACAGCAAGTTGTTTACATGGATGATTTAAGTCAAATACTTCCTCCCAACAAATTGGATTATAAACTCCATGCATAGTTTTAGTATTTTATTTCCATTTTTTAAAATTAAATCTTAGTTTTCATTTCTGTAGATCTATTTTATTTTCGTAAATTATCGATTTTTCTGCCGATCAATAATTATAAAATTTTTCAGAGCTATGCTACATTGGATGGTTGGCTTACAATTGTGCTGTGGATAGTTTATGTAACATTGCATCATCATCATCATCATCATCCTCAAGCAGCCATGGGCTACAAAGGTCCAACCAGACAGTGCAGTTTAATTCTCCAAGCATATCTGTCCTGAGCTACCTCTGCTGCATCCGGCCACTGCACACCAATTCTAACAAGGTCCTGTTTCACATTGTCAGCCCACCACATCCTAGGTCTCCCCCTCCTTCTGAGGCCTCTAGGCACACTGTTCATAACCTTATTAGCCAATCTATAATTATCCATACGGGCAACATGGCCAAACCAGCGGAGTCTCTCTTTGCACAATATGCTGCTTAAAGGAGGTTGCAGACTCCTTTGCCTAACCTCATCATTAGTTACAAAGTTGAACCACCTAATACCCAAGATACTGCGTAAGCATCTAGAATCAAAAGCATCTAGTTTCCTGTTATCTTGTTTACATAGTGTCCAAGTTTCACTACCATAACTAACCCTAGAAAGAACCAAACTATTATACAGCCTAATTTTAGTCTTTAGGTGTATACGCCTATTTCTCCACACTCTCCATAAATTCTTAGAAGTCCCGGCAGCAATCCCTATTCGTCTGTTAATCTCATGCCGCACATCCCCATTATCTGTTACATAGCTCCCAAGATAATTAAACTGTGACGCCTGCTCAAGACTGCAACCATTCAGATTAACTGAATCACTGTCTGCCTGACCAATTTTCATCACTTTAGTTTTCTCTCTATTTATAACCAACCTACTCTACTACCAGTCTCATCAACAGCTCGAAGGAAAGAGTTCATCTTATCAACATCATTTATCATCAGCATTTTAAATCATCAGCATAATCTAAATCAGAAATTTTCGTATCTCCAGCCCAATTAAGGCCAAAATCTTTCCTTTGAAGTGAATTTCGCATAACATAATCAACAACCAAACTAAAGAGAAAAGGAGACAAGATGCACCCTTGTCGAACACCAGACGTAATGCTAAACCAATTGCTACAAGCTTTACCAACTTTCCCACATGACATTATAGAGCGCTTTCATTATGTTAACTAACTTGTCTGTTATGCCATATGATCTCACAATCAACAACACAAATTATGACGATCAATAGAGTCGAAAGTATTTTTGAAATCAACAGAGCTAGCAACCAAAGGTTTCTGAAACTCTAAACATTTCTCAAGAATCTGCCTGAGTGAAAATTTCTGATCTACACATCCCCTACCACTTCTGAATCCACATTCCTCATCACGCAATTGCCTGTCAACCCGATTCTTAATTCTATTAAGCACAATCATGGAAAGAACTTTGCCTGGAACAGAGAGTAGGCTGATACCCCTATAGTTATCACAAGAACTGCGATCACCTTTTTTGAAAATAGGGATAATAATAGCGCTGGTAAAATCTTTAGGAACCATGCCTTTATCACAAACTTTATTCAAAATTTCAGTCATCCAAGTGGTAACCGAAACATTCCCAGCTCTAAGCATTTCTGTAGTAATTTCATCTACCCCTGGGGATTTATGAAGTTTAAGTTTAGAGATAGCCAAAATAACTTCAGATTGTGTTATAGGGCCAACATTAAAGCTGCCAATGCATCTATCATCATTACAAACAATGGGAGTAGAACTAACCACAATGTTTAGGACATCACTGAAATGCTCAGCCCACCTAGTCATGACAGAATCCTCCCCTTCTATAACCTTACCATTTTCATCCTTCAATCCTTGTATACCTGTCCGTTTTCTACCACACAAAACATTAACTATCTGGTACAGCTCTCTGCTGTTGTGCTGTCTAACTGCTTCCTCGGCTTTGTCAGCCAAACCATCAAGCCAAAGATTCTTATCAGTAGCCAACTGATCCTTTACACGTTTATTAAGCTCTCTGTAAAGCTTTCTGTTAGGAGTAGTAGGGTACTGATTAAGGACATTCCTGCAGTTCCTTCTTTCAGAAATAAGCTCAAGTGTCTTATCACTTAAATAATTCCACCTCCTCTGCTCCTTTTTCCCTAAAAGAGTACTGTTAGTTTCCAAAAAAGCCTGTTTAAAATGACCCCAGTCTTCCTCAACTTCAGTATTAAGCAAATCATGACTGTCATAATGACTAAGTAACCTATCATGGTAAGCTTTAGCTATAACTGGGTCTTTCAGAGCTTCAGTATTAAATGTAAATTTATTAAATTTAGCAGAACACTTTTTAAGTTTAAGTTGCAAGACACTTTTAACAAGGTAATGGTCAGATCCAATTTCAGCTCCCCTATATGCCCTGGTATTTCTAACAGAACTAGCCCATTTGCTGTTAATTAATATATAATCAATCATATTCCTATGCAGCCCATCAGGTGAAACCCATGTGTATTTATGTATGTCGCGGTGTTTGTAAAATGTGTTAGTTATTCTGAAACCATTGAGTTTACTTACCTGTAGGAGACTTTGCCCATTGCCATTGCAGCTACCAATACCAAAAGGGCCTATTACTCCTCCCCAAAGGTCAGAGTCAGTACCAACTTTGGCATTGAAGTCACCTAGAACAAGGGTAATATCTCCTTTCTTGACAGAATTCAAAATATCCTGAAGTTGTCCGTAAAACCTATCCTTCTCATCCTCATCGGCATCCTCAGTGGGAGCATAACAGCAGATAACATTCAAGTTTTTAATGCTTGTCTGAAATTTTGCTGTAAGAAACCTTTTATTAATGCATTCATATCCTAGAAGAGCATCACTGGCATGTCTGCTGAGAGGCAGACCTACACCTTGGTGTTGCTCATTATCGTCCTCCCTGAAAAGAGAAATTTAAGATTATTTTTAAGAATCTGACATTTATCTGTCCATCTGGTCTCTTGCAAGCCTAGAATATCTAGGTTATAGCACTGGAATTCCTGCGTGAGGACATCAAGAGACTAATCTCTATGTAATGTCCACACGTTCCACGTTCCTGCAGAGAAAATGATTAGTAGGATTTTTAAAGAAATTAGGTTTATTGAGATTGGTAGGGCCAACAATATCAAACAGTCCCCTGATCGCAGGCATGGGGCAAAGACCTGTTCCTCCTCTGCTAAAGGCTGAAGTCACCGATGCTGGTAGGAACTTCAGGCACCACCTTTTCAAGTGGACTTTTTCAAGAGCCACATGGCCTGCCTGAGACACATTACTCCAGTTTAGGCTTGACGATGCCCAACTAGCTAAGGAAGGTTCAGGTACAGGTTATATATTATTTTTTCATTTATTAATTCTTCGTTTTCCAGTAAAAAAAACTTTGATCTGTATTGTTTTCTAAAAATGAATGAGGTCTTGGCTAGAGAAACAAAAAGTACTTCCTTGGCATAGATATCAGTCCCCATGTGAGATGGCAATTTCGGGAAGGGTTTTTACAACCCCCCCCCCCCCCCACTAAATTCACTGAGAAGTTTTACTCTTCCCTCTCCTTAGCAAAATGTTTCATTTTGTTTTTTAAATTACGAGTTTTTAGGTTTATATTGAATGATTTTTAAACCCCCCCACACACACACACTCTGGTGGTATAACATTTTAATTTTTCCTTTCCTTTGGTACACTTAGCCAAAATCCCCAAAATTCAACACCAAAGGAAACATAACATAATGTTTAGTAAAAAAAGGCAGACAAGAAGTGTTCCTCCATTTCATAAACAGAAAATCCCATACATATAAGTAATCCCAGTCACCTTGTGTAACACCAGTCTGTATTTTAAAACACAAAAATAATGAAAAGAATCATTAGAAGAAATAAAAATCATGTTTCAAATAAATATTATAACATTTCGGAAGAAATTTCCTTTCAAATGATATATAATTTAACTGTTTTTATTCATCAGGTTTTCCAAAATTAAGACTTAATTGCATAGTTCGATCTACTTTTTTTACTATATGAATGTGAAAACGTCTTATTAAAAATTAATATGTTTGTAAATTTGTTTAAATTTTTTACTTTCTTAGCATTTGGAATTAAATTCTGTTTAATTTGGGATATAGTATGACCTATTTCTGTTGATTGGTTATTTTTAAAAAAATTTCTAAAATTGACTTGTTTATCTCTCACCCCAATTTGCTAAAAACCTAGACTTTCATCAAAGTATGGTACTGAGAAGAAAGTTACAAAACAAGAAAAATATTTATTTGAAACAAGAAAAAAAATTTTTTTTTTTGTTATTCAGAATAAACAGCATTTCTATTCAATGTGTATTATAATTATTTCTGTCCATTAGTTTTTTTTTATATAAATTTTTGTGTTGCCTGATGCATTTTTAATACCTGACTTTAAAATAAAGCTAGTCTTTTTTGTCAAATATTTTATTTTCAGAAAATCTAGAATTAAATGCTGATTAATTTGGCACATGCCATAATTCCTTTCATTAGCTATTTGGCAAAAAAAAAGTTCTAAAGTAAAAAATTTTTTTGCTTGATCAGAGTGAAAAAATAGCTGGACTTTGGATGTAAATCAGTTTTTCAGGCTGGACCAAGAAGGGTTAAATTAAATATTTATATTTATTATACATTTATTATATTATTATATAAATACATTATTATATGTACAAGTAGATAAAACTGTCAGATAATAGCAAGGGTAAATATACTTTTACCACTGTATACAGAGAATCTGCAGTAACAAAGTTTGTCACTGACTGAAAGTTTGTAAACTAACATGTAACTTCACCAAACATGAGGGTTTAGTGTTTTACCATGCCAAAGTGGCCATTTTGGTAAAAATAGTGAACCACAAAACATTTCCCAACTAGCCATTTTTTTAATTTTTCCCAAACCTGATCATGGAATGCTGGATTAAAACAGTTCAAATAAATAATAGTAATTTCAAAATTTAATGTGCTAGCCAAATTTAATGCAAGTTTATAGAATAACCAATAATATTAACATTTGCTTATTTTAGGATTTTGACATTGATTGTTTCTGGAAAATTTTACTATAAATAATACATCTCATTCTGTATCATTTATAATTTTGAGTAAGTCATATTCGATTCATGGATGATTGAGAAGTTCATATAGATGAAAAGTTTTAGGATAAAACTACTATTAATCATGCACACAAGTTTACTTATTTTTCAGCTAAGGTCTCACCTTCCTCACAGATCTTCTCTATTGCATATATTATACCAACAGGCTTTTGTTGACCCTCTTTAGCAAACAGCTACTTGAGGTGTAATTAAAAAAAAATTAAGATAAAATACTAAATTCTATTAATTTTAAAAAAGGAAACGAAATACTAACTTTACAAAGTGGGTATCCAATATGTTGGGTGGAAGTATTTGGACTTAAATTATCTATGTAAACAACTCTCATGCAGCCACTTAGCAGATGGTTCTTCCTAATCTCACACATATGAGCAATTAAAACACCTGTGACTCCTGTGATGTGATATTTAATTTGCAGCCAGTTTTAAAGAAGCCTAGCTATAACACATTTTTTTCATAGTTTTGATTTGAAGAGCAGGAAAGACATATAGAAAGCTGGGATAAATGATAGAAATGATAAAAATAATTCTAGGAATAGTGAAGTAGGTTTAAGGCAGAAAAGAGTATAAAATTAGGAGTGGGAAGAGTGTGATGCCCCCTCATTCACTCTTACTTTACCTGAACCAGTTTTGCTTAATTTACATTATATTTATCATTTTGGGGATTTTTATTTCATTTTTGGCATCACAGCGCTCGTTTTCAAGAGCATAGGAGTTGCACACGCGCAACTCTGAACTTTCGATTGTCACCCGCTAAAGCGCGTATACAAGGACACACCCACTCTTGCGTCATAGCTTGTGCCAATCGTCAATTTATGCAAATGTCTTTCCCAGCGTGCAACATGACATGTGCTGGCTTTGTAGCCTCTTGTTATAACCTGGTGACATATTAGTCACAATCAGAGAATCAGTTAGAATCAGAGTTAGTTTTTTGTTGAACAGCATCAGAGTAGTAAGGAGAGAGTAGCAGAGTGTAGTTGGAGTTTTGTTGAAGAGTTTGCAGTAAGAAAGAAATGATGTAGTATCTTCTTCATTGAAGTTTGGTGATTTTGAAATAATTTTGGAAATAAATTTGTTTGTTATATAAACCCTTTTTGAATCTTTACTAATTTTTCACTTGAGCAATGTTAATTGTTTTGATTACAATTTACATTAAAATTGACCATCATTTAATTTTTGAATTCTTACCCATTAAGTAACGCTCACTGGTATTTGAACCCTACTTGAACTTTATTTTTGGCAATTTGTTAATTATTGTCTGGTGCCCGACTCGGCTATCTGGAGCTTAAATAATTATTGGATCAGACAAAGGGTCCAAAACTTAATAAACTTATAACCTGGTGACATGTTAGTCACAATCAGAGAATCAGTTAGAATCAGAGTAAGTTTTTTATTGAACAGCATCAGAGTAGTAAGGAGAGAGTAGTAGAGTGTAGTTGGAGTTTTGTTGAAGAGTTTGCAGTAAGAAAGAAATGATTTAGTATCTTCTTCATTGAAGTTTGGTGATTTTGAAATAATTTTGGAAATAAATTTGTTTGTTATATAAACCCTTTTTGAATCTTTACTAATTTTTCTCTTGAGCAATGTTAATTGTTTTGATTAGAATTTACATTAAAATTGACAATCGTTTAATTTTTGAATTCTTACTCGTTGAGTAACGCTCACTGGTATTCGAACCCTACTTGAACTTTATTTTTGACAATTTGTTAATTATTGCCTGGTGCTAGACTCAGCTATCCGGAGCTTAAATAATTATTGGATCAGACAAAGGGTCCAAAACTTAAAATATTTAAAAGTATTTTCAGTTCTTTGGAGCGTTACAGAGTATTTAAAAGAAGTGGCCCTAGGAACAGGGACTCGCCAGTAGTAAAAGAAGTGGCAATGAGAATAGGAATTTACAAGTAAAAAGATAGTGGTCCAAGAATAGGGACTGTATATTTGTGTATAAATTGTACATATTATTTAACCTGATTGTCAAAGATAGTAATTTTTGAGCTCATTAGTTGTATGTACTACTTAAAGATTTAACGGCAGCTTAAACCGAAAATTTTTGTTGAGCAAGAAGCTTAACTTTTTGTGTATTAGTCAAAGTGAAGTTTCAGCACAGTTATTGCTGATAGTTAAAGATATTTATTGTATGTAAAGATTAGAAGTGTCCGGACACACACACACACACAGGAACGATAGATAATTTTTTTTTTGATAAGCATATTGCATTTTTGCAAGCTTAGTTGTAGCTTTAGTATTGAATTGTTGTATAGCAGTACCTTTGAGAGCTGCTCAAGATTAAAAAAAAGTTTTAAAATTTCCAAAATTCAAAATTTTGGCAGACCGCTAAACATGTCTGCTAGTAATATGGCCGATTCTGCCATAATGATTCCCGACTTAGAAAGAGTAAAGGGTAGGTTGCAGGATGTAATGAAGGAAGCAGAAGTGCTAATGAATCTGCTTGATGATCCTCGGGAGAAAAGTGGAACGACAACAACCCCTAAATTTTCTGACAAATTTACTTCAGTTCACCAACATAGAAATTTTGAACGTAAGGTTCCATTTTCTGTTCCGTCAGAAGCAAGTGATAGAGCAGAGTATTATCAACTGCCACAACGACGAGTTGCCAATCCATCTATTAACTATAGTCCTTATGTTTAATTGGCCTTTACCTGAGATAAGGTTTGACGGTTCGAAATGTCCATCATCGTGAACATTTGTCAAGTCCATGGAAGAGCATTTCCATTTACATGAAGTGCCCGGCAACAAAAAGGTGGTTTTAGCACTATCTTGTCTAATTGGATGTGCTAAGCAATGGTGGAATAACGTAGGATGTCTTCATGGAATTGAATATTGGGAAGATATTAAAAGCGAAATCATGAAAATATATCCAGCTTATCAGTTTCTTCGTGACAAGCTTTTACAGAACTAGCTATAGAGTTGTTTTCACAAAAAAAAGGGAAGGAGATGATATAGAAAAATTTATCAGGAGTACAGTAGAGTTATACCAGCTGTACAATGCTGATGCCGCCGAAATTGATATTATAAATTGCATATTGTCCTAATTGCTTTTGCCCATTAGGGAATACTTAGAAGTACAAAACGTAAACTCAATTTCAGATTTAGTCAAAATGGCTCGGCAATATACTGCAAGAAGAGAATCTGCAGCAACTGCATCAAACCAACAATGGATGCAATCCCCGCCAAAGCAGCACTATCAGGTCGAGTCTCATAAAATGACTCCTGCATGACCGGAAGTTACACGGTCCTGACAATTTGCGCCGAACGTGCCTAGAACAATGCAGAACGAGCGAAGCAGAGAATTTGTTCCATGTCAAACTTCGAACAATGACATTAGACCTAAAACTTTTTTTAAGAACAATAGAGAAACTTTCAGATGTAATTTTTATGGCCAACTAGGATACACGGAGCAATATTGTTATCGAAGGAATGATAATTCAGGAAACTTGAATTAGGATCTTTGAAGCGAGAGGCCAAAGTTCCTCATGAAAAGCCCTCTCATGAGTTATGTCTTGCCACTATGGCTTTACCTTTGGTTAAGGCTTGTCACGAAGAAACTGAATTAGTAGATCGTAATGATACAAAAGCCGATCTTATGTTTTCAAAGGAAAAAGTTTTAGATGATATTTATGACAATTGTCAATTGAAAGTGCAGCCACGGTCCCGTGGACTTTTTGAATTACCTTGTAGTCCGAAGCAGAATGTTCAAGAAGCACCTACAAAATGTCCCATTAGTGCAATTAATGCAATTTTAGAGAACCAAGTTTGTGAAGCAGAACAACCTTATGAGAAAGCAGTTTTAGTTGATGAAGAGGTTTCTGAAGTAGAAGTTTTTAATACTGATGAAAATATTTTTGAGTCTGATTTAAGGGACAATAACATTAACAAAGTAGAAAGCCACCAAGAAATTGTGCCGACTGCAAATAATCCTGACGAGTCTGGCAAGTTTGGAAGTCCTCAACTATTGAAGCGTCATTTGGAGACGAACTGCAATATACCTAGAAAGTACAAGGCAAGGTTCTTCAAAAATCAGCATGTAGCGACGAGAGATCGACAAAACAACCAGAGCTTGCAGAGCGACAACCGGCAGCGAAGCAGTCAACGTAGTAGAAATGACGTCACGAGTGAGATCTTCAGCAATGTCTTCACTTGAAGCAAGCGAACGATGAAGGAAAGATGTCATAAGAACCCGACTGGATAATTTATCGCAATGGAGTGCCAACAATGAAAATTTAAGTATATTATTATTCTTCCACTTGGCACTTAATGATTTAATATGTTCTTTTTTCTCTGGAATAGATGAAGATGAAGAAGAATGAAGAAGCTTTATTATGATTTATATAGTTAGCAATGTTTAATTTCTTGTTGAAACTTTGGAGTTTCAATATTTATTTTCGGAAAATGTATTTACTGTAGTTTGAGTTTATACTGTGTGAATAGAATTTTTTTGTATTCTTGTTCATCGAAGTTCTAGTATTGTATTAACGTAATTTAAAATGTATTTTTGTAGATTTTTTTGTTTCAGCTGACTGATAGCTGAAAATTGTGTAGACATTAGGAAGTTTAGAAATTGTAAAATGTTTATGGATATGAATGAGGAGAGTGAAAGAGAATTAGTGATTTAATATTTTTTCACCTTTAAGAAAAATTTTGTATTGTAAAATAACGTGCATTCCAAAGTGAATTTATGTATGCAAAAATGAGATTCATGTAAAAAGTGATTGGCTGAAATGTTATCGTCATATATTATAAATTATTTACACATTTTTTTTTCTTTATTCTTAGATACGATTTATGTATATGTGTTTAAGTCTGTTCAGTGTCATCAGTGATATTTATGTGTCAATGATGCATAATTTTTGGGATGACATTGGCAGCATTTATTTGTATATATATGAGCTGACCATGATGATGACTGCAGCATTTTTTTCGGGGGGTGGGGGGTACCTTTTCGGAGCTGTCCCCAAATGGCCAAGTCTGGTGACAGAGTTGTTACCAGCATAACTCCTTTGGGAGGGGGACGTTTAGCTCTGAAGGGGAAGGTAATTAATGATTGTTTTATTTCAGCTAGCTCGTGATTGCTGTGTATAGGTGAAGAATTAGCGAAAGATTACAATTCCGCTTGTTTGTAAAATTTGAATTTTCTTAGCTTCGCATGTTTGATGTAATTAAGAGGAGATAACTGTGTTTGAATACCCTTTTTTATGTAATTTAGGAGAAGATTTACACATATTTTTGATTGTGGTTAGGGAATAAGTGGAAGTTATCACCCCGCTTGCAACATATGTAATTGAATATTTTTTTTCTTTTCTTTAACCTTTCTAGAAGTTAAGAAAGCTAGGAGTGTATTAACCCGTTTTTCATTGTGAAGTTCAAGTTATGCCAATTTCGAGTTTGTATCAGAATGTGATACTAGGTAGGCCGATAATACTAGTATACAGTTAACTGCCACAGCCACTGGTATATATTTACACTAGGTTAGCTGTCACACACTTTTGTTAGGAGATTTGGGAGGAGGTACCTTTGGTTGTGATGGAAAATTGTGTGAAAGTGAGAATAGATCGTTTTATCAAAATTTGAGTAAGCATACTTTTACTTATTTATGTTCAACCATGTGTGAATGAGTGAGATGTGTCCTTTTATTCAAAATTTGCTTGTCAAAATCTGTTAGGTCAAATTTTTGACTCCCTTTGGAAGGGGGAGTTGTAATGCCCCCTTATTCACTTTTACTTTATCTTAACCAGTTTTGCTCAATTTACATTATATTTATCATTTTGGGGATTTTTATTTCATTTTTGGCATCACAGCGCTCGTTTCCAAGAGCATAGGAGTTGCACACGCGCAACTCCAAACTTTCGATTGTCACCCGCTAAAGCGCGTGTACAAGGACACGCCCACTCTTGCGTCATATCTTGTGCCAATCGTCAATTTATGCAAATGTCTTTCCCAGCGTGCAACATGACACGTGCTGGCTTTGTAGCCTCTTGTTATAACCTGGTGACATATTAGTCACAATCAGAGAATCAGTTAGAATCAGAGTAAGTTTTTTGTTGAACAGCATCAGAGTAGTAAGGAGAGAGTAGCAGAGTGTAGTTGGAATTTTGTTGAAGAGTTTGCAGTAAGAAAGAAATGATGTAGTATCTTCTTCATTGAAGTTTGGTGATTTTGAAATAATTTTGGAAATAAATTTGTTTGTTATATAAACCCTTTTTGAATCTTTACTAATTTTTCTCTTGAGCAATGTTAATTGTTTTGATTAGAATTTACATTAAAATTGACAGTCACTTAATTTTTGAACTCTTACTCGTTGAGTAACGCTCACTGGTATTCGAACCCTACTTGAACTTTAATTTTGGCAATTTGTTAATTATTGCCTGGCGCCCGATTCAGCTATCCGGAGCTTAAATAATTATTGGATCAGACAAAGGGTCCAAAACTTAATAAACTTAAAAGTATTTTCAATTCTTTGGAGCATTACAAGAGATACATATTTTGCAATTACTTCCAAAATCTTCCATTTTTAAAAACTGGATTTTTTTTTTGGTTAATATTCAGGGTTTCTGAAACTTTAAGGTAAAATTTGTTGATAATAGTTGAAATCAAACATGTGAGCTTAAATCAGAAGGTTTCTTCAGCAAAGAGTAACATTAATGAACAAACTTGAAATACCGTTTAGCACTTCTAAGAAATGGCAATCAGATGGCTTTAATAAATTATTTATATTGTAGTTTAATAAAATATGCATGAAATGAAAAAACAAAATATTATTTTTCAAACTTGAATAACATATTTTTTAAAAGATATAATAAAATTTTCAGTTGGCAATTTCTATTTTTTAAACATAGACATTTCATGTATTGTATAAAATATGTTTATGTTTGTCTTGGGCCTCTCATTTCGGATTCTGTCAATGTCTATGATCATCGGGGATCTTGGAAAGGTTAAAGCTTATGAATGGAAAAACTGTATATAGTAGGTTAATTACATTGAATTACAGAAATGCATAAATATTTAATATATATATATACACTATGTTGAAAAAAGTGTCCAGACACTTCCATGTTATGTGAATGGAAAGCCACTTATAATGCTCCCTAGCATTGAAAATAAACCTTTTATGCAAAAACTGTTACTGGCAATAAATTGCAGATGTCACTCAAATCTCTCTAAATATATTTCCCACAATATTCGTTTATTATTTAAAGAATGAATGGAAGCTGAAGCATTTATCTTCAACATTTGACACGTGAAAAAATACTTCAATAGATAAAACAAAACTCTTGTAACAATTTGTTCACTAATATAAATTAAATATCTGAAGTTTGTATGATGATTTTTTAAGATTTCATCAATTTGGAATTTGAATTTATCGCCAATAACAGTTTTTGCGTAAAAGGTTTATTTTTAATGTTAGGGAGCTTTGAAAGTGGTTTTCCATTCACATAACATGGAAGTGTCTGGACACTTTTTTCAACATAATGTATATGGAAAACTTGGGCGTAATGAAAAAAAATTGCGTTATATTTAATATTAATCTAAGTAAAAACATGAGATATGCATGTCAGTAATAGATTACATTGATTGTGAAATATTTTATGATTTATTGATTGTATTCTACTTGTGAACAGATTTTTGAGCCCCCCCCCCCCCCCCCCCCATGAATGTCGAGGTCCTAGGTAAGCACCTCACACACCTATGGGGTAAATATGCCACTTAGTCTGACCATAACAAAAGTTATTGGTTTTAATTATTTTTCAGGCAAGGTTCAGGGTTAATCTGAAGACAGCACTTTTTACCAGTTCACAAATGCCATTACTTAGAGCTAATTTTTGATGAACAGTTATATTCTATCTGTATTTGTTCCTATCATTTAGTGAATGGCTGTAAGCAAAGATAAAATTACATAAATGAACATCTCACACAGTTACAAATCTCATTTCAGGAGCATTTTCCTCTAAACAATGGAGACTTGAATTGGCCAAGGAACCCATTCATTGACTCATTCGAAATGGGAGAGATCCCAATCAGGTAATGTGAAAAGTTGATAGACATTGCTAGTGATTCAACTTTGAAACAAAATTTCCTATTCTCTTCTCTGCCTTTGGGCCAGTTCAACTGAAATTTAAAGGACTCTTGATATTATTAACCACTTGCCTATTGGCAAGATGTTAAAAAACTCTTGATATTTTTAACCACTTGCCTATGTGAATTGGATTTTTGCAATATATGCAGTGAAAAATCAACTATAGTATTGTATTTGATTGCAATTTTGTACATTTGTATTTGATAGCAAATACAAAAATAAAGTGAATGTTGAGGCAGATCTCAGATCGCAAAGGTTGCCCATTACACCAAATTTCAAACTTTTATGCTAATGAAAACAGCCTATTTCTCAATGAAAAATTAAGAAATATACTTTACTCACTAAAGATATTTTTTATTGTTGTTTTTATTTACTTCTTATTTTATTTGTGCATGTATTTGAATGTATTACCAATTTTATATAAATTTGGGGTTTTACAAAATATATGAATTTGAAAAAGAGTTCCACAGCTGAAGACAGTTTTATAGCTTATTTATTTTAAAAAAAAGTTTCTATTTTTCACTTTTAATAACCAATAATTTAGGGTGTGGCTAAGTAATTTTATTGTAATTTCAGAAAAAAAAAACCCTCCTCAAGCAGCTGCTTGCCACAGAGGTCTGACAGGAGCCATTCAGTTTATATACCATAGTAGAAGGTCTGTGAGAATGGCGGAACCTCAGCAGAAAAACAACAAACATCCATGCCTTACCCAGGGCTTGAACCCAGGTCTTGTAGATCAATAGCCAAGTGCATTAACTACTGGCTGGGAATGGCTGTAATTTGATAGTACATATTAATAATTAACAGGGATAAACCAATAAAAGCATGTAATAACACCACCTATACTTTTATTTCTGTTCATAAATGCTTATGTTCAGTCCCTATAGAATGTATTTTTTTTTATGTAATATTAATTTACAGCAAGCATTAATGTAATAGGTTTGTAGTATTTTTAATGCATTTTCAACTTTAAAAAATATTAATATAATAAGTTTGCATATTCTATTTATTTATTTATTTATTTATTTATTTTATATGACATACAGAGGTATTACATAACATACAGTTATATACATACCAGAGGGGTACATCCTTGCTTATCTTTGCTCAAAGCATCAACCTCAGATTCTAAAATCAAAGAAGGATTTTCAGACCTCCAATGAAGAAGAGTGCAAACAAGACGGCTAAAGCCTAATGCTGCTGCTAAATGTAGTAGAGTTAGATCACAGCACATGGATGTTATTAAAGATGATGGATCATCACGGTGAATCCAAGATGCGGTCATTAACCTTTGACACACTAGAACTAATCGATCTTCAAATGACCTCTGTTTATCACTTGAAGACTAAATTAAAAAAACAAAATAGTAGTTGTAATATACCATAAATCTAATAAGTGACAAAAATAAAAGTACACGTGAAAAATTCTAACAATGTTAAAAATGCATTCAAAATAAAAACAGAAGTTACTCTAAAAAGTTCTCTACATATATTTTGGAATATTTCACATTTTGTCTTTTTCATTTTCAGCTGTAGTCTATAGCCCATAGACATTCAGTCTTGAAGCAAACTAAAGGCTAAGAGGTCTAAATCATATTATTTCATTTAGAAACAGAAATCTGGATGTTAAAGAAAGCAAATGGAAAAGGCTCAAAGCCCCCTGGGTAAAATACACACCCTGTGACATTGAAATTGCACCACCCAGAAAAAGTGATTGGAAGCCGATGAAAATCACAGATAAGGCAGATTAGCACATGAGTAAGACATGATTGCAGATGGCTTGTTTTACCTCTGAATGGTATTTTTTTTCATACAATGGGAAAGATGGCCAGGTCATCAGGTTCAAGAAAAAGCTCAGAGACAAATGCTCAGAGAAGGTTGGTGAGAGAGAACCAACTACACAGCTGTTAGGAGACATATAATAGCCTCCCATTAAGGCCATCCAGTATGTTGTTTAACATGCAAAGGGCGTGACTCTTCTGCCCACAGGACTACAGCTTCCAAGCCCATCGGTGTCACCTACTGACTGAGGCAGGGTAGGGTTTTTGCAGAGATAATTTTCAATGCTGGCCTAGCATGACTGTAGTTACAGAGCAAAGACACAAAATTATTTCACACAGACAAATTACATAGTGGTAATCAAACCTTGAAAATCCCCCAAGGTTTAGCACCCCCCAATCAATAGCATTCAGCTGTAACAGGCATGATGGAAGCACTCCAGGAGCTGTTCATGATGCCTGGCAGTCAGTGGAAGGTGAAACAATGAATGAGATGCATGAAACCCTGCCTCTCCCAAGTTGTCAGGAAATGGTACGTCATGTTACAGGGTGACTCAAGGCTGGTATAACAGCTCTGCTGGTGGTGGTTAGCATCAGTGTTGGTACAATTTCTTTTCTCATGAACCATTTCTTTGTAGCAAGAGCCCATACCAAGAAAGAACTGAATTCAAAATTTGGGTCATTTTTAGATATGATATCTATGGCATAATTCATACTATTAATAAAATCTGTAAATAAACTTGTCATTAATTTTCATTCCACACATCAACATCATCAGTTTTATAGTCCTCATTATTCTCAATAGCAGAATTTTGCTGTTCCAGTTCCAAAAACTTTTTTTTTTCTGTTAGTCATACCTGTCTAGTAAGATTTTAGTAATTCTTGCACATTGTCAAAGCCAATTGATGAGATAGAAGATGTTGTTAACTAGAGTTCCATTTTCTTCTATATTGTTGAAATAATTACAGGCTTCTAGCCATACATTCTTCCATGATCTTTTCATGCAACACTTGGATGTTTCATCTCAGACTGTGTTGATATTCCTGATGGTCTTCAAAATGTCATAAGATTTCCAAAATTCCCTAGCTAACAGTCGATTTTTGACCATCTGTTACCTCAATGTATTCCTTGAAGGTGCATTGCAAGTAGCAGAGCTTGGAAATACGCAACTCAACTGAGTACAACACTCAAAGGTTGTTATAGTAAGCATTTTTTTCTATCCTGATAATGCTTCTTATAGTGATATCACATGAATGAAAATTTGTTGTTTCTTTCAAAAGTTGGTTCTAGAATAAATGGCATTATAGTTTCTTACAGCAAAATTTCAGGCACACATTAAAGACTTGAATGTTATCTGCTGTTATGCCCCCACTGAGGCTACTGATGAGTATGAGAAAGATAGGTTTTACAGACAACTTCAGGATATTTTGAAATCGGTCAGGAAAGGAGATAAACCCTTAACAATACCCTTGTTCTAGGTGGCTTCAATGCCAAAGATAGTATTGACTCTGACCTTTGGGGAGGGATGATAGGCCCTTTTGGTATTGGTAGCTGCAACGGCAATGGGCAACATCTCCTACAGGTAAGTAATTTAATGGTTTGTGAATAACAAACACTTGTTAGAAATACCGTGATATACAAAGGTACATGTGGGTTTCACCAGATGGGCTGCATAAGAATATGATTGATTATATATTAATTAACAGCAAATGGACTAGTTCTATTAAGAATACCAGGTCATATAGGGGAGCTGAAATTGCATCTGACCATTACCTTGCTAAAAGTGTCTTGCAACTTAAACATAAAAAGTGTTGTGCTAGGGTTAAAAATTTTACTTTTAATACTGATGCTATGAAAGACCCAGTTATAGCCAAAGCTTACCATGATAGATTACTTAGTCATTATGACAGTCATGGTATGCTTACTACTGAAGTTGAGGAAGAATGGGATCATTTTAAACAGGCTTTTTTGGACACTAACAGTACACTTTTAGGAAAAAAGGAGCAGAAGAGTCAGAATTATCCGACTGATAAGGCACTTGAGCTTATTTCGGAAATTAAGAACTGCAGGAATGTCCTTAATCAATACCCTACTAGTCCTAATAGGAAGCATTACAGAGAGCTTAATAAACATGTAAAGGATCAGTTAGCTGCTGAAAAGAATCTTTGGGTTGGCTGACAAAGCCGAGGAAGTAGTTAGACAGCACAACAGCAGAGAAGCTGGACAAATAATTAATGTTTTGTGTGGTAGAAAACGAACAGGTATACAGGGATTGAAGGATAAACAAGGTAAGGTTATAGAAGGTGAAGATTCTGTCATGGCTAGGTGGGCTGAACATTTCAGTGATGTTCTAAACAATGTAGTTAGTTCTACTCCCATTGTTTGTAATGATGATAGATGCTTACTGGATTTAATGTTGGCTCTATATCACATTGTGAAGTTATTTTGACTATTTCTAAACTTAAACTACATAAATCCACAGAGGTAGATGAAATTACTACAAAAATGCTTAGAGCTGGAAATGTTTCGGTTACTGCATGGTTGACTGAAATTTTGAATATCTTTTATGATAAAAGAAAGCTTCCTAAGGATTTTACCAGAGCTAATATTATCCTTATTTTTAAAAAAGGTGATCGCAGTTCTTGTGATAACTATAGAGTATCAGCCTACTTTTTATTCCAGGCAAAGTTCTTTGCATGATTATGCTTAATAGAATTAAGAATCTGGTTGATGGGCAATTGCATGATGAGCAGTGTGGATTCAGAAGTAGAAGGTGTTGTGCAGATCAGATTTTTTCACTTAGGCAGATTCTTCAGAAATATTTAGTTTTATAAACCTTTGGCTACTAGCTTTGCTGATTTCAAAATGACTTTTGATTCAATTGATCGCCATAATTTGTGGTTGATTGTGAGATTCTATGGCATACCAGACAAGTTAGTTAACATAATGGAAGCTCCCTATAATAACACTGAGTCATGTGTAAGAGTTAGTAAGGCTTGTAGCAATTGGTTTAGCATTGCTTGGACAAAGGTGCATTTTGTCTCCTTTTCTCTTTGGTTATTGATTATGTTATGCAAAATTAATTGCAAGGGAAATATTTTGGTCTTAAATGGTCTGGAGATATGAAAATTTAGATTTAGATTATGGTAATGATTTAGCCATTTTGGCAAATGATGTTGATGAGATGAAATGTTTCACTCGAACTGTTGATGGACTGGTAGTAGAGTAGGTTTGGTTATAAACAGAGAGAAAACTAAAGTGATGAAAATTGATCAGGCAGGCTGTGATTCAGTTAATCTGAATGGTTGCAGTCTTGAGCAGGTGTCACAGTTTAATTATCTTGGGAGCTATGTAACAGATAATGGTGATGTGCAGCATGAGATTAACAGACGAATAGGGATTGCTGCCTGGACTTTTAAGAATCCATGGAGTGTGTGGAGAAATAGGCGTATACACCTAAAGATTAAAATTAGACTGTATAATAGTTTGGTTCTTTCTAGGGCTAGTTATGGTGGTGAAATATGGACACTTTGTAAACAATAAAAAATATGATGCTTTTGATTCTAGATGCTTATGCAGTATCTTGGGCATTAGTTGGTTCAATTTTGTAAGTAACGATGAGGTTAGGCAAAGGAGTCGGCAACCTCCTTTGAGCAGCATATTTTGCAGAGAGAGACTCTGTTGGTATGGCCATGTTGCCCGTTGAATAATTATAGATTAGCGAATAAGGTTATGAACAGTGTGCCTAAAGGCCTCAGAAAGAGAGGGAGACCTAGGATGCAATGGGCAGACAGGGTCAAACAGGACCTTGTTAGAATTGGTGTGAAGTGGGCAGATGCAGCAGATGTAGTTCAGAACAGATAGCTTGGCAAACTAAATTGCAAAGTCTGGTTGGACCTCCTTAGCCCATGGCTGCTTGATGATGATGATGATTTGTTTTGTTTCATACATTTTATGACAGAATTGCTGTTACTTATTGATTGACCTTTGTATGTTAAAAGTCAAGTGACAGTGTGTGACAACAAGTGACAAAGTGTTTTTCCAGTTTTACTGTTTCATAGAACTCATCATTAAAACTGCCATTCTGGCCTTGTGATAAGTAGCCAGGCTCCACCCATTCTCAATCAATCACCTATGTTTAAAGAGTTCAAATTAAATTTTTTTATTTTTCAATTTTTAAAAAGGGGAAAAAAAAGTGTTCCTCTTCACCAACATCATAGATAGCCTATAAGCTTCATCTAGCTTGTCCTGGTTTCTCATAAAATATATAAGCACGTACACAGATACATGTCCACTGATTTAGTAGTCAGGTATGCTAACCACCAGACTAGGTATGTATTAAAAATGCAAATAACAATTAAAAAAGAACTCAATAGCATGAAAACAAAATTATTTGAATTACAATTTGCTTTAACCCTTAAAGGGTCGTAGCTGGGTGTACCATTTTCATTTTTCTTACTCTGGGAGCCACCAGTCTATCTACTGTTTTGAGGTGTAAGATAGTAATTTTTTTTTTCCAAATAGAAATCGGCATTTTTTTTAACTGTTTCTAATTAAATCTTGAAAATAACATTTCAGTCTATGATATATATTTTTTCCTGCTGATTCTGCCTGAAAACATTATGAAAAAGTTTGAAAAAATTGATTTACTTGGGCCTTTGTTGATCATATACGTGTTGAATCACTGTAATAGCATCAAGTAACAATGATTTAGCATATGCTTTTATTCTGCCTTACTGTAACAGATTATTGATCAGTTTTTGATTTCCGGTATATTGACCTATTTATAGCTGTAGCAGAGTTGCAATGTTTTCTAAACTTTTAACACAAGTTATTGATTTTATTACTATCAGAAGTTGCATCATCCTGTAAATTTGCCAAATGATTTCAATCAATATTTTACAGAATTCCGAATTACTCTGGTGTTTCTGGAATTAATTTTTACTACTTTTTAAATGTATACTGTGATTTTAAAGAATAATTTAAAATGATCGAAAATGAAATCGCTAGTGATCTCTAATGGCTAATATCAGAAGAATCACAGGGTTATGTGATTAGGCTAAAACATGATTTTTAAAAGGTAGAACTTATTTTAGCGATAATTTTGTTGATATTTTAACCAACTACACTAATTAATATTAAGATATTGCAATTCTTAACCGAAAATTTTGCCGAAATTTAAAAAATAAACTTTTCCGTAATAGTTATGTAGCTTTGAATTAAAATGATTCATTCTGAATTTCAGTGCTTTGAATCAATTTTTTTCACAGTTCTTTATTTTTTTTTCCACATACATTTCTCAGTTCTTATTTAAATTATCTCTTTTTTTAAATTGAAATTAATTTTTATGACACCACTCTTCTTAGGTTTAGAGTTTGACGATTGCCAAAAATCTAAGCATATGCATTATGCGTTATTTGTGTAAATCACTGATTTAGAAAACACTAAATATATGAAAGATTTAAGCATTAATGGAAATATTATTAACTTATTTATATTAGAACAATAAATTAATTTGGGAAAAATACAAAAAAATACAATTTAAAAAAAAAATTACTGAACTAAAAATAGAACTAGAAGGAAGCATATCACCTCTGGCACATAAGAGAATCTTGTTTTCAAAGAGAATGAAGTTTTTCCTTTACCTACTGTTTCATTCCTTAAAAGCTTTAATTTGAGCTAGCAGATGATGGGGGAAAATGCAAATATTATTTTATTAGTATTTTTAATATTTGTCTTTAATTCTTAAATTTTTTTAAATAAATTATTAATTGAGAGAACATGTGTATATGTATTATGAATGTATTATTCAATTACCTACAGATAAGCTATTTAGTTTTGTGGGTCCTATATATCATATATATTTTGTATTTTATATATATTCTTATGACTGAATAACTAATAAACAAAAAAAATCTGAAAAGTTGCATTTCCCATACTGCTCTCAGAAAAGTGAGTAGATTATTGCTGTCAGGGAATATCTCATAAAAACCACCATTATTTTTTTTTAATTTCTATTTTATACATATTATTTGTAAAACTCGATAACAGTTCTGCCATTTCATCATTTCAGTTATCTGTAAAGATAATTATATATTAAAACTACTAAGTATTTGAAAAATGAGAATTATAATATTTCATTAGTGCCAATCAAACTGAAAAAGAGTTTTCTAATCATCATTTTCATTTGTTTTCAATCGAAACTTCATGATATTCACATTCCACCATCAAAATTTCATATTTCTATGTTTAATACATCATTACAATATTCACTTGAAATTTTGCAATTTTTAATCTTTTTCACTGTTAGAGGGTAAAATTATAATGTTGGAAAGATTTTGAAAGTGCGAATCATAATATTTTATCAATTCCTATCTAATCCTAAAAAGATTTTTTCATTTTTCTCTAAATACAAACAATTATCTGCTAAAACCAAAGATTGTGTTTTCCCACGCACCCTGGGTCTAAGAGGTCAATTCATTGTTGCCAATGGAAACATCATGGCATTCACATTCCACCACCAAAATTTTAAAATTTCTACATTAAATATGTCATTTGCAATATTTGTTTGAAATTTTGGAATTTGCAAATTTTTCCACCATTAGAGGGTGCAATTATAGTAATTATAGTTTTCGGAAGATTTAAAGATCAATTCCTATCTAACCCAGAACAAATTTTTCATTTATCTCTAAAAATAAACAATTATATGCTAAAACTAAAAAGGTGTGTTTTCCCACCCCTTCTGGGTATAAGGGGTCAACTCATTGATGGCAATGGAAACTTCGTGACCTTCACATTCCACAACCAAAATTTCAAATTTCTATTATAAATACATCGTTTGTAATGTTTGTTTGAAATTTTGGAATTTTCAAAAATTTTCACTGCTAGAGGGCGTAATTACAGCTTTAGAGAGATTCGGAAAGTGTGTATCATAATATTTCATCAATACCTATCCAACACAAAAAGAATTTTTGATTTATTTCTGTAAACAAAAATGTTCGATATCTACATACGGATGGACAGACAGACGATAGTGAATAAAAATACAGCAAAATTTTGCAGTATTTAAAAAAAAATGTTTGAAACTTTAACTATTATTTTATTTTTCTCAGAATTTTTGCCATTTAATCACAATTAAAGGCTCTTTGTTTCGGTATGAGTATTTCCTTTTATTATTTACTTCAGGATGAGGTTCTAAAGTTGTGCATTTTATTTTCTGGAAACATTTCAAAATTAACTTGGCTACCAGAGGGAGAACAGTTTCAGAAACCTGACACTTTAAGGGTTAAGGCATTTCCAAAAATTTGTTCCAGCACCTTGTCTTTTGGCATCATAGTGCATAAATTTGTAAATCAAACTTTAAAAACATTTCAATATCCCCAATTCATATAAAGTGCAAAATGGATGTTACTTACTTTCAGTAACATGAAAATAGGTAATGCTATGGGCCAAGTATAAATATTTTGTGTTAACAGAATTTTGTATTAACAGCATATTAATGAACACTTTTATACTGATTAAAAAGACCTGGAGTCTGATCTGAGTCTTGATCAGGAAAAAACATTCATTATGAACGTTTTTCCTGATCAAGGATTAATAAGGCCAACAATCTGAATGGAGAGCAGGAAACTACCACCATAATCGGCAGACAAAAATCATTAACCTGCTTCACAGGTGGCAGGTCTAAAACACTAATGTATTTACAATGTCCATTAAATAACTAATTAACTAGAAATTTGAAGCTGTTAAATATTTATCAAATTTTATTACCTGTTGATCTTCTATAAATTTTGCATTGTCCAAGGAAGTTTAAATAGAATTTTATTTGTCAGACCATAGAAAATTTTTGCATTGAGGGTTTTTTTCATATTATCTGTTTTGCATTAAAAGAATATGCAAGCAAAAGTGTTCTCTCTGAAATGGATCAAACTGTAATTTCAGATTAACCAATAGTTTGCCTTATCCATTTTCATGTTAGTGTTTTTGACTGTACAAAAATCTTAAACTTTTCTGAAGATATTTATTATTTTATATTTTTTATATTTATATTAACAAATTAAATATCTTAGTTGCCAAAGAAGTAAACTAAGAATTTGAAGGGGAAAAAACCCAGAATATCTTAAATTTCCATTACACATATCAATATGAATTATACAGGGTGAATCTGAAAAAGTGGGCAAAACTTTATGGGGTGGTAGAACGCAGCTATACGAGCAATATTCGTCATAGAAAGTATGGGCGGAACGCAAACGGCAAGCCACTAGGTGGCGTTGGAAATGGTATAAAAGGGTCGGTCCTCACACCCAACAGCATTTCTACCTTGGATTGCCGAGAGGATGGCTGGTTATACTAACCATGAAATGGCGGATATGCACTTTGTGTACAGTGCGGCGGACGGGAATGCAAGTGAGGCACAGAGACGTTACCGCGACTAGTTTCCGATGAGATGCACTCCAGATCGGAAAACCTTCGAGCGTTTGCATCGGCGGCTGTGTGAAACGGGATCCTTCGCCACGGCCAAGCAAGACGCAGGGCGTGAAAGGAGTGTCAGGACGCCGCAACTTGCAGAGGACATTCTGCGTAGGGTGGAAGAGCGACCGGGATGTAGCACGCGAGCGGTTTCCCGTGCAGTACACATGTCCCAAATGTCGGTTTGCCGTGTGCTACAGGAGGAAGGAATGCACCCCTATCGTACGCAGAAGGTACAAGCGTTGTCACCGGCGGACTATAAGCCACGTGTCGATTTCACACATTGGTACCTCCAGCAGAATGCAGCGCAGCCGGATTTTGGTGCACATGTTCTGTTTACGGACGAGTGCACTTTCACCCATGAGGGCGTTTTGAATACCCACAATTCACACACGTGGGCATCTACGAACCCGCATACCACACGTCCTCATTCGTTCCAGCAGCGGTTCTCCATAAATGTTTGGGCAGGGATCCTCCATGACCATTTGGTTGGCCCATACCTCCTGCCACACTGTCTGGACGGCAAATCATATAACACATTCCTACGAGAGGTGTTGCCGGAGCTGCTGCGTCCGATTCCAACCCCCAGCAGGTTGAGAATGTGGTTCCAGCACGACGGTGCGCCTGCACACTTCAGCTTAGATGTGCGGAACACTTTACATGCAACGTTCCCAGGGCGATGGATTGGTCGAGGTGGTCCCATAGCTTGGCCACCAAGATCGCCGGATCTCTCGTGTTTGGACTTTTTCCTGTGGGGCCATATGAAAAGCCTAATCTACGAGTGCCCCATTGAAACCGATATGGATCTAGTCACCAGGATCACCATTGTTGCCGGCGATATTCGGGAAATGCCTGGTGTCTTCGCAAATGTGCGTCGGTCCCTATCCCGCAGGTCTGAAGCCTGCATTACAGCTGGTGGCAGCTCTTTTGAGAAATTTCTTTGAGCATGTACCTCAATTACATTCCTGTTAATAAAATGTTTTCTGAAGTATCTCCTCTCCTTCTTGTGTTCATTCTTTAAATGTGACAGTGGAAAACTACCTTTTAACTTCTCACCGCTTGCGTTCCGACCATACATTCTATGACGAATATTGCTCGTATAGCTGCGTTCTACCACCCCGTAAAGTTTTGCCCACTTTTTCAGATTCACCCTGTATATTGACAAATGAAATAGGAATATAATTATTTTACATGTATGTATAGGACAGGGAAAGATCCTAGAATTATCTCTTCTCATACAAGGTCATGCCCTACTAAGACTGACACAAAGTTTGCTTGATAGAATATTAGCTAGCTCCCTAACCGTTATGACAGTTAAGGTCTCAATATTCATCTATTCTGGGCAAACAGCTACTAAATTTGGCCACTGTAATGAAATTCTAATAAAAGTCTAGTTTGACATCTTCCATCCACTTCATCCTAGGTCTGCCCCTTTTCCTTGAGTCTTTAAGCACATTGTGATTCTATTCACTAATCTGCATTGGTTTGGTCATATTTACAGTATGCAAAAACTGCAATCTATTCTTTATCATTTCCTAGTCTGTCATTTCTTTGTGAATGATGGTCATTTTTACATGGTCTCAGTGTTGACCAATGAAACCAGGGGTACACAAACTCAGGTACTTTTAACTATTTTATCCGCCACATATGAAAATTGTAAAAAAATTTTCTAATCTGGCTTTAACAAAGTGAATGGTATTTTAATAAGATGAAAATTTGAATAATGCTATTACAACTAGCCACAATGTCATTGAAACCAAATGTTTATTAGCTCATTTCTGGGATCCAGTTCCATCTTTCACATGCCTTCATAGCCAACTTCAGTTTTGATGTTAAAATAAAATTTATATTAATATTTAATTTTTTTTCTTGCTATTTTGTATCTAAACATATGACAAGTAAAAGGTAACAACAAACAAAATCAAAAATTTTTTTGCACCCCACCTCCCAACTACTGGCCCACAGCAACAAAATATTTTTATTTGGCCTGATTCCAAAACAGCTTATGCACCCCTGATCTACACAAAATGTTGACTGTTTCAGTTCACTAATAAAATATTCCATGCATTTGTTTCATTTTAAATGTGAATCAATAAATGTCCCCAAATATTTATAATGCAAAGCTAGTTATGTTTGGGTACAGCAGTAAACTTTACAATTAAAAGCACTATTTGTAACATTGTGCTTTGACCATCAATTACAAATTCCTATATGAAATTTGTAAAATTTAAATTTATCTTTATTTTGTTCTGATAGAACCATCTATTTAATGTTAACAGATTTTTTTCCACATCATTTTTTAAAACTTCAATGTTTTCTGCAGAAAACACAATAACATCTAAAAACTTTATATCTACCTTTTAATCACAATGAAAAAGATTTTTACATAACTAAAAATTGTCTAAGTTCAAAAATCTATCCTTGTAGTACAATATACTTGCATAAAACCAATATGGATAGTGTTAATTTTTACAGCTTTGTCTAAACATTGGTGTTAAAATTACTCCTTTTCTTTTCATCAATAATAAAAATTCCACAAATAAGTGGTGTTCAAAATACATATTAAAAACTTAAATAGTATTGCAATTTAGAGCATTTTTTTTACCTTCAGTATATCAAAATCAGAAGCTTTGCTAATATTTAGATGAATAATCAATGTAATTTCTCTGCATTAGTTTTCAATACAAACACAAAATTTAAACAGAATTTAATAGTTGTATAGTTAGATAGTGTAACAGAAGAGAGCTGCACCAGATAGTTAAAATGTTTTGTGTGGGAAGAAATGGGCAGACATACAGGGATTGAAGGATAAACATGGTAAGGTTATTGAAAGTGAGGATTAGTCATGTCTAGATGGACTGAGCAATTCGGTGATGTTCTAAAAAATGTAGTTAGTTCTACTCTAATTGTTTGTAATGATACATTACTAGCTTAGCCTCCAGTGTCCAGCCTGAAAATCTGGTTTACAGAGGCCAAACTCTACATCCAGAGGCAAGCTATTTTCTTCCTAAGCTCAGCCAAAAAAAAAATAAATTTAAAACTTTTTTGCCAAACAATAACAGAAAGAATTATGGCATGTTATATGCCAAATTAATCACTGGATTTTCTGAAAATAAAATATTTAACAAAAAAAAACTAGTTTTATTTTAATAGGAATTGTTTAGAATCATGTAGTAAAAAAATGCAACTGGCAATGCAAAGAAAAATTTATTTAAAAAAAACTAAAATATAAAATTATTACCTCCACAAGCAGCTGCTTGCCACAGAGGACTGACAAGAACCTGATAGTTTAATACGCCATAGTAGAAGGTCTGTGAGGATAGTGAGACCTCAGAAGAAAGACAACACAAACATCCATGCCTTACCCATGATTCAAACACAATTCCCTTTGAACAGTAGCCAAGCATGCTAATCATTCGGCCATGGGATGGATTATAGAGAGAAATAATTATAATGCATGTGAATAGAAAGGCTATTTATTTCTGAATAATAAAAATAGCAAATTTTTAATTCAAACAAGAAAATTACTCCCTTTTAATAATTTTTTCTATTGACCATATTTTAAGAAAAGTCCATGCTTTTCGCCAATTGTGCTGTCAGATAAACAAATCAACTTTAGACTTAAAAAAAAAATAACCAATCAACAGAAATAGGTCATGTTATATACCAAAATCAACAGAACTCCAAATTTTAAGAAAATAAAAAATTTAAACAAATTTACAAGCATATTAATTTTAATAAGACATCTTTCACAGTAATATAGTGAAAAAAGAGAACTACACAATTAACCCTTTGCACCCGAGGGCGCCATGCTACGATCAGTCTGGCAATAACATCTGTAGCGGATGGTTGTGTGTCATATCTGTGCTTCATATTAATATTCATGATCATATCTTTTACCCATAAATATGGCAGATAAAATAAATACGTGATATAAGTTATAGTGCGATTGATAGCTGTGAAGATGAATTTGTTTTCAACAACTGTGATGAAAGCGGAAAAACATTAAAAAATTATAAGTTGTGGTTTTTTGAATATGTATATATTTTTTTTGTTTTTCTGTGATGTTTGTTTGTTCTGTATTTGTATTTATTTATTTTTTGTAAATACTGGTTTTTTTGTTCCATAAATATTTATAAAGGTTCTTATCAATAAAAAATTTTGCAGATAAATATTTTGATAATATTTACATTTAAAAACTGTTAAGTATGGTCTGTAAATGGTAGCTAGGTAGTCACTGGAAGGAGAGCTATGCACCAATCCCCTGTGATGATGCATAGAACCGGCCAGGCTTAGCACCTAATGTTCGACCCTGCCTTCTCATGGTGCAGACCGTTAGTACCTTTCAAAAGAGATACTCTCTTGTGGAAGTGAATGGAAGGGGAGGGCTGCCAGATTAGTGTGGCCTACTGATCTAGACAACTATGGCTATTTTTTCTTTTTTTTCTACCCTGCTGAGGAGTGGTCAAC
Source organism: Ryuthela nishihirai (assembly GCA_038380435.1). Taxonomy (NCBI): domain Eukaryota; kingdom Metazoa; phylum Arthropoda; class Arachnida; order Araneae; family Heptathelidae; genus Ryuthela; species Ryuthela nishihirai. The sequence goes on along the minus strand of JAWZYU010000020.1, from coordinate 9,735,880 downwards.
CACACAGGGTCCTGGTGCTGACCATATAAACCAACTGGACTGGACAGATATATGGCTCTGAGCTTGATTATGGATCCTGATTTAGCTGCAATGGTGGGCTTCTGTGGAGGGAAAATCTTCCGCTGTGTTTTCTGTTTGTTTGTGGGTTGACAGCCCCAAGTGAATAGATTCACAGGATATGTTTATCAGCTGGTGGATAATCCTGAGTAGAGGTCATCACAGGCACCTGAACTCTTTGCTTCTATTGGCATCGTCAAATTCTACATTGGAGGAAGTCTTCCAGTGTAGATGGCATCAGCCTTTAGTGGTGGGGGAACGGGTCTTTGCCCCATGTCTGCGATTAGGGGGCTGTTTGATATTGTCAGCATTAACTCTCTCAATAAACATAGTTTCTTTAAACATCCCACTACCATTTTCTCTCCATAGGTAGTTGGAATGTGAGGACTCTGCACAGATCTTTTTCTCTTGATGTCCTCACACAAGAATTCCACCATTATAATTTATATATTCTCGGCTTGCAAGAAACCAGATGGACAGATAAAGGTCAGATTCTTAAAAATAAACTAAAATTTCTCTTTTCAGGGAGGGACGACAATAAGCATCACCAAGGCGTGGGTCTGCTTCTCAGCAGACACGCTAGTGATGCTCTTCTAGGATATGAGTGCATTAATGAAAGGTTTCTTACAGCAAAATTTCAGACAAGCGTTAAAGACCTGAATGTTATCTGCTGTTATGCCCCCACTGAGGATGACAATGAGGATGAGAAGGATAGGTTTTATGAACAACTTCAGGATATTTTGAATTCTGTCAAGAAAGGAGATATTACCCTTGTTCTTGGTGACTTCAATGCCAAAGTTGGTACTGACTCTGACCTTTGGGCAGGAGTAATAGGCCCTTTTGGTATTGGTAGCTGCAATGGCAATGGGCAACGTCTCCAACAGGTAAGTAAACTCAATGGTTTCAGAATAACTAACACGTATTACATTAAATATTTATAAAGGTTCTCATGCCACCAAAAACCGCGACATACAACAAACACCGCGACATACATAAATACATATGGGTTTCACCTGATGGGCTGCATAGGAATATGATTCATTATATATTAATTAACAGCAAATGGGCTAGTTCTGTTAGAAATACCAGGGCATATAGGGGAGCTGAAATTGGATCTGACCATTACCTTGTTAAAAGTGTCTTACAACTTAAACTTAAAAAGTGTTGTGCTAGGGTTAAAAAATTTGCTTTTAATATTGAAGCTCTGAAAGACTCAGTTTTAGACAAAGCTTACCATGATAGGTTACTTAGTCATTATGACAGTCATGGTATGCTTACTACAGAAGTTGAGGAAGAATGGGATCATTTTAAACAAGCTTTTTTGGACACTAACAGTACTCTTTTAGGAAAAAAGGAGCAGAAGAGACAGAATTATCTGAGTGATAAAGCACTTGAGCTTATTTCAGAAAGAAAGAACTGCTGGAATGTCCTTAATCAATACCCTACTAGTACTAATAGAAAGCATTACAGAGAGCTTAATAAACGTGTAAAAGATCAGTTAGCTGCTGATAAGAATCTTTGGCTTGATGGTATGGCTGACAAAGCCGAGGAAGCAGTTAGACAGCACAACAGCAGAGAGCTGTACCAGATAGTTAATGTTTTATGTGGTAGAAAATGGACAGGTATACAGGGATTGAAGGATAAACAAGGTAAGGTTATAGAAGGTGAGGATTCTGTCATGGCTAGGTGGGCTCAGCATTTCAGTGATATTCTGAACAATGCGGTTAGTTCTATTCCCATAGTTTGCAATGATGATAGATGCATTGGTGGCTTTAATGTTGGCCCTATAACACAATCTGAAGTTATTTTGGCTGTTTCTAAACTTAAACTTCATAAATTCCCAGGGGTAGATGAAATTGCTACCGAAATGCTTAGAGCTGGAAATGTTTCAGTTACCATTTGGATGACTGAAATTCTGAATATCTTTTATGATAAAGGCATGGTTCCTAAGGATTTTACCAGAGCTATTGTTATCCCTATTTTCAAAAAAGGTGATCGCAGTTCTTGTGATAACTATAAGGGTATTAGCCTACTCTCTGTTCCAGGTAAAGTTCTTTCCATGATTGTGCTTAATAGAATTAAGAATCTGGTTGACAGTCAATTGCGTGATGAGCAATGTGGATTCAGAAGTGGTAGGGGATGTGTGGATCAGATATTTTCACTTAGGCAGATTCTTGAGAAATGTTTAGAGTTTCAGAAACCTTTGGTTGCTTGCTTTGTTGATTTCAAAAAGGCTTTCGACTCTGTTGATCGTCATAATTTGTGATTGATTGTGAAATCATATGGTATACCAGACAAGTTAGTTACCATAATGAAGGCTCTCTATAATAACACTGAGTCATGTGTGAGAGTTGGTAAGGCTTGTAGCAATTGGTTTAGCATTACTTCTGGTGTTCGACAAGGGTGCATTTTGTCTCCTTTTCTCTTTAGTTTGGTTATTGATTATGTTATGCGAAATTCACTTCAAGGGAAAGATTTTGGCCTTAAATGGGCTGGAGATACGAAAATTTATGATTTAGATTATGCTGATGATTTAGCCCTTTTGGCAAGTGATGTTGATGAGATGAACTCTTTCATTCGAGCTGTTGGCGAGACTGGTAATAGAGTAGGTTTGGTTATAAACAGAGAGAAAACTAAAGTGATGAAAATTGGTCAGGCAGGCTGTGATTCAGTTAATCTGAATGGTTGCAGTCTTGAGCAGGTGTCGCAGTTTAATTATCTTGGGAGCTATGTAACAGATAATGGTGATGTGCGGCATGAGATTAACAGACAAATAGGGATTGCTGCCGGGACTTTTAAGAATCTATGGAGAGTGTGGATAAATAGGCATATACACCTAAAGACTAAAATTAGGCTGTATAATAGTTTGGTTCTTTCTAGGGTTAGTTATGGTAGTGAAAACTTGGACACTTTGTAAACAAGATAACAGGAAACTAGATGGTTTTGATTTCAGATGCTTACGCAGGCAGTATCTTGGGCATTAGGTGGTTCAACTTTGTAACTAATGATGAGGTTAGGCAAAGGAGTTTGCAACCTCCGTTAAGCAGCATATTGTGCAGAGAGAGACTCCGTTGGTTTGGCCATGTTGCCCGTATGAATAATTATAGATTGACGAATAGGGTTATGAACAGTGTGCCTAAAGGCCTCAGAAAGAAGGGGAGACCTAGGATGCGGTGGGCGGACAATGTCAAACAGGATCTTGTTAGAATTGGTGTGCAGTGGCCAGATGCAGTAGATGTAGCTCAGGATAGACTTGCTTGGAGAACTAAATTGCACGGTCTGGTTGGACCTCCGTAGCCCATGGCTGCTTTAGGATGATGATGATGATGATAAGCTACAATATGAAAAAGCTATTTTTTATTAATATTGCTTCGAGTAACTGGTAACACCTATAAAAAAAAACTTCGAGTGCAAATGGTTAAGGATTAATTTTGGAAAACATGATGAATAAAAACTATAGTTAATTAGTTACTAAAGTTAAATTATATATTAACTGAAAAATTTCTTCCTGAATAATAAATATATTTACGCGAAAAATTAAATTGAAATCGTTAATTCTCTGCGACACTGACAATGTCACAGAAAATTAAAGATTTCAATTTAATTTTAATTACTATACTGTGAACTTCTACTGAAATTTTGATATTTACCTGAAATAAAATGTTTATATCTTTTAATGATGAAAATGAGGTTTTGGTCTGTAAATGGTAACTAGGCATAAACTGGAAGGAGAGCTGTGTACCAATCCTTAGTGATGATGCACAGAACCGGTCAGGTCTAGCACCTAATGTCCAACCCCACCTTCTTGTGGTGCAGGCGGTTAGTACCTTTCAAAAAGAGATATTCTCTTTTGGAAGGGAACGGAAGGGGAGGGCTGCCAGTTCAGCATGGCCTACTGATCTGGTCATCTATGGCCACTTTTTCTTTTTTTTCAACCCTGCTGAGGAGTGGTCAAATTCACAGGGTCCTGGTGCTGACCATTTATACCTACCAGAATGGACTTGTTTATGAATTTGAGCTTGATTATGGATCCTGGACTTGCTGCACTGGTGGGCCTCTGTTAAGGGAGAATCTGCCGCTATGTTTTCTGTTTGCTTCTGGGTTGCCAGCCCTAAGCGAACAGACGCATGGGATACCTTATATCAGCTGGTGGATAATCCTAATCAGAGGCCATCGCAGGTACCTGAAGCTTACTTAGCTAGTTGTGCATCGTCAAGCCTAAACTGGAGTAATGTGTCTCAGACAGGCCATATGGCTCTTGAAAAAGTCCACTTGAAAAGGTGGTGCCTGAAGTTCCTACCAGCATCGGTGACTTCAGCATTTAGTGGAGGAGGAACAGGTCTTTGCCCCATACCTGTGATCAGGGGGCTGTTTGATATTGTTGGCCCTACCTATCTCAATAAATCTAGTTTCTTTAAAAATCCTACTAATCATTTTCTCTCTGCAGGAATGTGGAACGTGAGAACATTATATAGAGATTATTCTCTTGATGTCCTCACGCAGGAATTCCAGTGCTATAACCTAGATATTCTAGGCTTGCAAGAGACCAGATGGACAGATAAATGTCAGATTCTTAAAAATAATCTTAAATTTCTCTTTTCAGGGAGGACGATAATGAGCAACACCAAGGTGTAGGTCTGCCTCTCAGCAGACATGCCAGTGATGCTCTTCTAGGATATGAATGCATTAATAAAAGGTTTCTTACAGCAAAATTTCAGACAAGCATTAAAGACTTGAATGTTATCTGCTGTTATGCCCCCACTGAGGATGTTGATGAGGATAACAAGGATAGGTTTTACGGACAACTTCAGGATATTTTGAATTCTGTCAAGAAAGGAGATATTACCCTTATTCTAGGTGACTTCAATGCCAAAGTTGGTACTGAATCTGACCTTTGGGGAGGAGTGATAGGCCATTTTGGCATTGGTAGCTGCAATGGCAATGAGCAACATCTCATACAGGTAAGTAAACTCAGTGGTTTCAGAATAACTACCACTTATTACAAACACCGCGACATACATAAAAGTACACATGGGTTTCACCTGATGGGCTGCATAAGAATATGATTGATTATATATTAATTAATAGCAAATGGGCTAGTTCTGTTAGGAATACCTGGTCATATGGGGGAGCTGAAATTGGATCTAACCATTACCTTGTTATAAAGGTATCTTGCAATTTAAACTTGAGAAGTCTTGTGCTAAGGTTAAAAAAATTTATCTTTAATTCTGAAGCTCTGAAATGCCCAATTATAGCTAAAACTTACCATGATAGATTACTTAGTAATTATGACAGTCATGGTTTGCTTACTACAGAAGTTGAGAAAGAATGGGGCCGTTTTAAACAGGCTTTTTTCGAAACTAACAGTACTCTTTTAGGGAAAAAGGAGCAGAGGAGGCAGAATTATTTAAGTGATAAGGCACTTGAGCTTATTTCAGAAAGATGGAACTGCAGGAATGTCCTTAATCAGTACCCTACTAATAGAAAGGATTACAGAGAGCTTAATAAATGTGTAAAGGATCAGTTAGCGACTGATGAGAATCTTTGGCTTGATGGCTTGGCTGACAAAGCTGAGGAAGCAGTTAGGCAGCACAACAGCAGTGAGCTGTACCAGATAGTTAATGTTTTCTGTGGTAGAAAATGAACAGGTATACAAGGATTGAAGGATAAACAAGGTAAGGTTATAGAAGGTGAGGATTCTGTCATGGCTAGGTGGGCTGAGCATTTCAGTGATGTTCTAAACAATGTGGTTAGTTCTACTCCCATTGTTTGTAATGATGATAGATGCATTGCTGGCTTTAATGTTGGCCCTATAACACAGTCTGAAGTTATTTTGGCTATTTCGAAACTTAGACTTCATAAATCCCCAGGGGTAGATGAAATTACTACTGAAATGCTCAGAGCTGGGAATGTTTCGGTTACCACTTGGATGACTGAAATTTTGAACATCTTTTATGATAAAGGCATGGTTCCTAAGGATTTTACCAGAGCTATTGTTATCCCTATTTTCAAAAAAGGTGATCGCAGTTCTTGTGATAACTATAGGGATATTAGCCTACTTTCTGTCCAGCTAAAGTTCTTTGCATGATTGTGCTTAATATAATATAAAATCTGGTTGACGGGCAATTGCGGGAGGAGCAATGTGGATTCAGAACTGGTAGGGGATGTGTAGATCAGATATTTTCATTCAGGCAGATTCTTGAGAAATGTTTAGAGTTTCAGAAACCCTTGGTTCCTAGCTTTGTCAATTTCAAAAAGGCATTCGACTCTGTTGATTGTCATAATTTGTGGTTGATTGTGAGATCAACCTAATCTGACAAGTTTATCTTGACAAAGTTAAATCTAACGGTAACCAAGGGTTTCTAACAACAAAGCTAGAAACCCTTGGTTCCTAGCTTTGTTGATTTCAAAAATGCTTTAGACTCTTTTGATTGTCATAATTTATGGTTGATTGTGAGATCAACCTAATCTGATAAGTTTATCTTGACAAAGTTAAATAAAAGTTAATCTGACAAGTTAGTTAACATAATGAAAGCTCTCTATAATAACACTGAGTCGTGTGAGAGTTGGTAAGGCTTGTAGCAATTGGTTTAGCATTACTTCTGATGTTTGACAAGGGTGCATTTTGTCTCCTTTTCTCTTTAGTTTGGTTATTGATTATGTTATGCGAAATTCACTTAAAGGGAAAGATTTTGGCCTTAAATGGGCTAGAGATACAAAAATTTCTGCTTTAGATTATGCTGATGATTTATCCCTTTTGGCAAATAATGTTGAAGAGATGAACTCTTTCATTCGAGCGGTTGATGAGACTGGTAGTAGAGTAGGTTTGGTTATAAACAGAGAGAAAATTAAAGTGATGAAAATTGGTCAGGCAGACTATGGTTCAGTTAATTTGAATGACTGCACTCTTGAGAATGTGTCTCAGTTTAATTATCTTGGGAGCTATGTAACAGATACTGGTGATGTGCGGCATGAGATTAACAGAAGAATAGGGATTGCTGCCAGGACTTTTAAGAATCTATGGAGAGTGTGGAGAAATAGGCATATACACCTAAAGACTAAAATTAGACTGTATAATAGTTTGTTTCTTTTTCGGGTTAGTTGGCAGTGAAACTTGGACACTTTGTAAACAAGATAACAGGAAACTTGATGCTTTTGATTCTAGATGCTTACGCAGTATCTTGGGTATTAGATGGTTTAACTTTGTAACTAATAATGAGGTTAGGCAAAGGAGTCTGCAACCTTCTTTAAGCAGCACATTGTGCAGAGAGAGACTCCGCTGGTTTGGCCATGTTGCCCAATATGGATAATTATAGACTGGCGAATAGGGTTATGAACAGTGTGCCTAGAGGCCTCAGAAGGAAGGGGAGACCTAGGATGTGGTGGGCAGACAATGTCAAACAGGACCTTGTTAGAATTGGTGTGCAGTGGCTAGATGCAGCAGATGTATCTCAGGACAGATATGCTTGGAGAATTAAACTGCACAGTCTGGTTGGACCTCTGTAGCCCATGGCTGCTTGAGGATGATGATGATGAATGATTCTTTTCAGTGTGGTATATCTTAAAATATGAGCCAGCATTATACAAGGTAACTTGGATTGCTCATAGTAATGGGATTTTCTGTTATATTTCCTTGGCTAATTTGTTTACTAAATATTATATATTTTTTTTCTTTCGGTGTTGAATTTTTGGGATCTTGGCTAAGTGCTGAAAAGTCAGTCTATCAAAGCAAAAAAAAAAACACACCATCTTCCCAGTAACTTGGTTGGCCACTGATTGCATCAGAGTGGCCAGCTAAGTTACTGTGTATGTGGGGGGGGGGGGGTTAAATCTTTTAAAACCGTTGAATATAAGCTAATATATCTTGCAATTTTTTTTAAATGAAAATTTGCCAGAGCTGAGGTGGGGGACAATTATGCCAAAATTACCTTCCCACAGAAGGACTGATTTTCATGCCAAAAGGAAGCCCTTTCTGCTTCCGTATCCATGACCTCATTCATTTTCAGGAATTTCAGGTAATGAAACAATTTTTTTTAATGGAAAATGAAGAAATAATAAAAGAAAAATTAATATACAACCTAATGCAATGCTAAATAAAATACTCACAGTAACAAGTTCTAATTCAGTCACCTGATAAAGCATGACTCCGAAAAATCGATCCATGTATAAACTGAAGATCAATAATTTACAGAAATAAAATAAATCTACTGAAATGAAAACTAAGGTTTAAATATAAAAACAAATAGCTACTTTACAAAGGGAGTAATCTGATATACAGAAACAAAACTGTAAACAATCTGTTATGTAGCCATTTATAACACAAAGAATGGAGATCGAATGTGTACACAATTGAAATTTGAAAAATAATATTTTATTTTTTGCATTTGATGCATATTTTATTAAACTATAATATAAATAATTTGTTAAAGCCATCTGATTGGCATTTCTTAGAAGTGCTAAACAGTATTGCCGATTTGCTTGTTAACCTTACTCTTTGCTGAGGCAACTTTCTGATTTAAGCTCACAAGTTTAATTTGAACTATTATCCAAATTTTTCCTTAAATTTTCGAAAATCTCCTAAAAAGATTAAGAAAAAACTGTTATTTTTAATCCTTTAAAACCCATAACAGCCCAAAATGGCTGAAATTTGAAATGGACTTATCCATACAGTGCTATTCATTTGTCTTTTATACCCTCTACCCTTTTCTGAAACTTCCTGGGCATTAAAGGGTTAAAAACTGGAGATTTTGGAAGTAATTATGAAATGTGTGCTGCCATCCCCCCCATTTTACATTATTTTCTTCCATAAAATTATTTCAGCATTCCCAGATTTATTTTTGTCATTTACATCATTTATCCTATCATTCTATGTGTCTTTGCCACTCTTAAAATCGAAACTATAAGTAACATTGAGCTTTCTTAAAAATGGGAAGCAAGCCAAGTTGCTGTTCCAATGGTTCCTTGCAGTGTAAAGTACATCGGCAGCAGGTGCAGTTGAGTGGAGAGACCTTGTTATTGCTCACACATGCAGTAAAGTGGCTCTGTAGTGGATGTTTACAGAAAGAGTTCTTCTGAGATATTGGATAATGGCACCATGAATGTAGTCAGTATTATCTTTCATTTTCATTTACATAAGATTTATTTTGGTGAATTATTGATTTTTCCGTCAGCTAATCTTTTAGAGTTATGGTACATTGGATGGCCGACTTTAGAAGTTGTTGGGGATATTATTTAACATTGCATTACATTATATGGTAATATTTTTTTCTTTCTATTCTTATAAAAAAATTGATCTTGTATCATTTCCTGAAAATGAATGAGATACTGGATATGGAAACAAAAAGGAATTCCTTGGCACGACAAGTTGTTTACATGGATGATTTAAGTCAAATACTTCCTCCCAACAAATTGGATTATAAACTCTCTGTGTAAAAATCAGTATTTTATTTCCTTTTTTTTTTAAATTAAACCTTAGTTTTAATTTCTGTAGATATACTTCATTTCTAAATTGTTGATCTTTCTGCCAATTGATAATTATCGATTTTTTAGAGTTATGCTACATCGAATGGCTGGCTTACAACTAGTTGCTGTGGATAGTTTATTTAGTATTGCATTAAGTTATATATATATATTTTATTATTATTTCTTCGCTTTTCAGTAAAAAAAAACTTTGATCTTGTATCATTTCCTGAAATTCCTGAAAATGATCAAGGTCTTGAATACAGAAGCAAAAAGTACTTCCTTGGAACAGATATCAGTCCTCATGTGGGAGGGCAATTTTGGGTAGGTTTTCCCCCCCCCCCCCTATTAAAGTCACTGAGACATTTTACTTCCCCTTTTCTTTAACAAAATTCATTTTTTTTCTTTAAATTACGAGTTTTTATGTTAAATTTGAATGATTTTCAAAGCATTCCCTCCCCCTTAATATCTTGGCTGTACCATTCTGATGATACAGACGATCTTTTTTTTCCTTTGGTGGACTGACTTTTTGGCACTTATCAAAGATAAAAATTAACAACTAAAGAAAAATTTCATAATGTTTGGTTAAAAAAAAATTGTCAAGAAACTTCCTCCATTTCCTAAACCAGACACAAAATCCCATTAATGGAGGATTATCCAAGTAACCTTGTATAATGCTGGCCAATGTTTTAAAATATACCACACCAAAAAAAAATAAATCATTAAAAGAAATAAAAATGATGTTTCATGTAAATATTATATTATTCGTTAAGAAATTTAGTTTCAATGAATATACAATTTAATTATTTTTATTCATCAGGTTTTTCAAAATTATGCCTTAATTGCATAGTCTGAATTTTTTTTAACTATAATACTGTACAAAAAGTCTTATTAAAATTACTATGCTTTAAAATTGCTTAAATTTTTTATTTTCATAAAATTCATAATTAAATTCTGTTTAATTTGGTACATAACATGATATATTTCAATTGATTAGTTATTTTTTTTTTTAAAAATCCAAATTTGACTTGTTGATATGACTTGGCACAGTTGTCAAAAAGCCCGAACTTTTCTCAAAGTATTGTACTGAGAAAAAAAATTACAAAACAGGAGTAATTTTCTTGCAAGTAAATAGTGATTTTTTGCTATTCAGAAATATATAGCCTTTCTATTCATGTGCATTATAATCATTTCTGTCCATTAGTTTTTTATTTTTATATGAATTGCCAATGCATTTTTTTTACTACATGCCTCTATAAAAGCCCCTATTAAAATAAGTACTAGTCGTCTTTTTTCATTAAATATTATATTTTCAGAAAATCCAGAATAAAATACTGATTAATTCAGCATATAACATGCCATAATTCCTTTCATTAGTTATTTGGCAAAAAGTTCCAAAGTAAATTTTTTTTGGATGATTATAGTGAAAAAATAGCTGGATCTCTGAGTGTAAATCAGATTTTTTAGGCTGGACCCTGAAAGGTTAATCAATTGTTACCATTTCTTTTGGGCAGTGGGAACAAAAAATTACTCTTTTTACTTCGGTGAATATTTCTCCTATTCTGAAAACTGATGTATAAAAAATATTTGCTATCAGTGTTTGCAAATTTAAAAAGAAAAGGTAAACTTTCTTGTTTTTATTTTTCGGCCCTCATAGACTCAGGACCCTGGTGTAGCTGCACCATCTGCACCTTGGATGAGATGCCACTTTCTTTAAATTTTGGCCAATAACAGATGTTATTCATAGCCTACCACAGACCAATAATTAATATTCTCTCAAGAGCTGACAAGTCTGTATTGCTCTTTTCCTCTACATCCAATCTCTACTTGATAATACTGGCAAGATATTTTCAACAACTGATAAATTCCTTTTGAATACAGTAGAACTACAAACTGGTTTGTAGTTCTGCTGTATTCACATTTGTGACAAATGTAAATCTAGCTTTTTCAAAATTTTTAAGCCTTCAGTGATCGGTATGAACATTGTATCTTATATTTACATACATTTGTATGCAATGTTTCAACCAAATCCCTCAATCTTCAGTGATTATCAGTAACGCAAATTTCTACTGCTAGTCTGCATATGTATCATAGTTAAGAATAATAAGTTGTCTTAACCCACCTGCATTAAGTTGCCAGATGATAATCCTCCAGAAGTGTCTATATTAAATGTCAACTTTCCTTCCATTACTTCTAGCCTTTCAAGAAGGGATAACTTAAGTGTGCTTTCTATGTAATAGAGAAATAATTAGATAAATATTTACTACAATGAATTACATTTATGATAAAAGAAGAAATAATACTAATTATAGTTTTTTACAATAACTTAATGATGGCACTTAAAAGTTTTGTAAAGTTAGGCATACTCTTATGTATTAATATAGTAAAAAAATGTGCATTTTAAACCAAAGAGTAGAATTACCTAGAGTTAATCTCTAGCAATATTAATTAGAAACAATAATTAACTTGTAATAACTAGGAGTAACTCAATAAGCAAATAAAATATCACTGCACAAGAAAATCAACTTAATCTTTCAATTCCACTGTTTATTGATATTGAAATTGTTCTCACAATTAATTGGTTGATAAGATATTAGTATTGTAGTTGAGAGGACAAAACTGCATTTGCAATACTTTGTGTATGTGTGCAGAACAATATATAAAAAATGTGTACCTACCTGAAACTATGATTGAGAAAAACAACAGAAAGAGAATGACCTCAGTAATGAATGATGAAAAATTTCCTTCTAACTTAGTTGATAAGATAATAGTTCCTAATCCAACCCATTTCATATAAATTCACAGTTAAAATTTCAAAGGACAAGAAACTAATACTAATAAGAATCATACAGGACACTGCAAAGCCATTTACAATGAAGAATGCAAGAACATGCCTATGCCTAAAAAGGCAAGATAACAAAATGCCAGAAAGAACATACAAAACATGGTCGACCTCTAGAAGCACAATAAACCAAAACATGTCACAAAAGGTATAAGCCAATTACAGCCAAGATTATCTTCTAAGCTTCAATCAATAATCAGCTGATAGAGTATATTTGAAAAATAAAATTTTAAAAATAATCCATAAAAAAATCAAAGTATCTCTAAATGAAATTAGGGTTAGCAACTTTAAAGCATTCCAAGTCCAGAGATTTTATAAAATGATGGATATTTTTCTGGAAAGGTAATGTACTGTAGGCTGAAATTTATTTTCCATGTTTTTTGCTGTATTTACAATAGAGGGTTTTACCTGAGTAAGGCCTAAATAAGCATTTTCATTATATTCTTTCCATTGCACCAATCGCTAAGCACATTGCAATGTAACAATGGGAAGAATGTAGCGAAAACGCTAATTTAGGCCTTACTCAGATAAAACCCTCTATTACAGCAAAATATCATGGAAAATAAAATGCATTCTATATTGCTGTGAATAAATATATTTTAACTTTTAATATTGCAGGCTGTTTGTCTGGAGGTTTCAATATTTAAATGAAAGCAGCATTTACAGAACATTTTCATTTGAATTGTACAGAACAGCTTACTAGTAACAGTACGTATTATTTGTATGCAAATTTTTAGTGATTCGCTAGACACATGATCCAAAGTAAAAATTTAACTTTAAAGACTTTTATGGTTCAAAATAAAAGATTTCATTTTTTGTTTTGCTATTTTCATGCCAAATAAATGCCTACATTTTGGTGTCCACTTAAGATCTGATACTTTATTGAATAAACTAAATTTTTCCGAATTTTATTTGAACCATATAAAATACACTAAAATAAAATTTTTGTATATTTGAGCTTAAGCAGAGTATCAGAGGTTTGTATACAATGGCAAAGCATATTTTTTTTCCTTAAATGGGGAAAGCAATTACTGAAAACAGCCCCTAGATACAGATGGAAAACTGTTTTCAGCACTCAGTAATTCAGATTCTTTTATTTTTGGCAGTTTAATTATTTTTGATTTTAAAAAATAATTTCACTCAGCCACTTTTTTAAATTTTTTTCTTAGCATACAACATCCATAGTTCACAAAAATAATATAGAAATCAAAATTACAAAAAAAAGACCTAATTGATAGTACTGAAGAGAGAGAATTTTTATTTACAGTAGCAAAGTACACTTATGGCAAAACTGATGGGATTTTTACATTTCGTGAGTAAATTTTTTCTCCTATGGGATAATTTGCTTTTACATATTTGTAAATAATATTTACATTTTATACTAATTCATATACTTATAAATATATACCATCATATTATAATAAGAAGTTTGCTTTAAATTTATAAAAATAATTAAATTTGCAATTTAATAATAATAATGTTTAGAAATCTACATATTTTTTTTTTATTTTGTAACACATAACCATCCCATCATGGGACTGAATCCAGAGTCCAACAGTTAAGGGTTAATAAAATAAAACTGCACCACCAAAACACCACAGTGCATATGCATTATTCAACCTATCAGCTTTATTTTCTTCTGATTTTTAAGTAGCTGATAAAATGCAGTCCACAGAATACAGGTTTAAAAGTATTGTTTTTAAACAATTGACAATTTCAGCGTTACCTGTTGACATTTAACATCTAAATATCGATAAATGGTTTTGTGGAAAAAATTTAGTCAACATGCAGGATTTGAACCCGCATCTCCCCAGAAACATGCGGGGGTTGAATTCCATATGTTGGCGAAATGATTTCCACAAAAACATTTATTGCATTGTTTTTAGCCTGTTTACATTAAAATATAGCCATAGGCAGAGTTATAGATTGACTTAGCTTTTAATTAAATTACAGAGAGTAATGTTTTTACATAATGAATTAATGCATATAAATTCTTTTAAAGTCATTTCAGTAACATTGTAAATAAACTGCAAACTGCAGAATTTCCCTAATTTTGTCCAAATTTTTTTAAGTAAGTTTCATAAAAGCAATCGGAGGGTATAAAGCTCAAAAATTCAGGAGAAGTCAATTTCATTGCTTTCAACTTCCAATCATCTCTTGACCGGCTAGTTGACTGGACCATGCACCATATCATAAAATATCTTAAACAACAGGACTTGCAACAAAATTCATATGTTAACAGTTGGGGAAGGAATTTGTCATTTAAGTTTTTTTATTTTTCATTTGCTCATTAACTGGTGGCCTAGCTTTTTTTCATTTCTCACTTTATTTCTTTATCACACAATTACATAACAGAGGAAGTTAAAAAAATTCACGATACAAATATAAAATATGGTTTAGAATGCTGTTATGATTTATGCTTTACATCATTTAACATGATGCTTTACATGATGTTAAATGATTATGTTATGATTTATGCTTTACATTATTAGTGTGTTGAGGTTAGAATACTCTGGCATGTTTCTGGAAGGATGCGGCGATGAAGCTTCCATGGAAACAAAGAAAGCAGTGCTTCCCATAAAATTCTTATTAATAGAAAAAGATATACAAAATATATGCATCAGACATAAATGTTTCCCCATAAAAAAAAGTATTTTGTTAATTTCAATACCCTACCACCACCACCTTTACTGCCTACTGCAGTGGACAACATATCACAAAGTGGATGCTCCAGTTTTCATGCTCCCCAAGTAGAAATTTCTGGCATATATACAATATATCTATTCACTTCTCTTCTGAAGACTCTTTCTTATATCAATCAGTATTTTCTAGAGATGAACAGTGCATGTCCCACTCTCTGTTCTAAATCAATCACAGTTCTGTTACTCATTACTTTAGTACGAAGTTGATGACATTTAGTCAATAGTGAGTGTACACAACAAGAAAGATCCACATAAGTAACAGAATGAGATAGATTGACAAAAGTGTAAATGTTTTAGATATATTTTTAATAGGAATTTTGCTTTTATTAATATCTGTTTTGCTTTGAAGCACTGTGCTTCAAACTGTGTATAGAACGATCTTTAATTGCCTGAGCCTACAATTCACTGTAACATTTTACTGAGGAAGGGGACAAAGCATAGAGCAAAGAAAATTTTCAAGTGAGCCCTCAAGGAGCAAAATTTTGGGTACATCCCTGACAGAGGGATAATTCATATAAAAGTCTTATTTTCTCAGTTGGCAAAATTTGATTTCCGAGTTGGAAAATTTTCGTTCTCTCCCTCTCCCCCCAACCATATTCCTTTGCTACTCCCTTGGGTACATGGCATAATCCAGGGGTGAGGGTGGATGAGTAGGTAGTGCACCAAGCTCATAATCTGTAGTTCCCAGGTTCGAGTCCCAGCTGGGTCAGCATTGAGATTTATCTCTGCAAAATTCCCCACCCTGTCCATGGTCAGTAGGGGACACTGATGGGCTTGGAAAGGCTGCTGTCCGTCGGATGGGACGTTAAGCTATGGCCCCATTGTGGGAGAGCCATACCCTGTGCATGTTAAAGAACTTGCTGGATGGCCATAACGGGAGGCTACCATCTGTCTCCCAACAGCTGTTCCAATGGGTCCCGTCCCCCAACCTTCTCTGAGCCTTCGGAGTCCATGTGACTGGCCATTTAGCCCACAGTGTGAAAAAAAGTGCTGCTCAGAGGTAAAACAACCCAATTCATTCCAGGTCATAACGCTTACCACCACTATTAATCTAGTTTTCTGCAAAACATTACCCCAGCCAAAATTAAAACTATCGCTAAGTGAGCAACAGAAGAATAAAGAAACAAACTTTCAAATCTCTCTAACATAAACAAATTATTCTCATTATTACCCCTCCTACCAAGCCAGTTCTCACAAAATACCCCTTCAATAGTAAAGATTGACTCAATAGTAAAGACCCTGTGCGCATTAAAGAACTTGACGGGAGGCTACCATCTGTCTCCCAACAGCCATTCCAATGGGTCCCCTCCCCCAACCTTCTCTGAGTCTTTGGGGTCCTGTGACCTGACCATTTAGCCCATTGTGTGCAAAAAAGTGAAACTAAGAAGTAAAACAACCAACCAACCAAAAAACATGGCATAACTTGAAACTTCCAATGGTGTGGGTTGATATGTCTCATGCTCATTTGAGAAGGTGAAGGGTTACTTTACTTAAAACTTTGATTCTCAAGGACAGCTTTAGAAAATATGTATTGAAACAAGGGGCATAGAGAAGGACTATGTTTGAGGGGGGGGGGGAATCAAAAATTTTACAACTTGAAAATCAAATTTTGCCAACTGAGCAAATAATGTCTAGATTTTCGCTCAGTGGGGTAGAGGGCGTATTTTTCACAACTCTCTTGAATTTTGCCATTTGACCTACAATTTAGCCATAAAGCCATAATTTCACAGTAATTAGTAATTATCCAAAATATTTACATATCGTCTGAACTGTAGCAAGTCAGTGTGAATTTTGCCTTGATTTGGCCAAATACCCTTAATTTCACAAAACCAATCCCAATCCAATCTTTGCATCTCTCCTTCTTTGTCATGTCACTTCAAAATTTTCAAACTCCTCAA
The DNA here is from genome assembly GCA_038380435.1 of Ryuthela nishihirai. Taxonomy (NCBI): domain Eukaryota; kingdom Metazoa; phylum Arthropoda; class Arachnida; order Araneae; family Heptathelidae; genus Ryuthela; species Ryuthela nishihirai. The sequence continues at coordinate 9,718,922 of JAWZYU010000020.1, read as the reverse complement.
TATTTTGCCAAGTTTTCTCGATTTTGTCAACTCTCTTTAACTTCACAAACCCAATCCCAATTATCACACCTCGCCTATATTTCACCAAGTGGATTCGGATTTTGCCAACTACCCTAGATTTTACCCAGTGGATTCGAATTAGGCCAACTCCCCTACAATTTGCCAACTCGCCATAATTTTATAGAAAAAAATCGCAATTTTTACATCTTCCCTGAATTTGCCAAGTCATTTCGAATTTTATCAACTCTCCTTAATTGCACAAGAAAGGCACAATTTTCACAACTCCCCTGTATTTTACCAAGTGGCTTTGAATTTTGCCAACTGCCCTACATTTTCTTAAGTTTCCTCGATTTGTCCAACACTCCTTAATTTCACAAAATAAATCCCAATTTTTATATATCACCTATATTTTACCAAGTGAATTCGAATTTTGCCAAGAGTTCTTGGTTTTTCCAAATCTCCTTAATTTCACAAAACCAATCCCAATTTTTGCAATTCACCTGTACTTTACCAAGTGGTTTCCAGTTTTGCCAACTTCCTTAGATTTTGCCAAGTTGCCTCGATTTTACCACCTCTCCTGAATTTCGCAAAACAATCCCAATTTTTACATCTCTCCTGAATTTGCCAAGTCACTTCAAATTTTTAAACACCCCAAAATTTTGCCATGTTTTCTCGATTTTGTCAATTCTCTTAAATTTTACGAAAACAATCCCAATTTTCACAACTCACCCGTATTTTACCAAGTGGATTCGAATTTTGTCAACTGCCCTAGATTTTGCCAAGTTTCTTCAATTTTGCCATCTTGCCACAATTTTACAGAAAAAAAAGCAAGTCACTCTGAATTTTGCCAGCTCCTCCAAGATTTGCCAACTCTCCTAAATATTGTGAAGTTGCCTTGATTTTGCCAACACACCATAATTTTACAGAAAAAAATATTGCAATTTTTACATCTCATCTGAATTTTGTCAACTCTCCAAGATTTGCAAGTCACTCCGAATTTTGCCAACTAGCCATAATTTTACAGAAAAAAATTCCAATTTTTACATCTCATGTGAATTTTGTCAACTCCCCATGATTTTGCCACCTTGCCATAATTTTACAAAAAAAAATCCCAATTTTTATATCTCATCTGAATTCTGCCAATTCCGCACGATTCTGCCACTTCACTCCAAAGTTTGCCAATTGCCTCTAGATTTTGCCAACTCCCTAAGTTCTGCCAACTTGCCATAATTTTACAAAAAAAATCCGAATTTTTACATTTCACCTGAATTTTGCCAACTGCCCTTAGATTTTGCCAACTTGCCATAATGTTACAGAAAAAAATCCAAATTTTTACATCTCACCTGAATTTTGCCAACTCCCCAGGATTTTGCCAAGTCACTCCGAATTTTGCCAACTCTCCAAGATTTTGTCAAGTTGTCCCAATTTTACCAACTCACCTGTATTTTACTAAGTGGCTTCAATTTTTGCCAACTGCTCTAAATTTTGCCGTCTCTCCATTTTCCAAACTGCCCGAGATTTGTCAAGTTGCCTCGATTTTGACAACTCCCCGAGATTTGTCAAGTTGCCTCGATTTTGACAACTCCCCTTAATTTTGCAAAAAAAAGATTACAAATTTTCACAACTTATCTAGATTTTACGAAATCGCTTCGAATTTTGCCAACTCTGAGTTACTTTGGGGGGGAGCCTCCCCCATCTCTACACCCCTGATTGAAACCACAAGACGAATGTGTTATAAACCTCCACTACCACCCCCATCACTTGGGTATGACACTGGTGAAGTAAAATGTTTACGATTTCTAATTATTTTTGTTACACTCATTAATCCTCTCATGTTCTCCATTTCTGCTCCTGATTTAAAGTGTCAATGTATAACATAAATATTAACTTTTTTATTATTTTGTAGTACACTGATTTCCATAAATTAAGGAAAAATGAGAAAAATTGCAATAATTCACCAAAAAATTGTGCGACCTTCAACAAACTTGTTCATGTAACCAGTAATGTCAAATGAGAATACATATGTAAATTAGTCTAGGTTGCACCAATTTGCGTAATCAGATAGCGGCAAAAAAATAACCATTTTGTCAAATAACCATTTGTTGTTTTAAATTCAAAATAACCATTTTGTCGGAATGGCCTCGAGACATCATTTGCCAAATGAACTGCAGTGGAGAGTTATTGGAGCTCTTCACCGCAGTTCATTCAGCTGCTTTGAGTCGAAGCAGACCAAAGTCAGTCAGACATGGCACAATGGCTTAATGTGAGTCCTTCTGCAATCCATAGACTGTGGAATCAATTTCTTACCATGGATTCCGCGTCTCGGAGGTTTACCTGAGGAAGGGCTTCAGTTACAACTGTGGTATAAGACCGATATCTGTGATTAACACAAAGGAGCAGGATGTCTACTCCCTCTCAGCTATGATCCTCTCTTGTAGCAGCCACTGGGAGGGTTGTATCAGCTTCTACTGTGTGTAGAAAGCTTCATGAGGGAGGTCTATATGCTCCTGCATGTTAACTGGACAGAAGAATAATGTAGCTCCGAACTCTTCATAGCCGAGTCCAGACATTGCTTGCAAAATGATTCTGGACATTGTTTGATATGGAGAGAATGAGGTACCTGCTATCATCCCAGTAACATCCATCAGTGAGACAGTTATGGCAGAGGTAGTATGTGTGTTTGGGGTGGCATTTCCTTAGGTGGATGCACAGACATCTATGTGTTGACGAGTGGGAACCTCAATGTTCAAAGGTAAAGAGATGACATCCTGGATCCTTATGTATGTCCTTATGCTGGTGCAATAGGTGAAACATTCATCTTACATATGATGATAACACTTGTTCACACAGAGCTCAACTAGTGGAACAATACCTTTAAAAAGAGACCATTATGTGCATGGAGTGGCCAGCTCGATCTCCCAACCTAAATCCGATTGAGCATGTGTAGGATACTCCAGGGAGATCCCTAGAGTATCCTACACATGCTCAATCGCATTTGTTGCTGCCCTCAACCTACCACCTGAAACAAAGGGGTAGCTGATTACTGCTTTAAAGGAATAATGGTTGTTACTCTCTACTACTGCTGATTCACATCATAAACAGTATGGAACATCTGTTATGCCTGCATTACTGTAAGGGGTGACACACTCCTTATTAAAAAACTTTGCCAATTGCATTCTGACACCTTATTTTTGGACAAGTTCCTGTGTTATTTTTTGATGATATATGTTTCTAGTGTAAAATATTTTATGCCACTCTGTAACTAGTATTTGTAATTCATGTTTCCATCAAATTTCATTAAAGTCATTCATATAGTTTTTTGCTTATTATATTTTTTCTGAGTTTTCCTTAATTTATGGAAATGAGTGTATTATTGGTAAGATATGCATATTTTTCATTTCAATTCAAATATTCAAGGTCATATATTAATTAAAGTATTGGAATGCACCATTAAATTGTTAAAATAGCTGCTTTGAATTTTTGTGCCACAGGTTTTAGAAATGATTACAGTTGTTCCTACAAAAAATTATGCATTGTTTAGTGTTGTTTCACTTAAAGAAATTAAGCATTAACATGTATCCATTGTATTGCGCTATATTCAAATCATGTAATTTAGATGAATTAAAAAAAGCTTTGAAAGTGTAACAGAAAAATAAAATTTCAGGAATTTGAAACTCAAAATTTGTATATATTGTAAGTACTAAAATATCTGAAAAATAACCAGAAGTAGTGGTTTCATTCAAATTTATTAACTGGGTGTCTTCAATTGTAAATTTTTCATCTCCCTATTATTTTTAACATACAAAGATAGGTAAAGAAAACAATTCTTAAGAAATTGCTCTTGGTATCTAGTTTTTCATATCACTGTTCACCTACTGTTTCATAATTCTTATTAACAAAATGTGCCATGCACTAGGCTTCAGAAAGGCTGATACCAGAAATCATTGCCAGATCTTTAATTTACATAGAATGTTTTAGTACTCTTAAGGTAACAAATGCTTAACACACAACTGTGCATTATTTTGCTTTTTTTTGGTACTCATGAATTACAGTTGTACCAAAAATTGTCTGTCATAATTTGATTTATGTATTTTTATTAGCATATAAATATAATAGATATGAAGTGCAATTCTCTTTTCTACTGAAATGAGGCTTCTCTTATGCCAATGTTTTCAATGAAACACTGCTGAGCTTAAACTACCTCATATTTAAAAATTAACTTTGTACCTATAACACAACCCAGGTTTAAACTCAAAACTAACGTAAAACATGAAACAAATTCTAAATACATATGGAGAAATAAAGGATCAAAATATTGAACTGGCAAGAACGATCAAAACAAAGTGGCATTATATCATAGTTCAAAATTCAGATAAAACAATTCTACCAGTTTCAAAAACCTTTAGAATGAAATTACACATCTCTATTAATAGTCTCCATAGAATTTTTCACAGGAATTCAATTAATATGAATTCCATTAACACTTTCAGCTGAGAATAACTTAAATCTTTAAACCTCATGGTGCCATAACTGTGAAAATGTAAATCACTAAGCTTGCATTTTTGGGCATGAAAGCTAAACTGCATTGTTTATACAAAACAAATATTAAAATTTTGAAAAATAAAAAATTTTGATATAACCTTTATATTTATATATACATATATATACACACACACACTGAAGTGCCATTGAATTAGGGATAGGAGACATTATCCAAACCCAGTAAGGCAAGTCCCCCATTTGCTCTCATGCATGGCTGAAACTCTGGTCATACATAGCTGTCAGCTTTGGCTTCCCCAAGCATTCATCGTGAGAAGCATAATGGGAAAGAAAGGTGCAGGATTTAGATGCATTTGGCAGACGGCAGATCGTAGGTGCCTGACGGATGGGACACTCAATCTCCGAAATTGTCAACAAACTTGGATTTTCTCATACGACAGTTTCAAGAGTGTTCCAGGAATATGAAAATTCCAGCAAAAAACAAGTACCCGGACAAACTGCAAAGGACAACCAGACTTCAATGATCATGGGCTTCGCCATCTGACCTGCATCATACAGACCGTGCAATGCTCACTTCATTGTCTCTGCTTTGGGAGCCGCTGACCTACAAAAGTCCCCTTCTAACAGCACGACAATGGGCTCAGTGCTTTGCCTGGGCTAAAGAACATCGAAACTGGACAATCGAAAATTGGCAACAGATAGCATGGAGTGATGAATCCTGATTTAAACTTCATCACGCCATTGGGAGACTGAGGGTATGGCGCCAACCCCATGAAACCATGGATCCTGCATGTCAGGTCGGAACTGTACAAGCTGGTAGTGGCTCAGTAATGGGCCTGGGGTGTCTTCAGTTTGATATCTGTGGGACCTTTGGTGCATATACTGATGACTCTCAATGCATTCCAGTACATAGAACTCATGGCTGACCATTACACCCATTTATGGCCATCATATGCATCCCATGGAGATGGCATCTACCAGCACGACAACTGTTCATATCACAGGTCCAGGTTGGCTACTGCATGGTTGCAGGAGCATTCTGCTCACTTTGAAATAATGAATTGGCCATCTAGAAGCCCAGATTTAAATCCCATCGAAAATTTTTGGGATACTGTCAAGCAGAGTGTTCATACCCATGTTCCATTAGTGACGACCTTGAGAGAATTGTGGACAGCTCTGGAGGATGCATGGGTCACCATACCTGTGAAACATTTATGCAAGCTTGTGGAGTCCTTGCCTTAGCGTGTGGTGGCCATTATCAGGACCAGAGGGGTTCCAACACGTTACTAGTTTGCTATCCCTAATTCAATGGTACTTCAGTATATAGCAAGTTGCATGATGTGATGCTTAATGCAATTGTTATCACATATCTCATGAGCTGTAAATGGTCAATAAGTGATAGCAATACACTAGAAGGAGGGTATGCACCAATTTCTAGTGATGATGTACAGAACTGACCAGGCCTAACACCTAAAGTCTGATTCCATCTTTTCATCCAGAATCAGATTCTGATTAATTTGGGATATAACATGCCACAACTCTTTTAATAAGCTTTTTGGCAAAAAAAAAAATGTTCACTTTTTTTCTGACTGAGCAAAGTTGGAAAAAAGCCTGGCCACCACATACAATTTAGTTTTCATGTCTGGAATGATAAGGGTTCAAGATCCCACTAACTATTTTTTTTCTCCATAGGTACTTGGAATGTGAGTATTCTACAGAGATTATTCTCTTGTTATCCTCACACAAGAATTCCAGTGTTATAACTTATATAGTTTGGGCTTAAAAGGGACCAGATAGACATGTAAAGGTGAGTTACTTAAATGTGATCTTAGATTTCTCTTTTCAGGGAGGTAGGATAGAAAGCATCTTCAAGCAAAAGTTTGCTTCTCAGCAGACATACCAGTGATGCTCTTCAATGATATGACTGAATTAATAAAGATTTTCAGCTAAATTTAAAACTAGGATTAATGACTTGAATGTCATCTGCAGTTAAGCCCTCATTGAGAACTGTGATGAGGACAAGAAAGATATATTTCAGAGACAACTGGATATTTCGAATTCTGTAAAGGAGACGTAACTTCAGTGATAAATCCTATTAAAAGTAAACTTATTATCATTTTTTTTTAAATATTTTATTTATGTAAAATCCAGAATTAAATGCTGATTACTTTGGCATACAACACGTCACAATTTCTTTCATTAGTTACCGAGCAAAAACATTTTGTTTTTATGTAGTTAAACAGTGTTATATGTAGTTAAACCCCCACAGAGGGCTATCACAATAATGAGAAAGGTAGGTTTCACACACAACGTCGGGATATTTTGAATTCTGTCAAGAAAAGAGATATTACATTATTCTAGGTAACTTCAATACTAAAGTTGGTACTGACTCTGACCTTTGGTGAGTGGGTAATAGGTCCCTTTAATATTGGTAGTTGCAACAGCAATGGGGAACATCTCTTACAGATAAATAAATTTAAGGGGAAATAAAAGCCACAAAATTGCAATGGTAAATATTTTGGATGACAACTATAAAGAAATGAAAGATTGCTTGAGTTAGAGAAATTGTAGTGGATTACAGAAACTTAAAAATAAGTTTATAGCTGAGTCAAAATCAGAAAAGTGAAAATATTCTTAAATATATGTTTTTTTTTCACTTGCACTTTTTTTGGTTTTAAACATAAATTATGTCCCCTAACAGACACTAGATGGTGCTATTCTTCCTTCTGTAGCATTTCATTACTGTAAGATTGTAATGCTCCAAAAATTAATAACTTTTAAAGTTTGACCTTTTACCTGATCCAATTTATTCAAACTCCAGATAGCTCTAATCAGGCGCCAGGCAATAATAACTTGCCAAATACAGTTCAATTAGGATTTGTTGATTTGCCAAGCGTTACTTATCGAGTAAGAATTCAAAAATGATTGTGAAGTTTAAATATTAAATACAATCAAAAATTAATTCATGTTGCTCAATAGAAAAAAATAGCAAAGATTCAAAAGTTTCTAAAACAAAGTTTATTTCTAAAAATTCAACTCACCAAACATCAAATGAAAATCTTGAACAAAAACTCTGCTACTACATCTCTATACTAAAACAATCTCCTCTGCTACTCTACTAACTCTGACAATCTTCTCACCTACTCCATTACTTCTCTAACTCTGCTCCAACTACTGCTCACTCTCTACTGTTACCTAACATCGCCAAGTTATATTGTGTGATGTACAAAGGCCTGCATGTGTCATGTTGCATGCCGGGAAAGACAATTGCATAAACTGACGTTCACGCAAGCTATGAAGCAAGAGAGGGCATGTCCTGCACGCGCATGTGCAACTCCACAGGATAATCAAGGTTGCGCATGCGCAACTCCTGCAGCTCGGAGGAGGATCAAGACAGTCCATATATGAATTAAAATCCCAAAATGATAAATATAACGTAAATAAAGCAAAACCGGTTTAAGAAAAGTAAAAGTGAATGGGTGGACCATCACGAGATGAAATACTTTATGAAAATAATTTTCTAATAACTTTTTCTCAAAAAAGAACTACAATTAACTTCATTACATTCTATTCTGTAAACCTAAGTACCTAGATTCTATATTATATGCTTCTTTATATATGAATATGTATTGGAAAATTCCCATAGTATAACCACTGCTATTTTCATTCGGCAGTCCCCTGATCTAGCTGCTGCCTCAAGCATTGCTAGGCTGCAGCTACATCTGTTCTCCGGCTCAAAGCAATAAATATGTCAACATTTGCAGTGTTGACTCCCCCCCCCCCCCTCCAGCCGAACTCATCCACTCCAGTGAGATATGTGTCCACTGACTCTCAACAAGGTCACTTAGAGGAGGGTTCTGCAAATTGGTGGTGCGAGCGACTGATGTTCAGTTTCAGATCTAGATACAGAACGATTTCATTACTTTTTACCCATCACAAGTTTTGTGTTATCATCCTTGATTATCCACCAAATTATTATTTTTATTAAAAACCAAATAGCGTAAGCCTTTACTTTGCACAAGTCCTGATGTGTTGATTGCTGACAATGATTTGGTAGAGATTATTGTCCATTGCCTAGAGTAATATAAAAAAAATTTGCATTGGTTTGCAAGCAGCACACTATTGGTATAAAATTAAATAGTGATGAGTCTATTTCCTTTCCACAAAGCATAAATATTATTTTCAAATTCAAGGTTAATCAGCCATCACAAATAGGAAATGGTGTGCTTTTTTCTTTTAGTGTGAGGCTGATTTGAAAATATAATAAATATCGAGAGAAAAAGCTACAAGAAATCTACCACTAAGAAAGCCACACTATATTCCTGATGCTAGGAGAGCTGTGTACCAATCCCCAGTGACGATGCATAGAACAGGACAGGACTAGCACCTAATTTCTGATCCCGCCTTCTCGTGGTGCACATCGTTCAAAACAGATATTCTCTTTTGGAAGGAAATCGATGGGGAGGGCTGCCAGCTCAGTGTGTCCTACTGATCTGATCATCTATGGCCACTTTTTTTCTGTTTTTTCTGCCCTGCTGAGGAGTGATCAACTTCACAGGGTCCTAATGCTGACCACTTATACCTACTAGACTGGACTGATTTACAGCTTTGAGATTGATTATGGATCCTGGACTTGCTGCACTGGTGGGCATCTGTTGAGGGAAAATCTGCCGCTGTGTTTTTTGTTTGTTTCTGGGTTGACAGCCCCAAGTGAATAGATTCACAGGATATGTTTTATGAGAGATAAATCTGATCTCTCACTTGCAGGTACCTAAACTCTCACTTGGCTAGTTGGGCATAGCCAATCCTAAACAGGATTAATGTGTCTCAGACAGGTCATATGGCTCTTGAAAAGGTTGTGCCTGAAGTTCTTATCAGTATGGATAGCTTCAGCCTGTAGCAGTGGGGGAATGACCTGTTCCATGCCTGTGATCAGGGGCTGTTTGATATTGTCGGCCCTATCTATCTCTAGTGAGGACATTACATAGAGATTATTCTCTTGATGTCCTCATGCAGGAATTCCAGCATTATAGCCTAGATATTCTAGGCTTGCAAGATGGACATGTAAAGGTGAGATACTTAAAATAACTAAATTTCTCTTTTCAGGAAGGGAGGATGGAAAGCATCTTCAAGGTTTGCTTCTCAGCAGACACACCAGCAATGCACTTCTATGATATGACTGCATTAATGAAAGATTTCTTACAGCAAAATTTGAAACAAAAATTAAAGACTAGAATGTCATCTGTTGTTATCTTCCACAAAGGACTCTGATGAGAATGAAAAGGATAAGTTATACAGATTGCTTCACGATATTTTGAATTTTGAGAAGAAAGGAGATAATTCTCTTGTGCTAGATGGCTTGTGGTTAGCATGCTTGGCTACTGATCTAAGGGACCTGGGTTCGAGCCCCGGGTAAGGCATGGATGTATGTGTCATTTTATTGCCGAGGTCCTGCCATCTTGTCAGATCTTCTATTCTGGCATATAAACTGACAGGCTCCTGTCAGACTTCTGTGGCAAGCAGCTGCTTGAGGGGGCATTTATTTATTTATTTTATTTAGATGGCTTCAATGCTAAAATTGGTACTGACTCTGACCTTTGGGCAGGGTTTAGTTCCCTTTGGCATTGGTAGTTGCAATGGGGAACATCTCCTACGGATAAGTAAACTTAATGCTAGGTGAATAACTAACACACTACAAACACCGGGACGTTTATAAATACATATGGGTTTCACCTGATAGGTTGCACAGGAATATGATAAATTATATTTAAATTTAGAGCAAATAGGTTCAGTTAGGAAAATTTTACAGCAAATAGTTCAGTTAGGCAAACCAGATCATACAGAAAGGCTGAAATTGGGTCTGACCATTATATGGTCAAAAGTCTCTTGCAACTGAAGCTTAAGAAATGTTTTGCCAAGATTGAGAATTAGTTTTAACAATGAAACTGAAAAATCCAGATGTGGCCAGCACTTGGGGTGTTATGTGGAGCTTCTGTGACAGTTGGAAATTTTAACCACCTCTTCTAGTTTGGTAAACATGTTCCTCTACCCAGGGGAGGTGACAGAACATGTTCCCTTCCTGATCCTCTTTAACTCTGGCTAATGAGCTGACCACTGTGAATGGTGTTGCACTTTGGTGAATCAGCAGTTCCTCAGTTATTCAAATTCAACCTTCCCCCTCCAGCCATGAAGGTTCAATCAGAGCCATTTGATTTAGTTTCCATTGTCAGGTGTTACTAAGCATATGCACAAAGAGAACATGGGAGAAACAAAATGAAAGAAGGAATACCTCACACATCTAACCAGCAATTAGGGTGGGGACAGGATTGGTTGTGACATGGTGCAGAAGCGAGAATTGTGAGGGAAAGGGACATATGTTATAACTAAAAAACCTTTCAGAACAGAAAAGGTTCATTATATCAGTGAAGAATGGTAGAAGTATTGGCAATAAAAAGTATATATATATATAACTTAGTTTTAAAACTCAAATTGTAGGCAAATGGGCTTTACCTTCATTACAGTTGTAATTTGTTATAACTGACTTCGTTATAAATGGTTTGACGGTATTTCATCACTACCTATCCAACACAAAAAGAATTGTAAATTCATCTCTAAAAGCAAAGAAGTTTGATGTCTACAGGTGAACAGATAGACAGACAAAGAGAAAACATTAACTCCTTTTTTCTGAAAATGAGCAAAGAAAGTGGTCACAATTCTTGTGATAACTATAGGGGTATTTCTTTGCATGACTATGCTTAATATAATTAAAAATTTGGTTGATGGACAACTGCATGATGAGCAGCATGGATTCAAAAGTGCTAGGGGATTTGTAGATCCAAATTCTTTATTTAAGCAGATTTTTCAGAAATGCTTAGTTCCAGAAACCCGTGGTTACTAGCTTCCTAGATTTCAAAAGGGTTTTGACTCTGTTAATCATCATAATTTATGGTGGATCATGAGATCATATGGCATACCAGAAAAATTAGTTAACATAATGAAACTCTCTATAAAATCACTAAGTCCTGTGTGAGAATTGATAAAGCTTGTAGCAATTGGTTGCATTGCTTCTAGTGTTCGACAAGGGTGCATTTTGTCTCCTTTTCTCTTTAGTTTGGTTATTGATTGGTATACAGAATTCACTGCAAGGGGAAGATTTTGGGCTTAAATGGTCTAGAGATCTGAAAATTTCTTATTTAGATTATGCTGATGATTTGGCTCTTTTGGCAAATGATGCTGATGAGATGAATTCTTTCATTAGAGTTGTTGATGAGACTTGTATCAAAGCAGGTTTGGTGATAAACAGAGAGAAAACTAAAGTTATAAAAATTGGTCGTACAGGATGTGGTTGAGTTATTTTGAATATGACCTTCAGCCAATGTCTTGGTTTATATTTATCTGTGGAGCTATGTCTGTTTGTGTCTGTAAATGGTAGCTAGGTAATCACTGGAAGGAGAGCTATGCACCAATCCCCTGTGATGATGCATAGAACTGGCCAGGACTAGCAGCTAATGTCCGACCCCACCTTCTCGTGGTGCAGGCTGTTAGTACCTTTCAAAAGAGATACTCTCTCTTGTGGAAGGGAAGCAGAATTTTTTTTTTACCCTGCTAAGGAGTGGTCAACCACATAAGAGTCCTGGTGCTGACCTTATAAACTTACTGGACTGGATAAAGGCTCTGAGCTTGATTATGGATCATGATTTTGCAACACTGGTGGGCTTCTATGGAGGGAGAACCTTCCGCTGTGTTTTCTGTTTGTGGGTTGACAGTCCCAAGTGAATAAATTTAAAGGATATGTTTTATCAGCTGGTGGATAGTCCTGAGCATAGGTCATCACAGGCACCTGAACTCTTGCTTCTACTGGCATTGTCAAATTCTGCATTGGAGGAAGTCTTTCAGCCTTCAGTGGTAGGGGAATGGGTCTTTGCCCCATGCCTGCAATTAGGGGGCTGTTTGATATTGTTGGCATTCCCTCTCTCAATAAACATAATTTCTTTAAACATCCCACTAACCATTTTCTATCTATAGGTAGTTGGAATGTGAGGATTCTGCACATAGCTCATTCTCTTGATGTCCTCACACAAGAATTCCACCGTTATAATTTAGATATTCTCAGCTTGTAAGAGACCAGAAGAACAGATAAAGGTTAAATTCTTAAAAATAATCTTAAATTTCTCTTTTCAGGGAGAGACAATAATAAGCATCACCAAGGTGTAGGTCTGCCTCTCAGCAGACATGCCAGTGATGCTCTTCTAGGATATGAATGCATTAATAAAAGATTTCTTACAGCAAAATTTCAGACAAGCATTAAAGACTTGAATGTTATCTGCTGTTATGCCCCCACTGAGGATGCCAATGAGGATGAGAAGGATAGGTTTTACGGACAACTTCAGGATATTTTGAATTCTGTCAAGAAAGGAGATATTACCGTTGTTCTAGGTGAATTCAATGCCAAAGTTGGTACTGAATCTGACTTTTGGGAAGGAGTGATAGGCCCTTTTGGTATTGGTAGCTGCAATGGGCAACGTCTCCTACATATAAGTAAACTCAATGGTTTCAAAATAACTAACACTTATTACAAATACTGCAACATACATAAGTACACATGGGTTTCACCTGATGGGCTGCATAAGAATATGATTGATTATATATTAATTAACAACAAATGGACTAGTTCTGTTAGGAATACCAGGTCATATAGGGGAGCTGAAATTGGATCTGATCATTACCTAGTTAAAAGTGTCTTACAACTTAAACTTAAAAAGTGTTGTGCTAGGGTTAAAAAATTCACCTTTCATACTGAAGCTCTTGAAAGACCCAGTTATAGCTAAAGCTTACCATGATAGGTTACTTAGTCATTATGACAGTCATGATTGCTTACTACTGAAGTTGAAGAAGAATGGGACCATTTTAAACAGGCTTTTTTGGAAACTAACAGTACTCTTTTAGGGAAAAAGGAGCAGAGAAGGCAGAATTATTTGAGTGATAAGGCACTTGAGTTTATTTCAGAAAGAAAGAACTGCAGGAATGTCCTTAATCAATACCCTACTAGTCCTAATATAAAGCATTACAGAGAGCTTAATAAACGTGTAAAGGATCAATTAGCTGCTGATAAGAATCTTTGGCTTTGTGGCTTGTCTGACAAAGCTGAGAAAGCAGTTAGGAACACAACAACAGAGAGCTATACCAGATAGTTAATGTTTTATGTGGTAGAAAATGGACAGGTATACAAGGATTAAAGGATAAACAAGGTAAGGTTGTAGAAGGTGAGGATTCTGTCATGGATAGGTGGGCTGAGCATTTCAGTGATGTTCTAAACAATGTAGTTAGTTCTTCTCCCATTGTTTGCAATGATGATAGATGGATTACTGGCTTTAATGTTGGCCCTATAACACAGTCTAAACTTCATCATCATCATCATCATCATCCTCAAGCAGCCATGGGCTACGGAGGTCCAACCAGACCGCGCAGTTTAATTCTCCAAGCATATCTGTCCTGAGCTACATCTGCTGCATCCGGCCACTGTACACCAATTCTAACAAGGTCCCGTTTGACATTGTCTGCCCACCGCATCCTAGGTCTCCCCCTCCTTCTGAGGCCTCTAGGCACACTGTTCATAACCCTATTCGCCAATCTATAATCATCCATACGGGCAACATGGCCAAACCAGCAGAGTCTTTCTCTGCACAATATGCTACTTAAAGGAGGTTGCAGACTCCTTTGCCTAACCTCACGTTTAGTTACAAAGTTAAACCACCTAATACCCAAGATACTGCGTAAGCATCTAGAATCAAAAGCATCTAGTTTGCTGTTATCCTGCTTACACAGCGTCCAAGTTTCACTACCATAACTAACCCTAGAAAGAACCAAACATTATATACAGTCTAATTTTAGTCTTTAGGTGTATACGCCTATTTCTCCACACTCTCCATAGATTCTTAAAAGTCCCGTCAGCAATACCTATTCGTCTGTTAATCTCATGCCGCACATGACCAGTATCAGTTACATAGCTCCCAAGATAATTAAACTGTGACACCTGCTCAAGACTGCAACCATTATTAACTGAATCACAACCTGCCTGACCAATTTTCATCACTTTAGTTTTCTCTCTGTTTATAACCAAACCTACTCTATTACCAGTCTCATCAACAGCTCGAATGAAAGAGTTCATCTCATCAACATCATTTGCCAAAAGGGCTAAATCATCAGCATAATCTAAATCAGAAATTTTTGTATCTCCAGCCCATTTAAGGCCAAAATCTTTCCCTCGAAGTGAATTTCGCATAACATAATCAACAACCAAACTAAAGAGAAAAGGAGACAAAATGCACCCTTGTCGAACACCAGAAGTAATGCTAAACCAATTGCTGCAAGACTTACCAACTCTCACACATGACTCAGTGTTATTATAGAGAGCTTTCATTATGTTAACTAACTTGTCTGGTATACCATATGATCTCACAATCAACAACAAATTATGACGATCAACAGAGTCGAAAGCCTTTTTGAAATCAACAAAGCTAGCAACCAAAGGTTTCTGAAACT
Source organism: Ryuthela nishihirai (assembly GCA_038380435.1). Taxonomy (NCBI): domain Eukaryota; kingdom Metazoa; phylum Arthropoda; class Arachnida; order Araneae; family Heptathelidae; genus Ryuthela; species Ryuthela nishihirai. The sequence continues at coordinate 9,703,880 of JAWZYU010000020.1, read as the reverse complement.
CTAAACATTTCTCAAGAATCTGCCTAAGTGAAAATATCTGATCCACACATCCCCTACCACTTCTGAATCCACATTGCTCATCACGCAATTGCCTGTCAACCATATTCTTAATTCTATTAAGCACAATCATGGAAAGAACTTTACCTGGAACGGAGAGTAGGCTGATACCCCTATAGTTATCACAAGAACTGCGATCACCTTTTTTGAAAATAGGGATAATAATAGCTCTGGTAAAATCTTTAGGAACCATGCCTTTATCATAAAAGTTATTCAAAATTTCAGTCATCCAAATGGTAACAGAAACATTCCCAGCTCTAAGCATTTCCGTAGTAATTTCATCCACCCCAGGGGATTTATGAAGTTTAAGTTTAGAAATAGCCAAACTAACTTCAGATTGTGTTATAGGGCCAACATTAAAGCTGCCAATGCATCTATCGTCATTACAAACAATGGGAGTAGAACTAACCACATTGTTTAGAACATCACTGAAATGCTCAGCCCACCTAGCCATGACAGAATCCTCACCTTCTATAACCTTGCCGTGTTTATCCTTCAATCCCTGTATACCTGTTCGTTTTCTACCACACAAAACATTAACTATCTGGTATAGCTCTCTGCTGTTGTGCTGTCTAACTGCTTCCTCAGCTTTGTCAGCACGGCCATCAAGCCAAAGATTCTTATCAGTAGCTAACTGATCCTTTACACGTTTATTAAGTTCTTTGTAATGCTTTCCATTAGGACTAGTAGGGTACTGATTAAGGACATTCCTGCAGTTCCTTCTTTCTGAAATAAGCTCAAGTACCTTATCACTTAAATAATTCTGCCTCCTCTGCTCCTTTTTCCCTAAAAGAGTAATGTTAGTTTCCAAAAGAGCCTGTTTAAAATGGTCCCATTCTTCCTCAACTTCAGTATTAAGCAGTACATGACTGTCATAATGACTAAGTAACCTATCATGGTAAGCTTTGGCTATAACTGGGTCTTTCAGAGCTTCAGTATTAAAGGTAAATTTTTTAACCCTAGCACAACAATTTTTAAGTTTAAGTTGCAAGACACTTTTAACAAGGTAATGGTCAGATCCAATTTCAGCTCCCGTATATGCCCTGGTATTTCTAACAGAACTAGCCCATTTGCTATTAATTAATATATAATCAATCATATTCTTATGCAGCCCATCAGGTGAAACCCATGTGTATTTATGTATGTCGCAGTGTTTGTAATATGTGTTAGTTATTCTGAAACCATTTAGTTTACTTACCTGTAGGAGACATTGTCCATTGCCATTGCAGCTACCAATACCAAAAGGGCCTATTACTCCTCCCCAAAGGTCAGAGTCGGTACCAACTTTGGCATTGAAGTCACCAAGAACAAGGGTAATATCTCCTTTCTTGACAGAATTCAAAATATCCTGAAGTTGTCTGTAAAACCTATCCTTCTCATCCTCATCAGAATCCTCAGTGGGGGCATAACAGCAGATAACATTCAAGTCTTTAATGCTTGTCTGAAATTTTGCTGTAAGAAACCTTTCATTAATGCACTCATATCGTAGAAGAGCATCACTAGCATGTCTGCTGAGCAGCAGACCCACGCCTTGGTGATGCTTTCCATCCTCCCTCCCTGTAGAGAGAAATTTAAAGTTATTTTTAAGTATCTCACCTTTACCTGTCCATCTGGTCTCTTGCAAGCCTAGAATATCTAGGTTATAGCGCTGGAATTCCTGCATGAGGACATCAAGAGAATAATCTCTATGTAATGTCCTCACGTTCCACGTTCCTGCAGAGAGAAAATGATTAGTAGGATTTTTAAAGAAATTAGGTTTATTAAGATTGGTAGGGCCAACAATATCAAACAGCCCCCTGATCGCAGGCATGGGGCAAAGACCTGTTCCTCCTCCGCTAAATGCTGAAGTCACCGATGCTGGTAGGAACTTCAGGCACCACCTTTTTAAGTGGACTTTTTCAAGAACTATATGGCCTGCCTGGGACACATTACTCCAGTTTAGGCTTGACGATGCCCAACTAGCTAAGTAAGGTTCAGGTACCTGCGATGGCCTCTGATTAGGATTATCCACCAGCTGATATAAGGTATCCCATGCCTCTGTTCACTTAGAGCTGGCAACCCAGAAGCAAACAGAAAACACAGCGGCAGACTCTCCCTCAACAGAGGCCCACCAGTGCAGCAAGTCCAGGATCCATAATCAAGCTCAAATCTATAAACAAGTCCAGTCTAGTAGGTATAAATGGTCAGTACCAGGACCCTGTGAAGTTGACCACTCCTCAGCAGTGTTGAAAAAAAAGAAAAAAGTGGCCATAGATGACCAGATCAGTAGGCCATACTGAACTGGCAGCCCTCCCCTTCCGTTCCCTTCCAAAAGAGAATATCTCTTTTGAAAGGTACTAACGGCCTGCACCACGAGAAGGCGGGGTCGGACATTAGGTGCTAGACCTGGCCGGTTCTGTGCATCATCACTGGGGATTGGTACACAGCTCTCCTTCCAGTTTACGCCTAGCTACCATTTACAAGCCCTAATTAACTAAACTTAAACTTAATAAATCCCCTGGGGTAGATGAAATTACTATGGAAATGCTTAGAGCTGGGAATGTTTCAGTTACTACATGGATGACTGAAATTTTATGATATAGGCATTGTACCTAAGGATTTTACCAAAGCTATTATTATCCCTATTTTTGAAAAAAAGTGATCACAGTCTTGTGATATCTATATGGGTATCAGCTTACTTTCGCTTCCAGGTAAAATTCTTTCATGATTCTTAATAGAATTAAGAACCTGGCTGACATAAAATTGTGTGACAGCAATGTGGATTCAAAAGTGGTAGGGGATGTGTGGATCAGATATTTTCACTCAGGCAGATTCTTGGAGAAATGTTTAGAGTTTCAGTAACCTATTGTAGCTAGTTTTATAGATTTAAAAAAGGATTTTGACTCTGTTGATAGACATAATTTGTGGTTGATTGTTAGATCATATGGAATACCTGATAAGTCAGTTAGTGTAATGAATCTTTCCATAATAACACTGAGTCGTGTGTGAGAGTTGGCATGTCTTTCAGTTTAGCATTGCTGGTAGAGTTAGACAAGGGTGCATTTTGTCTCCTTTTCTGTTTTGTTATTGATTATGTTATGCAAAAATCTTTGCAAAGGAATGATTTTGGGCTTAAATGGTCTACAGATTTTTAAAATATCTGATTTAGATTATGCAGATGATTTGGCCCTATTGGCTAATGATGTTGATGAGATGAATTCTTTCATTAGAAGCTGTTCATGAGAATGGTAACAGAGTGAGTTTGGTGAAAGAAGAGAAAAAATTAAAGTGATGAAAATTGGTCAGGCAGTTATTTGCTTCAGTTGCTTTGAATGGCTGCACTCTTGAGCAAGTGTCTCAGTTTAATTATCTTGGGAGTTATGTAACAGATACTGGTGATATGTGGCATGAGATATATGGAAGAAAGGGATTGCCGCTGGGACTTTTAAGAATCTATGGAGAGTGTGGAAAAATAGGCGAGTACACCTAAAGACTAAAATTAGGCTCTATAATAGTTTGGTTCTTTGTAAGGTTAGTTATGGTAGCGAAACATGGATCATTTGTAAGCAGAATAACAAGAAACTTGATGCCTTTGATTCTAAATGCTTATGCAGTATCTTGGGCATTAGGTGGTTTGACTCTGTAAGTAATGATGAGGTTATAAGAAATAGTCAGCAACCTCCTTTAAGTGGCATATTGTGCAGAGAGAAACTCCATTGGTTTGGCCATGTTGTCTGTATGGATAATTATATATTAGGGAATAGGGTTATGAACAGTGTGCCTAAGGGCCTCAGAAAGAGGGGGAGACCTAGGATGCGGTGGGCAAACAATATCAAACAGGACCTTGTTAGAATTGGTGTGCAGTGGCGAGATGCAGCTGATACAGTTCAGGACACATATGCTTTGAGAACTAAATTGTGCCACCTGGTTGAATTGTGCATCCTTAGCCCATGGCTGCTTGAGGATGTTGATGATGATGTAACAGATATACACCGATCAGCCAATACATTAAAACCACTTCTGCATTATGAAATGAAGCGCGCATGCAGCCAATCAGTGTCATGTGCCAAGGTCACAAATGATATATATAATATCTGGGTCGGAGCTCTCACAAGTAGTATTTTGTTTCATCTCAACATGGGAAAAGCAAAGGATTTATCTGATTTCGACAAAGGCCAGATCGTTACAGGCCAGATCGTTATAGCCATTCACTATGGTCAATGCCTTGGCAAGAGCATCTCTGAAAGAGCGATGCTGGTAGGCTGCTCACTCCATGCAGTAGTTAGTACCCATCACTTTAATTTTTGTGATCAGGCGAAACTTCAAGCCATTGACAAGGCATGGACCGGTCACTCTTTGATGTCAGAGGTCAGCGCAGGCTATCTCACCTTGTCTGCAGCAACAGGAGGGCTACTGTGGCTGAAATTACCAATAATTTCAAATGTGGTAAAGGGCCCAATGTGTCCAAAAACACAGTTCGTCGTAAAGCTCTTGGATATGGGTTTCTGCAGTCGCAGACCCATTGCTGTGCCTATGCTCACAGCCATTCACTATGGTCAATGCTTGCAATGGGCACGTAATTATCGACATTGGACCATAGAAGACTGGAAGAGCATGGTCAGAAATGACCATTTTCTGTTACATAATGTGGACAGACGAGTTCATGTCCAATGTTTACCCATGGAGCCTTCTCACCTGAATGCATTGTGGAATGGATCCAGGCGGCTGGAGGGAATGTGATGGTCTGAGAAATATTTTCTTGGGGAACACTTGGATCAATTATCCCTGTAAAGCAAACTCTGACAGCTGTCACCTACCTGAACATCGCTCGTGCATTCCCTGGTGGAGATGGTGTCTTTCAACAATTCCTCATGTCACACTGTGAAGAAGGTTCAGGTATGGTTCCTAGAACATGATGAGGAATTCCATTTATTCCCATGGCCCCCAAATTCATCGGACATGAATCCAATCGAACATTTGTGATTTAAGTTGGAGAAACAGGTATGAGCAGCATCACCCCAACCATGTAATTTACAGGAATTGCCGGTTTTCTGTTGCAGTTATGGTACCAAATATCAAGCAACACCTACCAGCATCTCATTGAATCTATGCCGCATTGGGTGAGAGCTCTTTTGGCAGTGAGAGGACCTACATCATATTAGGTAGGTGGTTTTAATGTTTCGGCTGATCAGTGTATATTATAAAAATTTGTTGAAACATTATAGATATTAGGCAAAATTCCACTTTATCAAATAATAATTCTGGGCATGTTTCGTGTGTTTGTAATGCATAATGTACTCATATGCCAATGGGTTAATAATGATATGATTAACTGTCATGGTGGTTAGGATGTTAACTACTATTCCAGTAGGTAAACTTTGTGCATTCTGTTTGCTCCAATGAGGCAGTGGTCTGATCGGTCTTATTAAAAATCTGATCGGTCTTATTGACCGATCAGATTTTAAAAATTAAATCTTATCGGATCGGTCCGATAATTAAATCTGATCGGTCTTATTGGACCTTAATTTAAATTAGATCGGTCTTATTGGAGCATGCCCTTATCAGAAAAGGTCAGTAAAAGCTAGAAGTAGTTTCTAGGATTCTTCCCTATCATAAGTGTTTCAATGAAAAAAAAAATAAGATAGTAATATTACTAAGAAGCTACATACCTTCAACAGCAAACCAATCTTCTGACTTTGAATTTGATGTTGACTGTCTTTGTCTATACTCAAAAGAAACAGAATTGGAAATGACAAATCCTTCACAGGCAACTTGAAGAGTCACCATGCCTGGCTCATGAGCTAGAAAAAATTTTTTCCAATTTAATAAATTATAAATAGTAACATTACAATAGTGGATTTTTTTTCAATTCATAATACAACAAAATGAAGCCATACACTTTAAAATAGATGTTAAATACATTCTTTTTACTGCTAAGATACTGTGAAAGAATGTTTTAGACTTTGGTATACTATGAAGTAGCTACTGCAGGCCTACAAATGTTTTAGTTGAAAGGCTGCATAGTAAACTGAAAATGGAAGGATGGGCCATCAAAAATATACCGGGTGATCCAAAAGTAACAGAAAAAGTAAAAATGCAATATTCGAAAAGTATAGATAGTGGCATGATGCGGTTTTCACAGAAATTCTCAGAAAGACATGGGATTTTTTTTTTAATAACGAAAAATTTTATTGCCAGAGTAGTTACATTTGTCACTGACAGGTGGCACTGTAGCAGTCACAGAGCTGCTGCCTGTTGCTATTTAAACAGATTCGCCGGTCGCCACTCCTTAAACGGTGTGAGACTGCGAACATTGCTCAATCTGACTTTGCTTTAAGGTACATAAATTTCAGATGTAGTGAATACTGAAGTTAAACTTTCAGCATTTAACATTTATTACCGAAGTTAAATGTACTGCCAAGGGGGGGCATGTTATTGTTACGAGATAAAACACTTTTAGTTAAGCTGTATTATCAGAACTCCAAATGTGCAAGTGCGGCTTTGCGCACCTATCGTTCAATGCGGGGTATTAGAAGTGGAAAGGGACCGATGTCTTGTTCCTCACTGATAGCTATGATGAAAAGGTTTCAGGACACTGGCAGTTTGGAAGCATGTGCAAGAACGAGAGACCCAAAAAAACTATTGCAGTTGTGCACGAGGTCAAACACGAGGCTGACACAAAATCGGCAGTGCATGCAGTGCGCGTGAATTTTCTAAACAAGCTGGCATTTCGTACAGGACTGTGTGGCAATCACTCAGGATCATCCTAGAGGTATCCTTAAAAAATCCAACATGTACAGGAACTGAAACCAACCGATTTCGAGAGACATCATGAATTTGCAAATTGGGCTTCTCAACAGATGGAAAGCAATGCGGACTGGCTGTCAAATGTCCCGTGGACTGATGAGGTGCACTTTTCCCTTAATGGAAGTGTAAATGCACACAACTGCCGCATCTGGGCGAGAGAGAACCCACATGCAATTGTGGAAACCCCTTTACATCAGCCAAACGTGACAGTGTGGTGCGGGTTCACTGCGTCATTCATTATAGGCCCCTTTTTCTTTGAGGAAGTCCACAGTGGTACATTTCAAACTGTTACTGTCACAGGCAAGCATTATGCAGTGTTTTTAAGAGACAGCATCATTCCCTCCTTGCAAGAGAGGCAAGTGTGAACGCATCAGCACATCACAGGTCCTGTCCAGCACCTGCTGCGATCGACATTTGGCAATGACCGTGTCCTCAATCGCTCTTTCCCACATGAATGGCCACCGAGGTCTCCAGACCTTACACCTTGTGCCTTTTGATTTTGGGACTACTTGAAATCACAGGTGTAGAGAGGTCGGCCGATGTCATTGGCTATGTTGAAAGAAGTTATTCGCCATCATGTGACAGGAATTAGAGCTGAAACCCTCTTTGATGCTGTGCAGAGTGTCGTGCACGTCTGACAGCCATTCTCATGAATGACGACCATCACACATTGAACATTTGTAATCCTAGCGGCTTTGCGAACTGTGCTGCGCCACTGTACAAACTACTCACAATACTAACACAATTGAAGTGCCACCTGTCGGTGGCAAATGTAATTATTCTGGCAATAAAATTTTTCATTATTAAAAAAAATCCCATGTCTTTCTGTGCATTTCTGTGAAAACCGCATCGTGCTACTGTCTATACTTTTCGAATTATTGCATTTTTACTTTTCTGTTACTTTTGGATCATCTCGTATAATCAAAACAAAAAAAAATTTTAAGTGAGACAAACAATAAATTTTGTTAAAATTACTTTAATGATAATTTGCTTCACTTTAAATGAGAATTACAAAGTATGTATTTTTTCATGCTCTCCTTTCTGTCTTAACCTTTAACATGTTAGCTTTGTAGAGCAGCATTCACTCTGGTGGCCAGTTTTATTATGAGCCATTTTCAGGAGAAAAAAGAATAACTTTGAAACCTTATCCCAAATAACTAATACACATAATTGATTGTGTCCTATACCAAAATAAAGGGCATTTAATAGTGAATGTTTAGAAAATAAAATATTTGAGAAAAATAGCAAACATATTATTTTTAATGGTATTTTTTAAAATAATATAGTAAAAAAAGAAAAAGAGTAATTTCATTGGGTTTAAACCTCATTCTGAAATAACTAATGAACAGAATAGGACACACAATATCTTGTTGAAAGAGTATTTAATTCTATATAATAATATATAAATAGATTTTCCTGAAACATTTTAGGAAACAGCAAAACAATTTAAAAACCGGAAGTATAGTAAAAACTGCAACACTTGGCTACATGCATTCTTACAAAATGATGAATATATCTTCCATTTAAAAACATCTATTTTACCAGTTTTCTTTTGAAGTAATTCCAAAAGATTAAGAAAAAGTCATATGGCAAAGTTCAAAGAATGTTCTGCATGAAACTTTAATTTGGAAACATTACTAGGAAGAAGAAAACAACCCACACATTCCAGTGCAAAATGAGGTCACAAAAATGGCTGCAACAGTTGTAAAATATTTTCTTTCTTTCCTTTTCCAACTTTACAGAACATCTAAATAATCAGGTACATTTTTTATTATCAAATCTAATTCATATATTTTCAGGATTAATTTTAAAAAATCTTAAAAGTGTAAGATTTCTATGGAAACAAAATGGAAACTTGGAGCATATTATCTTGGGAACTATCGTGTGTTTCTGCACATTAAGGATCAAAACTATTTCAATACATCTAGAATATTTTTATTATTCATTTTATCAGTGTTCTCTGGCACTAAAACCAAAACTACAACTAAAAATAACTTCTTTGTGTAAAACTGTTTGTGATGGTAAATCCATTCACTTTTACTTTTCCTTAACTAGTTTTACTTTATTTACAATATATTTATCATTTTAGGGATTATTTTCAGTTAGACATAATTTTTCCTCATCCCGACCCGCAATCGGATTGCGCATGCACAACTCTGACTTTTGATTGACAGCCACTGATGCGCCCGTTAAGGACATGCCCCTTCTTGTGTCATAGCTAGTGCTCGATCATAAATTATGCAAATGATCTTTGACAGCATGCAACACACGTGTCAGTTGCACACCACATCTATACTAAGTGACGTTAGGTCACAGAGTCAGAATGAGATAGTAATAAGAAAAAAGTACATAATTAAATGGACCTTCTTGCTCAGAAATTAATTAAAAATAACTTACAATTCTTTGTCATTGAGCAATAAAATTTTAAAGTTTATCCTTCAAACTATTTGCATGTTGAAAGTTTTTAGGAGAAAACTCAGAAACTTTTCGGAGCAATGACAGCACTCCATCTTCAGTGAAGTTACACTCTGGTGATCTTCAAAAGTCAGGTGTATACCGATTTCCCCTGCATTTGCTGGATGATTCCGTTGTTTACATCGTAAAACCATATGCTCTTTACAAAAGAGGTTTACAGAGCACCAGACTAATGTCAGCCAAAACAAGCTAACGATGGACACCACCAAGCTAGAAGTACAAACACACGGCAACAATAGACTGGGAGCACGCCACAATGCTTGCATGTGTGTCCACTTTCTACGGAACCATAGTCTGCGAGACTATTGAAATAATGACCTCGTCCATCCCCACCTGCAATAGAGACACTGAAATCGCCCTTCATGACATGTGGAAAGAAGCTCTTTGTCTAAACAGACCTAATTTCACCACATAGTGTCACTTCATTGAAGACAGAGCACTGTCATTGCTCTGAAAAGCTTCTGAGTTTTCTTCTAAAAACTTTCAACATACAAATAGTTTGAAGGATAAACTTTAAAATTTTATTGCTCAACTACAGAGAATTTTAAGTTATTTTTAAATAATGAGAAAATGTCAGTAAGAGGAAGGAAGTTAGTAGAGATGTGAGCTTTGAGTTGTTCAGACTTTTGTATTCATCAGTTTATATGGTGTCTTGAATTTTTTGGAAATAAACTTTGCTATATGAAATATTTGACTTTGCTGTTTTTTCTCTTGAGCAACAATAATTGATTTTTTTTATTAAGATTCAACTTTAATAATTTCATAACCTTTTGATTTCTTACTCGATAAGTAATGCTCATATACTTAGCGAACCCTCTTTTAACTTTTTTGGCAAGTAAATATTACCTGGTGCTTGATACTATCTGGAAAGTTTGTTAATTTGGATCAGTCTAAAAGGTCCAAAGAGAAAAAGTTTAACTATCTTTTGGGGCATTAAAAAAAAAAATTATACCCCCTCAAGCAGCTGCTTGCCACAGAGGTCTGACAGGAACCTGTCAGTTTATATGCCATAGTAGATAGAGGGTCTGTATGGCAGGACCTAAGCAGAAAAACCGACACATACATCCATGCCTTATCCGGGGATCGAACCCAGGTCCCTTAGATCAGTAGCGAAGTGCACTAACCACTCGGCCACAGGATGGCTTTTGGAGCATTACATTGTGGAAAATACATCACAGTCCAGCAATAAGCAAATAGCACTATAATATATAGTCCAGTAATATGCAAATAGCACTATAAGTCTCAGCTGTGTGCTGTATATAGAGCCAACATTGGATAACCTTTCAATTTCATTAGTATTTTATTTGTACTTTTATAATTGAAACTTCATTTTTATTTCTATATCTCTATTATGATTTTACTTCCCTAGATCTATATGTATCAATCTTTGGGAGTTCAAACTTGTTTCATTTTTACTTCTATCAATTTGTTGATTTTTATTCCAATAGATCTTTCAGAGTTACATTGCTTCACTGATTGTGATAATAGCTGGCTAAAAACTTGTTTGTTTTTACTTATATCGATTTGCTGATTTTATTCCCATATATTTACAGTCATTATCAATCATTCAGTCTTCAACAAGATACACAACTGGCTATGACAATGGGTGGCTTACAACTTTTTTTGCTTTGGATTCTTTAAAATATCGAATTAGGTTATATATTTTGTTCTTATTTCATCGTTTTCTAGTCGAAAAAAAAATTTTTTTTTTATTATTTCCTGAAAATGAATGAAATTAGGTTGCTTTACCTCTGAGTGTCACTTTTTTGCATACAATAGGCTAAATGGCCTGGTCACAAGGATCCCAAGGGCTAAGAGAAGGTTGGAAGAAGGCACCTACTGGACAGCTGTTAGGAGACAGATAGTAGCCACCTGACAAGGCAATACACAGCTTAAAATCATATCTGATGGGCTGTGGCTTTTCCAAGTCCATTGGTGTTCCTGAGGCAGAGGGCAGGGGATTTTGCAGAGATAAACTTCACTGCTGGCCCAGTTGGGACTCGAACCTGGGAAATGCGGATTATGAGCCTAGACTAACTAACTGAACCAACCGCCATCCCCAAAAACGAATGAGGTCTTGGATATAGAAGATAAAAGCTTTGATGTGAAAATCGGTCCTATGATCCAAGGGTGTTATAATTCCCCCCCTTCCAACCTTCTCATGGCTACATTGGGATCGTTTTTACCCATCCCCCCCCCATAAAATTTTTATTTTTTAAACAATTATTAGTTTTTGAATTTATATTGAATAGCTTTAAATTAGTTTAAACCCCACCCTCTATACCTAGACTGTGTTACTCTGAACAGGGTATTGACTTTTTTTTTTAGCCTTGGTGTGCCAACTTTTTGCCACATTGCCAAGATCTCCAAAATGCAACCCATAGAGAAAAAATGCCTAATGTTCAGCAAAAAAAAGCCAGGAAATTGTTCCTCCACTTCATAAATGGGATGTAAAATCCCATGAATGTGATCAATCAAAGCCACCTTGCATAGCACTGAGCCATGTTTTAACTATACTATACTGAAAAGAAATTGTGAAAAGGAATAAAAATCATGTTTCACGTAAATATGTTATTATTAAAGTAGAAATTTCCATTTCATTAATATATAATTTCATTATTTTTATTGATCAGGTTTCTAAAATTATGCCTCAGTTGCATAAAGAGATATATTTTTTTCCATAGTACTGTAAAAATGTCTTCTTAAAATTAATATGTTTGTAAATTTATTTAATAAAATACGGAATTAAATTGTTTAATTTGGTATATAACATGACCTATTTCTGTTGATTTTTTTTTTTAATTCTAAACTTGACTAGTTTAATTGACTAGTCAGGTGAAAAGCCTGGACTTTTCTCAAAATATAGTACCAAGGGAAAAAATTTGAAGAGAAAAAGATTTTTCTTGTTTCAAGTAATGTTTTTTTATTCAGAAATAAATTACCTTTCTATTCATGTGTGGCCGTCCCGTGGCCTATTAGTTTTTTTTGGTTAGCATGCTTGGCTACTGATCAAAGGGACCCGGGTTTGAGCCCTGAGTAAGGCATGAATGTTTCGTGTTGATTTTCTGCTGAAGTCCCGCCACCCTCACAGACCTTCTACTTTGGCGTCTAAACTGAGGTCCTGTCAGACCTCTATGCCAAGCAGCTGCTTGAGGGGATATTTATTATTTATTTTATTTATTCATGTGTGCATTGTAATTATTTCTGCCTATTGAGGGGATATTTATTATTTATTTTATTTATTCATGTGTGCATTGTAATTATTTCTGCCTATTAGTTTTTTTTAATAAATTTTTATTTGCATTGCCAGATGCATTTTTTACTACATAATTCTAAAAAGCCCTATTAAAATATTTTTTTTCTTAAATATTTTATTTTAAGAAAAATCCAGAACTAAATGCTGATTAATTTGGCATATAACATGCCATATTTCCTTTCATTAATTATTTGGCAAAAAAGTTCTAAAGTAAATTTTTTGGTTGAGCATAGTGAAAAAATAGCTGATTTCTGGATATAATCCAGTTATTCACACTAGACCCCAGAAGGATGAAGCAGAGAATAATCTCAAACGCTGGCAACAATTTGGACTCTAATCTGGGAACTGCAGATTATTAACTGACTGGGCCAAACCTTGTCCCCTGAAGGGTCAGTTTTTTAGGTTTATAGATTTTAAAAAGTATAGACCTTTAGTAATAGAAGCTATTACACGAGTTTTATGAGGGTTTTTTTTTTCAGCTATTACATGAGTTCCATGTCGACAGGGCATCTCCTGTGATACTTTCCTATGAAATAGTTAGCTGTAAAAAATTAGTTTTGCTATGAGTGGGATTCGAACCATCTCCCAGTAGCATGCCAAGTATGCTTGACTACTATACCATCACAGGCAAATATTTCCTCAACTAATGCGAAATATAAACTTTCCTGCATATCATTTGATTTCCTTTTGGCACCATATAAGTCAGGAAATGGACAACCAAGTTGCCTCATATGATGGAATTCAATAGTTTGTCACTTATGCTCATTGTGGTAAATCAATAATTCAGCAGTATAGTATCACAGGAGATGTCCTGTAGTTATGTAACCCTCGAAATAGCTAAAAAGGTTTAGCTTCACCGTGAGTGTGATTCAAACCCTTGTCTCCCAGTAACATGCAAGGCATGCTTGATCACTATACCATCAGTGGCTAACTTTTTTCCTCGGCTAATGTGATGTATAAACTTTCCCACATATTATTGTCTGTTTCCCAACATAGTTGTTAAAATGTCATGAGCAAATCCAAATAATATGCTGGGAAGTTTATATGTCACATTAGCTGAGGAAAAAGCTAGTTGATGATGGTGTAGTGATTAAGCGTGCCTGGCATGTTACTAAGAGATGTGGGTTCAAATCTCACTCACAGTGAAACTAAATTTTTTCAGCTATTACATATGTTCCATGTCTACAGGTAAAAAAATAAAAATATATTTTCATATATAACTGGTAGTTGAGAGAAACAATGGTTTAAAGTAGTAAGGGACTTGGGGATTCTGGATCAATATTAAAGCACAGGGAATCCCATGGTAACCTATGGAAGACTTTTCGAGAGATGAGCTTTTAAACTAATTTTTTAAAAGTGTGTGAAAGATATTAAAATGACTGGGTTGTGCAAAGAAAAATGTTGCTGTTATCGTACACTTCACTAGATTATTGGGCTGCTGGATTGCAAAATGCAAGAAATGGAAGTAATGGAATAAAGCAAATTAGTTTAAAAAACACAATAATTAAAAATCAACAGGTAAAATGACGTTTTTGGAGGTTGGGAGAAAAACGTATGATGGAAAGATAGATTTTGAAGTGATATTTGTGAACGTATGAATTTGCTTTGATCCAGCATGAATGAGTGGGTATGTGATGAGAAAGTGAAGCCCAATACCGGAAAATTGTAAATAAAGAAGAAAATCTGAATATTTTCAATGAAATCGAGAGTAGTTTTTTTTACTGAAGTTTTTCTTTTTGAGCAATTTTTAATGAATTTTGGGAGTCCACCCCAAAATGAAAATTGCAAATTTGAGCATAACAGGCCAAACTGCTTCTCAACATTGTCCAAGACGTTGGTTTTTTGTGGGATGCCAATTTTTTTTTTATTTTGACATCTCTCAGATTTGAACTTGGGACCAAGCAGCCCACAAAAACTTACCTTTTAGACCACTGAGCTACAATTGGCCAATGGGTTGGGTTGTTTGGGTTGTTTTACCTCTGAGCGGCACTTTTTTGCACACCATGGGCTAAATGGCCAGGTCACATGAACCCCGAAGGCTCAGAAAAGGTTGGGGGAGGGGACCCACTGGAACAGCTGTTAGGAGACAGATGGTAGCCTCCCGTCAAGGCCATCCAGCGTGTTCTTTAACGTGCACAGGGTATGGCTCTCCCGCACACGGAGCCACGGCTTAACGTCCCATCCGACGGACGGCGGCCTTTCCAAACCCATCGGTGTCCCCTACTGACCGTGGGCAGGGCGGGGAATTTTGCGGAGATAAATCTCAACACTGACCCAGCTGGGACTCGAACCTGGGAACTACAGATTACGAGCCTGGCGTGCTACCGACTGAGCCACCCCCGCCCCAACAGGCCGATGGAAAAGCTCTTAAATAACCATTATATACATATCTAACATGATGTAAAAACTTATACCTTATGATACTGCGAGAGAAAAAAAACTGTTCAATTAATCACACAAGTGGGAAAACAGAAATTATTTATTAGGAGAGTTAGATGATACTTTATTTTTTTTATTATCATTCAGCAAGCACTGCTATCTATGTAATCACTGTGAAGATACAGTTTCTTGTTAAATTATTTTATGTGATTGGAGGGGGAAATATATATTTATTAGTCACTAAGTTAGTTTCACAACAAATTCTTTTGAACACTAATTAGTAACCAGCCAGGGAAATAACAGTAGAAGAATATCCTTCTTCCTATTCAATCTTGCAATAGGACATAACAAATGTGATCTGATGTATTCGACTTCTTTTGTTGAGCATATTGATGCATTGCTAATGTGAACAACAGAAATCCTTTCTTGGTTGGCTCTAAGCAATCGTCCTATATGACTCCTAATTGAGATAAAGATATGAAACTAATATTATTGGAATTCATTCGGGATGTACTAGACTTTGAACATGTGGGTAGTGGTCTCGACCCTGTTATTTATGGTTTCCTGAGTTTGTACAGTTTGCATACCACATTTTGCTTTTCCATCTAAGCTTTTGAAACATTCCCTTTTTTTTTGGTTTCATTTGTTTTAATTTGATCTACTATTTGAACTCATTCCGTTAATTCAATTGCAGATGGTCTCGGACCCATTTCCTTGCTTAGAAAGTGGGTCAAACCCATATAATTTTGCAGTTTCATATCTTGTCTTCTAATTTAGCCACAGATCTCACACTAATGTCTTTTGATTACATTTGGTGAGAACTACACAGTAAATGTTTCAGAAGTGGTCTTGATTCGTTAGTTTCAGTTTTAAGGGTTGTATTTTGCTGAATGATAATGTCTGTTCTAATCATGCTAAGATCTTGATTTTAATATTGATAGTTAGGGTTGGGAAATTATTGTAATCTGAGCAGAAATCAGTCTGAACCCTGTTGTCTAGCCAAGAAAGTGAATCGAACCCTTCTAAATTTAAAGCTTCATTACTCATCATCTAATTCAGATATAGAACTTTAACTAATTTCATAATGTTCCATTCTCCAAATATTATACAACACATGTATTGGAAGTGGTTGGGTTGTTTTACCTCTGAGCGGCACTTTTTTGCACACCATAGGCTAAATGGCCAGGTCACATGGACCCCAAAGGCTCAGAGAAGGTTGAGGGAGAAGACCCACTGGAACAACTGTTGGGAGGCAGATGGTAGTCTCCAGTCAAGGCCATTCAGCATGTTCTTTAATGTGCACAGGGTATGGCTCTCCCACACACGGGACCACGGCTTAACATCCCATCTGACGGATGGCAGCCTTTCCAAGCCCATCAGTGTCCCCTACTGACCATGGGCAGGGCGGGAAATTTTGCAGAGATAAATCTCAACGCTGACCCAGCTGGGAGTCAAACCTGGGAACTGTAGATTACGAGCCCGATGCGCTACTGACTGAGTCACCCCCGACCCGTATTGGAAATGGTCTCAATCCAGTAGTTTTGTGGGTTTGACACTTTTCGATTTTGCAGTACAATAACATTTTCTCTAATTGAGCTAGAAGCTTAGAAGCTTGGTTTCAATATTGATAGTTTCTAAATAGCAGCAGCATTATTGAATAATATTTTATGCTTTTTTTTTGTCAATGATTTCGTTTCTTAGCAAAATATCTAGAATTTCAACAATTTCATTTACAAATTCTGTACTGGCAATTCCTGCTCGTTTACTGGTAACCAAAACTGATAATTTTTCAAAAATATTGTCAAAATTCTCGTATAATCTGGGTCTCAGTTGTTGACTTTCTATTATTGTTAGTATCATTTTAATCATTTTTAAATATTTTCTAAGTGTGTCACATTGTGATTTTCGATAATTTGATATTTTTCAGTAGTTCTACCAGAACGTTTCATTTTCATAGCCTTATTGCCTCCCAGTTTTTGAAGATGGCAGATTGTTTGATAAATCATTTCTTTCAGCTCACATGTAGAATTACTCGCCTGTAAGATTTCAGTCAGAAGTTTTAATTTATATTGGTTTAATATTTCATTTTGCAAGTTATGAAATAATCTCAATTATTATAAATGAACAATTTTTGGGGCATCTCAGTTTGCTCTTCTGGCTCTAAAGTTTTACTGCTTCTTGTATGCTTTCCATGGTTTTCTCACGGACTGTTTCTAAATTTTTTAACTTTTCAACCACCAGTTTGTGAAATTATTTGAGCATCTGCATAATTAGTTCTTCTTTCAAAATATTATCTTCAATTTCAATTTTGTAATGGCTCTCGATTTCAGTATTTCATTTATGTTATGCAGTAGTTTAATATCTTTCATCTTTATTCATATACAATAAAAATATATACAAAGTGATGAAAGTCTGACACAATGCACACAGGTACAGTTATTCTTTCTTTATGATCTGGATAGTGACTAGCAAATGAAATACTAATCTTACTACCTTGATGAAATTTTTTGTTTGCTGGCATAAGAGAGCAGAACTGCTGATTTTGTGGTTTTGCTATTTCCATGAATTTTTTTATCGTCTTAGTTAACACTATATTTTATACCAAAAGACGGATTTGTTGAACAGCAGATCACTTTGCTATGTATCCATTGAAAATGCAGAGATGGTAATTATCATGGAAAATAGGGGGCATTAATAAGTCGAGTTTTGTGCTTATCTGAATAACTGGATGAGAGTGTAATCTGTCCTCTTCCACATCTTTATTGCTGTAGGTAAGGCATAATACTGTATTTTTATCAACACATAATTTTTCAGCAGTATCACTTTGATAAATTGGAGTGCCAACATTCATAATTTCTTGTCCTGTTGCATCGCATAGAATCTGCTTTCACTTGGTATGAAAAGTCCATGTTCATTTCTCAATAAGGTATTGGTTGGGTTAATATCTATCTTCGTCAAGCCATTGACAACATTTCATTGATGCATTTCTGTTGTGCCTTGGTTCACAGAGATTTCCTATTTTCTTATTGTTCACATTGAAGACATCCTCGCCAGTTAATGCGAATTTTTCCAAATATCTCTTAGTTACAGCAGCAGAATCAGACTCAGCATCAGCAATATCGATGATTTGTTTATTTTCTGCATTCAAACAATGCCCATCAAATGCAATGTTTTGCAGAACATAAAGCCCATTGTTATTTCTCACCAATGTATTGGTTAGACTATTTTAAATAGTGGTCAAGCTGTCGACATAACTTTTCGTTGTGGCATTGGATAAATTGGTTGGTTCTGCGAGATTTTTTGTGTTTATTGCTTGCATTGTAATCAACACCACTGTCACTGCACAATCCTGTTTTCTCAAAATATCATTTTGTAACTACTCCAGAATTTGCACTGGGATCGGTAATGTTGATTATTTATGTTTCACACATCGTAGCAAATGCTCTAAAAAGTTAAAGATGTATTACTAACATATTGAACGGTAGCAGCATCACTATTTTCTAAAGCTCTACCTATATTTGATATTCTTTTAGAGTTTGCATCATAGTTACCCATTCAATTCAGTGTCATAGACGCTTGTTGTAGATATTGTTTTGTCACAGAGTTCAAATCCTCCTTGGGATTGGCTACATTTCTCATTTTTTTATTACTCATGTTGTAGTCCCCATTGTGAGTCAATTTAAAACTGACAGATGGAATTTCTGCTGGTCCTCTTTCGGAACCAATCTCTGAGCTGATGATGCCAAACTCTGTCAAGTAATTCATCTTTATTTTCTAAAGTTCTTCCTGTACTTGAGAGGAATGTGCTTGGCTTTTTTATTGATTAATAAGAAATCGTGTGATTTTGAAATACCTTACCAGATTTATTTTGCATGATCCATTTGTATCTGCAACATTTCTCTCCTGTTCAGCATATTAAAGTATATAAAATAATTACACCATAGTCGAATGTCTTTTGGAGTCGAAAAATAACTTTGTGTCAGGTAAATCAACGATATGCTTTTTTTTTTACCCTTCCTCTGATGAATAAATCTTTGATAAGTTTCTGATCTCTTTCAGTTATGAAATCATTGAAAACAATTAAATTTTGCATGTCAGGATCCAGTTTGTTGACCTTAACAATATCTTCTTTACTGGAAGAGAAAGTTGCAAATTGTTTTTTTCTGCCAAAAGTTTTCTACAGAATTTCGGGCAAATCGTCAAAGATTTCTCGCATAAACTGATATTTCAGCTCAGTTTGGCATATAAAAATATTTTATTATAGTAGAGAGCTTTAAATATTAAGTGCAACAAGATGTTTGTCTTCCCTGAACCCTATGGACCACAGATTAAAAGTCTAAATGGTTAGAGTGGTGCTAATATGTTTCTGTTTAAGAAATTCTTGTCTTCTTCAAAGTCAATTTTGAATTTCCATTTGCTTTATTTTAAAAAGTGATCGTCTTCTAGGCTTTTAGCCAATTGTGCTGTCAGATAAACAACTAAATTTTAGAAAATTTTTACAAAATTAACCAATCAATGAAAATAGGCTATGGAAATAAATAATTTAAACAAATTTACAAGCATTGATTTTAATAAGTCTTTTTCAATGTGATGTGGTGAAAAAACAGATCACACTATACAGTTAAGGCTTCATTTTGGAAAACCTGATGAATAGAAATAACTAAATTATATATTTATCTAAAGGAAATTTCCTCCCAGATAATATAATATTCAACCTGAAATACGATTTTTATTTCTTTTAACGATTCTTTTCAGTATTGGATATTTTAAACACGGCCAGTGTTATACAAAGCGACTTGGACTTCTCACATTCAAGGGATTTTCTGAACTGGTTATGAAATAGAAAAAAACTTCCTAGTCTGCTTTTTTTTCCTAAACATTACGAATTTTTTCTTTGGATGTTGAAGTTTGGCGATCTTGTCTAAGTGCAGAAAGGTTTGTGCACCAAAGCAAAAAAAAAAAATGCAGTTATATCATCTGTGTGGCATAGCCAAGATACTAAGAGGAAGGGCCTTTAAAAATCATTCAATATAAACATAAATATTGGTAATTAAAGAAAGATATATTTTTCTAGATGGGATGGGTGTGTGTGTGAAACTTTCAACTCAAGTTTAACAGATGGGACACCTTCCTGAAAATTGTCCTTGCACATGACGACTGATTTCCGTAACAAGGAAGTCTATTTTGCTTCCCTATCAAAGACATTCATTTTCAGAAAACAGTACAAGCCCAAAGTTTTCTTTACCAAATAAAATGGACTACAGTATACTATAGGGTCCTCATCCACCATGTTGTAGTTTTCCCCAGGAAAACCTGTAACCTGTCCATCCGCATGTTTCAATGTTTATGACTCTTAGAATAGACATTACTTTAGACATGCTCTTTATAATAGTTCTCTCTAATGACAATATTTGTTTTCGGAGCATTTCTTAAGTTGATTCTTTAGCGATAAGCACTGTTAATAAAATCTTTTGATGAGATTATTTATTTTTGAGCTTTTTTTCTTCAGCAATAAACAAAGAGTTATTCTTTAGCAATAAGAACTGTTAATGAAATCTAGTTTTGATGAGAATATTAATTTTAGGGCTTTTTTTAAGTGCAGAATGAAGATTAATTCTGTAGCAATCAGAGTTGTTAATAAAATCTAATTTTGATAAAATTGTTTAATTTCTGGGGGTATTTTTTAAGTGTAAAAAGAGTTCATTTTGTAGTGATAAGCATTGTTAATAAAATCTTGTTTTGATCAGATTATTCTCAGTAATTTTTTTAAGTGCAGAAACATGATTTTCTTCTATGTAGCATTGCATATTTCTTACATATATATATATTCTCAATACGCATATACGGAACGGACTACTTTTACCATTCAGACTGTTTTTTCACAGTGGCGAAATAAACCAAGATGGTGGCTGAGGATCCTATACTACACTTCTGCCAAAACAAGAAATAATAAAAGAAAAATTACATATAATATTACATATAACCTAATGGGATGTTAAATAAAATATCTGCAACAACTTCTAACCGGCCTCTGATTTAGGATAATTCAAAAAGATGGATAAATCAGCCAATCAAAAGATTGCTAACTAACGAAAATAAATCTACAGAAATAAAATTATTTCCATATCCAAGATCTCATTTATTTTCAGAAAATGATACCAGATCAAAATTTTACTGGGAAAGTAAAAAATAATAAAATAAAAATTAACATATAGCCTAATGCGATGTCAAAATATCCACAGCAACAAGTTGTAGGCCGGCCATATGATGTAGCATAACTATGAAAAAATCAATACTTATCGATCGGCCAAAAGATCGCTAATTTCCGAAAAAAAATCTACTAAAATGAAAGTTAAGGTTTAAATATAAAAAAGTAAATACTAACTTTACAAAGTGTATCCAATATGCTGGAACAAAACTATAAAAAACACTTATAGCACAGAGAACAAAGATATCATGTGTCAGTCATCTGCCTCTTGTTTGTCTCAGTGAAGCATAACTAATTAAATGCAACTGCAACCAGAATTTCTAAGAAGTATGTGTTTACTTCCAGTTTTTATTTTAAAGGCAGGAAAAATGCATAGAATGCTGGGAAAAATGGTAAAAATAATTTGGGAATTCTCAAATAGGTTTATGAGAGAAAAGAGTGTGAAACGAAAAAAAAAATGGTGGCACATACTTTGCAATTACTTCGAAAATTTATCATTTTTAAAAATAACAATTTTTGTTAATTTTTAGGAGATTTTCAAAAATTTAAGGAAAAATTTGTTGATAATAGTTCAAATCAAACTTGTGAGCTTAAATCAGAAGGTTGCTTCAGCAAATAGGAATGTTAACAAGTAAATCGGCAATACCGTTTAGTGCTTCTAAGAAATGGCAATCAGGGCTTTATAAAATAATTTATGTTCTAGTTTATTAAAATATGCATCAAATTAAAAAACAAAATATTATTTTTGAAGCCTGAATTATATATTTTTATAAGATATATATATATAAAATTACAATGTAAAAAAAATTACAATGGCAATCTTTATTTTTAAAAAAATCGATTTGTTTTGTTGTTTTAATACTAAAATCGGAGACATACTTCCTTGGCCTCTCAATTCAGATTCTCCGAACGTATACAGACAATGTGGGCACTAGAAGAGTTAATGATGGGCTTGATAATGGTTTTCTAAATTCTTTCACCAAAAGTCAGATTCTGAATTCTAAGTCGTTCAACAATTCTTGCTCAGCTTAGTGTCTCTTTTCAGTTTCTGTAGATTTGCTGTATATAATGTTGTGTTTTTTACATTATTTAGCAACATGATTCATACCAAGGTGTCCTTGCATTAACCTTTTTCTTTTCCAATTCAGTAAACTGTCTACAATACTGGTAACTAGTACAGTGGACCTTCGTTATAGCACTGCTCGCTGTACCGCGCACTCGGTTATAGCACGGGCGATGTTCGTGATAAGTTCAAACATGTTTATACAGGTCCGTGCGGCGTTAGTGAGTATCGCATTTTATTGTTACTGCGTATTGAGTAATTGTGTATGTATCGAGTTCCTGTATGTATTTTGAATAGTGTTTAATTATTGTATGCATGATGAGTAAAAGAAAAGCTTACAGTGTGAAATTTATTGTGTCGCCACTGCGCGCTCGGTATAACGCGGTTCACCTTATAACGCGGGTGTTGTTTCCCGCCCGACATGCGCGTTATATCAGGGGTCCACTGTATGTGCATTTCAGGTGGGTTGAACTTTTTTTGAATCCAACTTATTATACCCATACTAAATTTACCTTTCTGTTTCACAAATTTATGCTTCACTGTTTCACATGTTCAGCATATACCTCTCATCATTACTCTATTATTCTTTAATTTGACATATTCAACATTATCTGTTAAAGTTTTCATTTTACACTCGATCTAGTACATGCTTAATTTAGGATTAATAAAGAGTAATGATGTATCACACTTATCTAACTAGTTTAATACCTAGACAAAAGGAAAAATTAAAACATGCATTTGTGAACAAGAATGCTCATAACATTAAATATTGATATACAGAAAAATGGCAATGATACTTTGAAATTAACTAAAAGACAAATCATTAAACTGAAAAAATCTAAAATGTCATTTCAACTTCATTTCAGTAAAACAAAGCTTGGAAGATTTCTTCCTTAATAACTGCATTCATAGCATTGGGAAAAGCAGCTGCAGGATATGCTGGTACTAGTCTTGCCCAGAAATTTTGTCCGGGAAAAGGGTTACACATTCCAGGAAAGCAAAGGGCAGTAGGCTTATGTAAAATGTACAGAAAGGTAAAAGGTTTTACATTCCAGGAAAGCAAATAGATCAGGGATTTAAAAAAACCAATTAAATAACTTAGATATTGAAAAAATAATGAAAAACGAGTTATATATATACTCTATCGATTCTTTGCCAACAAAAAAATGTTTAGCAAAGAAAATGGTATAATGAACTTTGATGTTTACTGTGGTACAGGAACTCATTGGGTATATTATTTCAATGATTTGAAACTACTTTAAATCGAGTACTTTGATCCATTTGGTTTTATCACCACCGAAGAAATAAAACAATATTAACTTACATCTTCAAAGCCAATCATGCATAATTCTTTGCTTATACTCTGTGAAATGAGATTACATTTGCATATATTACATTAAACAAAAGAATAACAACATTAACCCATATGATATACTGTATCAGTTTGAACAAACTCTTAACGATCAGAATGAATTGTTGAAACAATTAGCATATGAGTAGTACATAGTACTTCACCACAATAATAAAGGTGGTTACAAAAATTACAGTAGAGGTTCATAATGCAGTAATTAAAATTAAATTGAAATCTTTAATTCTCTATGACATTGTTAACCCTTCTCAGGTCCAGTAATTTTTTCACTCTGATCAGGCAAAAAAAAATTAGCTTTAGAACTTTTTTGCCAAATAATTAATGAAAGGAATTTGGCATGTTATATGCCAAATTAATCAGCATTTAATTCTGGATTTTCTGAAAATAAAATATTTAACAAAAAAAGATGACTACTTTTATTTTAATACGACTTTTTTAGAGTCATGTAGTAAAAAAATGCATCTGGCAACACAGATAAAAATTTATTTAAAAAAATATTAATAGTCAGAAATGATTATAATACACATGAATAGAAAGGCTACTTATTTCTGATTTCTTCCGTTTTCTAATTTTTTTCTCCATAGCATACTTTGAGAAAAGTCCAGGCTTGTTGCAGAGTTCAATGAACAAGTCAACTTTAGAATATTTTTTAATAAATAACTAATCAACAGAAACAAATCATGTTATATACCAAATTAAAGTGAATTTATTTCTGAATTTTATTGAAGTAAAAAATATGAGCAATGTAGTAACATATTAATTTTAATAACTATTTTTACAATAGTATACCATGAAAATAGGTACATATTTCATAATTACTTCCAAAATCTTACATTTTAAAAAATAGCAGTTTTTTGTTACTTTTTAGATTTTCGAAAATTTAAGGAAAAATATTTTGATTATAGTTCATATCAAACTTGAGAGCTTAAATCAGGTGATTGCTTCAATACAGAGTAACATTAACAAACAAATCGACAATTAGATGGCTTTAACAAATTATTTATGTCATAGTTTAATAAAATATGCATCAAATGAAAAAAAGAAAATATTATTTTTCAGGCTTGAATTACGTATTTTTAAAAGATATATGTAAGAAATTTTTTAACGGCAATTAAATAAAAAAAAGTTTCATGTGTTTTACAAAAAACGTCTATAAGCACTTCAAGAAATGTTCTATGCTATCAAGTATCAGAAGTTATTATGGAAAAATTTACTACATTGCAGAGGATGGGTAGTAAGAGGAATTTCTGGGATTCTTGCAAGTGACAAGTTTAATCTTTGACATCCTTGCCAGCAAGTGACGTCTCAGTAGAGGTTGAGAAGGTGATGAGGGATGCTAATAATTTATTTGCTAAGGTTAGTGAAGGAAATAACCAATAATACTTTTGGTAGCATAGAGTGCTTAAAACTTTGAGTTCCACGATGAGTGTTTCACACCCTTACTTTGGGTGCATTGTCAGGTGGGAAGTGAGCAGCTTTAGGTATTGCATGAGAGGTAGTTGATTGTTGAGCACAGAGGAGGGGGTGTCTACTTCCAAGTTGACGATGTGCCCAAAGAATGCAAAATGCACATTGCGGAACTCGAAGTTTTTAAGCACTCTATGCCACCTAAAGTATTATTGGTTATTACCTTAACCAAATAAATTATCAGCATCCCTCATCACCTTCTCAACCTATACTGAGATATTACTTGATACTGAGACTACTGAGATATCGTCAAAAATGTCGAAGATTAAAACTTGTCACTTACAAGCATCCTAGAAGTTCCTCTTACTGCCCATCTTCTGCGGTATGGTATATAAATTTCTGCTTAATAACTTTTGATACTTAATAGCATAGTACATTTGTTGAAGTACTTAAAAACTACTGACAGTGACATAAAGAATTAAAGATTTCAACTCAATTTTAATTACTGCATATTACTGTGCCTCAGTAGAGTTTGAGAAGGCGATGAGGGATGCTGCTAGATTATTTGCTTAAAGTTTAGTGAAGGAAATAACCAATAATACTTTAGGTAGCATAGAGTGCTTAAAAACTTCGAGTCAAAAGTCAGAGTCAAGTGGACTCTTGTGCAATGGAACCGTGTTCTCTGGAGTGATGAATCACACTTCACCATCTGACGAACACACTAGTTATGATGCAAGAGGGGTTATGTCCTACATGTGCACATTAGCAGCTGACAATCAAAAGGTTGGAGTTGTGCATGCGCAACTTCTACAGCTCGGAAACAAGAATTGTGATGTCCCAAAAAAGGAAAGAAAAAAAAATTCTCATAATGATAAATATAACTAAAGTAAAACTGGTTAAGGAAAAGTAAAAGTGAATGGGTGGACCATCACAACTGCATATCAATTCTACCAAGGTCCTGTTTGACATTGTCTGCCCACCACATCTAGGTCTATCCTTTTTTCTGAGGCCTTTAGGCACACTGTCATAATTCGATTCACTAACCTATAATTATCCATATGGGCAACATGGCCAAATCGAGTTTATTTCAGAAAGAAACCAGATAGTCAACAATCTGTCTCCACAATATGCTGTTTAACCCTTTAATACCCAGGAAATTACAGAAAGGGTGGAGGGTATTAAACACAAAGGAGTGCACTATTTGGACGAGTCCATTTAAAATTTCGGCAATTTTGGACTGTTATGTGTTTTAAAGGGTTAAAAGGATGTTGCCTACTCCTTTGCTTAACTTCATCATTACTTACAAAGTTGAACCACCTAATGCCCAATGTACTGTGTAAGCATCTAGAATCAAAAGTTTCCTGTTATCTTGTTTACAAAGGCTCGAAGTTTTACTACCATAACTAACTCTAGAGAGAACCAAACTATTAAAGTCTAATTTTAGTCTTTAGGTGTATATGCCTATTTCTCCACACCATCCTAGATTCTTAAAAGTCTCGGCAGCAATATCTATTCGTCTCTTACTCTCATGCCGCACTTCACCAGTATCTATTACATAGCTCCCAAGAAAATTAAACTCGACAATTGCTCAAGAGTAGAACTATTCAGATTAAATGGATCACAGTCTGCCTGATCAATTTTCATCACTTCAGTTTTCACTATGTTTATCACTAAACTGACTACTATCAGTCTCATCAACATCATTTGCCAAAAAGACTAAATCATCAGCATTAGCTAAATCAGAAACCAAAAAATAAATTTAATACAGCCAAGGGAATATCAACTTAATACACGATAAACGTTACCTAGGCAAAAACTGGACGGAGAGCTGTGTACCAATCCCTAGTGATGATGCACAGAACCGGCCAAGTCTAGCACCTAATGTCTGACCCCGCCTTCTCATGATGCAAGCTGTTAGTACCTTTCGAAAAAGATATTCTCTTTTGGAAGGGAATGGAAGGGGATGGCTGCCAGTTCAGTATGGCCTACTGATCTGATCATCTATGTATGGCCACTTTTTTCTTTTTTTTTTTTTCAACGCTGCTGAGGAGTGGTCAACTTCACAGAGTCCTGGTGCTGACCATTTATACCTACTAGACAGGATTTGTTTATGGATTGGAGCTTGATTATGGATCCTGGACTTGCTACATTGGTGGGCCTCTGTTGAGGGAGAATATGCCGCTGTGTTTTCTGTTTGCTTCTGGGTTGCCAGCCCTAAGTGAACAGAGGCATGGGATACCTTATATTAGCTGGTGGATAATCCTAATCAGAGGCCATTGCATGTACCTGAATCTTACTTAGCTAGTTGGGCATCGTCAAGCCTAAACTGAAGTAATGTGCCTCAGGCAGGCCATATGGCTCTTGAAAAAGTCCGCTTGAAAAGGTGGTGCCTGAAGTTCCTACCAGCATTGGTGACTTCATCCTTTAGCGGAGGAGGAACAGGTCTTTGCCCCATGCCTGCGATCAGGGGGCTGTATGATATTGTTGGCCCTACCAATCTCAATAAACCTAATTTCTTTAAAAATCCTACTAATCATTTTCTCTCTGCAGGAACGTGGAACGTGAGGACATTACATAGAGATTATTCTCTTGATGTCCTCATGCAGGAATTCCACTGCTATAACCTAGATATTCTAGGCTTGCAAGAGACCAGATGGACAGGTAAAGGTGAGATACTTAAAATTAACTTAAAATTTCTCTTTACAGGGAGGGAGGATGGAAAGAATCACCAAGGCGTGAGTCTGCTGCTCAGCAGATATGCTAGTGATGCTCTTCTAGGATATGAGTATATTAATGAAAGGTTTCTTACAGCAAAATTTCAGACAAGCATTAAAGACTTGAATGTTATCTGCTGTTATGCCCCCACTGAGGATGCTGATGAGGATGAGAAGGATAGGTTTTACAGACAACTTCAGGATATTTTGAATTCTGTCAAGAAAGGAGATATTACCCTTGTTCTAGGTGGCATCAATGCCAAAGCTGGTACTGACTCTGACTTTTGGGGAGTGGTGATAAGCCCTTTTGGTATTGGTAGCTGCAATGACAATGGACAACGTCTCCTACAGATAAGTAAACTCAATGGTTTCAGAATAACTAGCTCATATTACAAACACCACGACGTACATAAATACACATGGGTTTCACCTGATGCGCTGCATAAGAATATGACTGATTACATATTAATTAACAGGAAAATGGGCTAGTTCTGTTAGGAATAACAGGGAATACAGGGGAGCTGAAACTGAATCTGACCAATACCTTGTTAAAAGTGTCTTGCAACTTAAACTTAAAAAGTGTTGTGCTAAAGTAAAAAAAATACCTTTAATACTGAAGCTCTGAAAGACCCTGTTATAGCTAAAGCTTACCATGACCTGACAGGTTACTTAGTCATTATGACAGTCATGGTTTGCTTACTACTGATGTTGAGGAAAAATGGGGCCATTTTAAACAGGCTTTTTTGGAAACTAACAGTATTCTTTTAGGAAAAAAGGAGCAGAGGAGGCAGAATTATTTGAGTGATTAAGGCACTTGAGCTTATTTCAGAAAGAAGGAACTGCAGGAATGTCCTTAATCAGTACCCTACTAGTCCTAATAGAAAGCATTACAGAGAGCTTAATAAACGTGTAAAGGATCAACTAGCTGCTGATAAGAATCTTTGGCTTTATGGCTTGTCTGACAAAGCTGGGGAAGCAGTTAGGCAGCACAACAGCAGAGAACTGTACCAGATAGTTAATGTTTTATGTGGTAGAAAACGGACAGGCATACAAGGATTGAAGGATAAACAAGGTAAGGTTATAGAAGGGGAGGATTCTCTCATGGCTAGGAGGGCTGAGCAATTCAGTGATGTTCTAAACAATGTAGTTAGTTCTTCTCCCATTGTTTGCAATGATGATAGATGCATTGGTGGCTTTAATGTTGGCCCTATAACACAGTCTGAAGTTATTTTGGCTATTTCGAAACTTAGACTTCATAAATCCCCAGGGGTAGATGAAATTACTACTGAAATGCTTAGAGGTGGGAATGTTTCGGTTACCACTTGGATGACTGAAATTCTGAATATCTTTTATGATAAAGGCATGGTTCCTAAGGATTTTACCAGAGCTATTGTTATCCCTATTTTCAAAAAAGGAGATCGCAGTTCTTATGATAACTATAGGGGTATCAGCCTACTCTCTGTTCCAGGTAAAGTTCTTTCCATGATTGTGCTTAATAGAATTAAGAATCTGGTTGACAGTCAATTGTGTGATGAGCAATGTGGATTCAGAAGTGGTAGGGGATGTGTGGATCAGATATTTTCACTTAGGCAGATTCTTGAGAAATGTTTAGAGTTTCAGAAACCTTTGGTTGCTAGCTTTGTTGATTTCAAAAAGGCTTCCACTCTGTTGATCATCATAATTTGTGGTTGATTGTGAGATCATATGATATATCAGACAAGTTAGTTAACATAATGAAATCTCTCTATAATAACACTGAGTCGTGTGTGAGAGTTGGTAAGGCTTGTAGTAATTGGTTTAGCATTACTTCTGGTGTTTGACAAGGGTGCATTTTATCTCCTTTTCTCTTTAGCTTGGTTATTGATTATGTTATGCGAAATTCACTTCTATGGAAAGATTTTGGTCTTAAATGGACTGGAGATACAAAAATTTCTGATTTAGATTATGTTAATGATTTAGCCCTTTTGACAAATGATGTTGATGAGATGAACTCTCATTCGAGCTGTTGATGAAAAGGGTAATAGAGTAGGTTTGGTTATAAACAGAGAGAAAACTAAAGTGATGAAAATTGGTCAGGCAAGCTGTGTGATTCATTTAATCTGAATGGTTGCAGTCTTGAGCAGGTGTCACAGTTTAATTACCTTGTGAGCTATGTAACAGATGCTGCTGATATGTGGCATGAGATTAACAGACGAATAGGGATTGCTGCCAGGACTTTTAAGAATCTATGGAGAGTGTGGAGAAATAGGTGTATACACCTAAAGACTAAAATTAGACTGTATAATAGTTTGGTTCTTTCTAAGGTTAGTTATGGTAGTGAAACTTGGACGCTGTGTAAACAATATAACAGGAAACTGGATGCTTTCGATTCTAGATGCTTACGTAGTATCTTGGGTGTTAGGTGGTTTAACTTTGTAACTAATGATGTGGTTAGGCAAAGGAGTCTGCAACCTCCTTTAAGCAGCACATTGTGCAGAGAGAGACTCCGCTGGTTTGGTCATGTTGCCCAATATGGATAATTATAGACTGGCGAATAGGGTTATGAACAGTGTGCCTAGAGGCCTCAGAAGGAAGGGGAGACCTAGGATGTGGTGGGCAGACAATGTCAAACAGGACCTTGTTAGAATTGGTGTGCAGTGGCTAGATGCAGCAGATGTAGCTCAGGACAGATATGCTTGGAGAATTAAACTGCACAGTCTGGTTGGACTTCTGTAGCCCATGGCTGCTTGAGGATGATGATGATATGCTGTAATATACATAAAAGCATTTTAAACTACTCTAGCAAAGATTGAGGTATGCATAACAAGACATGGCAACTATGCCATACAATATTGCCCTATGGCTAGAACTACGCTATAGAACCTTATCTTAAGTAGCTAATATTCAATTGGTCTTAAGCTCTAATTCATAAACCTTTGCAATTATTCAAAGGAAATTGTGATAAAGAACAAAAGGTATTTACCCGATGTATGGCATTGTTTGTCATGTCTTGTTATGCATACCTCAATCTTTGCTAGAGTAGTTTAAAATGCTTTTATGTATATTACAGCATATATCGTGTATTAAATTCATAAATCAGAAATTTTCAGATCACCCGAGCATATAAGGCAAAAATCTTTCCTTTGCAGTAAATTCTGCATAACATAATCAATAACCAAACTAAAAAGAAAAGGAGACAAAATGCACCTTTGTTAACCAATTACTACAAGTCTTACCAACTCTCACACACAACTCAGTGTAACTGCCCATCAACCAGATTCTTAATTATATTAACCACAATTATGCAAAAAAAATTTACCTGAAACAAAAGAAGGCTGATACCCCTATAGTTATCACAAGAACTGTGATCACCTTTTTTGAAAATAGGGATAATAATAGCTCTGGTAAAATCCTTAGTAACCATCCCTTTATCATAAAAGATATTCAAAATTTCAGTCATCCAAGTGGTAACAGAAATATTCCCATCTCTAAGCATTTCAGCAGTAATTTCATGTAACCCTGGAGATTTATGTAGTTTAAGTTTAGAAATAGCCAAAAAAACTTCAGATTGTGTTATAAGGCCAACATTAAAGCCACCAATGTATCTATCGTCATTGCAAACAATGGGCGTAGAACTAACCACATTGTTTAGAACATCACTGAAATGCTCAGCCCACTGAGCCATGACAGAATCCTCACCTTCTATAACCTTACCTTGTTTATCCTTCAATCCTTGTATGCCTGTCCGTTTTCTACCACATAAAACATTAACTATCTGGTACAGTTCTCTGCTGTTGTGCTGCCTAACTGCTTCCTCAGCTTTGTCAGACAAGCCATAAAGCCAAAGATTCTTATCAGCAGCTAGTTGATCCTTTACACGTTTATTAAGCTCTCTGTAATGCTTTCTATTAGGACTAGTAGGGTACTACTGATTAAGGACATTCCTGCAGTTCCTTCTTTCTGAAATAAGCTCAAGTGCCTTATCACTTAAATAATTTTGCCTCCTCTGCTCTTTTTTCCTAAAAGAGTACTGTTAGTTTCCAAAAAAGCCTGTTTAAAACGGCCCCATTCTTCCTCAACTTCAGTAGTAAGCAAACCATGACTGTCATAATGACTAAGTAACCTATCATAGTAAGCTTTAGCTATAACAGGGTCTTTCAGAGCTTCAGTATTAAAGGAAAATTTTTTAACTTTAGCACAACACTTTTTAAGTTTAAGTTGCAAGACACTTTTAACAAGGTAATGGTCAGATCCAATTTCAGCTCCCCTTTTTTCCCCGGTATTCCTAACAGAACTAGCCCATTTGCTGTTAATTAATATGTAATCAATCATATTCTTATGCAGCACATCAGGTGAA
Source organism: Ryuthela nishihirai (assembly GCA_038380435.1). Taxonomy (NCBI): domain Eukaryota; kingdom Metazoa; phylum Arthropoda; class Arachnida; order Araneae; family Heptathelidae; genus Ryuthela; species Ryuthela nishihirai. The sequence goes on along the minus strand of JAWZYU010000020.1, from coordinate 9,671,830 downwards.
ACCCATGTGTATTTATGTACATCGTGGTGTTTGTAATATGTGTTAGTTATTCTGAAACCATTAAGTTTACTTACCTGTAGGAGACATTGTCCATTGTCATTGCAGCTACCAATACCAAAAGGGCTTATCACCTCTCCCCAAAGGTCAGAGTCAGTACTAACTTTGGCACTGAAGTCACCTAGAACAAGGGTAATATCTCCTTTCTTGACAGAATTCAAAATATCCTGAAGTTCTCTGTAAAACCCATCCTTCTCATCCTCATCAGCATCCTCAGTGGGGGCATAACAGCAGATAACATTCAAGTCTTTAATGCCTGTCTGAAATTTTGCTGTAAGAAACCTTTCATTAATGCACTTATATCCTCGAAGAGCATCACTAGCATGTCTGCTGAGAAGCATACCCACGCCTTGATAATGCTTTCCATCCTCTCTCTCTGACAAGAGAAATTTAAAGTTATTTTTAAGTATCTCACCTTTACCTGTCCATCTGGTCTCTTGCAAGCACAGAATATCTAAATTTTAATGGTGGAATACTTGTATAAGGACATCAAGAGTATAATCTCTATGTAGAGTACTCACATTCCAACTACCTAGGGAGAGAAAATCGTTAGTGATTAATTTAAAGAAACTATGTTTATTGAGAGAGGGAGGGAAATGGTGACACAATATCAAACAGCACCCTAATCACAGGCATGGGGCAAAGACCCATTTCCTCACTACTAAAGGCTGAAGCCATCTACACTGGAAGACTTCCTCCAATGTAGGATTTCACAATGCCCATAGAAGCAAGAGTTCAAGTGCCTGCGATGACCTCTACTCAGGATTATCCACCAGCTGATAAAACATATCCTTTGAATCTATTCACTTAGGGCTGTCAACCTACAAACAAAGAAAACACAGCGGAAAAATTTATCCCAACAGAAGCCCACCAGTGCAGCAAAATCAGGATCCATAATCAAGCTGAGAGCCTTATTCCAATTGGTATATATGAGCAGCACTGGGACCTTGTGTGGTAGACCACTCCTCAGCAGGGTAGAATAAAAGAAAACTAGACATAGTTGTCCTGATCAGTAGGCTACACTGATCTGGTAGTCCTCCCCTTCTGTTCACTTCCACAAGAGAGTATCTCTTTCAAAAGGTACTAATGGCTTGCTTCACAAGAAGATGGGGTGGGATATTAGGTGCTAGGCCTGGCTGGTTCTGTGAAATTATCACAGGGGATTGATCACAGCTCTCCTTCCAGTGACTACCTGGTTAGATTATTTTTAATAAATCTCATAGGTTGTAATGTAGGTAACTTATTAAATGCTTTTGTTGTGTGTTTGTACTGCTATGCTGCTATGCTTTTGATGTGCTTTTGATGTGTGTTTTGAAACTAGCAATACTAGGTGTTTTACGATAGTATATAGCATAATAGTGACTATATATATAAGTAAATATAAGGGCTCTGATAAATTATGATAGCAAATTCAGCTATCTAAAAATATTAAAAAAAAAAGATGTAACAAAAGTAATGTACCATATTAGCCTGCCAGTCTCTTCTTGCTAGGAGAAGAGCTTAGTTTAGATAAAACAGAAGTAAAGTAGGGTGACCAAATTTTAAAAATGGAAAAAATTGTGCATTTTGAGTTTATGCTTAGAAAGTAATAAAGCTCAAAGAACTTAGAGAAAAATGATCAGTAGGGTAAAGCACACACATGCTAGTCACTTGGTCACCAAAAACAAAGCATATGTTAATTACCAGAAAAAAAAAACACTGATATTTTGCTTAATCTTTTCTCTGAAAAAACAAACAAACAGAACAAGCATTATTCAGTAGTAAAGAATTACAGGATGTGTCCTATAGATATGGAACTCTTGAAATAATAAACTGAAAAAAATTGGTTTTGCCATGAGTGGGATTCGAACCCATGGGTGGGTTCAATTGAAACCATGAGTGGGAAAACCAATTTTTTTTTTTCAGCTTATTATTTCATGAGAACAAGCATTATATTTCCATACCAATTACAAAAATAAATGAAAAATGGAACAAATGACATATTCCCATATATTAAATATTTAACAAGGCATTTCATTAGAAAAGTGAGAAAGCCATATTAAAAATGAGGCATTCATAACCCTAAAGAGTTTGGCACATGCATAAATTAAGTTATCCCTACACTATAACTTTGTGGAGTTGCTATTTATGGGCAAGTGCTGTAGTTTATTTATAATTATAATATTTTAAATACAATTATGAAAGTTTTTTTCTTTTATGTAAAATGTTGGTATGTTATTATAGGAAATGTGTCCTGTGGTTGAGTGGTTAGCACACTTGGCTACTAATCTAAGGGATCTGGGTTTGAGCCACAGGTAAGGCATGGGGTGTTTGTGTTGTTTCTCTGCTGAGTCCTACCATCCTCACATACCTTCTACTATGGCATATAAATTGATAGGCTCCTGTCAGACCTCTGTAGCAAGCAGTTGCTTGAGGGGGTATTTATTTATTTTTTTTTAATTATCCACCAAATATTTAGCATTCTTGTCATGTCTTTCTAATGTATTTATTTTTAATTATTATTGTATTTTTGTTGTTGAAAATATATATATATGTATTAAGTGTATTTTTGGAAGTGATGTTGTGGGGATGTGACTCATAGTTGTTGTTTTTGGATCTGCGCTGGCTGCCTGCACATTCCAACAAGTCAGAAAGTCCTTTTACGACTATTTACAATTAGCCTCAGGCACAAGTGCTGTGCTTGAAGACTACGGAAGCAATAATAAACAACAGTTTTGAGAGTTGCTGTTAAACAAGAAAGACGTTTGAACACTGTCAAGGGATGCCGTTCTTACTCAAAAAAACTCTTAAGGAGATGGTTTGGTTCTATGTGAGAACCAAGGTTCAGTTCTGTGTGAACTAAGATACACTTCTGAGTGCACCGAGATATGGTTCTGGGCAAACCAGGTTGTAGGCAAGGATTGAATATCCTTTCGCTGAGTTTGAGGTTGGTAAAGCAAGAATCTGCAAAGCGCAGATCTCTACCTCATTGAATGATTATTTTGCAACAGCAAAGGTCTACGGAACTAAGAGAATCCACAGCATATCATCATCATCACCATCATCATCATAATCCTCAAACAGCCATGGGCTACGGAAGGCGAACCAGACTGTGCAATTTAGTTCTCCAAGCAAGTCTGTCCTGAGCTACATCTGCTGCATCTAGCCACTGCACACCAATTCTAATAACGTCCTGTTTGACATTAGTTGCCCACTGCATCCTAGGTCTCCCCCTAGTTCTGAAGCCTTTAGGCACACTGTTCATAACCCTATTCGCCAATCTATAACTATCCGTACGGGCAACATGGCCAAACCAGCGGAGTCTCTCTCTGCACAATATGCTGCTTAAAGGAGGTTGCAGACTCCTTTGCCTAACCTCATCATTAGTTACAAAGTTAAACCACCTAACACCCAAGATACTGCGTAAGCATCTAGAATCAAAAGCATCTAGTTTCCTGTTATCTTGTTTACACAGCGTCCAAGTTTCACTACCATAACTAACCCTAGAAAGAACCAAACTATTATACAGTCTAATTTTAGTCTTTAGGTGTATACACCTATTTCTCCACACTCTCCATAGATTCTTAAAAGTCCTGGCAGCAATCCCTACAGGTAAATCCCTACCTGTAGGAGATGTTGCCCATTGCCATTGCTGCTACCAATACCAAAAGGGCTTATCACTGCTCCCCAAAGGTCAGAGTCAGTACCAACTTTGGCACTGAAGTCACCTAGAACAAGGGAAATATCTCCTTTCTTGACAGAATTCAAAATATCCTGAAGTTGTCTGTAAAACCTATCCTTCTCAATCTCATCGGCATCCTCAGTGGGGACATAATAGCAGATAATTGATAGGATGGATGGCGATGTTGAGGTAGAACAGGTTGCTAGCAGATGTGGTTTGAATCCAGTCAAAAGGAGTGAGTCGGGTCTGAAATCAGTGTCAGAGATGGAACATGAGATGATGATATGGCAAAGAGATCAAGAGGAAAAGGATTGGAAAGAAAGAAGGTTGGAAATGGAATAAAGAGAAAGAAGAAAGTAGATTGGAAATGGAATATAGAAGAGAGGAAAAAGAAAGAGAGATAGGGAAGTAGAAGTTAGGTGATTAGATATAGAAGCAAGAAAATTAGATATAGAAAGGGCAAATAATAGTAACCAAGGAAGTCAAAATTCAGTGTATGCAGGAGATATAAAGTTAAAAAGGCTTCAGGAAATTCTAAATCCTAATAACTATTCCTTACTGTAAAAAGCAGAAGAATTACCAGCTAATTTCAAGACAATAGAGAAGTTTTTCAAACAATACGAAATAACAGACGACTACCAAGGAATGCTTAGCGCATCCTTTGCTAGGGGAGAGAGAATGAAACGTTTTTACTATACTGAATCACAAAGAAATTCAGAACTATGAAAAAATTAAATCTGCCATTGAAAGACAGTCAATCGACTCTGTTGGAGTATAAAAGGAAATTCGACTCTACGTTTAAGATCTCTACTGAAACCTGGACTCAGTTTTCACCTCGAATGAAGAGTCACTTGAACAATTATCTGAAGAGTGGGGAAGTGGATGATTTCCAAAAATTAAAAGAATTGATGTTAGTGGACAAAATTAAAGATCTATTACAACCAGATGCGAAAAATCCTACCATGTTGCAGAGGAATGGGTCGAGGAAAAATTGTCACCAAATTGCTGAAGGTGCAGAAAACTTTCTGCAGGCACAGAGAACCTGCAAGATTTATTCTCATGAAAAATTTAAATCAGAAAATAGAGAGAACAGATTTGGCCAATCAACTATAAAATGAAATTTTAGTCAAAGGAATTTAGTACAAAATTCGAGCCTGCAAAACACACTGGTGGAAAACAAAAGCAATGATTTTAAAGGAAAACAAAATTAGAGCTTGTAACCTGAAAGGGCACTTGGCTAAGGAATGTAGCAAGAATGTGAAAGTGGCCAGAGCATTTAATATAAACACTTATGAGCTAGAGCCCAAGGAGGAGAGCACGGTCATTATTGCAAAAGTTGGTTGTCAGTTTATGACATTAGAATCAGAAGCAAGATTGAAAGGCTGCAATGCACAGATTCGTGTCAAGGCATAGAGCCTTTAATGACAGTTTGCATTCAGTGTGAAGATAAAATGTTTAATGCTATTTGGACTCAGGAGCCCAAGTTTCAGTCATAAATGATTCTTTAGTCCCAGAGAAATACAAGGAGTCGGAGGTAAAGACTTTACTAGTTAATGCTTTTGGAGGCCAATTGGAGGTTCCATTAATCACTGTCCCTCTCAAACAGGCTACTGATGGATGTCAGGTGGGAGTATATGGAGGAAAGTGTGAAATTATCATCTTATCATTTTTTTCTTTTTCATAAAAAATTTATAAATAGCCTAATTTTTTTTCTGAAATTTGCTTAAAATCCTTTGGAGTTACTGATATGTCATACTAAAAAACATCTGGAGTGTAAAGGGTTAAGCCTTGCCAGATCCCCCATATCTGCTTTTATATATATATATACATAGCCGTCCCGTGGCCAAGTGGTTAGCACGCTTGGCTACTGATCTAAGGGACCTGGGTTCGAGCCCCGGTATTAGGCATGGATGTGTGTGTCGTTTTTCTGCTGAGGTCCTGCCATCCTCTCAGATCTCATACTGTGGCATATAAACTGACAGGCTCCTGTCAGACCTCTGTGGCAAGCAGCTGCTTGAGGGGGTATTTATTTATTTTTATTTATACATTTTTTTCACTATAAATACTTTAAAACATCGTCCAGAATTGTACAATATGACTTTTCCTGTTCATATTCATGGGGCTTTCTTTCTATGGCAGTGGAGGAATACTTTCTTCACTGCATTTAAATGTTTATCATGTTGCAGGATACTTTCTTCACTGCATTTAAATGTTTCTGACCCAGAAACATTTAAATAAAAACAAAACATTTTCCCCTCAAGTACTGCACTTTGAGAACCTTGATAAAGTACTCACAAGTTAGTGTACTAAGGATACAACAGTTTTCAATATCACAGGAGTGGAATAACGAAAACTTTTGTGGTGATGGGGAGGAATTAACCCTTGCCATGCCATGGCCAAAAAATTGAATTTTACCCTGTGGCCAGTCTTTTCTTCAACTGTGTTCAGTCATAGAAAAAAGTGAACTTTAGAACTTTTCTGCTAAATAACTAGTGAAAGAAATTATGGCATGTTGAATGCCAAATTAATCAGCATTTAATTCTGAATTTTTTAAAAATAAAGTATTTAACAAAAAAGATGGCTACTTTTATTTTAATAGGGCTTTTATAGAGGCATGTAGAAAAAAAAATGCATCTGTCAATGCAAATTTATTTAAAAAAAAACATGCAATATAATTATAATTCATATCAATAGAAAGGTTATTTATTTATGAAAAACAGGAAAATAAGTTTTTCTTAAATGAAGAAAATTACTCTATTTTTGGAATTTTTTCCATGGTACTACATTTTGAGAAAAGTCCAGGCTTTTCACCAGCTGCGTCCAGTCAAATAAAAAAGGTAACTCATGAGATAGTAAGCTGCAAAAAATTGATTTTATCGTGTATGCCACTCACAGCAAAACCAAATTTTTTTACCTTTTTCTTGATTCCCATATCTACAAGACATCTCCTGTGATAGTCTACTACTGAAAAAGGTTAAATTTAGAATTAAAAAAAAACAACCAATGAACAGAAATAGGTCTTGTTATATACCAAAAGCAAAAAAATATAATTGGGGTGGCAATGACAAAAATTACAGGAAAAGACAATTATGTAAATTTTTAAAAGCATTTTTAAAGAAAATTGCAAAGTTTTACTGTATTTTTTTTGCATTTCAAATTCAGTAAAAAATTTACCAAAATTACTTTTGCTATATTTTCTAAAAGTATTTTACTATCTTAATATATATAATTTATAATATTTCTATCATTACTTCAATCTTTCATTTATTTAATTTTTACAAAATTATTTTGTCATTTATCCAAACAATGTACAATGCCAATTTTGTCCAGATAGGCAAACTCTAAAACTAAGGTAGCAGTGTTAAAAAAAAATTATTTTGTTTAAAACAAGATTATTTAAATAAAAACTGAAAAATAAATATCTAAAAAGGGATAAAGATCTGTGAAAAAATTAAATAGAAAGATTTGAAAGCAAATATAATTTATTTTAACCTCTGAAATTTGAAATTGAACCCTTCCAGATCAATTTGCATTATATACTGACTACTGTGGAAAAGTTAAACTTTATAAAAATGACAAAAACTTGACTAAAAGTTACAAATTCTGAATTCTAGTTATGAAATTACTTCAATTTAATTAACAATAGTACTAAAAAGTTTTTTTTTATATATCCTAATGAATTAAATCCTAACAATTAAAATATTTGTTAATAATATTCTAATCAGATGTCTCTTAAAGTAGCTACCATTTTAAAGCATATAGGCCTATTAATTTGTTATTCAGTCAAGCTTCAAATAATTACTCTTTCTAATTGCAAGATATATTTGAAAAGCAATATAAGCAATTCTAGAAGCAGTGGAATCAATATCCCCCTCCTGAATCTGAGAAATGTCACAATTGATCTGAATCAGTTGTGACTTTTCTCAGTCAAATGAGTTGATGAAATCATAGTGAATGAAATACTTTACAAAAAGTTTGATTTTTTTGGTTGGACTTGATAATATCCATTGGTTTCATCTTTCAAAAACTATATTTCATCAGCAAAACACAAATGCAAAAACACCTTAGTACTTTTTGAACTCGGTATAAGTATTTGATCTGTACAGCCTAACATACACACTAAACTTTAAGTCAAAACCAGATGTTTGTTGACTGGTATCATGATAGTATGATGCTGCCAATCACAGGATCATAGAAATATCGATTGTTCTCTTCATTTTTGTTTCAGGAAAGATAACCGATAACAGATAAAAATAATTTAGAAACGTTAAAATAGTTTTTAATCACAAAATATATTAAAATGATGAAAACATGCATATGGCTGCATCTTTCTGCAAATCAATGAAAAATGTTTAATAAAAAAAATGTTTCCTTGGCTTCTGACTTTGCTTTATTGCGAACATAGATGGTTGGATGCTTACTAATGATTAACTCATTGGAGTTCTCAGACATCTAGTGGTGAAATGCTCTAAATATGGAATAGCAGCTATGGAGATAGCATGATCTGGACTGTGCTAATAGCAGTTTGGGAAAGAGAAAGAGCTTTTTATTTTCTGACAAATCAAATTGATGAATAAATTGAAAGAAAAATTAGCATTTTTTTAGGAGCTCTGAAACATCTTTTTAACACATTTATATATATATAAAGAAGTTAGTACTCACCATAATGGAAGGGAAGGTTCTAACCCTCCCAATTTTGTCAAGAGGGTTAAAAACCTCTTCACAAAATTGCACTGAAATATACTGTACCCTCCCAATTGTAGAGAGCTAATTTTCGAGGCAGAGACCTGGGAAATGCTCTTGGCTTCCACTGACATCATTCTTAGGGAATAATAAATGATGAAAGCTTTTGATGGTTAAACCAAGAAACAAAAATTTAAAAAAAAAGAAAAAACCTAAAGCAGGGTTAAAATTAATATTTTAACCCTGCTTTTTCTTAGACTTATGCTAACATCAAAACCTACAAAAATGTAAGCATAACTTGAAAAGATAGATAATGATATATAAATCAGTAAAAGTGATAGACCGGAGAGAGTTGAAATTTTAGGTCCATGATAGCGGCCATAATAGTTGATGTCCTGTATCAGGTGAATAGCTGGTTACATTGCTAGTATCAGTTTGGTATCACTGGGCAATGCACAAAAATGCTTCGAAATGAAAATAGCCAATCTTTACTAATTTCGAGGTGTTCAACATGAAAATGACAAGAAAATTTGTTGATTGGCTCCTGTTTAGGAGAGACAGATATAGTCATGTATAAACGACTCAATCTGCATTGAGTACATAGGTAACCATTTTGCAATGCTGTTTTTAAACTCCAGATTGCAACATATTGCATTGTATTGCATCAGCCTGCCATACACACAACTCCTGGAGGAATTTCATCATTGTTGATGAAATGTAGTTGAGTCATGACACTGTGCAATCGTTAGTTATAAGAGATGTCTCATAGGGTGGAGCAAGTCTTTTGAGTGACTTCCATTTACCTGAGTCATAAGTACAACACAAGCAATCCTTGCAGCTTTAATCCAACAGTAGTGATGCCTCGTAACTGTGTTAATAGTGCAGATACATTTTGTAACATTTGCAGGGAAATGATGTTTGCAAGCCAGAAAAGAGCCATCACTCCAATAGTGAAAGTGGCATATGAGTTTTATTTTGGATGCAAGATCGGATCTGGGGCCCACAAATATGCTGCAGAACGTGTGCAAGAAATCTTCCAAAGTGGCTGAAAGACGAAAAAGTGGCGATGCTATTAGCTGTTCCTATGGTTTGGAGAGAGCCAAGCAATCACGCAAATGACTGCTACTTCTGCATGGTTCCACCAGTTTCTGGAGGCATCACAAGGAAAAAGAAGTGGACAATAGCGTACCCAAATATATAATCTGGTCTCTGATCTTTTCCACATGGCAAAGGCCTTCCCATTCCCGAACTCCAAAAGAATTTTCATTGATTCAGACAATGAGGAGGGAGGCAAACCAACATCGGGATCTCCACAGCCTTTGATGTCTAATGATGATTCATATATCTGCCACAGTGCATCATCTGCACCACACATTCTCACCGAAGAAGAAATTAACGATCTTGTTCACAATCTGGAGCTGTTCAAGGCCAAAGCTGAGTTACTTGGATCAAGACTTAAACAATGGAATCTTCTTAAGGAAAATGTACGAGTGACTTCATTTCCAACTCGTCATGAGCAGTTTGCATCTTACTTCAGAAAGGAAGATGACCTGCTGTTCTGCTATGATGTAGATGGCCTGATGAATGCCCTCAGAATCAAATATGACCTCAAGAATGGCGACTATTCATAGACTCCTCAAAATTGAGTCTCAAGGAGGTGTTGCTGCATAACGGAAATAGACTTCCTCCCATTCTGGTTCAACACGCTGTGTACATGAAAGAAACCTACAACAGCTGTTGAATTGTCTTCAAAACAGCAAGTATGGCTGGCATCTCTGTTGTGACCTGAAGATAGCAGCTCTTTTGATGGACCTGCAGCTAGGATATACAAAGTACTACTGTTTCTTATGTGAATGGTACAGCCGAGCAAAGACTTTGCACTATGTGAAGAGAAACCGGCCTCAGAGGAAATCTCTGAAGGTCAGAGAGAAGAATGTGGAACACCCAATACTGGCAGAAACACACAAAATCCTGCAACTGTTCCTACACATCAAACTCGGTGTGATGAAAAACTTCATAAAAGCCATGGACCAGACTGCATCAGCTTTCAAGTACTTGGCTTACAAATTCCCTTGACTCAGCAAAGCGAATATGGAATTCAGCAAAGCGAAGAGGGAATTTTTGTGGGTTCTCAGATCCATGAGCTGTTCAGAGATCAAATGTTTGACAACCTACTTCAGGGTGACAAGAAAAAGGCTTGGGGCGTGTTTTGTCTGTGTCAACTAAATTCCTCGGGAATGTCAGGGCAGACAACTACAAGAAACTGGTTAAGGACATGTTGTCTCTGTATTAACTGTCATAACTTGGCTGCAATATGTCCTTAAAGAACCACTTTCTCCATTCCCGCTTAGATTTCTTCCCCGACAATTGCAGCATGGTTAGTGATGAGCACAGTGAACATTTTCTCCAGGACGTTGTAACGATGGAGAAACAATACCAGGAAAACTGATCCTCTTCAATGTTGGCTGACTACTGTTAGATGCTCGCCAATGATGATCCCGAGCAGCTGTACAAGCGATGGGCAAAGTGACATCAGATGTAGAAGCGGAGTTTTACCGATACCTGTCATATATATATATGTATTACTCTATTATATAAGAAACTATTGTGGATTTCTCAGAAATTGTAGCCATTTTGCATTTTCAGTCATATTCGTGTTCAGCACTTTGAAATCTTTAAGAAATGGCTACTTTTGTCTCAGAGTCATGACTTTTATGAAAATTTGTTGCCCAGTATTTAATATAGATCCTAATCATTTGTTTACTAATTAATTACTAGTGCATTAATATTTTGTGATGTTAATTACTTTTAATGGTAAATAATAAAACGAATTCGGATAATATGGAAACATCACACAAAGTGGGTTACAGCACGTCTGCCGTAAGCTGTCGCTTCCCCCTGCAGCAAGCCATTAGTAGCATCCACTGGTAAAAAAAAAGGTCCTCATTGCGGCACTTTTGTTATTGCATGATGCAAGCTACGGTGTGCCTGTCCAGGTCTGCCATGAACCGTCACTTCTCTTGTTACATGCTGTCAGCAGCATCCACCAGTATATTAACAGTCCCTAGTCACAAAACTTTGTGGGGTCAGCAGACCGAACCTAGTTTTTTTGCTAGTTTTTCTATCTTTTTACTGCTGGGAAACAATTAATCAGACTACTTGTTCGGTTACTAATAAAAATCAGGGTGAATTAACAGTCCTCTGATATTAATTATTCTTTTATTAATTAAAATATAAAGTTAATAGGTTATTGTTAACTCATGAAATGGGTGGTGGCCCGTTTCTACAGCTGTAGTCAGTCAACAGCAGGGAAAAGCAACATCATAGACGCCACGAAGCCAAAATTGGTTCCTCTGTTCTTGCTCTACTTCTTCAATATATCTTCGCTATTTCATTGTTTCTTCATTATATACTTCAATTGGATTACAAATTATATGGGGTTGTTCATTAAGGTCCTATTACTGATATTATTATCTACAACTAGTTACCACTTTGTAAGTCGATTTTCCTTTTAGAGGAAATATTGTCTTGAGCCAGGAGGGATAGGAACCCACAACCTCCTGATAACATGTTAGATGCTCTGGACCACTGAGCTACCGGCTGCCAATCAAGATTTCCTCTAATAGATGATATGAACATTCTCAACCTACGTACATATTCTGTCACATATAGGTATAATACATATATTATATGACATGTTATTAGGCGATCGTGGGTTCATATCCCACCCGGCTCAAGACAATTTTTCCTCTAAAATGAAAATCGACTTACAAAGTGATAATTAGTTGTATATACCAAAAAAGTCGAGTTTATTCAATATTTAATCAATTGTATACTTGTTGTATGTAAGATATACTTTTCATCTATAAGGCATTTATCTGCCAATTGTGGCTAAGATTGCCCGAACAGCACCTATATGTGACATAATAGAATATATACTGTTGGTTGAGAATGTATATATCATCTATTAGAGGAGATCTTGATCAGCGGCTGGTAGGTCAGTGGTCCAGAGCACCTGACATGTTATCAGGAGGTCGTGGGTTCGTATACCAACCAGCTCAAGACAATTTTTCCTCTAAAATGAAAATCGACTTACAAAGTGGTAATTAGTTGTAGATACCAAGAAAGTTCGTTCATTCAATATTAAAAGATATTATTATCATTAGTTATTTTTGGGAGTGCCTGTCGCAGAGTTCAGGGTACTGGTTAAATTACCAATCACGCAGTGCTCACTAGGGTGTGATTTAGTGGACCCCACTGTGGAGCGCAGAGCCACACATTGAATTCTTGTGGCGAAGCCTAAATCGGTTCCCCCATTTCCACAGTACTTTTCCATTGTTGCCTAGCCATTTCCCTGTTAATGAGTTATTTATGTGCTTTAATTGGTTTACTAATTATTTCGTGCTGTTCATTAATACCTTATTAATAGCATTACGACATTATTGTCACTAGTTATTTTACAGTTATAGGCAGTGGTCTGCTGGGAAATTTTCAACAACTAGCTCTCTAAAAGAAACAAGACCAAGAATATGTGTTTATATATTTATTGTAAGTTTAACTAATTAACAACAATTTGGAATACAAAATTTTCAAACATTTTCCATATAACCAATTGATTCTCACCAAACGTTTTTGTTGACTTTTGTCGAGCTCTTGTATTCATAGCGATCACGCCTGCGAGAGTTCCAACTCAGGTATTATATATATATCATTCGCGACCTAAGTACGTGACACTGATTGGCTGCATGCACGCTTCTTTGCACAACACAGAGGTTAATAATGTATTGGCTGATCGGTGTATTTACTGGTTAACCTGGAAATAACTATTAGTTATGGCAAGATCCAATGCCTCATGGATGCCAAAATATTCAGTTGAGGGGGCCATGCAGCTTCAACCAAAAGCTTCATTAAATTTTTACGAATAGTTGGGAAATGTTGGGATAAATGGGGGCTTTACATGCTTTCCTAATAAGGGGAGGTAGGAAGGGATCATTCTTCAAAGCATTCAGCTTGTGCATAATTTTTGGTAGTGGGTCACAGTCAAAAGGTGTGGCTTTAATTTCTTTTAATGTTTGTATTGCATTCTTCATTATTAATGAGTGTCAACTGGCACGTTTTATCTGCTAGTAGAGTTCTGATGTTATTGTTCTTCTCATCATGTTTCAGAATTCTTTGTTATGTGGATATAAATATATATAAAATATATATATATAAATATATATTTTATTATGTGGATATAATTTATAGAATGAAAAAGTTTGAACCTGTATTTGTCCTTTTGTACATTAGGTATGGGGCTGATTATTTGCTCAATGTGTGGGATGAGATTGTGCAGAAAACAATTACACTTTCTATTATTTCAATGACAAGTCCTGTACCCAAGCACCTCTATTTTGGATCCTACTATGAGACTGAAGACCCAAATGTTTGCAACATGCAAGGTCTCCCTCAACTGAATATTTGGGCATCCATGAAGTATTGAACCAAGCCGCAACTAATAATTATTTCCAGGTTAATAGCAAATATATCATCAAACAAAAGGCATCCCCATGGGATCACCCATATCGGGGCTTCTAGCAAATGTTATACTCTGGCATGTAGAAGATACAGTTCTCAGGTCTCACCCCATCATCCTCACACTTTGAAAAGGGTACATGGACAATATTTTTTTAATCTGAGCTGGAAACCAAAAGTAGCTAAATAACTTATTAGCGGAACTCCATACTATTTTCCAAACCATTCAATTTACACACGAAGCAGAGAAAAATGAATCAATAAAATTCCTTGATACCAATATCCAGATACACCTCCAATCTTTCAAAATCTCAATACACCAAAAATCTTCATTTGTCTCTAACTTCATCCCTAAGGACTCTGCTCACCACATAAATAAAAAAAAAGTATTCTACATTCTATTTCTTTGAACCCACAGAAAAACTCTTGCGGCATGAAATAAATACATTATGAAATTAGGCAAGCAAGCAGGTTACAATCATAAATTTCTAAATATTATCTAAAAAAAGACACATTCACAACAAAATGCTTCCTTACCTGTACCATTAACATAACCCTTCAGAAATAAATTTACTATAACATTCACTCTTATCTCACACCTTGCAGACTCTCTGACTAAAATTATGAGGGAATTTAATTATACTGTGTCTATAGGGCCAACATTAAAGCCACCAATGCATCTATCATCATTGCAAACAATGGGAGTAGAACTAACTATATTGTTTAGAACATCATTGAAATGCTCAGCCCACCTAGCCATGACAGAATTGGCCCTATAACACAATCTGAAGTTATTTTGGCTGTTTCTAAACTTAAACTACATAAATCCCCAGGGGTAGATGAAATTACTACCGAAATGCTTAGAGCTGGGAATGCTTCGGTTACCACTTGGATGACTGAAATTCTGAATATCTTTTATCATAAAGGCATGGTTCCTAAGGATTTTACCAGAGCTATTGTTATCCCTATTTTCAAAAAAGGTGATCGCAGTTCTTGTGATAACTATAGGGGTATCAGCCTACTCTCTGTTCCAGGTAAAGTTCTTTCCATGATTGTGCTTAATAAAATTAAGAACCTGGTTGACAGTCAATTGCGTGATGAGCAATGTGGATTCAGAAGTGGTAGGGAATGTGTAGATCAGATATTTTCACTTAGGCAGATTCTTGAGAAATGTTTAGAGTTTCAGAAACCTTTGGTTGCTAGCTTTGTTGATTTCAAAAAGGCTTTCGACTCTGTTAATCATCATAATTTGTGGTTGATTGTGAGATCATATGGTATACCAGACAAGTTAGTTAACATAATGAAAGCTCTCTATAATAATACGGAGTCGTGTGTGAGAACTGGTAAAGCTTGTAGCAATTGGTTTAGCATTACTTCCGATGTTCGACAAGGGTGCATTTTGTCTCCTTTTCTCTTTAGTTTGGTTATTGATTATGTTATGCGAAATTCACTTCAAGGGAAAGATTTTGGCCTTAAATGGGCTGGAGATATGAAAATTTCTGATTTAGATTATGCTGATGACTTAGCCCTTTTGGCAAATGATGTTGATGAGATGAACTCTTTCATTCGAGCTGTTGATGAGACTGGTAGTAGAGTAGGTTTGGTTATAAACAGAGAGAAAACTAAAGTGATGAAAATTGGTCAGGCAGGCTGTGATTCAGTTAATCTGAATGGTTGCAGTCTTGAGCAGGTGTCACAGTTTAATTATCGTGGGAGCTATGTAACAGATGCTGATGTGTGACATGAGATTAACAGATTGATAGCGATTGCTGCTAGGACTTTCAATAATCTATGGAGAGTGTGGAGAAATAGGCGTATACACCTAAAGATTAAAATTAGGCTGTATAATAGTTTGGCTCTTTCTAGGGTTAGTTATGGCAGTGAAACTTGGATGCTGTGTAAACAAGATAACAGGAAACTAGAAGCATTTGATTCCAGATGCTTACGCAGTATCTTGGGCATTAGGTGGTTCAACTTTGTAACTAATGATGAGATTACGCAAAGGAGTCTGCAACCTCCTTTAAGTAGCATATTGTGCAGAGAGAGACTCCATTGGTTTGGCCATGTTGCCCGTATGAATAATTATAGATTGCCGAATAGGGTTATGAACAGTGTGCCTAAAGGCCTCAGAAAGAAGGGGAGACCTAAGATGCGGTGGGCAGACAATGTCAAACAGGACTTTGTTAGAATTGGTGTGCAGTGGCCAGATGCAGTAGATGTAGCTCAGGATAGACTCGCTTGGAAAACTAAATTGCACGGTCTGGTTGGTCCTCTGTAGCCCATGGCTGCTTGAGGATGATGATAATGATGAACTGTCTGAAACATTACCTCAAAATCATTTAGAAATGACCTCAACCTCAATATGGATGACATAATGCCTGCAGGAGGCATTTATGTCATCCATATTGAGGATCCACATGGGGAACTCCAGAAAAATAAATTTGCAGTCAAAACCTTCAGACACTTCTCTACCCAACGTCAAAACATCAAGAAGATTATTAAAAGGCTAACCAAAAAACAGCCCTAACCGAAGCAGTCATCACATACAGCCTGACATCCAAATTCAATGATGCAGCAATATTATTCTCCCCCACCACCATACACACACACATGAAATTCCAAATAAATTTTGCCAAAAATCTTGAAATATAAATGGAAAGGAAATCTGTAATAATGCCATAATCCCACCACCTCAACGTGGGAAATACTACTCAATAATTACCCAACATTAAACTAAAGTAGGCATCCCTCCCACAACACCTGCCTTTCTACGTGCATACCTACTGAGACTATCAGGGCATGTCTTGCTGGTCTTATACCTGGAAGCATCACACCACAACACCACTGTGGTGGTGTGGTGGTACCCATATAAAACACCTGGATAAACCCACGCCACCACCACATGTATTATCCCACACCTTTGTATAAATAAAGCCTCAATAATATAACGAAACTTTAAAATTCTATCTCCCAAACCCCTCAATAGAGGGCACCACAAGTGCTCCTCTACACAATGTGCTCAGAGCCTAACATAAACAAACACTGATCGCAGCATCCTAACATCTGTACAAAACAACTACAATGCATCTGGAACAACAATGCGAAACACCTAGTGCATATGCAAAAAGAATACATTATATATTCTTCTTGAAAAGTTGTGAGTTGCTGGAAATCTATTAATACATTGGTTAATATGTGCAGCAAGTCATAGATTCCAACAATGAATTTCATCTCTCTGTGCCACTTCCAAATTGATGTCAACCTGCAACAGAATCCCTACCAAGAACAATGACAGAATCAAGAACAACTGTGAGACAACATAGACTATACTATAACACCACAGGACAATAGACTCAACCATATATCGGATATCTACCCAAGAAAAAACCAAGGTATTTTGTAGATAATAATTCCAACTAACTGTCTCAACTTTTCTGACCATTACAGCAATATAGAGTAATTTTATTAATGTTATCTGTGGCCGAGTGGTTAGCGTGCTTGGCTACTGATCTAAGGGACCTGGGTTCCAGCACCATCCTTACAGACCTTCTACTATGGCATATAAACTGACAGTCCTGTCAGATCTCTGTGGCAAGCAACTGCTTGAGGGGGGTATTTTTTATTTTTATCTAGTTTTTGTTTAGTGCAGGAGCTGATGAATATTAAAAATAATTTCAGATATAAACATTGAAATAAGTTTAAACCAGAAAAAAAGAGTTATAAAAAACAGAAACATAATTTTTTCTATAAATTACATTTAATAAAATATAATCACAAAACACAGTTAGTTGTTTGCAAAGTTCATACCATTACAAAGGGTAATCAACTCTTGTCACTGTTCATAAGGCATTCCTTTTTCACTGTAATTGAGGGTTTGGCAAATATGATTCGGCTTTCGATCTTTTTTGCCAAACCTGAATGGCAATGAAAAAGGACAGGAATTTAGTTGATGACAACGAAACACGAGAGAAAAACAATATTTAGAGTTCTTGCACTGTGTGATAAATCTTGAATCATGGCATGACATATAATGAACTTCAGTCTTTACACCAGAATGAATCATTCACTTGGTGGACCAGTACTTCTCTACAGGCTTGTGAATGAATCCTTGAATAATAATTTTCCCAAAGAATATCAGATCTTCAGGAGCTGTATCCACCCATTGGCAAAACGATTCCTATCCATGCACATAAGTTTCAGTAGTACAGATTCAAAAAACAAAATAGGACAATATGTTCGAAGGACTGAAGTACCGGTATTTATTCTTAGAATACCAGTTAATGGTAAGCAAGAATAAACTAGAGGTGGTCTACCATCATCGATTTCACACCACTGGTAAGTTGATGCCAACACCTCTTCATCAGATGATTTCTCACACTCATAATCAGAAGATGCTGTCCTCAGAATCAACATCTCAAAATCACTTTCTGTATATGAATCACTATCAGTTTCATCTATAGAGGAATGGAAGTCACTTCTGCAGCACATTTTTTATGTTGTCATTGTGAAAATCATATACTGCTAGTTTCTTTAGCATTTGACAGATGTGACAAGATAACTTGTCATAAACACTGAAGGGTTAATTTAAAATTTTTAACTGGAAGATTTTGGAAGCAGTTATCAAATCCTTATGATACTATTTCTATTTTTGTAATAACTACAAATAACTACAGTGGACCCACGATATAACGTGCATGTCGGGCAGGAAACAACACCCGCATTATAAGGTGAACCGCGTTATACCGAGCGGCGCGGTGGCGACACAATAAATTTCACACTGTAAGCTTTTCTTTTACTCATCATGCATACAATAATTAAACACTATTCAAAATACATGCAGGAACTCAATACATACACAATTACTCAATACGCAGTAACAATAAAATGCGATACTCACTAACGCCGCACGGACCTGTATAAACATGTTTGAACTTATCACGAACATCGCCCGCGCTATAACCAAGTGCGCGGTATAGCGAGCAGCGCTATAACGAAGTCCACTGTACTTCTATTTTTATAGAAGGTAATTCACTGTTGTCACTGTTCATAAGGAATTCCTTTTTCATTACAATTGAGGTTTGGTAAAAATGATTTGGCTTTGATCTTTTTTTCTGCCAGATCTTTGGGAGCTGGCAGATTTTAGTGATTTGGCTTTGATCGTTTTTGCCAGACCTCAATGGTAATGAAAAAGAAATTCCTATGAACAGTGACAATAGTGGATTACCTTCTATAAAAATGGAAGTAGTTATTTGGTAACTGCTTCCAAAATCCTCCAGTTAAAAAAAAATAATTTGACCCTTTCAGTGTTTAAGACAAGTTATCTTGTCACATCAACCAAATGCTGAAAAAACAAGCAGTATATGATTTTCACAATGGCAACATAAAAAATGTGTTGTAGAAGTGGCTTCCATTCCTCTATAGATGAAACTGATAGTGATTCATTTATAGAAAGTGACTTTGAGATGTTGATTCTGAGGATAGCATCTTCTGATTATGAGCTTGAGAAATCATCTGCTGAAGAGGTGTTTGCATCAACTCACCAGTGGTGTGAAATCGATGTTGATAGACCACCTCTAGTTTATTCTTGCTTACCATTAACTGGTATTCTAGGAATAAATACCGGTACTCCAGTCCTTCAAGCATATTGTCCTATTCTGTTTTTTGAATCTGTACTAATGAAACTTAGATGCAGGATAGGAATCGTTTTGCCAAGGCATGCAAGCAAATTGAGCAATTTTCACAAACTAAATCATGGGTGGATACAGCTCCTGAAGATCTGATATTCTTTGTCAAAATGATTATTCAAGGATTCATTCACAATCACGTAGAAAAGTACTGGTTCGTCAAATGAATGATTCATTTTGGTGTAAAGACTGAAGTTACATTATATGTCATGCCATGATTCAAAATTTATCACACCATGTAAGAATTCTAATTACTGTTGTGTAAATATTAGGAATGGAGTAAAAATATTATTGGGTTGAAGCAAAAACAATGGGAAAAAACACGAATCATGTGATGCCTTTGTTGGGAAATGTGCAGCTGTGTTGTAAACAATATAAAAGACAGCATATGCAGAGCTCTAGTATCTAATGTTCTGTACATAAATTTAGTCTGCAAATGTGGTAACAACATTTTAAAATGATGTTGCAAGATATGTGCATTCATTCCATGGTGCTGTACAAATTCAGAAATGGTGTCAGAGTCCCAAGAGTGTATGTGCAAAGTGTGCAAAGCTTAAGGGGCCAGTCTTCTCTAAAAGCACCTGTAGTATTACAAGTTCCAGTCAGGTGACTCTCAGCTCAGAACCCAACCTTGAAGCACCCAGCAGGTGGAGTTGAATGATGACTATTTAAAGGTACAGTGTAATGAAAATATGTGTCAGACATCCATGGAATTGGCACAGCTATGAACACCAATCATTCTCGTCATTTGACATCTGTAAAAGCTGGGTTATGTGTCAAAACTGGATTCCACATCAACTTTCACAGCAGAACATGGTGGCTCACTATAATGCACGTGCTTCATTGCTTGCTTGACAAAAGGACAATGATTTTCTCTACAGAATGATTACAGGGGATGAAAAGTGGATCATTTATGATAACATTGTCTGTAAAAGATCATTGTTAAGCAGCAGAATCATCGCAAGCTACTGCGAAACTGGAACTGCATTTTCATAAGATGATGTTCTGTTTTTGGTGGGATTGCAGCAGTATCATCATTCATTATGAGCTTTTAAACTGGTCCCAAACCATCAACTCAAATGTCTACTGTGAGCAGTGGGACCACTTAAGTGCAGCGCTGAAGGCCAAATGCCCAGCTGGTAAGCAGGAAAGGTCTCGTGTCCCACCAGGACAATGCAAGACCCTATGTTGCATTACAAACATAGCAGAAGCTATGGCAATTGGGCTAGGAAATAATGAATATTCTCCATATCTCTCAAATCCCATCAGATCTCTCAAATCTCAATCCCATATCCCTCAGATTTCCATCTGTTTCAATCCCTGAACAATTGAATTTTTGATAAGAAGTTTTAGAATGATGACAAGGTGAGAGTCTATTGACTTTGTTGCCACAAAAGATAAGAGTTTCAACAGGAATGGCACCTATAAACTTGTACGTCATTGAAACATGGCCATATCTGCTAATGGTAATTATATTCTTGATTAAATAACACACTAGTTAATCATGGGAACAATTTTTTCTTTCATGTCTCATGTTTTCCCATTACTTTTGCACCAATCCAATATTTATTCATATGCAATTGATAAACAGCACTAATAAGGACTAAACTAGAAAGTAAAAATAGGATGGTAATAACTTGTGACTTAAATATAAATTACGTTAAAAAGTATATTGACAATATCAATAATTAATGGTAACAGAAAAAATATAAATATAATACAAACCTGGACTGTAACATCTTAACACTCCACTTTGAACCAAGGTAGTTGGTACACTTACTCCATCAAATAGAATGGTGTAGGGTGAGGAAGATGAGTACCAAGGACCTGTTACTAAAACTTTAACTCCCCCCTAAGATTAAAAATAATTTTCAACAAATATAATATGCATATATAAATATACTTAAAAAACACACGATTACTTGCAGTATTAGTTGTAAATACAGAAAGGCATAATTTAACCTGATCAGCACCAGAGGATTGGGGGGAAGATTGAGCTTTTGACAAATAATTTAGTTTAATTCTTAATGGTGTATTCTTAAAATCATCTATATTTTTATTAATGTTTGTTCTGTTTATAAATTATGATGAGACTCGTGTAGAAAACTTCTGTCCAGATCGAATACACTGTTACAGGATTGGAATCAAATGGAACGTGTGTGATATGATGCAACGTTTGCTGTTGCACACCCCAAGTTTTAAACCTGATGCAGTTGGTTGGATTCCTTAAAAAGAACTTGAGTATCTGTTCTCCAAGCTCAAATGCTCAACTGAATAGTCATCAACAGTTTTCTAAAGAGAAGAAAAAAAAATCACCACTCTTCCTGACCCCTCCCCCCTTCCAATGCTATGTGGTACTGGTTTCTTCTTATACAGATGGTATAACAAAAGTAAAGCCTGTTAGGTAATAATATCTTTGCTATAATGAACAGAAGTTTACAGTTACACGTTATGTACCATCCATTGTTGCACTACACAAAACCAGCCTTCAATGTAACCTCTGGCACACACAATGCATTTGCATCACCACTGAACCCACGATTGGAATCCTGTTTGGAAAAATTGTGACAATCTTTAAGGCAATTTTGCTGTTCTCTGTGTCGTCAAATCTTTATCCCTGGACACTGATTTTCATCAGGTCAAATGGCTGAAAGTCTGATGGTGCCAAATCTGTGCTGAAAGGGGGATGGCACTAACAGACAAGCCCATCTTTGCAATTGCCTGATTTGTGGCATAAGATGTGTGAGAGTCATGGTGTAGCTGGATGGATTTGAAATCTTTATGTGGTTCTTCTTCATTGTCACAATATAGTGGGCACTGCTCATTGTTGCTCCATGTTCTAGGAAAACATGAGGATAACATAACAACCTTGGCATCCAAGAAGACTGTAGCCATAACCTTCTGTGCTGATCATTGAGATTTGAACTTCTTAAGCCTGGATGAGGTGCTGTGCTACCACTTCATAAGCTGATTTTTAGTCTCTGGATCATACAGATGTGTCCATGCCTCATCTCCTGTCACAATATTAAAAAAAAAAATTGTTTTCTTAGTCATCTAACATCAGCAACAGCTCATTGCACACCTCAAACTTCTTGGCTTTGAAATTAGTTGGCACACACTTTATGATAGCCAAAGTCTGATTACTTTTTCCACAGCACTATGACTGCAAATGCAAGTAATGATCATTTCTCTTTTTGTAATGCTTATGTCAATTGTTGATGGTAATGTTAAGACATTACCATCAACAATTGACATAACATTGACATCAACATTGTCAACATTGCTTATGTCAATTGTTGATGGTAATGTCTTATGTCAACATTGCTTATGTCAATTGTCTGATCAATGCCCATCTTGGTTAGCCTGGCATGAATGTTGGAACTGCTGCAGCCCTTTTTCATCTGGAACTGTGACAGCTTTTCGTTTTAGCTTCATATCCATGGTTCATCAGCACTGATCTATTGAAAATATGAAAGATATAAGAAGTCACTGTTATTCATATTACAGCCCTACAGACATTACTTTCAGTTTGAACTTTATATTAATCTATTTTTGATCTAAAAACCCAGTTATTGACATAAAAAAATGAACACTTTTGTAATTTTTTGTTTCAAGACTGATATAGCAAATTTTCCTATTTGTCATTAAAAAGGTTGCTTGCAACATATAAAGAGAGAGCTGCAAGTGATTGCACAACCTATGCTTTTACTGAGTGCTTTGTAAAGAGTGCTAGCTGCTTTTTTAGTTTTCTATAAAAAATATATTTTTCTAAGTTCCTTGTATATATTAAAGCTTAAATCCATTCACAATCAATGTAACAGTTTATGGACAGAATAGGGAAAATAAAATAAAGAATGTTAAAACAAAACTTTTCAAAAAGTTCTTCTGGCCCACATCCCCTGGCACTCACTACGATTAATTACACTGGGCAACACACAAAAAGGCTTTGAAATGAAATTAGCCAATCTTTACTAATTTTGAGGTGCTGAACACAAAAATGACAATAAAATTTGTCGATTGGCTCTTGTTTAGGAGAGACAGAGATGGTCATGTATAAATGGACTCAGTCCGCATTGAGTACATAGCTCACTGTATTTTAAACTCCAGATTGCAACACATTGTGTTGTAATGCATCAGCCTGCCACACACAAAACCCCCAGAGGTATTGCATCATTGTCTGATGCAATGTAGTTGAGTCATGACATCGTGGCTTTACGATTGCAAACAAAAGATGATACAATCGTTAGTTGTAAGTGATGTCTCGTAGGGTGAGCAAGTCTTTTGAGTGACTCCCATTTACCCCTGAGTCATCCTTGCATTTTTAATCCAAGAGTAGTGATGCCTCAACTGTTAATAGTGCAGATACATTTTGTTACATTTGCAGGGAAGTGACGTGTGCAAGCCAGCAAAAGGTTATCATCGAATACTAAAAAAATTATGAGTTTTATTTGATTGGGGACCAGGAAAAGGCCAGGACAAAAAATCTTCTGAAGTAGCTAAATGGCGAAAAAGTGGCGATGCCATTTGCTGTTCCTATGGTTTGGAGAGAGCCAAGCAATCACGCAAATGACTGCTACTTCTGCATGGTTCCACCATTTCTGGAGGCATCACAAGGAAAAAGAAATGGACAATAGCGTACCCGAATATACAATCTGTTCTCCAACCAGTTCTGCACAGCGAAGGCCTTCCCATTCCCAAACCTCCAAAAGAAAAAAAAAGAGGCAAACTGACCGGGTTCTCCACAGCCTTTGGTGTCTAATGATGATCCACACGTCTGCCACAGTATGTCATCAGTACCACACATTCTCACCGAAGAAGAAATGAATGATCTGGTTCACGATCTGGAGCTGTTCAAGGCCAAAGCTGAGTTACTTGGATCAAGACTTAAACAATGGAATCTTTTTAAGGAAAATGTACGAGTGACTTCATTTCCAACTCGTCATGAGCAGTTTGCATCTTACTTCAGAAAGGAAGATGACATGGTATTCTGCTCTGATGTAGATAGCCTGATGAATGCCCTCAGATTCAAACATGACCTAAAGAATGGCAACTATTCATAGACTCCTCGAAATTGAGTCTCAAGGAGGTGTTGCTGCATAATGGAAATAGACTTCCTCCCATTCCGGTCGGACATGCTGTCTACATGGAAGAAATCTATGACAACCTAAAACAGCTGTTGAATTGTTGAAGATAGTGGCTCTGTTGATGGGCCTGCAGCTGGGATATATGAAGTACTGCTGTATCTTATGTGAATGGGACAGCTGAGCAAAGACTTTGCACTATGTGAAGAGAAACTGGCCTCAGAGGAAATCTCTGAAGGTCAGAGAGAAGAATGTGGAACACCAAGCACTGGCAGAAATGCACAAAATCCTGCTACTGTCCCTACATATCAAACTCGGTGTGATGAAAAACTTTGTAAAAGCCATGGATCGGACTGCATCAGCTTTTACCGCGAGCTGTTCAGAGACCAGATGATTGACAACCTATTTCAGGGTGGCAAGAAAAAGGCTTGGGATGCATTGTCTGGTGTCAACTAAATTCCTTGGGAATGTCAGGGCAGACAACTACAAGAAACTGGTTAAGGACATATTGTCTCTGTATCAAAAACTTAGCTGCAATATGTCCTTAAAGATCCACTTTCTCCATTTCACTTAGATTCTTCCCCAACAACTGTGGCATGGTTGTGATGGTCCACCCATTGACTTTTACTTTTCCTTAACCAGTTTTGCTTTATTTATGTTATATTTATCATTTTGGGGATTATTATTTCATTTTTGGACTGATCGCAATTCTCGTTTCTGAGCTGTAGGAGTTGCACATGCAACTCCAACCTTTTGATTTTCAGCCGCTAATGTGCATATATAGGACATGACCCCTCTTGCGTCATAGCTAGCGTGATCGTCAGATTATGCAAACATTTTCCCGCTATGCAACAGACACATGCCGGATTTGTATGCAACATGTATACTAAGTGATGTTAGTTCACAGAGTCAGAAATAGTAGAGAGAGAATTGGAAGCTAAGTAGAGATTTGGAATTGTTAGTGGAAGTTGTGTAGAGAATGATGTTAGGAGTCAGCTGAAATATGTTGAAGTAGTATGTTGGATCAGTATGTATTGTGTAGATAGAAGGTTAGTAGAGTTTTTGGTTAGAAGGTTAGTTTAGAACTGTTAGTAGAGATTTTGGTAGATGTGAGTTGTCAGTACCCCAACTTTTTTGTATTCATCAACTGAATTTGGTGAGTGCTTGAAATTTTTTGGAAATAAACTTTGTTTGTTTTAGAAACTTTTGAATTTTTGCTATTTTTATATTGAGCAGCATTAATTGATTTTTGATTAGATATAAACTTTAAGCTTGAAATCCTTTTTGAATTCTTACTTGATAAGTAATGCTAGAGAAATACCTAACGAACCCTATTTCAACTTTAATTGGCAAGTAATATTGCTGGTGCCTGACAAGTTATCCGGAGTTTTAAATAAATTTGTATCAGATAAAAAGGTCCAACTTGAAAAGTTAATAATCTTTGGATTGTTACATGATGAGTACTGTGAACATTTTCACTGGGACATTGCAATGATGGAGAAACGATACCAGGGAAACTGGTCCACTTCATTGTTCGCTTACTACTGTTGGACACTTGCCAGAGATGATCCTGAGCAGCTGTACAAGAGACATCAGAAGTAGAAGTGGTGTTTTACCGATACATATCATATGTATTTATTATTCTATTATATAAGAAACTACTGCAGATTTCTTAGAAATTGTAGCCAATTTTCATTGTCATATTCGTGTTCAGCACTTTGAAATCTTTAAGAAATGGCTACTTTTATCAGAAGCATGACTTTTATGAAAATTTGTTGCCAGTTTTATTATTTGGTATTCCAGGGATAATAAAGACTAGTAACAAAAAATCCTCAAAAATACACTAATATTTAAATTTCTAAGTTTGTAAAATAGGTTCTTTCTTCACTATTAATACAACATTTTCAGTTCAATACTCACTGTAATGCTATTGTAGCCTTCTTAATTCAATTACGATCATACAATGTTGAAAGTTAATTTGTTGGTTGTAAAGAGCTCTTAGACCAGAATTAATTTTTTAGATTTTATTTTAAAAAATGCACGATGAAGCAAAGAACAGATTACCAGTACACATGATGATCTTAGTTGAACATTAAAGAATCACTATTTAAAGCTTACTTTTGAATTTGTCTTCAGCCATGTATTGCTTTATCAATACAGAATGATATATTAAATATTGCTTGCTGTGATATATGGGTCAGGGCATGAAAATTATCTATGTGGTACTGATATTAATTGCATTAAAGTAATCATGTGTCCATTTTTAGCAGTGAGTTTATAATTTATTGGTGGCATTCATTTAGAATTTATTATTAAGCAAACTGTTTTAGCAAAATTTTCCATGCTGCATCAAGTATTCAGATATTAGTAGTATAGAAATTTGATTAGTTGATACAGATCTGTTTTCCTGTATAGGACAGGTTGAAGGAGAAACTCAATGAACAGATGGCTGAAACATTTTTAAAATAATGCAGTTGCTTTATCATTCATGACTGTGACAGCTAAGGCAATTCTTGGGTTATTACACTGGTTTCCATAAATTAAGAAACAAGTGAAACAAATGAGATATCATAAAACTCCAATGACAGAAATGCACAAGAGTCATATCCCTTCCAGCGTCCAGCCTGAAAAACTGGTTTACATCCAGAGGAAAAAAGTTAACTTTAGAACATTTTTGCCAAATAATTAGTGAAAGGAATTATAGCATGTTATATGCCAAATTAATCAACATTTAATTCTGGATTTTCCGAAAATAAAATATTTAACAAAAAAAGACCATATGTTTTATTTTAATAGGACTTTTTTAGAGTCATGTAGTAAAAAAATGCATCTGGCAACACAAATAAAAATTTATTAAAAAAAAAAGCTAATAGACAGAAATGATTATAATGCACATGAATAAAAAGGCTATTTCTAAATAAAAAAAAAATTCTTGTTTAAAGTAAACATTTCTTCCCTTTTGAAATTTTTTTCTCTATACTATACTTTGAGAAAAAGTCCAGGCTTGTTGCAGTCCAATAAACAAGTCACATTTAAATATTTTTAATAAATAATTAATCAACAGAAATAGTTCATGTTATATACCATATTAAAAAGAATTTAATTCTGAATTTCATTGATGTAAAAATTTTGAACACTATAGTAACATATTAATCTTAATAACAATTTTTTCAATGATATACCCCCCCCCCCCCCCCCACAAAAAAAAAGGTACACATTTCATAATTACTTCCAAAATCTTCCATTTTTGAAAATAACCAGCTTTGAAAATAACCAGCTTTTAAAAACTTTAAGGAAAAATTTGATGATAATAGTTCAAATCAAACTTCTGAGCTTAAAAATTAGAGGATTGCTTCAGCACAGAGTAATGTTAACAAACAAATTGGCGATACTTTATAACTTCTAAGAAATGGCAAACAAATGGCTTTAACAAATTATTTATGTTATAATTTAATAAAATATGCATCAAATAAAAAAAGGAAATATTATTTATCAAGCTTAAATTACATATTTTTATAAGATATCTATTAAAAAATTTTAAAATGGCAATTTTTAACTTTTTAAAAATCGTTTTCTTTTATTGTACTAAAAACGGATATATACGTTCTGGACACTGGAAGGGATATATAATATGTAAAATACAACACAAGACTTATATGGTATGAAAATGAATGGCATTGGCAGTGGCATAAGTAAATGCACAGAGCTTCGAAAGCAGCCTTTCGAAGCTGTTTTCCAGTTCTCATTCAAAATGAGAGGTGTAGTTTTTGAGGTAGCAGCTTTGTTGGGTATGTGTACAAGACATTTATGAGAAAAAGTGTGATAATGAGTTATGCTCGAAGTCAGCTCGAGGCAGGGCAAAATCAAGCAGATGTTGGCTGATCGCATAATGTGAGTTATTCAGTGGTGCATAGACTTCGGTAAAGATTTCAACAAGGACGGAGCATCCAGATGATTCAGTAGTCGAAGATGATGGGCAACAACTCAAAGGGGGGACCGTTATCTGGTGTTATGACTGACGAAAAAGGATATCAACACTATGTTCAGCTGTGATTGTACCTCACATTAGTGAGTGAAATACTGATATCAGCTACCACTGTACACCAGAGTCTTCATGTGTGCCTATAAGCTAAAGAGCCAGTGGTGTGCATGCTCTTGACCCAATGACACAGGAGGAATTGTTATATTGCTGCAGACATCATATCAACTGAACCCAGGAACAATGTCAGTTTGTGTTCATCAGGATAAATCGAGATATGCTCTCCACAGCGATTCACGGTGTCAGTTGATGTGGAGGGGATTAAGAACACATTATCATGACACAAATATCTGTGAATGGGACACCTACAGTGGTGATAGTGTCATGGTTTGGGGATGGAGATCTTTGACAATAGTATAGATCGGTATGTGCTTCTAACAGGCTATGTCACTGGTCGCAGATACAGGGATGAAATCTTGGACTCCTTTGTGTGACATATGCAGTTGTAATAGGTGATATCTTCCTCCTAAAGAACAATAATGTCCTTCCACACTGATGTTACCTTAACGAGAGTCATCTGGAGAATAGCTCTATTAACTGTATGGAGTGGACAACCTGGTATCCCAACCTAAATCCAATAGAACATGCAAGGGATGATCTCAAGAGATGGATTGCTCTCGTGAATCACACTCCTACAAGCCTCCTATAGCTTTCATACACTTTTGGAGAGCGATGGAGATTACTACCCACAGTGCTGCTGGACAGTCTTATTAACAGAATGAGATATCACTGCAAATCCTGCATAGCAGCAAGAGGTGACTACATTCCATATTGAACCTCTTGGGCTATCTTAGTTGACCTTCAATTTTTTACTATATAACAATATTGGGAATTAAAACAGTTATTCAGTTTTTCAACTGTTATTTTTATGCACAATGCTTATATATACACCAATCTTCAGATTCACATGCCACAGATCCAATGAGGTTTTGAGAAATTTTCAGATTGTTCCTTAATTTATAGAAACTAGTGTATGTTGAATATGATTTAGTGTTCTTGAGGTCATTCCAGTACATCAAGCTATGGAATTTAATTTTGATATGTGATTTGGTTGGTTTTATTAAATTAGTAACGTCTTATTAAAATATGGTTAAATTAATAAAGTAAAATAATTAGCTGAAAAATTTAGTTTTGCTGTGAGTGAGTATGGAACCCCCATCTCCTAGTAAAAAGCCAGGCATGCTAACCACCATAGTCACCAGTGGCTAACATTTTCTTCAGCGAAGTTACTTATAGACCCTCCCACATATTATTTGATTCACTCACAGCACTATCAATGTCAGGGAGTGAACAGTCAAGTTGCTTCTTATGAAGGAATTTAATATTTGCCACTCAATTTTTTAGCTAACTATTTCACGAGTCTCACCTCTACAGGACATCTCCTGTGATACTTTACAGTAGTTGTTCAACAAGTTTAATATTTAACCCTTCCAAGGTGCCCCAACAATCATTGACACTGACAGATATATCTTTCAAAAATATGCAATTCAAGACAGAAAAATAATATTTCCTTCTTTCATCTGATGCATATTTTATTAAACTACAATATAAATGATTTTTTTAAAGCCATCTGATTGCCATTTCTTAGAAGTGCTAAAAGGTATTACCAATTTGTTTGTTAACATTACTCTTTGCTGAAGCAAACTTCTGATTTAAGCTCACGTTTCATTTGAACTATTATCAACAAATTTTTCTTTAAAGTTTAAAAAATCTGTTAAAAATTAACAAAAAATTGCTATTTTTAAAAACGGCAGATTTTGGAAATAAGTGCAAAGTATGTGCCTTTGTTTTTTCCCCTTATTTTACACTTCTTTCTGCCTTAAACCTATTTCACTACTCCTAGAATAATCTTTATCATTTATATCATTTATCCCAGCATTCTATGCATCTTTCCTGCTCTCAAATTGAAACTATAACTAAAAAAAGTCTTCAAGACTGGCTTCAGCTTACAGCATCATGGGACAGGAAGTCACAAGTGTTTTCATCATCATCAAGCAGCCATGGGCTACGGAGGTCCAACCAGACTGTGCAGTTTAATTCTCCAAGCATATCTATCCTGAGCTATATCTAATGCATCCAGCCACTGCACACCAATTCTAACAAGGTCCTGTTTGACGTTGTCTGCCCACCACATCCTAGGTCTCCCCTTCCTTCTGAGGCCTCTAGGCACACTGTTCATAACCCTATTCGCCAATCTATAATTATCCATACGGGCAACATGGCCAAACCAGTGGAGTCTCCCTCTGCACAATATGCTGCTTAAAGGAGGTTGCAGACTCCTTTGCCTAACCTCATCATTAGTTACAAAGTTAAACCACCTAATACCCAAGATACTGCATAAGCATCTGGAATCAAAAGCATCTAGTTTCCTGTTATTTTGTTTACACAGCATCCAAGCTTCACCACCATAACTAATCCTAGAAAGAGCCAAACTATTATACAGCCTAATTTTAGTCTTTAGGTGTATACGCCTATTTCTCCACACTCTCCATAGATTATTAAAAGTCCAGGCAGCAATCCCTATCAATCTGTTAATCCCATGTCGCACATCAGCATCTGTTACATAGCTCCCAAGATAATTAAACTGTGACACCTGTTCAAGATTGCAACAATTCAGATTAAATGAATCACAGCCTACCTGACCAATTTTCATCACTTTGGTTTTCATTCTGTTTATAACCAAACCTACTCTACTACCAGTCTCATCAACAGCTCGAATGAAAGAGTTCATCTCATCAACATCATTTGCCAAAAGGGCTAAATCATCAGCATAATCTAAATCAGAAATTTTCATATCTCCAGCCCATTTAAGGCCAAAATCTTTCCCTTGAAGTGAATTTCGCATAACATAATCAATAACCAAGCTAAAGGGTAAAGGAGGCAAAATGCACCCTTGTCACACACCAGAAGTAATGCTAAACCAATTGCTACAAGCCTTACCAACTCTCTCACACAACTCAGTGTTACTATAGAGAGCTTTCATTATGTTAACTAACTTGTCAGATATACCATATGATCTCACAATCAACCACAAATTATGACGATCAACAGAGTCGAAAGCCTTTTTGAAATCAACAAAGCTAGGAACCAAGGGTTTCTGAAACTCTAAACATTTCTCAAGAATCTGCCTGAATGAAAATATCTGATCTACACATCCCCTACCAGTTCTGAATCCACATTACTCCTCCCGCAATTGCCCGTCAACCAGATTTTATATTATATTAACACAATCATGCAAAGAACTTTAGCTCGACAGAAAGTAGGCTAATACCCCTATAGTTATCACAAGAATTGCGATCACCTTTTTTGAAAATAGGGATAACAATAACTCTGGTAAAATCCTTGGGAACCATGCCTTTATCATAAAAGATATTCAAAATTTCAGTCATCCAAGTGGTAACCGAAACATTCCCAGCTCTAAGCATTTCAGTAGTAATTTCATCTACCCCTGTGGATTAATGAAGTCTAAGTTTAGAAATAGCCAAAATAACTTCAGACTGTGTTATAGGGCCAACATTAAAGTCAGCAATGCATCTATCATCATTGCAAACAATAGGAGTAGAACTAACTATATTGTTTAGAACATCACTGAATTGCTCAGCCCACCTAGCCATGACAGAATCCTCCCCTTCTATAACCTTACCTTGTTTATCCTTCAATCCTTGTATGCCTGTCCGTTTTCTACCACATAAAACATTAACTATCTGGTACAGTTCTCTGCTGTTGTGCTGCCTAACTGCTTCCTCAGCTTTGTCAGACAAGCCATAAAGCCAAAGATTCTTATCAGCAGCTAACTGATCTCTTACACGTTTATTAAGTTCTCTGTAATGCTTTCTATTAGTACTAGTAGGGTATTGATTAAGGACATTCCTGCAGTTCTTTCTTTCTGAAATAAGCTCAAGTGCCTTATCACTCAGATAATTCTGCCTCTTCTGCTCCTTTTTTCCTAAAAGAGTACTGTTAGTTTCCAAAAAAGCCTGTTTAAAACGGCCCCATTCTTCCTCAACTTCAGTAGTAAGCAAACCATGACTGTCATAATAACTAAGTAACCTATCATGGTAAGCTTTAGCTATAACAGGGTCTTTCAGAGCTTCAGTATTAAAGGTAAGTTTTTTAACCTTAGCACAACACTTTTTAAGTTTAAGTTGCAAGACACTTTTAACAAGGTAATGGTCAGATCCAATTTCAGCTCCCCTTTTTTCCCCGGTATTCCTAACAGAACTAGCCCATTTGCTGTTAATTAATATGTAATCAATCATATTCTTAGGCAGCCCATCAGGTGAAACCCATGTGTATTTATGTACATCGTGGTGTTTGTAATATGTGTTAGTTATTCTGAAACCATTGAGTTTACTTACCAGTAGGAGACGTTGTCCATTGTCATTGCAGCTACCAATACCAAAAGGGCTTATCACCCCTCCTCCCCAAAGGTTAGAGTCAGTACCAACTTTGGCATTGAAGTCACCTAGAACAAGGGTAATATGTCCTTTCTTGACAGAATTCAAAATATCCTGAAGGTGTCTGTAAAACCTATCCTTCTCATCCTCATCAGCATCCTCAGTGGGGGCATAACAGCAGATAACATTCAAGTCTAATGCTTGTCTGAAATTTTGTTGTAAGAAACCTTTCATTAATGCACTCATATCCTAGAAGAGCATCACTAGCATGTCTGCTTAGTAGCAGACCCATGCCTTGGCGATGCTTTCCACCCTCCCTCCCTGTAAAGAGAAATTTAAAGTTATTTTTAAGTATCTCACCTTTACCTGTCCATCTGGTCTCTTGCAAGCCTAGAATATCTAGGTTATAGCACTGGAATTCCTGCATGAGGACATCAAGAGAATAATCTCTATGTAATGTCCTCACGTTCCACATTCCTGCAGAGAGAAAATGATTAGTAGGATTTTTAAAGAAATTAGGTTTATTGAGATTGGTAGGACCAACAATATCAAACAGCCCCCTGATTGCAGACATGAGGCAAAGACCTGTTCCTCCTCCGCTAAAGGCTGAAGTCACCAATGCTGGTAGGAACTTCAGGCACCACCTTTTCAAGTGGACTTTTTCAAGAGCCATATGGCCTGCCTGAGACACATTACTTCAGTTTAGGCTTGACGATGCCCAACTAGCTAAGTAAGATTCAGGTACCTGCAATGGCCTCTGATTAGGATTATCCACCAGCTGATATAAGCTATCCAGTGCCTCTGTTCACTTAGAGCTGGCAACCCAGAAGCAAACAGAAAACACAGCGGCAGATTCTCCCTCAACATAGGCCCACCAATGCAGCAAGTCCAGGATCCATAATCAAGCTCCAATCCATAAACAAGTCCTGTCAATAGGTATAAATGGTCAGCACCAGGACTCTGTGAAGTTGACCACTCCTCAGCAGCGTTGAAAAAAAAAAAGAAAAAAGTGGCCATACACAGATGACCAGATCAGTAGGCCATACTGAACTGGCAGCCCTCCCCTTCCATTCCCTTCCAAAAGAGAGTATCTCTTTTGAAAGGTACTAACGGCCTGCACCACGAGAAGGCGGGGTAGGACATTAGGTGCTAGACCTGGCCGGTTCTGTGCATCATCACTAGGGATTGGTACACAGCTCTCCTACCAGTTTATGCCTAGCTACCATTTACAGGCTGGTGTGATACATTTACAGGCAGGTGTTTTAACTGATCGTATGTGCCAGAGTGGGGAAAGCTAAGTGGCTGCATGGCAAGTTGTTTACATGGATGATTTAAGTCAAATACTTCCTCCTACAAATTGGATTATAAATGCCCTTCATACAGTCATTAAACTCTACTTTTCATTTCTGTAGATTTACTTTATTTCTGTAAATTATTGATCTTTCAGTTGATTGATTATTATCGTTTTTTGCGGAGTTATGCTACATCAGGTGGCCAGCTTACAACTTGTTGCTGTGAATATTTTATTTAACATTGCATTAGGTAATGTTACTTTTCCTTTTATTATTTCTTTGTTTTCCAGTAAAAAAACTTTGTGTCATTTTCTGAAAATGAATGAGGTTTTGGACAAAGAAGAAAAAGGACTTCCTTGGCACAGAAATCAGTTTTCAGGGGGGGGTTACAATTTTAGCAAATGTTTTAAACCCCCCACCCCCCACCCCACCCAACACTTAGGATGTTTCATTCCTCCCCATCCCACTCCTTTAGGAAAATTATATTTTTTTCAAAATTACAAGTTTTTAAGTTTATATTAAATATTTTTAAAAGTCACACTGGCCAGTGTTTTAAAGTACACCATGATGAAAAGAATCATTAAAAGAAATAAAAATCATGTTTCAGGTAAATGTTGTATTATCTGGGAAGAAGTTTGCTTTCGATTAATATATAATTCAACTGTTTTATTTGTCAGGTTTTCCAAAAGTACGCTTAATTGCATGGTTCAATACTTTTTTTTGCTATATCACATAAAAAGTTTAGTTAAAATTAATATGTTTAAAAATTTGTTTAAAATTTTAATTTTTATAAAATTTGGAATTAAATTCTGTTTAATTTGTTATATAACATGACCTATTTCACTTGATTGATTATTTTCTTAATTCTAAATTTGCTTTTATGACTAAACACAATTGGCAAAAAGCCTGACTTTTCTCAGAGTATGGTAACCAGAAAAAAATTACAAAAAGGGAATAATTTTCATCCTACAAGTAAATATATATATTTTTTGTTATTCAGAAATAAATAGACTTTCTATTCATGTGCATTATATCTGTTTATTGGTTTTTTTTAAATAAATTTTTATATGTGTTACCAGATGCATTGTTTTTACTACACGACTCTAAAAACGGTGTATTAAAATTAAACTAGTCATCTTTTTCGTAAAATACTTTATTTTCAGAAAATCCAGAATTGAATGCTGATTAATTTGGCATATACGTCATAATTCTTTTCATTAGTTATTTGGCAAGAAAGTTCTAGTTCATTTTTCTTTGGCAAATCATAGTGAAAAAATAGCTGGGCCTCTGGAAGGGTTAACACAATTATACTGTATTTGCAATATACTTTTATAAGTTTACTAACTTGGCCGATTTAATGCTTAGTTAAACAGTGCACTATGGCACTGTTACTAACATTCTTTTGGTGCTTCAATTCCAATTTAATAGAATTTTTACATAGTGAAGAGCTATAAGCCTATATATATATATGATGCAAAGCTTTAAAGTATAGTCTATATTATCTCTTTTTAGTTTGAGGATTGCTGGCTCATTCAGGGACATTGAAACAGTTCCGATGTTGAACAACTGTTATTATTACACAGCCAGGATGTAGAGCTGCTGTTATTACACAGGTGAATAAGCTCTAACAACACTCTGGACAACCAGTCTTTCTTATGATACATCAAGAAGTTGTGCTAGATAGAGAATCATGCCTTATCCATTCATCTTAAGCATTTGATGTAATATTAGAGGTGAAGTCAGGCACTTGTCACATATATCATGTAGTTAAAGTTGGTAATTACAGCACTAGAGGTATTTTTTTTTCCACTTTATGCATTTTTCAGAGCTTAGATTTTTTTTTTCTATTGAGCTTTAACCCTCCAGGTGGCTTGAATGCATTCTTCTTGCCACAGCAAAATGGTCTTCTAGTGGTATTGATGTGGTTGCACTGCCACACAATCATTGCTTAAGCCTTACTGTGGTGCTTACAAAGCACAGAGAAGGATAAATGGAGGAGTTAAGGGTTAGCATATAGAAGTCAAGGCCTATGAAAATGTTAAAAACAAGCAAAGTGTTTCACACCTGCCACGTGTAGGAGTTCAAATGGCAATGAGTTAAAGGTGTTGTAATTTATGAGGCTGGCCTTCTAGCAGTATAGGTACATGCCAAGATTGCTCACATAGAACGTTCCATGCTGAAAGTAGTAAAGTGATGATTTCCTTGATCAATTATTTTAGATCTGATTTCCTTGATCAATTTATTTAGTATAAAGGATGTGGAATTGTATTGTATAAAGTTCCCTTATTCAGATATATGATTATGTTCTCTAAATAGTTAAGTTGAAATTTAGTTGGGGGCAGGCAGCTAGTATAGTATATGATAGTATATTACAGGGGCAACTCATTCATTAAGCCACCTGGGGCATTGCCCCACCAAAAAAAAGTACAAGAAATAATAAAAAAAATTGAAATCTGGTATTCATTATTTGTCAATATCTAAATCAACATATATTTTTATATTCACTGTAAACATTATTTGTCATGTTATGTAGACAGTGACAACATTAACTTTGTGAATTAGTGCTATTTCACCTGTTTTAGTTCATATAATACAAATTTCTCATTATGGCCACACCCCGAGAAACTTAATATTATCTATTATAGTGAATGAACACATGAGCATACACTGAAATACAATAGCAATGAACTGCAGAAGGTAGGTTACTGAATCAAGTTGGTCCATGACACTTGATTGGTTGAATTCAATCAATGCAACTAATAGTTGAAGATCTTGTTACTTAGCAAAAACCTTCATTTGACTGTGCCACAGGCTCAACATGCCTAAACAATTTAGGCTAGGGACTTCTGTGGCAATCAGCTGCTTGATGTTTTTTTTTTTAAAACTGAACTTGAACTGGATTGCCAACTATTTATTTTGCCAAGGAAGGATATTTATATATGACAAATTTAAGTATTATGTCAGGCCTAAATTTCATGAAATGTGAACTTGACATATTTGTTGGAACTTGATCTCCCCCGCCATTTTGTTGTTTTTGTCACTTGTTTTGACCTTGATTTATCCTCTAGACTTTTGCTCCCCAGTGCTCATGCCCATGGAGCTCGAGAGCTCGAAATTCTGGAAGTTAGTACAAGATGACAATTCTGACTGGGAGGAAATAAGAAAAACAAGTGATTCATCCCAGTCTGACAACTGTTATCCAACTACCGAAGCACCAGCATTCCCAATGGATGGGGCCCACACACTACACAGAGGTCTGACCCTTGCCCCCGAAATGAGAAAGCAGCCCGAAAAAGGGAGTATGTTGTTTCTTCTGCTACTGGTTTTTGTGTGCATCAGATGCAA
Source organism: Ryuthela nishihirai (assembly GCA_038380435.1). Taxonomy (NCBI): domain Eukaryota; kingdom Metazoa; phylum Arthropoda; class Arachnida; order Araneae; family Heptathelidae; genus Ryuthela; species Ryuthela nishihirai. The sequence continues at coordinate 9,634,077 of JAWZYU010000020.1, read as the reverse complement.
GAAAAATAGTCTCCATTGATCAGGCAAGACACCACAATTAACTTTGCATATCAGTTGGAGCTGACAGATCACTGCCAACACTGAGCATGCTTAACCTATGTTATGCTGACATGAGCCACTGAGCAGGAGAAAAGCTGATATGCAGACTGATCGATTAAGTCCTCCAGACAAAAGGAACAAAAATGACACAAGACAAACTGGTATTTGACACCACCCTTGTACCAAGGAAAGAGGTATTGACATTTTTCCTACTCTGGTTCCCTTTATCCCATAGTACCTTGAAAGTTATTGCCAAATTTAGCCTTACAGTTAGCTTTACCACATAATCAGTGTATTACTATATACCTTTTATTCACACAATAGTGAATCACCTTTAAGTTGTTATCTACCCCTATCTTATTCACACAAGATGGTGATACTGAAACTATTGTAGGTGGAGAGCACTTTAACTTATTTTAAAGCGATAAGAGAGTAAAATTATTTTTTACTGCAATGTTCCCACTAGATGTAGATCCATGGTTTTTTTCTGGCTGATACACTGCCTGATTAAGATGGGCAAAATGCATGTTGCAGTGTTTTTATCATTTTTATTTGAAGGAATATCTATACTTTTATATGTTTTTTTTTAAGTTGACATGTTATAGTATGATAAGAGTGAACCAAATAGTTGTGGAATGTAAGGAGAGTAGTAGCAGTGCCTACATAATGGGAATGCCTGCCGATTTCAAGACATGAAGCGACAGCAGCACTAGTTACATTTTCGTTCGCTTGGCTGTAGTATTTGGTGCTGGTGATTCGCTGTTTTGTTTGTTACTTGCATCGTAGCAGTATATGTTATTACATTGTTTACCGCTTGCTTCAAAATTGGATTCTGATACGGATATGTTTGTAAGTAATTACTTACATTTTTCTGTCTACTTTCTGCTGTTTTTAACTAGAAGTCTGAATACATTTAACTAGAAGTCTGAACGATGATGCAGTATTGTGTGATGTTTTGCAAAAGCAAAACTCAGTTTCTATCAAATCTATTCCAAACTGGATCTACAAGACAGGTGGCTGCATCATATATGTCAGCAATGTAATGATGACATGAGTAATTGGAAAAAATTTCTGAGATCACATTTGAATAAATAATATTTTGGAATCGCAGAAACCTTTACAATATATGGAACTGAGTTACACTGCCCTAACAAAATATTAAGAGAATTTCTGTGTTATGTGAATGGGAATCTTACTATAAATTCAAGATTATAATTTTATCTATTCAAATCTCGATTTTCAACAGCATTCATCTAGTATTTAAGGATTCATTATTCCCATTTGTATCTCTGATAAAGTTTCTAGTTTATTGTACTTGATTAGCCATCTGTCTGATTCTTTCTTTCTCTCAACTTGTCCTCAGATTTACCATATGACTTCGACCAGATCGCTATATGCTTACCATTAGCGTAGGTTAGCTTTCCGCGGAATGGTGCTGCCCTCATGTGCGCACTTGCTATCGCGGAAATCGGCAGGCATTCCCATTACGTAGGCACTGGTAGTAGTAAAGACCTCAAAAAAATTCAACCATATGTCTAACAATAGTGTGGATCCTAAATAACTTAGAAGAATCCTGGACTGGCATCTCAACATAGTGAAGAGCACATGAAAACATCAACAGTGTGTCTCAAGTGTGAGTGCTTCAGCCAGAAAAAACCATGGACCTACATTTACATGGGAACATTGTGGTAAAAAATAACTTTACTCTCTTATAACTTTCAAAATAAGTTAAAGTGCTCTCCAGCTACAGTAGTTTGAGTATCGCCTATTTTGTGTGAATAAGATAGGGGTAGATAACAACCTAAAGGTGGTCCACTATTATGTCAAAAAAAGGCATATAGCAATACAGTGATTATGTGGTAAAGCTAATTGCAATAACTTATCACTGTGCTTTTAGCATTATAATGTTTTTTAATATTATAATTTTAGACACATTTAGCCTGGGGCTCAGATGGCTGTTTGTAGTACTCCAGGCTCATAATCTGCAGTTCCCACGTTCAAATCCCACCTGGGCCAACATTGAGATTTACCTCTGCAAAACTCTTTGCCCTCTCCTTGTTCAGGGGACATTGACAGGCTTGGAAAGGCAACTGTCTGTTGGATGGAACATTAAGCTGTGGCACGGTATGCAGGAGAACATGCTGGATGGCTTTGATGGTAGGCTACCATCTGTCTCCCAACAACTGTGCAGTGGATCCCCTTCCCTAACCTTCCCCAAGCCTTGTGACCTGGCCACTTAGTCAATAGTGTGCAAAAAAAGTGCTGCTCAGAGGTAAAATAACCCAACCCAACAAAAATTTGGCCTAATCCACACTGCCATAGACCTCTTGTGTTGTTTGATCACTGAGGTCCCTGTACCTGTTGCTCTTTCAGAGTTAAAAAGAAATGAATTAATAAATGCATTTAATTTGGAAATCAAGTCCTGTGGTATTTTCTGTATTTGTCCTCTTGTTTTAGCCTTGAGGAACAGTGGGCAAAAAAGCCTGGATCTTAAAAGTTTTGAGCTAACTACAAAAATAAAGTTATTGTAGCCACAGGCCCACTTTCGGCAGAATGCTGAGACTGGAGGTAAACACAAAGTTATTTTTCTCCATTCCTCTTTTTTTATCATTTGCTGATGTCCTCCCTGTCTAGTAAACTCAGAGCTAAGTGCAACAATAACATTAGATACTAAAATATAAAAGTGTTGAATATTTGGTCTACAACAAAATACTAATAATAATAATACATTTTAACAAGACATTTCATAAGCAAAGCTTAGTTCTCAAAATAGGTATGCTTGTTTTTTGTAATTTTTTTATAATTCATTTTATTACCATATCACATTTTTACAATTGATTGTAAAATAAATTAATAATATAATAATATATATATACAATAAATTAATATTGTAAATTAAATATGAACAGATAACTGTTGAAGCAATAATTTACTATGAATAATTCAGTTTCAAATAATATAAATTTATAACTGGAACAGAGTAAAAAAAAATAGTAAACCTATATATTAGGCATATTTTTCACAGATGTTTTTAAAATACCATTAGAATGGAGAGGAAAAATACCTACACATAGGTAATCATTACAGCAAAGGGGCAAAATACTGAATTGAAGTAAAAAGGACAATAACCCTTTTCAGTTTTTATCCTCAAAAGTTTTTGTTAAATAATGCATTTTGAAAATAGCTGGGGAAAAAAAAGATATATACATTATGGAATGTCTTTTATTATTTATTTAATTATTCAGTCTGATTCAATTCAAGTCAATATCAGACATCTTCCCAAAATGTTTTGCTACATCCAGGCCTTGCTTGTGCTACTCAGTGCCCCACCAAATATTTTAGTCACAAGCCACCACTGGTGAATTAATATTTAATTGCTTTTTTAAATTTATTGTGTAGAGTTGTTGTTGGTTCATATAATTTTCGTTTTTGGCTAATCATTGTTCATTAGTACAACAAGTTTTACCAATGTATCTATCTTTATCTTGCAGTTTATATACAGGATATTTACAACAATTTATCATGGTCATTTAATACTAATTTTTTATTGTTACTTGCCATTGCAAACAGTAGAGTTAAATATATTACCATATCACTATCAAAAGATAATAGAACTTCACTATGTGAAAATTCCATTAAGTTGGGAGCAAAACCCTCAAAAGAATGTGAGTTCCACAGTGCATTTGTTTAACTAAGCTTAAATGGGCTAAGCTAGTAAGTTTATGGGAGTATATTACAAATAAAGTATAATCATGTTAAATATTAAAACTCGATATGGTTGGTTGGTTGGTTGAGATTTTATGGCACATCAGCAACTCAGATTATAAAGCACCAAACAATATAAATAAGACATATAACCTACAACCAAAGTTAAAAACAAATATGAAAAGGATGTAAAAGACAAAAGTAACTAATCTAAAATATATATATAACAACCAAAAAATGTGGAACAATATATATACACACACAAAAAAAACCAGAAAAAACCAATCCATATCAGACATAAAGAATATAAACAACAGAGCCATAAAATTATATTCTAGGAAAATATCCAGTAAAATATATAAAGGACAAAGAATGGGACTAAAAAGCATGATCAGAAAAAAGATGTTCAAATGTAAGGGGCTGAGTGGTAAATGATAAGAATTAAAATAAATATGAAATTTACAATTAAAAGCTGGACATTCAATTAAAATATGTTTTATAGTTAAAACTGTGTCACAAAACTGGTATACAGATTCATCATCAGTCTAAAAAGACAGGTAAAAGTATGACCTATGCAGAGCTGAGCAAGTGAAAACAACCCCTTGTGATACCTGCAAAGAGATGACTGCAATTGTGTAACAAAAAGTTTGATCTCAAAGAACTTGATCATCATCATCATCCTCAAGCAGCCATGGGCTACGGAGGTCCAACCAGACCACGCAGTTTAATTCTCCAAGCATATCTGTCCTGAGCTACATCAGCTGCATCCGGCCACTGCACACCAATTCTAACAAGGTCCTGTTTGACATTGTCTGCCCACCGCATCCTAGGCCTCCCTCTCCTTCTGAGGCCTCTAGGCACACTGTTCATAACCCTATTCGCCTATCTATAATTATCCATACAGGCAACATGGCCAAACCAGCGGAGTCTCTCTCTGCACAATATGCTGCTTAAAGGAGGTTGCAGACTCCTTTGCCTAACCTCATCATTAGTTACAAAGTTAAACCACCTAATACCCAAGATACTGCGTAAGCATCTAGAATCAAAAGCATCTAGTTTCCTGTTATCTTGTTTACACAGCATCCAAGTTTCACTACCATAACTAACCCTAGAAAGAACCAAACTATTATACAGTCTAATTTTAGTCTTTAGGTGTATATGCCTATTTCTCCACAATCTCCATAGATTCTTAAAAGTCCCGTCAGCAATACCTATTCGTCTGTTAATCTCATGCCGCACATCACCAGTATCAGTTATATAGCTCCCAAGATAATTAAACTGTGACACCTGCTCAAGACTGCAACCATTATTAACTGAATCACAGCCTGCCTGACCAATTTTCATCACTTTAGTTTTCTCTCTGTTTATAACCAAACCTACTCTACTACCAGTCTCATCAACAGCTCGAATGAAAAAGTTCATCTCATCAACATCATTTGCCAAAAGGGCTAAATCATCAGCATAATCTAAATCAGAAATTTTCGTATCTCCAGCCCATTTAAGGCCAAAATCTTTCCCTCGAAGTGAATTTCGCATAACATAATCAACAACCAAACTAAAGAGAAAAGGAGACAAAATGCACCCTTGTCGAACACCAGATGTAATGCTAAACCAATTGCTACAAGCCTTACCAACTCTCACACATGACTCAGTGTTATTATAGAGAGCTTTCATTGTTAACTAACTTGTCTGGTATATATGATCTCACAATCAACCACAAATTATGACGATCAACAGAGTCGAAAGCCTTTTTGAAATCAACAAAGCTAGCAACCAAAGGTTTCTGAAACTCTAAACATTTCTCAAGAATCTGCCTAAGTGAAAATATCTGATCCACACATCCCCTACCACTTCTGAATCCACATTGCTCATCACGCAATTGCCTGTCAACCAGATTCTTAATTCTATTAAGCACAATCATGGAAAGAACTTTACCTGGAACAGAGAGTAGGCTGATACCCCTATAGTTATCACAAGAACTGAGATCACCTTTTTTGAAAATAGGGATAACAATAGATCTGGTAAAATCTTTAGGAACCACGCCTTTATCATAAATGTTATTCAAAATTTCAGTCATCCAAGTGGTAACCGAAACATTCCCAGCTCTAAGCATTTCAGTAGTAATTTCATCTACCCCTGTGGATTAATGAAGTCTAAGTTTAGAAATAGCCAAAATAACTTCAGACTGTGTTATAGGGCCAACATTAAAGTCAGCAATGCATCTATCATCATTGCAAACAATAGGAGTAGAACTAACTATATTGTTTAGAACATCACTGAATTGCTCAGCCCACCTAGCCATGAGAGAATTCTCACCTTCTATAACCTTACCTTGTTTATCCTTCAATTCCTGTATGCCTGTCCGTTTTCTACCACATAAAACATTAACTATCTGGTACAGCTCTCTGCTGTTGTGCTGCCTAACTGCTTCCTCAGCTTTGTCAGCCAAGCTATCAAGCCAAAGATTTTTATCAGTAGCTAACTGATCCTTTACACGTTTATTAAGCTCTCTGTAATCTTTTCTATTAGGACTAGTAGGGTACTGATTAAGGACATTCCTGCAGTTCCTTCTTTCTGAAATAAGCTCAAGTGCCTTATCACTTAAATAATTCTGCCTCCTCTGCTCTTTTTTCCCTAAAAGAGTACTGTTAGTTTCCAAAAAAGCCTGTTTAAAATGGCCCCATTCTTCCTCAACTTCAGTATTAAGCAAACCATGACCGTCATAATGACTAAGTAACCTATCATGGTAAGCTTTAGCTATAACTGGGTCATTCAGAGCTTCAGTATTAAAGGTAAATTTTTTAACTCTAGCACAACACTTTTTAAGTTTAAGTTGCAAGACACTTTTAACAAGGTAATGGTCAGATCCAATTTCAGCTCCCCTATATGCCCTGGTATTTCTAACAGAACTAGCCCATTTGCTGTTAATTGATATATAATCAATCATATTCCTATGCAGCCCATCAGGTGAAACCCATGTGTATTTATGTATGTCGCGGTGTTTGTAATATGTGTTAGTTATTCTGAAACCATTGAGTTTACTTACCTGTAGGAGACGTTGCCCATTGCCATTGCAGCTACCAATACCAAAAGGGCCTATCACCCCTCCCCAAAGATCAGAGTCAGTACCAACTTTGGCATTGAAGTCACCAAGAACAAGGGTAATATCTCCTTTCTTGACAGAATTCAAAATATCCTGAAGTTGTCCGTAAAACCTATCCTTCTCATCCTCATCAGCATCCTCAGTGGACGCATAACAGAAGATAACATTCGAGTTTTTAATGCTTGTCTGAAATTTTGCTGTAAGAAACCTTTCATTAATGAACTCATATCCTAGAAGAGCATCACTAGCATGTCTGCTGAGCAGCAGACCCACGCCTTGGTGATGCTTTCCCTCCTCCCTCCCTGTAAAGAGAAATTTAAAGTTATTTTTAAGTATCTCACCTTTACCTGTCCATCTGGTCTCTTGCAAGCCTAGAATATCTAGGTTATAGCGCTGGAATTCCTGCATGAGGACATCAAGAGAATAATCTCTATGTAATGTCCTCACGTTCCACGTTCCTGCAGAGGGAAAATGATTAGTAGGATTTTTAAAGAAATTAGGTTTATTGAGATTGGTAGGGCCAACAATATCAAACAGCCCCCTGATTGCAGGCATGGGGCAAAGACCTATTCCTCCTCTGCTAAAGGCTGAAGTCACCGATGCTGGTAGGAACTTCAGGCACCATCTTTTCAAGTGGACTTTTTCAAGAGCCACATGGCCTGCCTGAGGCGCATTACTCCAGTTTAGGCTTGACGATGCCCAACTAGCTAAGTAAGGTTCAGGTACCTGCAATGGCCTCTGATTAGGATTATCCACCAGCTGATATAAGGTATCCCATGCCTCTGTTCACTTAGAGCTGGCAACCCAGAAGCAAACAGAAAACACAGCGGCAGACTCTCCCTCAACAGAGGCCCACCAGTGCAGCAAGTCCAGGATCAATAATCAAGCTCAAATCCATAAACAAATCCAGTCTAGTAGGTATAAATGGTCAGCACCAGGACCCTGTGAAGTTGACCACTCCTCAGCAGGGTTGAAAAAAAGAAAAAAGTGGCCGTAAGTGACCAGATCAGCAGGCCATACTGAACTGGCAGCCCTCCCCTTCCGTTCCCTTCCAAAAGAGAATATCTCTTTTGAAAGGTACTGACGGCCTGCACCACGAGAAGGTGAGGTTGGACATTAGGTGCTAGACCTGGCCGGTTCTGTGCATCATCACTATGGATTGATACACAGCTCTCCTTCCAGTTTACGCCTAGCTACCATTTACAGGCTAAGAACTTGATATCTGTTCCAATAGATCATTACCACTGGTTTGAAGCTCAATGGTGAAAGTATGAAATGGCAGTGCAAGCTAAGTAAGTCAATCCAAAGCACACACCAAAATGACGCATAGTTGTTATGGGGTTCCAGACAAGACTAAAAGTAACCAACTCTGGGGTAAATATGGTATGCTGCAGTGGGATCTGGTACACTTGATTGCATCACAGTAGATCATAACTGATCCCAGTGAAACCCCAGACTTTGAGCCATTTGTCAAGACAGGCAAGAAGTTAGGGTGTGCAGCATGGTGACTGGCAAAGAGTTGCTAGTATAGGCAGCCAGGCTGTGAAAGTCTTCCACTTCCTGCACAGAAAACCTGCAGGAAGGGGAAAACATGGAGCCATGCTGAAGTAACCCAGTTGTCACCTAAATCGATACATTGTTAAAGGTAGTTTGAAGTTGTCATTCAATGACCCTCATGCTAGATGACAAACAAAGAATGCTAAAATCATAAGATAGAGGGCATTGACAACAAAAAGCATAACACTCAAGACTCATCTTGAGGGACACCCTGTTCTTGAGGATAATGCCACAACAGAGTGTTACTGACATAAAATAAAAAATAAATAAATACCCCCTCAAGCAGCTGCTTGCCACAGAGGTCTGACAGGAGCCTGTCAGTTTATATGCCAGAGTAGAAGGTCTGTGAGGATGGCAGGACCTCAGCAGAAAAACAACACACACATCCATGCCTTATCCGGGGCTTGAACCCAGGTCCCTTAGATCAGTAGCCAAGCGTGCTAACCATTCGGCCATGGGACGGCTGTTACTGACATGGACAAGAAAAATATACAAGGATAAAAAGTTGGAAATGAAGATTGGCAAATGACCTCTCAAGCCAACGGCATAGAGGTAATGAAGAATACCGACTCTCTAAGCTGTGTCATATGCCTTTTCAATGGTGAAGAATACTGACACCAGATGCTCTCAAAGTAAAAAATTTCTGATTGCTATTTCGAAGTGTATTAGATGGTCAAGGATTGACTGTTGCCTGCAAAAGACACACTGGGTGGTGGAAAGAAAGTTATCTTCAAATACCAGATGAGTCTATCACTTGCTATTCTTTCCAACACCTTGCATAAACAGCTCACCATTGTGATTCGGCAATAATTTGAAGGGATCTTGGGGCCCTTTCCTGGCTTGGTGGAGGCCAAAATTATTAGTCTCTTACCAGGAATCCAAGAACTAGGGCTCTAGGCCATTCAAATGAAATGATAATAGAGAGCATTCAGCCTTGCTCTTCAGAGCCTGAAACTCAGGAGAATACAATGCAGAAGGGATGAAAGAAAAAGATTTCCCCCAGAGTATTGGCAATTGTCTGCACAATGTGCTCCAGGATTTATATTGAATGGGCCATGTATTCCACCTATCTTCTGGACTTGATCCCACACACTTTACAACTGGTTGTATGGGTTACAGAAGATGTATACTTGATCCAAGATTCCTTTTGACTCTGACATACCATGAGAGATTTTACACAGCACAGGGAGGTGATAATTTTTGTATGGGTTATTCTTGATCTCCCATATAAAAAGTGAAAAGATTGAAGAAGAGCAGAGGGAAAGATCAATGGCAGTGAATGTGCAGTTGGAAATGAAAATAGCATTGACACCAGTGTTTAACAGGGAAAGCAAAGTATCCATAAGCCATTGATTGAGGACCCCACCTCTCCCATTAGTGTCAGTACTGCCCTAAAGAGGACTATGTCCACTGAAGTCCCCCATGAGAAGAACGGGAGGGGGAAGCTGCAAGACAAGATCATCAAGGTCTGCTTGAAAAATGAAATTTCCATGTGGAAAATAGACAGAGCTGACAGTCAATAAAATTCTATGAAGAGGTGGAGAACAACCATCTCTAAGTTGATGGTGAGGGATATGACCTGAAAAGGAGAATGATGGCTCATTAGGATGGTGACCTCCCCTCCCCCTATCAAGAAGCAGGTCTCCTGTAGGCATATGCAGATAGGCTCATGTGCCTGCAGGTGGACTTTGATGTCATCAAGATTATTGTGGAATCCATGACTATTCCATTGTAAGAGTATGTCATCTCAGTTCTTAGAAATGGGAGGATGACAATTTCTTGCTAAAAAGTACCATCACAAACGACAGTTTATTAATGAGAGTGGTTTGTGTTTGTGTGCTCAGAATTATTTGAGAGGTATGGATGCCAGAGGTGAGGCAGTCTGTTTCTTTGGTCCAAGAGGGGGCCCCCTTGGGTTTCGGAGGTCTGTTTGCCTGTGGATGAGAATGAGGCTCCTGAGGTGGAATGGAAGGCTCCAAAAGAAGAAAACCAGTGTTGAGGCAGATACTGATTTGGCTTTGCCTGCTCTAAGAGGTACAGAGACTTTACTCTGTACCTCTTAGAGCAGTACTTTTACTGCTCTAAGAGGCAACAAAGACTTAATAAGTGGAATACTGATGGCTGTTTGCAACAGATATATGATGAAAACCTATAATACTAATCTCTACAAGGATTTTCACATGGCTTAATATGAAACTCAGAATGGAATTGTTCGAATATTAGCTCCACTTAAACTTAGTAACAAAATTATTTAGCTATATGAATTATTAGCTCTGTGAAAAATTACTTAGCACTAAAAGAAAGTGGTGATTGAAAAAAAGGTTATTTTTCTGAATGCAATTTTTGAGACAATTGAAACAATTTCTATAAAATAATTCTTTACTTACCTCAGCATAACACCAATCGGGAGAATAATCAGTGATATTTGCTGTCCCTTCCCTATAATCCATAGCTGAATGAGGACTGTGGGTTGTCTTCATTGCTGCCAAAGATCCAGTACTAACTGGAGTTGAAGAACTGCTACTAGATAACCCACTACTTGGTGCAAGATCTGGATTTAAATCATCCAGATTTGGAAGATCACTTAATATGTCAAATGTATCCATGTTAAATACTTCCTCATCAGGTGTAGAAATGTCATTGTCAATAAAATCCATTGGATTGAGATCAACAGGATCAGTATCAGAATGATGAGGTTCAAGTTTTACTGAAATCTGAGCATGAGAATCAGGAATATATTTGGGCGGAGGTAAGTTGGCTGACAATGTCCTTTGAATATCATCATGAGACATGGCCAATGTATCTTCAAAAAGACTTAATGGCATGTCTTTGTGCTCAGAAGACAGTTCTTCCATGACACTACATAAATCCGGATCCTTGTTATTTGGAACATTCGAAAAATTAACATCACTCTTTAAAGCAGATTCCAAGCCTTCTTCTAACTCTGACTTCACATTATGTGATTTAATTCTTATTTGCCTAATAGGAGTTGATGGTGTATCTGAAGTATCCATTGCAGATGTTAAAGAATGGGATGTTAAATTTCTAACAGCAGCTGCAGTGCTTGTTTCCTGTCCACACAAGAAAGTCACTGGAGTTACAGAAGCAGATGCTAATCCAACCCCTGTTGCTGCTGTTGCACTGTTCAGAATCAATAAACCACCCCCACCTTGGAGTTGAGAAAGATTCAAGATTAGAGAAGTAGCAGCAGCAGAGCTTCCAGTTGCACCTTGTGCTGCTGTTATGGCTACTTCAGTTTGCTTACCATCATGAAGCAATGGGCGGCAGGGAGCTAAAATCACACTTCCAGGTCGAGGTGTGCAACTAGTAACAGCTACACTTGTTGCTGATGATGTTCGTTTTGTCAATGTCTCTTCTATCTTGGCAGTTGAAGACTGTGTAGTTGGCACTGAAGTGGCAGTAGTTGCTACTTGAGTTGTAGTAGCAGATGTTCCTGAGCTTCCTGCAGTGGTACTCACTGTGGCCAAAACACCACGCGATTGAGTTTTAGGTGAAATGATTCGGTGAAGTGTGTGGCTACATTTTTTGCTATCAGGTATGGAAACGGTACCCTTTGGACTGTTATCACATGCACACTCATGAGTTCTAACAGTTGCTTTAGCTCTCTGCTTCTCCATTAGTTGCTGCACAATAGCTTCAACTGTTTCTGCTGTCTGCAAAAAAAATTGTTATCAATGATATTCATTTCATTATAAAACATTATATCTAGCTATATAAAAAAAACTTCATAGTTAATTTAAAGATTTCCAAATACAGATTTCATTATTGCCATTTTCTGCTTCCTAACTGTGAACATAAGATTAATAATCAATCCCGCCATGGCGGCGATGAATTTTTTTCAGAATCTATTAATTAGTGAACATAAGAGTCATAACATGTAAATCTGAGGCTACTGTCAGATCCCCACATTCCCAAAGGCATTATTATATTAAGACATACTACTGCAGGTAGGAACCTGATTTTTTAACCCAACACAGGGGGCAGTTGGGTTGTTTTAACTCTGAATGGCACTTTTTGGCATACAATGAGCTAAATGGCCAGATCACAAGTACCCTAAGGGCTAAGAGAAGGTTGGGGGGGGGAATCCAGTAGATAGCTGTTGGGAGACAGATAGTAGTCACCCATCAAGGCCATCCGACATATTCTTTAAAGTGCACAGTGTACAGCTCTCTCCTGCACACAGGGCCATGGCTTAACATCCCATCTGACACAGACAGCAGCGTTTCCAAACCCAGCAGTGTCTCCTACTGACTGAAGGCAGGGCGGGGAGTTTTGTGGAGATAAATCTCAATGCTGGCTCAGCTGGGACTCTTAACTTGAGAACTACAGATTACAAGCATGGAGCACTACCAACTGACCCACTTCCACCCCCTCAGGGAGAAGCAGTGTACGATATTTGGGATAAAATCTGTTAAAATGGATATAAAAATATTGATAGTTTATGTAGAAACAAAGTCACAGGTTATAAGAGAACATGCTGACATCAGCAGTGACCTGAGCACCAGGCAATTCTTTGTGCTGAATCTATTCTAAAGGGTCCAGGAGGGGGGGGGGGGATAAGCCCTGCTAGTTTCATAACAAGTGGCTGCTTCATACTGAGTACTCTCTAATAACAGCCAAACACAATTCCCATCACTCAAGCTTCTTGTAGTATTTTAACATGGAAGTATGTGAATCTCTTTTGGCCATGCTAGTTGTAATATTTTTGACTGAAAGCTTATGATTTCAAAAATATTTACTCTAAACCATCATTTTTGAATTTTTTTTATTTTTCTTAATTCTGTATTTTTTACACAAATAATATAATATTACACACATCTATCTATATGTACATAATATTATATAAATATAATATTACATTACAGTGTCAAAAAAAAATTTGGTAGATTGGAAACTGAATTTCTCCTCTGACAGATCCCATTGACAAATTCTTCATTCACACCTTATAGTTGAGAAAGCAGTGGAAGAGAAATGTAAAATCCCCCACTGACACCAGTTTTCTATGGTCACAAAGCAATTCGAAGTTGTAAATTGCATCCCATTATTAGGTAGGGACGTGATTGTTTTGACATATCAAGAGGTGGCATAGGAAATCCGGGACCCTTCAGTCAAGTATCTGGGGAATTTACAGAGGACCAAAATATATTGAAACAGAGATAAAACTCTTCCAAAAATTTGAATAGTAATTAGCTATCACCAACAATGAGTGCATGCACTATCAGAATGCCACAGAAGAAACATATACCAGTGCTTGTCATGTGGACACTACCAAGAATCACTTACTATTCAAATGTTTTATATTCCAGCAAAGTATAAAGAAAAAAATATTAAGAAATTAACACTTTTGCTTTTAATTTGTATATAATATCACTTCTGCATCCAAAAATTTCCACAAACATACTCTGAATGTTCATCTATAGAATTCATATGTTGAAATGGAAATCATAAACTAAAATCACAGTGCAGCTATGTCAGTGGGTATAGTATGGTTTAAAAGACCCAATATATTTCCATTGACACCACAGTGAAATGTGTTGCCCAAATGGCAAATTTTTTATGTCTACATAGTAAAAACATTCAAGATCTGCTAGACAGGTGGATATGTGCAAACAAAAAAGGATTCATTTCTGCAAACTTAAAATGTACACAGTATGAATTAAGAAGACAAAAATAATACCATTTGTTTAATTATGGTCCTTCAAGCTAATAATTTCATTAAGTGCTTCAAGGTTAATGTTGATTAAGCACAATTTTAAAACAAGATTTTGTGATCCAGATAAGTGTTGACCAAAACTGTTTATCTGTTGATTGTCAACTCACCAGTTAATAAAGAGAGAATACCCTACTTTTACTGCTAGCCCCATTCTGCCCTCAGTGAGAAAGGGGTCAGTATTGGGCTCTGAAAGGTAGCCTTCTTTTATTAACTTCATTAATATTAATATAATTTTGTATTCTGTCAAATACAAAGTTAAACTTTGGCCCCATGTGCACAGAAGTGCTGCTCAAAGGTATAACAATCCAACATTACTCTTAAAACTTTATTTTCAGGAAAAAAATAGCCTTAGTTTCACACTCATTATAAGCCATGATAAGTGCTCTTCTAGTAGGCAATATTCCTACTACCTATTTTTTGTAATGACTAGGGCTGATATGAAATGGTTCATCACCATCTCATATCAGCCCTAGTCATTACAGAAACTTTAATTTTGCATCAATAGAGGATCATCAATTACAGTTATTCCTATTCAAATATATAATTTTCCTTTCTTAAACAACTGCTCCTGTTAACAAACTTTTGTCTGTTCATCTTTCAGTGTCAAAAATTAGATTATTTGGCTGGTTCCTTTCTGAGTCACAACACTTCAGAAAAGAATGCTGGTGATTTAATCAAAATTCAATCACTGTAAATAACTAGGATATAAAATAATAAGAACTCTAGTCAAATTTGACAACTATCCACATATGCTAATAGTAGAAGGAAATCATACACTACATATATTTTCAATTTTCCAGTTCACTGCACTAATTTTCTTTCCACTTCCAGATAGGTCACCTTTCATTTAATAGGAGATACATATTAAACTTATCAATTAGTAGTACCATAAAAATATTTCACCTAAAACAGGGCTTCAACTTGCAGGAATTCAAGTTTAGACACATTTTTCTATACCATATCATGAATACTGTAGTCACTACTGCAGTAAAAACATTCACTTTCATTAAAAAAAAGAAAAAGGACATCAGAGTAACAGCCAGTGGGATAATAATGAAATCATGTAATTCCATAATGTAGGTGTTAGAATTAGGAGACAAGAGATGTTA
Source organism: Ryuthela nishihirai (assembly GCA_038380435.1). Classification (NCBI taxonomy): domain Eukaryota; kingdom Metazoa; phylum Arthropoda; class Arachnida; order Araneae; family Heptathelidae; genus Ryuthela; species Ryuthela nishihirai. The sequence goes on along the minus strand of JAWZYU010000020.1, from coordinate 9,618,830 downwards.
ACCTTTGAAGTGTTCAAAAAGGGCTAACCATTTTTTTTTATTATGCTTGAGTATCTTTCATTTTAATTTGAATTTCTATTATTCAGAATGAAATGCTCATTCATTTGGTATTTAATATGACTTATACAGGCTGATGAGCAAAGTACTTTTCCAGAGTGAAAATTCGGGAACAAATAATCCCGTTTGTGTAGATGTGACAGATGCACCACTTAGGAAAGTGGGGGTGCTCTTCCTGTGATGGTCCACCCATTCACTTTTCCTTAACCAGTTTTACTTTATTTACATTATATTTATCATTTTGGGGGATTTAACTTCAGTTGGACTTATCACTTTTCCCTCTTCTGATCTGCTAAAGGATCTCTGCATGTGCAACTCTGACTTTGATTGGCAGCTGCTGTGATGCCCCATCGTTCACTTTTGCTTTACCTTAACCAGTTTTGTTTAATTTACATTATATTTATCATTTTGGGGATTTTTATTTCCTTTTTGGCATCACAGCACTCGTTTTCAAGATGTTGTGAGTTGCGTATGCGCAACTCCGATCTTCTGACTGTACCGCTAAAGCACGTGCCAAGGACACGCCCCCCTCTTGCGTCATAGCTTGCTTCGTTCGTCATAGTATGTAAATGTCTTTCCTGGCATGCGCCGGCTATTATCAAAAAACCGGTGACCTGCGAGTCACAGAAGCAGTAGCACTAAGAAGAAGCATAAGCACAGGCACAAGTGAGTGCACGAGCACAAGGTGCGTAGCACCAAGCACAGTGCGTGTAGTACAGGATTTGTATCTTCATTGATGTCTTGGTGAGTTGAATTATTTTGGAAATAAATCTGTTTTGTTATATTTAAAACCTTTTGAGTCTGTACAGTTTTTTCTCTTGAGAAACGCGAATTAAGGATTTTTTAATTATATTTAAAATTACTTGACAATAATTTTGATTCTTACTCATTAACGCTCGCTGGTATTTGAACCCTAAATCAACTTATTATCAACTTATTCTACTTTTGGCAATTTGCTAATTATTGCCTGGCGCACATCTAAGCTATCCGGAGCATAAAACTTCAAGTATTTTGCATTTGTTTGGAGCGTTACACTGCTAATGCATGTGTTAAGGACATACACCCTCTTGCATCATAGCTAGTGTACAATTGTAAGTTTATGCAAATGTTTTTTCCAGTGTGCAACACACACATGCCAGATGCATGCTGCATGTATACTAAGTGTGACATTAGGTCACGAAGTCAGTAATGCATAGATGTCAGTAATGATATAGTAATGAGATAGTAGTGAGTCAGTAAGAGGAAGTCAGTTTTTTTTTGTATTGTTATTAGAGATGGAGCTTTCAGTTACTCCGATTTTTGTATTCATTGGTATATTTGGTGAGGCTTGAATTTTTTGGAAATAAACTTTGTTATATGAAATATTTTGACTTTGCTATTTTTTTCTCTTGAGCAACGATAATTGATTTTTTTATTAAAATTTAATTTTAATAATTTAACAATCTTTTGATTTCTTATTCAATAAGTAATGCCCATATACTTAGCAAACCCTCATTTAAATTTACTTGGCAAGTTAATATTGCCTGGCGCCCAATACTATCCGGAAAGTTTCGTTAAATTTGGATGAGTCAAAAGGTCCAAAGAGAAGACATTTAACAATCTTTTGGAGCATTACTGAGCCAATAAAGAAAGTGACATCAAAACAGGGACTTGATATATACATGTATAAATTGTATGTTATTTAACGTGATTGCCAAAGTTAATAAATTTTTGAGCTCATTAGCTATATATACTAATCATATTTAATGACAGATTAAGCTGAAAAGTTTTGTAGAGCAAGAAGCTTAATATTTTGTATTAGTCAAAGGTACTGAAGTTTCAGCACAGTTATTGCTGATAGTTAAGATCTTTATTGTATGTATGTAAAGATTAGAAGTGTCCAGACACACACACAATAGATAAACTTGATAAGCATGTTTATTGCAAGCTTAGTGTTACTTTAGTATTGTATTATTGTATAGCAGTACCTTTGAGTGCTGCTCAAGATAAAAAAAGTTTCAAAATTTCATAAATTCAAAATATTGGCAGATCGCTAAACATGTCTGCTAGCAATGTGGCCAATTCCGCCATTGTAATTCCCAACTTAGTAAAAGTAAAAGATAAATTGCAGGATGTGATGAAAGAAGCAGAAATGTTAATGATTCTGCTTAAAGAGCCTGGGGTGAAAAGGGGAATGACAACAACCCCTAAATTTGCTGACAATGCTACGTCAGCTCACAAATATATGAACTTTGAATGTAAAGTTTCATTTTTTTGTTCTGTCAAAAGCAAGTGATAGAACAGAATATTATCAACCACCTTAATGATGAGTTGTCAATCCATTTATTAACTTTAGTCCTAATGTTAATTGGCCTTTACCTGAGATAAGGTTCGACGGTTCAATATGCAGTCATTGTGGACATTTGTCAAGTCCATGGAAGAGCATTTCCATCTACATGAAGTGCCCAGCAACAAAAAGGTGGTTTATCAATATCTTGTTTAATTGGATGTGCTAAGCAATGGTGGAATAACATAAGATGTTGCCATGGAATAGAATTTTTGGAAGACTTTAAAAATGATCTGTTGCAAATCTATCTATTTTACGATTATTTTACACATCTAGTTACAGAACTTTTTTCACGGACACAACGAGAAGGAGATGATATCGAAAAATTCATCTGGAGTACAGTACAGTTATACCAGCTGTACAATGCTAATGCCACTGAATTTGACATAATAAACTGCATTACGTTGCAGTCAACATTGCCCTTAAGAGAGTTTTTAGAAGTCAGAAACACAATTCCAACTTTAATCAAATTGGCTCAGCAATACACCGCAAGAAGAGAATCTGTAAAAATGGCATTAAATCAACAACAGATGCAATCCTTGCCAAAAAAAAGCAATATCAAGTTGAGTCTCGCAAAATGACTCCCACGTGACTGGAAGTTACACAGTCCCGACAATTTGCACCGAATGTGCCAACAATGATGCAGATTGCTACAAATAACAGAAAGACTTTCAGATGTAATTTTTGTGGCCGACTAGGGCACATGGAGAAACACATTTTGCTACAGAAAAAAATGGCAATTCAGGAAACTTAAATTAAGATATTTGAAGTGAGAAGCCACAGTACATCAAGAAAAGACCTCTCATGAATTATGTCATGCTACTGTTGGTACACATAATGCTCTAGATTTACCTTTTGTGAAGCCTTGTTACAAAAAAAAACTGAATTAATAGATTACAACAATACAGAAGCCAATTTACAAATACAAAAGTTTTAGATGAAATTAACCACAATTGTGCATTGAAATTTTTGCCACAGTCCAGTGGACTTCCCAATTTATCTTGTAGTCCAAAGCAGAATATTCAGGAAGAAACTGTAAAATGTTCTATCAGTTAAATTAATGTGAATTTAGAGAAACAAGCTGATGATGCAAAGCAAGTTGATAGTGAGAAAAGTATTGAAACAGAAGTTTTAAAGGAAAATAGTGCTGAATTTGTTGATGAGAAAAGTTTTGAAGTAGAGGTTTTAAAGGAAAATAATGCTAATGAAGAATTTCTAGATGATAAACCAAGAATCCCAGAAATTGTTTTGAGTGTAAATAATCATGATGAATCTAACAAGTTACGAAATTTTCTACTGTTGAAGCATAATTTAAAAGCAAGCAGCGATAAATCCGGAAAACACAAAGCCAAGCACATAGCAAGATGTCAACAAGATTATGATGGCCTGCAGAGTGATAACTAGCAATGTAGCTCTCAACATGCAATAGATGACGTCCCCAATGAAATCTTCAGAAGCACCTACACCTAGCTTATCAATTGAGGCAGGAATGAAGTCTCTGGGAAAACGACTGGATGACGATTTATTGCAATGGGGTGCCAACAATGAAAATTTAAGCATATTATTCTTCTTCCACTATGGTACTAATTAATTATGATGTCTTATTATTTTTTTTCCCTCTGGAATAGCTGAAAACAGAGATGATTGAAGATTATTTATTGTTATTCATACTTAAAGATTTTGAAATGTTCTAATTTCATGTTGAAACTTTGGAGTTTCGATATTTATTTTTGGAAAAGTAAATTTGTTATTCAAGTTTCATAGTTTAAGTTTACACTGTAAAGTGATTACAATTTTTTATGTATTCTGGTTTATTGGAAGTTCTAGTTGAATCATAAAGAGTTATATATTGTATTAATGTGATTTCAAGTGTAATTATGAATTGTAGATTTTTTCGTTTCAGACGACTGAAAGCTGAATTGAGTGTTGTAAGTCATAATTTAGAATTTAGGAAATTAAAAAAATGTTTATGGACGTGAATGATGAGAATGAAAGAGAATTTAGTATACAGTGATTATATGAATTGCATTTGAAATGAATTTTGCATTTAAAGTGGTTTTTTTTCATGTAAAACGTAGATGGAGTTGTATTGGATGAAATGTTAGCATCATTTACGATAAATTATTGATACAGCTTTTCTTTACTCTTAGATTTATGTATATGTGTTTAAATCTGTTTGGTGTCATCAGTGATACTGACGTGTCAATGATGCATAATTATTGGGATGACAATGGCAGCATTTGTTTGTATATATATATGAGCTGGCCATGATGTCTTTGAAGTTTTTGTACCTTCAGTAGTAAAGAATCACAGGATAAGTCCTGTAGACATGGAACTCATGAAATAATGACCTCTTTGAGCTGTCCCCAATAGCAAAGCCTAGTTTGACTGAGATGTTCACTAGTAAAACTCTTTTGGGAGGGGGACGTAAAACTCGATGAGGGGAGGTAATTAATGCTATTTTTCTTTCAGCTACCTCATGATTTATTGTGTTTAGGTGAAGTTTTAGAGGATGATTACACTCCCGCTTGTTTGTGAAATGAAATTATTAGTTTCGCGTATTTGACTGTAGTTAGGAGGATTTAACAGAGTACCAATACCCATTTTTTTATGTATGACAAGCATGAAAGAAAATTAGATTTCGTATATTTGATTGTTGTTATGGGAAAAAGCGGATGTTATGTACCCTGATTCGTGTATCTGTATTTATATTCTGTGAAAGAGCAAAATTGCTGTATTTTTTTCATTTTTTTATTTAACCTTTTTAGAAGTTAAACAAGACAGGAGTTAGATTAACAAGTTTGTAAATGTTATAGTATGCAACTTTTGGAATTGTATCAGAATGTGATACTATTAGAATGTGATAGTACGCAGTTAACTGCCACAGCCATTGGTATGCATTTATACTATGTTAGGAGGAATAGATCTTTGTGTCGATGTGAGAGTAGATCGTCTTATCAAATTTGCATATGCATACTCATTACTTTATTTATGTTCAGTGAGTGATATGCAAATGATGCAGGAAGTGTCCTTTTATTTAAAATTGCTCATCACAATCTGTTAGGGTCCCTTTGGAAAGGGGAGTTGTGATGGTCCACACATTCACTTTTACTTAACCAGTTATACTGTATTTTATATTTATCATTTTGAGGGTTTATTCTTCAGTTGGACTTATCACTTTTCCATCTTCTGATCCACTAATGGAGTTGCACATGCTCAACTCCGACTTTTGATTGACAGCCGCTAATGCACGCATTTAGGACATTCCCCTCTTGCATCATAGCTAGTGCGATCGTAAATTTATGCAAATGTTTTTCCCAGTGTGCAACACACACCACATGCATACTAAGTGACATTAGGTCACAAAGTCAGTAATGAGATAGTAGCCAGTCAGTAAGAGGAAGTCAGTTGTTTATTTTTTGGAGTTTTTATTAGAGATGAAGCTTTTAGTTGTTCTGACTTTTGTTCAGTATATTTGTGAGTCTTGAATTTTTTTGGAAATAATCTTTGTTATCTGAAATATTTTGACTTTGCTATTTTTTCTTTGAGCAAACAATAATTGAATTTTTTAAGATTTAACTTTAATAATTGAACAATCTTTTAATTTCTTACTCAATAAGTAATGCCCATATACTTAGCGAACCCTCATTTAACTTTACTTGGCAAGTTAATATTGCCTGGCATCCAATACTATCTGGAAAGTTCAGTTAAATTTGGATCAAAAGATCCAAAGAGAAGAAGTTGCAGGTTTACTAATCGAATATCAAAAATAACATCCACTAATAAATCAGCACTTTGACGTCTATTCTAATTTTAGAGGAAAAATTGTCATGAGCCAGGTGGGATACAAACCCACGACCTCCTGATAGCATGTCAGGTGCTCTGGACCACTGAGCTACCGGCCGCCAATCAAGATCTCCTCTAATTAACGCTATGAACATTCGTCACATATAGGCACTATTCTGGCAATTTTAGCCCAAGCGGCTTTCTATTTGCCATATAGATGGACAGCATGTCTTACAAGTATGCTAATGATGATAAATAATGGACAGACAACAAGACAATTTGTTTCAGAGGAACAAGACAATTTTTCCTCTAAAATTAGAATCGACATCAAAGTACTGATTTATTAGTGGATGGTGAACCATCGAGTTTATCTCATTATTTATTATCATTAGCATATTTGTAAGACAATTGCTAAAAGCCTGGAATTTTCTCAAAGTATGTAAAGAGAAAAAAAATTACAAAACGAGAAAAATATGTACTTAAAACCCAAAATATAATTTTTTTGTTATTCAGAAATATATAGTCATCCTATTCATGTGCATTGTAATCATTTCTGTCTATTAGTTTTTTTTAAATAAATTTTTGTGTTGCAGATGCATTTTTTACTACACGACTCTAAAAAAAGTCCTATTAAAATAAAACATATTGTCTTTTTTATTAAATACTTTATTTTCAGAAAATCCAGAATTAAATGCTGATTAATTTGGCATACAACATGCCATAATTCCTTTCATTAGTTATTTGGTAAAAAAGTTCTAAATTCAAAGTTTTTTTTGGCTGAACATAGGGAGAAAATAGCTCAGCCTCTGGACGGAAACCTGTTTTTCAGGCTGGACACTGGAAGAGTTAGGGATCTATGGAGAGTATGGAGAAATAGGCATAAACATCTAAGGAATAAAATTAGACTGTATAATAGTTTGATTCTTTCTAGAGTTAGTTATGGTAATAAAACTTGGATCCTTTGTAAACAAGATAACAGGAAACTTGATGCCTTTGATTTTAGATGCTTATCCATATCTTGGACATTAGGTGGTTCAACTTTTTAAGTAATGTTGAGATTAGGCAAAGGAGTCGACACCTTCTTTGATCAGCATATTGTGCAGAGAGACTCCATTGGTTTGGTCATACAGGTGTCCCTCGCTTTACGCATTTTTGCTATAACATGATTTTAAAAAGTTAATTTAAAAAAATCACAACCAGTAGCAATTTCACAGTCACCATGAGCATGGGCATGTGACTTTGTGCGTGCACCGCTTTGACAAGGTGGCATCGTGCTGCATGTCAGTCAAACAGAAGGTCTAAAACTAGTAAGCTCCATTGTTAGAGTCTTCCGCAACCCACACGTTATGGGTAAAAGAGGTAATTGTGATCAAAATACTTCCAAAACTAAAAAACAGAGAAAAGCTATAACACTGGAGGAACAATTAGAAGTTTTAAAGAGGTATGAACATAATGAGCGCACAGTCGACATAGTCAGAGATACAGGAATTTCAGAATCAACCTTAAGAACAATAAGAAATCAAGCAGAGAAAATAAAAGAAAGTTGTAAAAGTGTGACGAGAATGTCGACAACTAAGATAACATAGATAAGGGCACCAATTATAGAGAAATTGGAAAGGATGTTGGTCCAATGGATTGAACATGAAAATCAATGTGCTATTCCGTTATCCACCTTGATTATTCAGGCTAAAGCTAAAAGTTTGTTTGATGATTTGAATGTTATAGATCCTGATCTTAGAGTGCAATCTTTCTGCAAGTGCTCGGTGGTTTGAAAGTTTCAAGGTGCGACATGGATTCCATAATCTCAAGATGACTGGCGAGGCTGCGGGAGCTGACGTTGCTGAGAACTTTCTAGCAAAATTTATAAGTTTATTTCAAAAACATTGTTATTTGCCTCAGCAAGTGTTCAATCTCAATGAAACAGGGTTGTTCTGGAAGCGTGTGCCTATTAGAACATATATATCGGTACAAGAAAAGAGGGCCCCAGGTTTCAAAGTTTCCAAGGACCATCTCACTTTGCTGTTAGGAGGAAATGTATCTGGTGATCATAAAACTAAACCACTGATGGTTTATTACTCCGAAAACCCTCACACACTCAAAGGTTACTCAAAGAAGGATTTGCCTGTTGTATGGTGGTCAAATAAAAGAGCATGGATTACAGGAGCTGTGTTTGAGTTCTACTTTTGCAATGAATTGCATCATGAATTGAAGGCTTATTGTGACAGGATAAATGCACCCTTCAAAATTCTTCTGCTTCTGAGCAATGCACCAGGACATCCTCCAAGTATCACTGAAATTGATGAGAATATCAAAGTTATTTTTCTGCCACCAAACACATCTCTCATTCAACCCATGGATCAGGGTGTTATGACAACTTTCAAGAGTTATTATCTCCGCAGAACATTTTCGCAGCTAGTTCAAGCTACTGACAGTGAAGATAAGATTTCAGTGAAAGAATTTTGGAAGAAATATGACATAAAAATGGCAATTGACAACACTGGAGAGGCATGGGCAGAAGTTGAGCAGTCTTGCATGAAGGGAGTTTGGAGGAAAATTTGGCCTGGAGTTTCAAACAGCTTTCAACAAAACAAATGACTGAATTTTTTTAAACACATTTACAGTGCCATCAGAATAATTGAAGAAAATGATCCTAATGATCATAATTTAATGATCAAAGTTTCAAGAGAAATTCAGAATTATTTGGCTTGCTACAAAGAACTTTATAGAACACCAGACCCAGTCCATTCATCATCCAATTGAAGACTTCAGAAGTATGTAGTGTTTAGGTGTTTGCCAACTCAAGACATGACATAGCTTACCAACATGATTAGCTTGCCAACTCAAGACATGACATAGTTAAAATGGTAAAAACCATTTTATTTAACCATGTCATGTCTTGAGTTGGCAAGCTAATCATGCTGGTAAGCTATGTCATGACATTACATTAATTAAATTCATTCATTCATTCATCCAGCAATTCATTCATTAAAATGTGCTTTGTATAAAGTTTAAATAATTCATTCATTAAAATTGCTTTTGCTCACAGGTGTAAAGTTTTCATTTTTTTATCCTTCTGCAGAAACCCCTCCCTCTCTCTCACCCATTCTACATTCAACTCACTTTATGCGATTATTTCATTGAACCAATTAATCGTGTAAAGCGAGGGACACCTGTATTACTCATATCCTTAACTACATATTAGTGAATAGGGTTATGAACAATGTGTCTAAACTCTTCAGATAAAAAGGTGGGATAAAGGATGTGGTAGGAAAATTTCAAACAAGATCTAGCTAGAATTGGCCTAGTAGCCACGTACAACAACTTTAGCTCAAGGTAGAAGTATATGGAGAACTAAATTGCACAGCTTTGTTGAACCCTTCATAGACTTTGGCTGCTTGAGGATTATCTGTCTGTACATTCATCTGTTAGTCACTGCAGGACAGAGTTCTAAAACTCAGTTACTTTTCTGCTATAAATAGGTTGCAAGTTATTTTGGCAACAACTGAATGCTTCTGAGAAACTTAACACTTTAAAAGGGTTAGCTCTTTCATTATGGTTGGGGTCCATTATGCCACTAATACATTCTGTAGAATTTCACCCACATCTTTGTTCTCTTGGTTGTATTAATAATATTACGGTTCAATTACCATAAGATGCAAATGTTTTTAAAACAATTTTTTTTTTCTCATAAGCAGTTCACAAATATCCTGGAACAAAATGGACCTATTTTATAACAAGTGTGATAAAATGTGAATTCACAAGAAGTAACTTGACAAAGTGGCGTCACATATTTTTGATGCATTACATGCTATTTATAGCCTTCCAGTCACTAGTATCACATAGCTTCAGTTTTTCCCTCCTGGTAGACATTAATTTTTTATGTGGAGTTAGAATCAACACTGTTCTTGATATGCCATAAAAACACAAAGAGGGGATTTTTGGGGGTTTTCTTTTTTGTGTATATGTGAATAATGATTAGGAAGTGCTTGGAAAGTAATTAACATGATTATCAGAAGAATCTCTGAATGTATGGTATAATTCATTACCATAAAGTCTCATGAATGTATGGAATGCATGGTCTCATGATTATGAAGTCTTATGAACATGTGGTATAATGTAAAATTATACTTCTTTTTTGTTAGGTAGATAAAGTAGGGTTCAAAATGTACCCAAAACAGCAAAACATGATACCATTTTTGTTCCATAATGCAAAGGTTAATAACGTGTTTGATGACCATGACAGCCACACACCCATTCAACATGTTCTCATGCTATTGACAAGGCTGGCAATGAGGTTTTGTGATAATAAAACCATGTTAAATGTACTCTTCTGTTGAAAGGGGTGAGGGAGGGGGCAAAAACCATTGGATTTTCTGCATACAGAGCTCATTTTTTCAACTTCCTATGCACAGTGTGTCCTTGTGGTTGCTAAAAACTCATGAGGCAGTTACTCAGTGATCATATTTTTAATGCATTACATGCTACAAAACCAAAGTCATTTTGCTGTTAAAAACAGATAGTGATTATCCCAAGCAGTTGTGGTCCTAAGATTACCTTCTTACAGTTTATGACTAACTACTCCTGTTTCTTGAAATTGTCTCCAAGTCTAGAAGGGTCATTTCAAATTTAAATCAAAATTGGACCTATTTTGTAATACATTCATATTAAAATTGTAAAAAAAAATTAAATAAAAAAAATTATAATATAATTACATTTCATATACGTTTAAGATCCTGGAGACCTCAGTATAGGATTTACCCACTTCCATCCTACCGATTGCTTTCCACAGTCAACAATCATCTATAAACCATCTTTGTGAATAGTGAAATCAAACTGCTATCCCAAGTAAACACCAGGCTAGGTGGAACAGAAATGAGTGGCATGGCAACAAAGCACTGCACCCTTTTATGAACACAAATTTCCATTCTTCTGGTAGCTTCAATTAAATGCACATACATTATCTTACACACTGAAAAATTTACCATATCATATTTCATGCATTCCCTTAATGTACATTTTGAAATATGATATTATCCTTTAATTTTTAGCACCAATGTATATTAAGTGAATTGATTGGTGTTGTGTATCAAAAATTTAATCAAAAGATAACTTACTGATATTTCCAGTTCATTGTTCAGATCAGGCTCATTCTCACTATAAACTAAAAACAAATACCACTATTAAATTTTTGGATATTGCTTTTGTAATAAAAATTACAAAATCAATACATATAAAATAATATATTTTAACAAATTCATGAATACGTTCAGAATCAATACAGAAATATATATTTAACAAAATTTGGATTTAACTAACATACAGGTTGTAGAAAACAACCTAAATACAGGTAAATCCCATTATAACATGGTGCTCGGGGTCCAAAGAATCACATCGCGATATAAGCAGGTTCACATTAGCAAAAATTCAAGATACTCTGGCCACAAATCAAATCCACGTTGCCAACAAAAAGTTACAAATAAATGAATCAACTGCTGGTATTCTTTTGGATGTCAAATGATAAAAGTATTGCTGATTCACGTTGGAATGAAAATATTGCCCACGTGTACACAATACTACACAAGGAATCCAATATGTAGTTCTTGAGTGAAAAAATTATGTTTCATATAACAAAAAAGGGAATATAGTATTATATGATAAAATAATATATTAAAACTCATATTAATAATCAAAGATACAAATACAGTGCAAAGAATTAAATTAAGATGGATTTAAGATTACTCTATAAACACTGTATTGGTCCCATAGTATCAGGAAAACAAATCAGCTCCTTGCAACTCAAATCAGCCAATTAACATGAACTTCATTGCACCAATATATGACTATCAATAATTCCACTAGTTGTCAATGAGCTGATTGATCTTCCTGATACCAAATGATTAGTATGGCACCTACAGTGTTCATAGAGTAATTTAATATTAATTTAAAATTGATATGTTACACACATTTTTAATCCATGGCACTGTTCAATTATAAAGTATTTAGCCCCTATTATGTTGTTGAAGTATGATGATGTCAACTGGGTACAGAGGAAAAACTGTCATGAGCAGGGTGGGAGCTGAACCCATGACCTCCTGATGACATATTAGGTGCTCTGTCTTCTGGTCCACTGATCAATCTCCACTCTGTTACAGATGTTAAAGCCATTACAGCAACAGCAGTTATGTCTGTCAAACATAACTGCTGTTGAAGACTCCATTCACAGAACACTCCATGCAAGTATATAAGACCAGCTACGTTACTACCTGCAACTTTGACTGGCATTTTTGTTTTATTTTGAGATCTCACTTACAGGCACACAGACACTATTGGAATGAATTATTAGTAACCTTCTGACACATTTTTAATCCACAGCACTGTTCAATTACAAGGTATTTAGCCACTATTACACTGTTGAAGTATGATGATGTCAATTGGGTACAGATGAAAAATTGTCTTGAGCTGGGTGGGTTCTAAATCTATTACCTCCTGATGACAGGTCAGGTATTATGTTTTAAATTTGCTTAAAAATACTAGGAATCCCCCCCTCCCCAATTTTTATTGAATTTTTCTGCTCTAATAGGAAAATTATCTATAAGCTATCTTTCTCAAAAAAAAAAGGCACTCAAATCTCTGAAAATCATTGATAAGTTCTCACTGAAATTTATAATAGAAGAGGCCAATGACAGCATTTAAATAGTGCAAAACCAACTAATTTATTATGAATCTTAATTTTCTATTCACGTTTCTGTTCTGTCATGTCACTTCTGCTGTTAGAAGCTGTGTAAAGGATATCTTTCGCATGTCCTATGGTTAACATGTCATATTCTTTCATTACAATTATTAAGCCCATAATAGTATGTCAAGAACCCAAGAACATTTAAAGGATGGAGACAAGAAGCAAAAGAGATTTAAAGTTCCATGTAAAGCCTATCTGCTATATGGAAATAATGGATGACACTTTGTTTCACCTGATAAAATGCCTTTGTAGGAACACCAGAGTATAAACAAAGAGCAAAAGACAGATATAATGTAGCAATTATCTTTACCAGTGGTTCTAATATTCACTGTGGTGCACTAAAAACCAGAACATATATTGCTGATATTTAAATTTTCAACAGCTAGCCAATAATTGTTAAATAAATTTAATAAAACTCTATAGCATTGTTTATGATGTTTAAGTAAAGCATAAAAAAAAGAAAATTGTTAACGTCACAGTGCAGATTAAAAATTAATAAAATTAGTCTATATCACTGTAATGGTCAGAAAAGCTGAGACAATTAGTTGAAATTATTACCTACAATCTACAAAATTACCTTGATTTTTTCTTGGGTTGATATCTGATATGGTTGAGTCTCTTTTCCTGTGGTGGGTAGTACAGTATGTTATTATGAATTCACAAATGTTCTTGCTTTTGCCATTGTTCTTGGTGGAATTCTGTTGCAGGTTGACATCAATTTGAAAGTGGCACAGAGATATGAAATACATTTTGGAATCTATGATTTGTTGCACATGTTAACCAATGCATTTGTAGATTTCCAGCATTTGTCACAACTTTTCAAGAGGAGCAAATAAATGTATTATTTTTACATATGTGCTACACATTTCACATTTTTGTTCTAATGCATCATCAGGCAAAACAGCTGTTTAGAGGCAGGAACAGCCTGACTGCAGCATGTTAACATCAGTGAATGCTGCAAAACAACTATTTCACCTGATGATGCATTGGAGCAAAAATGTGAAATGTGTAATGCATATGTAAAAAAAAATACATTATTTCCTCTTCTTGAAAAGTAAGTTGTCACAGATGCTGAAAATCTATAAATACATTGATGAACGTGTGCAGCAAATCATTGATTTCAATGACGTATTTTGGCTTTCTGTGCCACTTCCAAATTGATGTCAACCTGCAGTAGAATCCCCACCATGAACAATGGCAAAATCAAGAACATTTGTGAATTTATAATAACATAGACTGTACTACCTATCACAGGACAAGAGACTCAACTATATATTGGATATCAACCAAAGAAAAAAACCAAGGTAATTTTGTAGATAATAATTTTAACTATTGTTATTAGATTTTCTGACCATTATAGTAATATATAGTAATTTTATTAATAGCAGAAATAAGGCAGTATAAACCAACATTAATGATAATAATGACATATCAGGATCTGTGTTAACAATAATTTACAAGATAGATGCCAAAATGGCATATAAGATGTATTTGTATATATTTCAGGTATGTAGATATCTCCTTAACATAGAAACGAACATTTCTATATCTCTATAGAATGAAATTCCTTATGCGAGTTAATAACGATATATGAGGTTTATAGGAGAAGGCAATTGCCATGCAAGGAAAGTGGTTATGTATTTGAGTTTTTTTACAGTTCAATACTTAATTTTATGTGCACAGATAGTGCTAACCAAAAAGTCACTAGCTTTGATATTATAAAATCTGAATGTACAGAACTGTTCTAAGTTGGTGGTTTAAACACCATGCAATGCAAGTTGTTATGTGTTGGATGTTTTTTACACTTCAATGGTTAATTTTAGGTGCCCAGATATTGCCATCCAAAAGGTCAGTAGCTTTGATATTTTACAGTGTGTGTGTGCACAGAACTGTCCTATGTTGGTGGTCTACTTTACATGACCAAATTACTTTACCATACTGAGGCCTTTTTACCTGACCTATCACCTTATCTTACCCATTTCCTGACTTGCACTACCAATTTTTACAAGACTAGTGATTAATTATTGGAATTTATGCAGACATCAGGTAATGTATTAGATTATACTTTATATTTTCATTTTAACTGAAATTAATGCTTATTGTAATATTTTAAAGTATTTAATAAAAAAAGATTTTATGCATTACCATTTTGTTGCTGGATGTATCTGCCTCTACTATGGTCAGACAAGTTTTATGATCCAGTAGTTTCATACATCTTCAGTAGGCAAGTGAAGAAGGGGTGTTATTGACTTTACATGGCAGGCACTGTGCCATTTATATAGGTGTTGGAAGTGGTTTCTAGAAGGAGCTCATAGTCTTGGAGTAATAGTTTCCAAGGTAGTGTTAATGGATGAATGTCTGTGTTACAGAGGATATGGTGATTTATGATAATGATTAAATTTTCCATGTAACATAGTTGGAACTTAGTGGTAGGAGAAATAATTAATTTACTCTCCAAAATAGAACTGGGTAGTTTATCATCAATAATGGTATGAGCTAATGCAGCATTAGGTTTTAGTTTTTTAAAATCAGTGTTATGTTGTTTTAGTCTAAGGGGAAAAGATCAGTATGTCTCCTACATAACCAGTTAGTGGGGAGATTTTGAGTTGGGGTCTTGTATTTGAGTCTTGTATTTTTATAATATATATACCTATTGAAGGTGGGATGAAATCTCGATCCTTAAGGATGATATTAAATATAAAAATTGCACAGTAGTAGGGACCATATTTCCATAAGAAGACATGTTATCAGGATGCGTTTTAATAAATTGATATATGGGAATGCAATAGTGTATTTCTGTTTAGGTTTTATTATTCCTAGTTGGTTAGGGTGTGTGTGAGAAATAGCATTTAATTGACATATGACCTTAAAGTGTTATTTTCTTATTAAGTGAAGGGGTAGGTTGGTTATTTGGGGTTTTATGATACAGGAGCAAATGAGGCTATGTTGTGCAAATATGGTGAAATAAAACACTAAAGGGCATGGAATCCACAATCAAATTTTAAATGTAAAGGACACTGCAAATGGTGAAAGTGTATAACAATAAACAAGGTGCATTAAACCACGTCAAAAAGAACCAGCAATAGTAAAGGTGAAAAGAAATCATGGATTTATAGGGCCCATTAAAAATCAAACAAATGTGTAAAGAGACTGTTTTATATATTTTGGCAAAATACACAAGTAAAAATAACAGAAATAATTAAAATATTCTGTAGAACATAAAAATTCAAAAACAGGAGTTAAGAAAGAGTCATTAGATAAAAAATGTTCGAATGTAAGGGATTTAGACATAAAATTGTGGAAACTAAAATATAAATGATGTTTGAGGTTAAAAGCAGTACACTAAATTAAAATATATTTAATGGTCAAAATGGTGTCACAAAACTTGCAACTTAGGTTTGTTGCCCACCATAGAAGAAATTAATGCATAATAAACAAATGACTTAAGCGGAGATGAGAAGTACAACTTCCTCCCCGAGATTCCTACAAAAACATGACTGCCATGGTTTAATAATAGGCTTGATATCAAAGAGATCATCAGATAAAAGATATCCGAGTGTAAGGTGCTCAGAAATAAAATTGTAGAAGCTAAAATATAAATGATGTTCAAGGTTAAAAGCAGTAAACTCAATTAAAATATGTTTAATGGCAAAACTTGCACTTAGGTTCGTTGCCCACCAGTAGAAGAAATGAATGCATAATAAACAAATGACAGATGAGCAAGTACCACTTCCTTCCCAAGATTCCCACAAAAACATGACTGCCATGGTTTGATAATAGGCTTGATCTCAAAGAGTTTGTTAAGGATCTGCTCCAACCTAGATAGTTGCCACTGTGCTTAAGTACTGTGGAAAAACACTGCTGGAATTCCAGGTTTGTAACCAGCAGTGGAGTCAGATAAGTGCATGACTCACTTGGCATTAGCATCTGCCAAGTCATTACCACAGCCACAAGAGAACGGTGGTTGTGGCTGTCAGACAATGGAGCTGCTGGTGGATTTTGCAGAGAACACAGCGAGGTTGATGCCTCACCAAGATCAAAGTCTGTAGTGAGCTAAACGAGTCGATGTAGAGAACATATTGACTAGGTGATGCTGATAGTATGTAACTCTGCAATGAAGATGGAACACTGCTGTGGGATCTAGTCTGCACATCAGTGGGATCAGCCATGGTCACAGCAGACCATGGCTGGATCCCACTGATGTGCTAGACTTCGAGGCATCTGTAAAAATGGGCAAGAAGTACGGGTGCAGAGCATGGTGGCTGGCAGAGTTGCCAGTAAGCGAAGTTGGGAGTAAAGGACTTCCTCGTCCTACAAAGAAAAAAGTTGAGGGAAGGGGAAATAGTGAGAAATGGTAGAAGTGACTATGCCGTTGACTGGACAATGCTATCAAGATTGATGTTGATGTCTCAGAAGCAGCCTTGGATATACAAATCGGAAGGAAGAATGGCAGTTGGGTGATTAGTGTAAAGTATTTCCCGCTTAAGACTGAAAACACAGTCCCAAGTGGGATGTCCCAGGAGGGATTGCAAATTTGATGCATATTGTACGGACAACTGTTGATGGAAAATAGATAAGGATGGTTCATCAGTCTCAACATAAAGACTCTGGACAGGTGAGGTGCAGAAGGCCCCTATGCAAATACAGAAGGTCTGATGGTGAAGGGTTCAGATAATGACAGAGGTCACAAAAAATGCTGAATCTCCATGTCGCATCATATGCTTTTTTGATGTTGAAGAATATTGACACAGATGTTCTCTGCATGAAAAGGAGTTTCTGATCACCAATTTGAGGCAGATCAGGTAAATTTGAAGGGTTGCAAGGTCCTCCATGGGAGATGATACAGACCATAGTGAGGCGATTGCTTCCATACGGGTTGCCCTCGATCTTCCATGTAAAGAGTGGAAGAATCTAGGAGCAGCAAATGGTGAGATCAATGGCAGTGAATGTGCGGGTTGGGAAATGGAAGTGTACTGACACTGATGTTCAACAGGAAATGCAATGGATCTAGAAACCAATGTTCAAGAACCTCACCCTCCTGTTGGTGTCAGTACTGCCCCATAAAGGACTGTGTCCATTGAAATCACACATGATGAAGGGGGATGATAACTGTAAGATGAGGTCATCAAGGTCTTCCCGGAAGATACTACCAGTGGTAGATACACTGAGAGGACAATCAACAAAAATTCCACGAAAAGGTGGATGGCTACTGCCTCTATAGCAATGGTGAGGAGTATGACCTGGAATGAGAATGGAGGCTCATGAGGATGGCAACACCCCTGCAAGCTGGTCCATCTCTATCATGTCCCGGAATACGAGAGAAAAGTGCAGATCTTGGGATCAGTGACTGTCTGCAAGTTTGTTTCCTGTAGGCACACACAGATGTGCTTGTGTGGCCTCAGGAGGTTGAGTTGTTTTACCTCTGAACAGCACTTTTTTGCACACAATGGGCTAAATGGCCAGGTCACAAGGACTCCGAAGACTCAGAGAAGATTGAGGGACAGAACCCACTGGAACAGCTGTTGGGAAACAGATGGTAGTCTCCCATCAAGGCCAGCCAGAGTGTTCTTTAATGTGCACAGAGTATGGCTCTCCCACAAACAGTACCAAGGCTTAATGTCCCATCCAATGGCTGGCAGCCTTTCCAAGCCCAGCAGTGACTGTGGGCAAGGTGGGGAGTTTTGTGGAGATAAATGTCAACACTGATTCATCTAGGACTCGAACTTGGGAAAGCAGGCTTTGAGACTGGCACACTACAGACTGAGCTGCTCCCACCCCTCCCTCAGGAGGACCTTGTTGTCGTCAAGATTTCACTCGGATACCTTGATGTCGTCAAGATTCCTCTAGAATCCACGACAATTCCATTGTAGGAGTGTGGCCATCTCAGGACTTGATTTCTGATTTATTTGCACTGTCACCAATGATGGTTTTGGAAAATTGAGGTGATCCATGGCCATGTCCTTGGAATCATCCAAGGGACAAAGCTTGAAGATTGCCATAAATAATTAATGAAATAAGTTCGATGTATTTCTTGATCAGTGGCCGGTAGCTCATTGGTCCAGAGCACCTGACATGTTATCAGGAGGTTGTGGGTTCGTATCCCTCCCCCCAAGACAATTTTTCCTCTAAAATTTAAATCAACGCTAAAGTGCCTATTTATTATGAGTTGATTTGAAGATTGCCACTTGGAGGGGTCAGGGTTTTCTTCTTTGGCCCTGGTAGGGGCCCCTTAGGTTTGGAAGGTTGTGAGAGAGGCAGCCTTCTAGAGGTGGAAGTGGAAGACACTGAAGCAGGGATAGAAACTGATGTCAATGTCAGTGTTAACACCAATCTCGGTTTTGCCTGCAGCAAGGAAATACTTGGCAGCAGGTGAGAAAGATTCAGATGGTGAGATGTTGATAGTAGTCTGAACCATCACAGAAGCTATCAGAACAAAATGGCATTCCAATCATCACACCAGCATAGCATACCTTGCCAGGAGGGGCAAACAGTGCAGGAAGCTTTCTTACCTCTGGATATGATATGTTATTGATTGTTTTGAGGCATTGTACTTCCTGTTCCTCCAACTACTTAGGATAGTCGCAGAAGTATGCCAGATGTTCACCACTACAATTCATGCAGCTTACCTTTTCTGCTGTGAAGTCAGGATTGAGGTGATCCTGGCTGCCACAATGAGCATGGGAGGTTTCTGAGGAAGTCAGGATTGAGGTGATCCTGGCTGCCACAATGAGCACGGGAGGGTTTGCCCCAGAAAGCTCTGTGGGCATGGCTGTACCTCTGGCATTGGAAACAACACAGAGGGTTTGGGATATACAGCCGTACCTTGTGTCAAAAGTAAGCATTAGTACCCAGGTGAGTAGTAACTTTTCATCACAGCATTGCAAAACCCAGTAGACTGCTGTCACTGCTTGGGAAGAGAGCTCAGAGGTTTCCCCCTCAGAAACCTTGAGGAGGCCTCACTCGGAGATCATATCCCAGGAGGAACTACACGATTTGTGGGTGTGATGGTGACAACTACTCCACCAATTGCTGTCCCTTTCACCAGTAGCTCAGAATGTTTAGAGCAAGTAGTTTCCACCAGCAAGTCATCAGATCTTAGGTGCTCGACTCATTTCAGAACTCTCTCTAGACCTCCCAGATGGTCACTGGTGAAAAAAAGAGGTAATGTCCAAAATTACCTGATCACCTGTGGTCACCAAAATTACCTGATCATACTGTGGAATGGATGATCAAGAATCTTGGGAACAAAGATAATGACAGCAATTATGTTAACAAAGAAGATGGGGGCTCATGCCAAGTGCTCTTTGTGGCATTGTGTGATGCCCCATCGTTCACTTTTGCTTTACCTTAACCAGTTTTGTTTAATTTACATTATATTTATCATTTTGGGGATTTTTATTTCCTTTTTGGCATCACAGCACTCATTTCCAAGAGTTACGAGTTGCGCACGCGCAACTCCGATCTTCCGACTGTCACCTGCTAAAATGCGTGCACAAGGACACGCCCCCTCTTGCGTCATAGCTTACGTCGTTCATCACTTTATGTTAATGTCTTTCCCGGTGTGCAGTCGGCTCTTGTTAAAGTCTGATGTGTGGTCAGAGAAAAAGTTAGTGTAGAATGCAGAGGCACTCAGTGAGAGTAGGAGAGAGAGTAGTGGAGTTAGAGTGTGGAGTTGTAGAGAGGAAAGTGCATTGTAGCACAGTGAGTTTGATGTATCTTCTTCATTGATGTCTCGGTGAGTTGAATTCTGGAAATAAATCTGTTTGTTATTTTAAACCTTTTGAGTCTGTTCAATTTTTTCTCTTGAGCAACGCGAATTTAGATTTATAGCATCTAGACTTTTTGACAATCAATTTTGATTCTAACTATTTACTCATTAACACACGCTGGCATTTTGAACCCTACTTTACTTAGTCTACTTTTTTGGCAATTTGTTAATTATTGCCTGGCACCCGTATCAGCTATCCGGAGCATAAAACTAATTGGATCAGGAAAAAGGTCCAACTTTAGAGTATTTTGCATATTCCTTGGAGCATTACAATTGACAGAAGAATTTCCATTAATAGAACTCGTAGTTGTTTTTAAGTGTTTCAGTACCCATGGGTCTCCACCCACAGCAGAGTCCAACAAGGGACTCCTAATCAGGTATCAGGGCCACAAAGGCATTATATCCACACAAACAGTTATCCATGACCCCAAAAAAAAAATAAAAGAAGGGAAAGAGAAGTGTGAGGAATTCACCCAAATCCTCAAAAAATGAAATAAGTGATAAAAAAGTGATTTAAACTGTGTGAACTGTCCTCACAAAATAAAAATAGCTACCAAAGAACAATAAGACTTGAGGAAACTTTCAAATCTGTATCTAGACATGGACAAGGCACTCACCATACTGCATAGTTAGAGCCTAGCAGTCCAGCCCACCAGCCAACCTATACTTGCCAGACCTATGATGCTTAATGCCTATACCCTAATTGCTGCCCAGACCTATGACGAACAGGCTCATAGGTCTAGGCAGCAATTTTGAGGAGAACAGTATACTCCTTTCCAGGGACATGGATCATTGTGCACAACAAACACACAGGCAAGTGTTTAAGACTCTGTAAAGGTACTCAAACCAGTGAAACATACATAGGTTGTCCTCTCACCATGGACAAGAGCTCGTACCGAGGGTTAAATGAAGGAGATATTCTGCATCTAAATCAATTTGGTATATATAATTTAGTTCTTTAGTAAATTATATTACTTATTGGCTACAGGTATATTTGAGCTCTGCAAAAATATGAGTTGAATGTGGATACTTTTATATTTATGGGGGGGGGGGCAGATATAAAAGATATTATGGTGGTGCATGTAAGTGGATTTACGGTAGACTTCAGTAGTAATGCAATTTGAATGAAGATGTATTAGAAAATCCAAATATGGCAAACTATTGTTAGTTTCTGCTTCATGGGTGAAGTTGATGGATGGTATTGCATTATTAAATAACTGTATTAACAGTTCTGTGGGGCAATAAGGCCAAATTAAAAAAATATCGTCAATGTAAGAACAATACCATATGCTTGTTTGGTGCAAACCTATTAGCATCAAATTTTATAAAATGTCAGACAACAAGAACTTACATATAAAGTGTCAGACATCTAAAATTTTGTAAGCTCAACCAAGCTAGGGTAAAGAAGGAGGGAGGCCCATGAGCATTATTATGGCAGATCTCTTCCATCTAGCAAGAGCACCAGAGCCAGTTACAGTGGGGAGAGGGGGTGAAAAATTTGTTAAGGACTGTGTTCTGTAAAGTTTCAGCTTGTACCCACAAGATGTAGATATACCTTATTATCCAAGGAAACTTTGCATGGCCCATAAATAACATATTGGCCATGCTTGGTAGTATTTTTGATGGAGGAAGAGTAGGAAATTGAAGAGATTTGGTGGAACTCTGAATATTATGTTGAATGCCATTTGTGTAAAGTTTCTTCCTTTCTTAACCTGAAGTCTTTGTGTAGCATTGTTTCAGCAGAGTCATGTATTCTGTGGTGTTCAGTGACTCGCTGGGAGGGCAATTACTGTTTCCTGTAACATTTGTTGGCCAATAATTTTGTATATATGTTTGAGTGAGTTACCAACCACTTCGATAGGAAGTCCACCCTGGGTTGGGTTTGTTTTACCTATGAGCACCACTTTTTTTGCACACAGTGGGCTAAATGGCCAGGTCACAAGGATCCCGATAGCTCAGAAGGTTGGGGGAGGGGACACCCTGGACAGCTGTTGTGATGGTCTACCGATTCACTTTTACTTTTCCTTAACCAGTTTCTTTATTTTATATTTATCATTTTGAGGATTTATTCTTCAGTTAGACTTATCACTTTTCCCTGTTCTGATCCGCTAAAGGAGTTGCATAAGCTAAACTCCGACTTTTGATTAACAGCTACTAATGCATGTGTTTAGGACATGCCCCTCTTGCATCATAGATAGCATGATCGTCAATTTATGCAAATGTTTTTCCCAGTATGCAACACATACATGTCAGTTGCATACCACATGTATACTAAGTGGTGTTAGGTCACTGAGTTAGTAAGAGTTATCAGATAGCAGCAATGAGTCAGTAAGATGTAGCAGAGAGTTGTTAGTAGAGATGGAGCTAGATGTGAGCTTTTAGATGCTCAGATTTTGCTCAGTTTATTTGGTGAGTCTAGAATTTTTGAAAATAAACGTTGTTTGTTATATGAAATATTTTGCTTTTGCTATTTTTTCACTTGAGCAACGATAATTGATTTTTAACTTTAATAATTTGACAATCTTTCGATTTCTTACTAAAGCCAATATACTTAGTGAACCCTCATTTAACTTTATTTGGTAAGATTAATTGCCTGGTGCCCAATGCTATCCAGAAGTTTAGTTTAATTTGGATCTGTCAAAAGGTTCCAAAGTGAAGTTTAACCCTTTTGGAGCATTACGCTGTTAGAAGACCTGCTTCCAATGCATGTTTCTGTCAAGGTTAAGAAGAAAAATGAGAAAGCCTTGGCTGTGTTCATCTGCTGATGTATGGCCTTGTTATAATGCAAAACTAGTAACAATTGCATTTTATTAGTGTTTCTTTATTCAGCTCCTAATGGATATTTTTATTGCCTCAATTAAAAGGGAAAAATTCTAAAATTAGTAGGGCTTAGTAGACCAAAATGATGTGATGCGACTGCTACAAAGTGACTAAGGCACTAATCTTTATAAAAGGAATATAAATTAAAAAAATTACATATTAATTACACTTACCTCTGTAAATACAGTGTTGATTCATCTTAGTGGGATCCAGGGTACTGCCACTTACCAACAGTTGCTTTTAACAAATACCCACAACAATGCTGAGCTCATATCTATCAAATATTTTAAACTGAAATAAGGCAGGTGCAAATGGTTGTTACAATGTGACAGTGTAAAAAATATTCTTAGTTTCACTTTACACATCCTTTCCTGCTTTCAGTGTTTTAATAGGTCCTTTGAACACCTGTAAAAGCATTCTACTCTGCAAATGGTCGGTTTTCACTTTGTGCCTGCTTTGCTTCCATCATATAATAGGTGGTTTGCAAAGCAACTAGTAATTACTATTCCAAATACTTCAAATTTGAGCAGAAACTTTGCAAAACATATAGTAGCTACCAGTAGTGTACACATGGGGGGAGTTCCCTGAGGTCTACCCCCCTTAAAATATTTCTTAAAAAAAAATAAGATAAAGATTGAATTTTAAAAAAAGTTTCTTCGTTATTTAAAAGATTATGCTTCTGATTACCCAAATGAATCAAATTTTACTGCCATATATTTTATCTGTTTGGATTGATACTGATTTTAACTTCTAAAATACTCTAAAATTTTGGACCCTCACATAAGAAAATCCTTCCTATGCCACTGGTACCTACTAATTTGTTTGATTAGTCTATCTATATGGACAAGTGACCTTAAGAGAGCATTTAGAAAAAAGCAATTCTACAGTTGTCTACTCAGATCCTTGCAAGCTTTTAATAAGAAAAACTGAAGTTACAGTTTTTACCATATAAGTTATTATAAGATGAGATAGTCTTATTGGCCTTTTACTTTCTACTTTAATAGACGAAGATGAAAATTGGCATTTGTTAGTATTGCAATGGAGGATTAACCCATTGGCTTATATTAACATCTCTAAGATATGTGAAGAAATGAAGCCATTCCTACACAAATGCCTCTAAGATGTTTGAGCTGTAGTCATTTTTCAAACATATTCCTTTTTGTTAATAGATGGCATGAGGTGTCAGATACTGTTCCACAGATGATAGATAGGCCATTGAAGAGAGCTTAGAGGGTTATTTTTATGAATCAGTTGCAATTATCAGATGCCATTGCATTATAAAAATTGGAAAAATCTAAAATATCATCAGCTGGGCTACAGTGGGCCCACTTCACAAATAAAAACTTTCCAAGACTGTATGATGTGCAATGCATGAAAAAACAAAAATGAGAGGTAGTACAAATGTGTGAAGTGCTCTGTTGCTGTCCACTATTATCAGTAATTCAAGGTGTTCCATCCTGAAAAACTTTTTAATACCACAAGAAACCTTTCATTATTTCAAAATATTGCAAGTAAAAGTTCGACAGTTTCTTTTGTTTTTTATTCAACAGTTTAGCTCTGAGTGACAAAAATTAGATATTATAACAATTAGGTGAAACTGCATATTATAAAAATTAAGTGAAATTGCATATTATAAATATTGATGAAACTGTATATTATAAAGATATGGTGAAATTTAATATTATACACATTAGTAGAAATTCCATTTCATAAAATAGCAATTCTGAGAACGTTTAGTGAAAAAAATTAGTAAGCCAATGGGTTATAACATTGTCCAAATGTTCCTAAGCTATTTAGCAGAAGTTTGCTAAGAATAAAGAAAGTTACTTCATTTTCTTATATTAATAGAGTAATAATTATATTTCAATTACATTTGAAATTTGTCTTTGGTCATCCTTTCAAGTTCTTTACTCTTTAAACCTGATGATTAAACTTTTAAAAATGAAAAACTGAATCTTCTCGTGGTGCAGACCATTAGTACCTTTCGAAAGAGATACTCTCTTGTGGAAGTGAATGGAAGGGGAGGGCTGCCAGATTAGTGTGGCCTACTGATCTGCAAAACTATGGCTACTTTTTTTTTCTACCCTGCTGAGGAGTGGTCAACCACACAGGGTCCTGGTGCTGACCATATAAACTCACTGGACAGATATATGGCTATGAGCTTGATTATGGATCCTGATTTTGCTGCACTGGTGGGCCTCTGTGGAGGAAAAATCTTCTGCTGTGTTTTCTGTTTGTTTGTGGGTTGACAGCCCCAAGTGAATAGATTCACAGGATATGTTTATCAGCTGGTGGATAATCCTGAGCAGAGGTCATCGCAGGCACCTGAACTCTTTGCTTCTATTGGCATCGTCAAATTCTACATTGGAGGAAGTCTTCCAGTGTAGATGGCTTCAGCCTTTAGTGGTGGGGGAACGGGTCTTTGCCCCATGTCTGCGATTAGGGGGCTGTTTGATATTGTCGGCATTCCCTCTCTCAATAAACATAGTTTCTTTAAACATCCCACTAACCATTTTCTCTCCATAGGTAGTTGGAATGTGAGGACTCTGCACAGAGCTTTTTCTCTTGATGTCCTCACACAAGAATTCCACCATTATAATTTAGATATTCTCGGCTTGCAAGAGACCAGATGGACAGATAAAGGTCAGATTCTTAAAAATAATCTTAAATTTCTCCTTTCAAGGAGAGAAGACAATAAGCATCACCAAGGCATGGATCTACTTCTCAGCAGACATGCTAGTGATGCTCTTCTAGGATATGAGTGCATTAATGAAAGGTTTCTTACAGCAAAATTTCAGACAAGCATTAAAGACTTGAATGTTATCTGCTGTTATGCCCCCACTGAGGATGCCAATGAGGATGAGAAGGATAGGTTTTACAGACAACTTCAGGATATTTTGAATTCTGTCAAGAAAGGAGATATTACCCTTGTTCTTGGTGACTTCAATGCCAAAGTTGGGACTGACTCTGACCTTTGGGGAGGAGTAATAGGCCCTTTTGGTATGGTAGCTGCAATGGCAATGGGCAACGTCTCCTACAGGTAAGTAAACTCAATGGATTTAGAATAACTAACACTTATTACAAACACCGTGACATACATAAGTACACATGGGTTTCACCCAATGGGCTACGTAAGAATATGATTGATTATATATTAATTAACAGTAAATGGGTGAGTTCTGTTAGGAATACCAGGTCATAATAGGGGAGCTGAAGTTGGATCTGACCATTACCTTGTTAAAAGTGTCTTGCAACTTAAACTTAAAAAGTGTTGTGCTAGGGTTAAAAACTTTTCTTTTAATACTGAAGCTCTGAAAGACCCAGTTATAGCCAAAACTTACCATGATAGGTTACTTAGTCATTATAACAGTCATGGTATGCTTACTACTGAAGTTGAGGAAGAATGGGATCATTTTAAACAGGCTTTTTTGGACACTAACAGTACTCTTTTAGGAAAAAAGGAGCAGAGGAGGCAGAATTATCTGAGTGATAAGGCACTTGAGCTTATTTCGGAAAGAAAGAACTGCAGGAATGTCCTTAATCAATACCCTATTAGTCCTAATAGAAAGCATTACAGAGAACTTAATAAACGTGTAAAAGTTCATTTAGCTGCTGAAAAGAACCTTTGGTTTGATGGCTTGGCTGACAAAGCCGAGGAAGCAGTTAGACAGCAAAACAGCAGAGAGCTGTACCAGATAGTTAATGTTTTGTGTGGTAGAAAACGGACAGGTATACAGGGATTGAAGGATAACAAGGTAAGGTTATAGAAGGTGAGGATTCTGTCATGGCTAGGTGGGCTGAGCATTTCAGTGATGTTCTAAACAATGTGGTTAGTTCTACTCCCATTGTTTGTAATGATGATAGATGCATTGGTGGCTTTAATGTTGGCCCTATAACACAGTCGGAAGTTATTTTGGCTATTTCTAAACTTAGACTTCATAAATCCCCAGGGGTAGATGAAATTACTACGGAAATGTTTAGAGCTGGGAATGTTTCAGTTACCACTTCGATGACTGAAATTCTGAATATCTTTTATGATAAAGGCATGGTTCCTAAGGATTTTACCAGAGCTATTGTTATCCCTATTTTCAAAAAAGATGATCGCAGTTCTTGTGGTAACTATAGGGGTATCAGCCTACTCTCTGTTCCAGGTAAAGTTCTTTCCATGATTGTGCTTAATAAAATTAAGAATCTGGTTGACAGTCAATTGCGTGATAAGCAATGTGGATTCAGAAGTGGTAGGGGATGTGTCGATCAGATATTTTCACTTAGGCAGATTCTTGAGAAATGTTTAGAGTTTCAGAAACCTTTGGTTGCTAGCTTTGTTGATTTCAAAAAGGCTTTCGACTCTGTTGATTGTCATAATTTGTGGTTGATTGTGAGATCATATGGTATACCAGACAAGTTAGTTAACATAATGAAAGCTCTCTATAATAACACTCAGTCGTGTGTGAGAGTTGATAAGGTTTGTAGCAATTGGTTTAGCATTACTTCTGGTGTTCGACAAGGGTGCATTTTGTCTCCTTTTCTCTTTAGCTTGGTTATTGATTATGTTATATGAAATTCACTTCAAGGGAAAGATTTTGGCCTTAAATGGACTGGAGATAAGAAAATTTCTGATTTAGATTATGCTGATGATTTAGCCCTTTTGACAAATGATGTTGATGAGATAACTCTTTCATTCGAGCTGTTGATGAGACTGGTAGTAGAGTAGGTTTGGTTATAAACAGAGAGAAAACTAAAGTGATGAAAATTGTCAGGCAGGCTGTGATTCAGTTAATCTGAATGGTTGCAGTCTTGAGCAGGTGTCACAGTTTAATTACCTTGGGAGCTATGTAACAGATAATGGTGATGTGCGGCATGAGATTAACAGACGAATAGGGATTGCTGCCGGGACTTGTAAGAATCTTTGGAGAGTGTGGAGAAATAGGCGTATACACCTAAAGACTAAAATTAGACTGTATAATAGTTTGGTTCTTTCTAGGGTTAGTTATGGTAGTGAAACTTGGGACGCTTTGTAAACAAGATAACAGGAAACTAGATGCTTTTGATTCTAGATGCTTATGCAGTATCTTGGGTATTAGGTGGTTTAACTTTGTAACTATTGATGAGGTTAGGCAAAGGAGTATACAACCTCCTTTAGGCAGCATATTGTGCAGAGAGAGACTCTGCTGGTTTGGCCATGTTGCCTGTATGAATAATTATAGATTGGCGAATAGGGTTATGAACAGTATGCCTAAAGGCCTCAGAAAGAGGGGAAGACCTAGGATGCAGTGGGCAGACAATGTCAAACAGGACCTTGTTAGAATTTGTGTGCAGTGGCCAGATGCAGTAGATGTAGCTCAGGACAGACCTGCTTGGAGAACTAAATTGCATGGTCTGGTTGGACCTCCGTAGCCCATGGCTGCTTGAGGATGATGATGATGATGATGAGTTTAACATAAGATTAGGAAACTTTAAGTATTATTACTTTACAAGTTTTATGTATTTGATTTAATAATTGGTTTCCATGACCTAAAGAATATTACTTGTTCATTTGACATAGTATTTTAATTAGGCACGGAAATAATTTTCTAACACACACTGATAAGTGTTTAAAAATACTGAAAAATTAGTTTTCTTGATAAACATAGACACAAAATTTAAATCTAATGAATATTTTTTGTCACAACTAAAAATAATGCTACAGAAAGATTTTCCAGTGACTTACAGCATGCTAAATTGTCAAGGCTGTTTAGAGCTGAATAATAGTCTGGTTGCAAAGCCCACGATTTAGTTCAGAAGAATAAAATTAAATACTGGAATAAGTTCAAAACAACTTGAATTTAAAAAGTAAATGGAAAAAACCAAACTACAGTTAATTCAGTATTGTTTAAGATAGCTGTAATTCGCAAATGGTTCACATTCAACATTAAACATTCATCCAGAAAGCATTTATACAATGCTATGTACATGTAGGCAGCTGCCCACCCTGATAATTTGGAGAGAAAAAAAAAGGAGCCTATTTTGCCCACCTACAAAATTTGGATTTGATTTTAACCCTACAAATGATGCAAACAGAATAAATCGATTTCTCTATTCTAGTTAAGCTCTAGTTGAAGATCAGAAATGATTCTGAGCTATGCTACTGAAATGGCATATATGGTCACATATGCTGATGATAAGGTTGTTAAATATGATATGATCAGGGGTTGTTCTCTGTTGGGTCATTTTACCTCTGAGCAACACTTTTTTGCACCCAATGGCTAAATGTGGAAGGCAAATGTTGTGTTGTCTTGGTTTCTGTGCTTATGGGAATTTTTTTGATAATTTTGATTTTTTTAATAATTTATTATTTTGAGAGATGTTTTAAATGGGGGCCACGTTTTTTTTGTGTGTTTCTTTGTTTATTTGTTTACAAAAGAAAGTACCACTATCATGGTAACAGTTCTTTGTGTTTGACATAAACTCGAATCATCATTACCATGTAAAAAAAATAATCTTTTTTCTAGAAACCCCTATTTGGATTATGGTCTGGATAGTTGTACGAATCATCGACAAGGAACGTTTTGTTATGTTGTGTAAAAAAAAATGGCAGCTGAGGACTGTGATGTGCACTACTGCCAAATAACATTTGATAAACTTTTGGGTTCAGTTGTTTTACCCCTGAGTGGCACTTTTTGCACACCATGGGCTAAATGGCCAGATCACAATGACCCTGAGGACTCAAAGAAGGAGGTGATCCCTGGACAGCTGTTGAGAGAGAGATGGTAGCCTCCCGTTAAGTCATCCAGCATGTTCTTTAATGTGCAGAGTGTACGGCTCTCCCATATGGGGCCACAGTTTAACATCCCATCTGACAGACCTTCCAAGCTGACAGCCTTTCCAAGCCCAGCAGTGTCCCCTATTGACGAAGAGCAGGGCAGGAAGTTTTGCAGAGCTAAATTTCAAAGCTGGTCCTACCAACACACTACCAACTGAGCCCCCCCCCCCCCCTCCATTATGATCAGGAGCATATGCAAGATTTTTTAGGGAGGAGGGGGGGTGCTGAACTTAAGTTTTTTATATACTCAAAAAAAATCTGGCATGCCGCATACAGTAGTATAGTCAATGCATTTGTGATATATTTTTTTTATATATATATATACATTTGAAGCAATTTATGTAAAAGAAACTTGTTCTCTTAACCACAAGAGATGATTTGTCTTGTTGGAAACAATGCAATCTTTGTTGGTGGCTGAAAAAAACTGAACTTTCACAAATGGCCTGATAATTTCATCGTTTGATGATTAGTATCTTATTTCATGATTGCAGATTAAAATTAAGGGGTAGGCCAATGCCCATTTCTTATAATTTGACAAACTGCAAATTCTTTAGTATCTCTTTTACACTTTTTTCAGTTAGCACAGAATTTTCCAAAAAAAATAATGAGCTGTACCTGTAAATAGTTTTATCATTTTTCAATGTCGAGCTTCCAAAGATTTAAGGGGTGTGCTTTAGGCTCCAAGTACCCCCTCCCCCCTGAATATGCACCTGATTACACTGTTTATGTCTTTGTACTGAATAGTAGTCACAACACATATTAAAAATATTTAATACACGATTATGCTGTAATAATATTAATAGCTCCTGAGCAACACTATTCTACATCTAGCTTATCACTATTTACATAGTCAAGCCATGAGTATTTTCGCCATGGTATAATTTCACTTAAGGATACTTTTAATCCTTGCAAAAAGTTTCCAAGTAAATAGGTGTAAAATATTACCATTTTAGGTGTCTTCAAAACTTCTTATGCTGGCTCAGCCAGTCCTTTTTAATCTTTATGTTGTTCTTGCAAGGGCGCTGCATCTGCCAATAAACCAGAATAATTCAGCTGCCAATAAGCTGGCTGAGCCATCATAAGAAGTTTTGAAGACACCTAAAATGATAATATTTTCCACCTATTTAATTGGGAATTTTTTGCAAGGATTAAAAGTATCCTTAAGTGAAATTATACCAAGGTGTCCCATGGCCGAGTGGTTAGCGCGCTTGGCTATTGATCTACGGGACCTGGGTTCGAGCCCCGGGTAAGGCATGGATGTTCGTGTTGTTTTCTGCTGAGGTCCTGCCATCCTCTCAGATCTTCTACTGTGGCATATAAACTGACAGGCTCCTGTCAGACCTCTGTGGCAAGCAGCTGCTTGAGGGGGTATTTATTTTTTATTTTTATTTAAAAATACTCATGGCTTGACTATGTAAATAGTGATAAGCTAGACGTAGAATAAGGTTGCTCAGGAGCAATTAGTATTATTACAGCATAATAGTGTATTAAATATTTTAAACCATTTTGCTATGTAGTTCAAATTAATAATAACATATTAAAAGTCAGTGGAAAACCAAAAGTTCCAAAATCAACTTTAAACGCTGCTGTCTATCAGCATTAGAGCTGCCAGATGTTCTCTATATTACAGAACCCTGTTTATCATGTAACATCAAATTTTATAATTTTTGGCATGCATAACAATTTTCACGTTTATATTATATGAATATTTAACTTAATTTTTTTTTTATTTCACTGCAACTTCTAGACTGTAATTATTATACATTATAATAAGTACTAGCAATTTTTATGTTGAAATTAATGTTTTATGATGCCATGCCATGCAATAACACATTGTAATGTATGAAATCTGGCAACCCTGGCCCAGGATGTTGTACTGACTAGTTGTGATCCCTGCTTTTCACCTACTAGTTACAATTATGAATGATCTTGGGGTATCACACCATATGGCTATTCAATACATGATCCTTAAGGATTCCAAACCACTTTCGAATTTGTAACTTATTCTTACCAATTGTTACCATGTTGCAGATGTCAAAATTCTTGGCACACGTTATCCTTTTGACAGTCACTTTGTGATATTTTACTTTAATTCTTTAAGAATTTTTATTACCTGGTTTGATAATACGGTCTTCATTTTGATATATTATTATCTATCCATACTTCAATTTGTCCATCTTACTGCTTATTACTATTGCTCCATAGACCACTCAATCAAGCTGCCTTTAGATGTGTATTGTAAAAGACTCAGTATATTCCAGAACAAAATATTTTTAGCCACACTTCCCTCCATTAACAATCTAAATCCTCATTACAAAGAGAAAAATTTCCATTTTAAAACTGATTAATGAGAGTTAGGTGTATTTGTTACAACTGAGTTCTTTACTGCCATTTACTAATTTTTCAATATACAATGCATTTTTCAAAATTTTACTTTGTTGCTTAACATCTTTGAAAGTTAACTGGAAGTAAAAAAAAAAGTATAAGAAATTATAGTTAGTAACAAGTTTAAATTCATTATTATTTTTTAGTTCATTTAAAGCATATATGCCACTGTTTTCACTTTCTCTGTATACTTACAGACATATTAACTTTTCTGTTTTGAGAATATAAGAAAAATTCTTTTTTGGTTGTTTCATCATCATCCTCAAGCACTCATGGGCTGTGGCTATGTCTGCCCACCGCAGCCTAGGTCTTCTCCTCTTTCTGAGGCCTTAAGGCACACTGTTCATAACCCTATTCGATAATCTACAGTTATGCATAAGGGAAACATGGCAAAACCAACTGAGTCTCTCTCTGCACAATATGCTGCTCAAAGGAGGTTGTCAACTCCTTTGTCTAATCTCATTATTACTTACAAAGTTGAACCACCTATTGCCCAAGATACCTCATAAGCATCTAGAATCAAAAGCATCAAGTTTCCTGTCATCTTGTTTACAAAGGGTCCAATTTTTACTACCATAACTAATTCTAGAAAAAACCAAACTATTATACGCCTATTTCTCCACACTCTGCATAGATTCTTAAAAGTCCCAGCAGCCATTACTATTCATTTGTTAATCTCATGCCAAATATGCCACCAGTATATGTTACTTATCTCCCAAGATAATTAAACTGAGAAACCTCTGAAGAGCACAACTATTCAGATTAACTGAACCACAGCCTGCGTGACCAATTTTCATCACTTTAGTTTACTCTCTGTTTATCACCAAACCTACACTACTATCAGTCTCATTCTGATGACTACTCTACTACTAGTCTCATTCTAATGACTACTCTACCACCAATCTCACCTCTAATGAAATAATACATCTCATCAACATCGTTTGCCAAAAGGGCTAAATCATCAGCATAATCTAAATCAGAAATTTTCGTATCTCCAGATCGTTTAAGGCCATAATCTTTCTCTTGCAGCAAATTTCACATAACATAATCAATAACCAAACTAAAGTGAAAAGGAGACAGAATGCACCCTTGTCAAACACCAGAAGCAATGATAAACAAATTGTTACAAGCCTTACCAACTCTCATACACAACTCATTATTATTATAGAGATTATGTTAACTAATTTGCCTGGTATGCCATATGATCTCACAATCAACCACAAATTATGACAATCAGCAGAGTCAAAAGCCTTTTTCAAATCAACAAAGCTAGTACCCAAAGGTACGTTTTCTATCACACAAAACATTAAATATCTGGTAGCCGTCCCGTGGCCGAGTGGTTAGCACGCTGGGCTACTGATTTATGGGACCTGGGTTCGAGCCCCGGTTAAGGCATGGATGTAGTAATGTTTTTCTGCTGAGGTCCCGCCATCCTCTCAGACCTTCTACTGTGGCGTATAAACTGGCAGGCTCCTGTCAGGCCTCTGTGGCAAGCAGCTGCTTCAGGGGGTATTTATTTTTTATTTATTTACAGCTTTCTGCTGTTGTGTTGTCTAACTGCTTCCTCAGCTTTGTCAGCCAAGCCATCTAACCAAAGATTCTTATCAGCTGCTAACTGATTCTTTACACATTTATTAAGTTCCCTGTAACGCTTTCTATTAGGCTAGTAAGGTATTGATTAAGGACATTCCTACAGTTCTTTCTTTCTGAAATAAGCTCAAATGCCTTATCACTCAAATAATTTTGCCTCCTCTGCTCTTTTACCTGAGTACTGTTAATTTCAAGAAAAGCCTGTTTAAAACAGTCCCATTCCTCCTCAACTTCAGTAGAAAGCAAACCATAACTGTCATAATGACTAAGTAACCTATCATGGTAAGTTTTAGATATAACTGGGTCTATAGAGCTTCAGTATTAAAGGTAAATTTTTTAACCCTAACACAACACTTTTTAAGTTTAAGTTGCAATACACTTTTAAGAAGGTAATGGTCAGATCCAATTTCAGCTCCCCTATATGACCTGGTATTCCAAACAGAACTAGTCCATTTGCTGTTAATTAATATGTAATCAATCATATTCTTATGCAGCTCATCAGGTGAAACCCATGTGTACTTATGTATGTCGCGGTGTTTGCAATAAGTGTTAGTTATTCTGAATCCATTGAGTTTACTTACCTGTAGGAGACGATGTCCATTGCCATTGCAGCTACCAACACCAAAAGGGCCTATCACTCCTCCCCAAAGGTCAGAGTCTGTATCAACTTTGGCATTGAAGTTGCCTAGAACATTGGTAATATCAACTTTCTTGACAGAATTCAAAATATCCTGAAGTTGTTCATTCATCTTTCTCATCTCATCGGCATACTCAGTGGGGGTATAACAATTCAGATATTTAATCCTTGTCTGAAATTTAGCTGCAATAAACCTTTCACTGATACACTCATATCCTAGAAGAGCATCACTAGGATGTCTGCTGAGAAGGAAACCTGCACCTTAGAGATGCTTCTTATCTTTTCACCCTGAATTGAGAAATTTATGATTATTTTAAAGAATCTGGCATTTAACTGTCCATCTGGTCTGTTGCAAGCCAAGAATATCCAAATAACAATGGAATTCTTGGCACAATGGACATTAAGAGAATAGCCTCTTTGCAGAGTTCTCACATACCAACTACTTATGGGGAGAAAATGGTTAGTAGGATATTTAAAGAACTATGTTTATTGAGAAGGGAAATGCCAACAATATCAAACAGCCCTCTAATTTCAGGCATGAGGCAAAGACCTGTTTCCCCCACTATTGAAGGCTGAAGCCAGCTACATTGGAAAACTTCCTGCAATGTAGGTTTGACAATGCTCATAGAAGCAAGAGTTCCAATACTTGCGATGAGCTCAGATCAGGATTATTTGCCAGTTGATAAAACATATCCTGTGAATCCATTCATTTGGGGCTGTCAACACACAAACAGAAAACAAAGTGAAAGACTTTCCCTCAACAGAAGCCTACCAGTGCAGCAAATTCAGGAACAATAATCAAGCTCAGAGTCATTATTCCATTCAGGTTGGTGATAATTTGGCGATGATATGATCAGCACCAAGATCCTGTGTGGTTGACCACTGTGGAAAAAAAAAAGAATAGTAGCCACAGTAGTTCAGATCAGTAGGCCATACTGCTCTGGCAGCCCTCCCCTTCCATTCACTTCCACAAGAGAGTATCTCTTTTGAAAGGTATGGTCTGTACCACGAGAAGGTGGGGTCATTATTTTGAATTTTTACAATTAAAAGCCACTGAAGTTGGGAAATGACAAAAATTTAAATTAATATTGCAAACAATCAATATTGATATGCATTGATCTATTTATGCTAATAATTTTACATTTAGATCATAGAAAGCAGTTTTCAAAATGAACATTAGAAGACAGGA
Source organism: Ryuthela nishihirai (assembly GCA_038380435.1). Taxonomy (NCBI): domain Eukaryota; kingdom Metazoa; phylum Arthropoda; class Arachnida; order Araneae; family Heptathelidae; genus Ryuthela; species Ryuthela nishihirai. The sequence continues at coordinate 9,582,734 of JAWZYU010000020.1, read as the reverse complement.
ATTTCTATACATATATATTTTATTTCTGTCACTAAATTTAGACTTTACAAAAGTTTGAAAATATACTTTAACTAAGAGAAAAATGACAAGTCTTGGTGGTTCCCCCCTCCCCTTCATAATAAAAAAAAACTTGGCCTGGTTCTATTGATATGCTTCAACATTCACCACTTCATTTTGTTCACCCAAAAACTGCATATTCTGTGGAAATTGTTTGGAGATTCATCCATTAATTTTGGTGATTACAAATAGTCACCATTATCCTAGTGGTCAAGTGGTTAGCACATTTGGGCACTAGGACGATAGTGGTAAGATAAGGTATGGTTATTTTCTATGTTGTATTTCTACTGATGCCTTGCTTTCTGTGCAGATCTTCTTTATGTAATATTAAACTGTCAGACTTCTGAGGTAAGCAGCTGCTTTAGGGATTATTATTTTACAATAGTCACCAGTCATCATCTTCACATAACTAGATTCTATACAAATTTGGACTTTCACTAAAATTGTTGATAATTATCAAAATTCACCAGCAGTTATTGACAATCAATGTATTTTGAACTTTCACAGCAGGCATGCAAAATAATTTTTCAGCAATATTAGCATTCAGTTTTATATTATTACAGTTTGAAAATGATTATTTGATCATCACATTATAATTACAGTAAATTACATATAATCAGGCTAATTTTTAAAATAATGCTCTAACTTTAATTAAAATTTCAGCTGAATATATATATTATAATTGTAATATAATGTACCTCAAGCTCAGGTAAAATATTCTGTCTCATAAATTAATTTTTAATTTGTGATTGGAAAAATCTTCCAAACTTACACATGGGTTTTAGTTGAGAAACCAATTCTTCTTTTGTCCATTCCTTTTTATCAGCACAATAACTGAGACTGGGGGTAACAAGAAGTTTGTTGTCATCACTGTATGGCACATTAAGGTAGTGAACCAAAACTATGTCAGGATTCTGTAATAGGGTTATAATAAACATCAAAGTAGCATTCAGTTTACATTATAAATCAGAAACAATTTTATTTCTTTAATAAACTAAACTTAATCATATGTAAATTACACTTACACATTCTTTGAGCTCCAAAAACCACACAAAAAAGATGCTAACCAGCCACCAATGATCAATTTTGCAAACTATTTACATATTTTGTACCATATAGTAACAGTTTTACACTAGCTTAGTAAACAAAATTGAAGAGTACAGTAGTTCTTCACTAAATGCAATTTTTTTGAATGCAATATTCATGCAAAACAGCATTATCCAATTTCCCATAAATATCAAATCTCAGGGTCATAGTTCTAATAAACATATATCCACTTTTAACACTGGTGTCAGCATAGGTAGAGGCTGTTTTGAGAATTTGTGTCATGCATTCCTCAATTTGAGAATGAACACTGATGACACTAGTGAACTAGGCAAAAATGGACACTTCATTGTGTACTCTGGTATAATAAATCCAAAAAATTATGTCAGTCACATCAGAGCTGGCTTGAAGAATATGTTTAGTTCTTAAATTTTGTACCAATAACTACCTTTACTTAACAAGATGTCGAAACTTTTCTCAAATAATTTTATTAACTACATGCACTCTAAAGATGTCAGTCTACAGGAACACTGTTGAAATGATTCAGAACTAAGTTTTAAGTCTAAATTAAATAAGTAATTCACTGTTGCAAGTAAGGGATTCCTATCATGATACAACTTTTCTCCCAGGTCTATTGCAATCTAAGTTCCAACTAAGAATTCAACACTTCTGTTAGCTGGATAAACAAGAGTTGGAATATTGAGGGTGTGAACCTTGTATGTCCTTTGTCCACTCAGTTAATACTACTAAGATCACAGTGAATAAACACATGAATAGAAAAAACTCCTCAGTTAATATTTGGCAACAATGACAAATCAATGTCTATTCTCCTTTCAGATCCTAATGCATCAATATTTACCTTTACATCTTTACTCAGTCTTACCAATGCATTTTACAAAAGTTGTATTCACAACATAAAATAGACTAGAGAAATTTAAACTGAGACACTTGTTCAAGGGTTCAACAATCTATTTACACTCAAAATAACTGAAGTACAACCCACCTTACCAATTTCAACATCACTTTGGTTTTCTCAATTATCATCAAACCTACTCTACAACCAGTCTCATGAACAGCTCTAAGTTTAAGGCCAAAAAATTTCCTTTGCACTGAATTCTGCATAACATAATCAACAATCAAAAAAATAAAATAAACAAGAGAAAAGGGGACAAAATGCACCTTTTTTGAACTCCAATAGCCATGCTAAACCAATTGGTTCAAGTATTACCCACTGTCACACAGGATTCAGTGTTATTATAGAGAGTTTTAATTATGCTAACTTCTCTCATATGCAAATGATATCCCAATCAACCACAAATTATGATAATCAACAGAATCAAAACTTTTTTTAAATCTACAAACTTTTAACCAGTATCACAATGAAATGCCACTAGAAAAGCAATGTTACAAAAATGGCAACTGTACAATTTGTCATCAGCAAAAACAGCAACAAAAAATGCCATTGCAACGCAACAGCGAAAACGAAAATGCTGTCACAACATTACGCAGAGAATAAAAATGGCATCACAACATTACACCAAGAACAAAAATGGCATTGCAACATATGCCATGGACAAAAATGCTGTCGCAACATTATGCTGAGAACAATAATGCTGTTGCAAAATTACACCAAGAACAAAAATGTTGCTGCAAAATTACACCAGGAACAAAATGAAACCTGTTGGAAGAAAAGCATCAATGAACTCTACTATTAGTAGAATTTACTATTGTTATTAAATTAAAATTTTCACTTTGTCATCTGTCTGTCCATCTGTATACATTCAGCAGTTTCGTTTTCAGAGATATAGGTTTAAAAAAATTTGGATCAGATACATATTGATGAAATTCCAATTTGCACTTTCAACATTCCCCAAATGTTCAAATTGTGCCCTCTAATGGTGGAAGTAGTCGAAAATTGCAAAATTTCAAACGAATATTGCAAATTGATGTATTTATGTTAGAAATTAGAATATTTGGTTTTTCGAAATTTTGGTTGGTAGATAATTCAAAAATAATTTTTTGCATTGCATGGCTACTAAAATATTATGATTTACCGTTTTTAAATTTTTCAGAAGGTTTTTAGAAACATTACATGTAATCTATTCATCCTAGAAATTTGAATTTTTGATGGTAGAATGTGATGATCAAGAAATTTACATTGGTAGCAATGATTTACTTCCTTATCCCTGGGAGTGGGGAGAAATAGAACTTTTGGGTTTCAAGAGATGAATCAAAAATTCTTTTTCTAAGTCAGAGGCATTAATAAAATATTACATTTACCCAATCATTCAATTTAAAAAATAAGAGTGCAAGAGTCAGTGTATGCAAAACTTTGCTCTCTTTGTAAATAAGCATCCCACATTTGTCAGAGGAAATATGTGTTCTAATTAAAAAGTTTTTGCCTTCACAATTTACAATCATCTGTGAGCGAGTGGTACACCTCAATGACGTATCTGATGTCACAAGCCATTTCTCTTCTTTGAAATTACTTAGCTAGGCATAAACTGGAAGGAGAGCTGTGTACCAATCCCTAGTGATGATGCACAGAACTGGCCAGGTCTAGCACCTAATGTCCGACCCCGCCTTCTCGTGGTGCAGGCCGTTAGTACCTTTCAAAAGAGATATTCTCTTTTGGAAGGGAACGGAAGGGGAAGGCTCCCAGTTCAGTATGGCCTACTGATCTGGTCATTTATGGCCACTTTTTTCTTTTTTTTTCAACCCTGCTGAGGAGTGGTCAACTTCACAGGGTCCTGGTGCTGACCATTTATACCTACTAGACTGAACTTGTTTATGGATTTGAGCTTGATTATTGATCCTGGACTTGCTGCACTGGTGGGCCTCTGTTGAGGGAGAATTTGCCGCTGTGTTTTCTGTTTGCTTCTGGGAATGCCAGCCCTAAGTGAACAGAGGCATGGGATATCTTATATCAGCTGGTGGATAATCCTAATCAGAGGCCATCACAGGTTACCCGAACCTTACTTAGCTAGTTGGGCATCGTCAAGCCTAAACTGGAGTAATGTGTCTCAGGCAGGCAATATGGCTCTTGAAAAAGTCCACTTGAAAAGGTGGTGCCTGAAGTTCCTACCAGCATCGGTGACTTCAGCCTTTAGCAGAGGAGGAACAGGTCTTTGCCTCATGCCTGCGATCAGGGGGCTGTTTGATATTGTTAGCCCTACCAATCTCAATAAACCTAATTTCTTTAAAAATCCTACTAATCATTTTCTCTCTGCGGGAATGTGGAATGTGAGGACATTACATAGAGATTATTCTCTTGATGTCCTCAAGCAGGAATTCCAGCGCTATAACCTAGATATTCTAGGCTTGCAAGAGACCAGATGGACAGGTAAAGGTGAGATACTTAAAATAACTTTAAATATCTCTTTACAGGGAGGGAGGATGGAAAGCATCACAAAGGCGTGGGTATGCTTCTCAGCAGACACACTAGTGATGCTCTTCTAGGATATGAGTGCATTAATGAAAGGTTTCTTACAGCAAAATTTCAGACAAGCATTAAAGTCTTGAATGCTATCTGCTGTTATGCCCCCACTGAGGATGCTGATGAGGATGAGAAGAATAGGTTTTACAGACAACTTCAAGATATTTTGAATTCTGTCAAGAAAGGAGATATTACCCTTGTTCTAGGTAACTTCAATGCCAAAGTTGGTACTGACTCTAACCTTTGGGGAGGGGTGATAGGCCCTTTTGATATTGGTAGCTGCAATGACAATGGACAACGTCTCCTACAGGTAAGTAAACTCAGTGGATTCAGAATAACTAACACTTATTACAAATACCGTGACATACATAAGTACACATGGGTTTCACCTGATGAGCTGCATAAGAATATGATTGATTACATATTAATTAACAGCAAATGGGCTAGTTCTGTTAGGAATACCAGGGCATATAGAGGAGATGAAATTGGATCTGACCATTACCTTGTTAAAAGTGTCTTGCAACTTAAACTTAAAAAGTGTTGTGCTAAAGTTAAAAAATTTACCTTTAATACGGAATCTCTGAAAGACCCTGTTATAGCTAAAGCTTACCATGATAGGTTACTTAGTCATTATGACAGTCATGGTTTGCTTACTACTGAAGTTGAGGAAGAATGGGGCTGTTTTAAACAGGCTTTTTTGGACACTAACGGTACTCTTTTAGGAAAAAAGGAGCAGAGGAGGCAGAATTATTTAAGTAATAAGGCACTTGAGCTTATTTCAGAAAGAAGGAACTGCAGGAATGTTCTTAATCAGTACCCTACTAGTCCTGATAGAAAGGATTACAGAAAGCTTAATAAATGTGTAAAGAATCAGTTTGCTGCTGATAAGAATCTTTAGCTCAATGGCTTGGCTGACAAAGCTGAGGAAGCAATTAGGTAGCACAACATCAGAGAGCTGTACCAGATAGTTAATGTCTGATGTGGTAGAAAACGGACAGGCATACAAGGATTGAAGGATAAACAAGGTAAGGTTATAGAAGGGGAGGATTCTGTCATGGCTAGGTGGGCTGAGCATTTCAGTGATGTTCTAAACAATGTGGTTAGTTTTACTCCCATTGTTTGCAATGATGATAGATGCATTGGTGGCTTTAATGTTGGCCCTATAACACAATCTGAAGTTATTTTGGCTGTTTCTAAACTTAGACTTCATAAATCCCCAGGGGTAGATGAAATTACTACGGAAATGCTTAGAGCTGGGAATGTTTCGGTTACCACTTCGATGACTGAAATTCTGAATATCTTTTATGATAAAGTCATGGTTCCTAAGGATTTTACCAGAGCTATTGTTATCCCTATTTTCAAAAAAGGTGATCGCAGTTCTTGTGATAACTATAGGGGTATCAGCCTACTCTCTGTTCCAGGTAAAGTTCATTCCATGATTGTGCTTAATAGAATTAAGAATCTGGTTGATAGTCAATTGCATGATGAGCAATGTGGATTCAGCAGTGGTATGGGATGTGTGGATCAGATATTTTCACTTAACCAGATTCTTGAGAAATGTTTAGAGTTTCAGAAACCTTTGGTTGCTAGCTTTGTTGATTTCAAAAAGGGTTTCGACTCTGTTGATTGTCATAATTTGTGGTTGATTGTGAGATCATATGGTATACCAGACAAGTTAGTTAACATAACGAAAGCTCTCTATAATAACACTGAGTCGTGTGTGAGAGTTGGTAAGTCTTGTAGCAATTGGTTTAGCATTACTTCTGGTGTTCGACAAGGGTGCATTTTGTCTCCTTTCCTCTTTTACTTGGTTATTGATTATGTTATGCGAAATTCACTTCTAGGGAAAGATTTTGATGGACTGGATGTACAAAAATGGACTGGAGATAGAAAAATTTCTGATTTAGATTATGCTGATGATTTAGCCCTTTTGACAAATGATGTTGATGAGATGAACTCTTTCATTCGAGCGGTTGATGAGACTGGTAGTAGAGTATGTTTGGTTATAAACAGAGAGAAAATTAAAGTGATGAAAATTGGTCAGACAGACTATGGTTCAGTTAATTTGAATTTATCTTGGGAGCTTGTTAATAATTATCTTGGGAGCTATGTAACAGATACTGGTGATGTGCGGCATGAGATTAACAGACAAATAGGGATTGCTGCCGGGACTTTTACGAATCTATGGAGAGTGTGGAGAAATAGGCGTATACACCTAAAGACTAAAATTAGGCTGTATAATAGTTTGGCTCTTTCTAGGGTTAGTTATGGTAGTGAAACTTGAACACTGTGTAAACAAGATAACAGGAAACTAGATGCTTATGTAGTATCTTGGGTATTAGGTGGTTTAACTTTGTAACTAATGATGAAGTTAGGCAAAGGAGTCTGCAACCTCCTTTTAGCAACATATTGTGCAGAGAGAGACCCCGCTTGTTTGGCCATGTTGCCCGTATGGATAATTAGAGATTGGCGAATAGAGTTATGAACAGTGTGCCTAGAGGCCTCAGAAGGAAGGGGAGACCTAGGATGCAGTGGGCAGACAATGTCAAACAGGACCTTGTTAAAATTGGTATGCAGTGGCTGGATGCAGCAGATGTAGCTCAGGACAGATATGCTTGGAGAATTAAACTGCATGGTCTGGTTGGACCTCCGAAGCCCATGGCTGCTTGAGGATGATGATGATAAATGCTACATCTGATGTCCAATTATTTACGCCATGTCACTACGAATCATAATTGATTTTAATTACAAAATTACGAATTCATAATGAATGTCATGCCAATCATTACAAATGTGTAGGTAATCAGATTATGAAAATCTTATTTCTGTAGGTTTCTGAGAAAACTATATTAATATTCAATTATCATTTTTATAAATTTCTTTTCAGTAAGTTTGTGCACTTAATGATTCCCAATGTTTATATTTATCATATTGATTTATAACTTGTTGTTTCAAATGTGGCTTTCTATAAACATTATATAATCTATGACAAATTTTGTAGTATAATAAAACTCTGGAGTATCATCGGAATTTCTGAACAGGAGAGAGCTAAATTAATATGTGATGGGAAGGTTAGAAGTCCATCAGTTTTGGGCTTTCTGCTATTACAATTGGTAGGGAGAGGTTATCATCATATCTGATGCTCTGGCAGTTGATCAAGTTCTCTTTCAGTTTAGATTTTAATATCTTATTACATTATGGATGGAGAACTGTTTATGAATGCAGTAGAAGACTCATGCACCAGACCTGCCATGTGCCCTTCTAGTGGCATTTATTTTTTTAGCAATCATTCATCTACCTTTTGCTTGATGGTGTGATTACTAGTATCTTTTGATGAGCACAATTAATTATGCAGAATCTCATTCATTTATTAAGCTTCAATCACTATCTGGTTGTTTCAATAGGTGTACAAGAAATATTGTCATGAAGAGGGTAGAATTCGAACCCACGACTGTGTGATGTCTGATCATGTCTAACGAACCTAAAACCTCCTGATTATTTGCATTAATGCTTATGTTTGCATAAAATAGTATGAATATTTTAAATTAAGAAGATATTTAAGCATATTTGTGAGAGGAATTTCTTTTTAATATTCAGCAATTTGAAGTAAATAAAACTAATTTAAAACTTTTGAATTGGAGAGCATAAGCTGGAAGTTATATTTTGGCTTTTCTTGATAATGTCAAATAATATTCAATTAGTGGGGTTAATCTCTGAGTGGTACTTTTGTTTTGCCCACAATAGGCTAAGTGACCAGGTCACTAGGACTCAGGAAGAACAACTACTGGACAGCTGTTAGGAAACAGATGGTAGCCTTGTAGCCTGTTCTTTAGCATGCAAAATGTATGGTTCTCATGCACACAGGGCCATGGCTTTAGGTCTCATCCAACAGACAGCAGCCTTTTCAAGCACGTTGGTGTCCCCTACTGACTGAGTCAAGGTTTTTATGGAGTAATATCTCAACTCTTGCCTAGGTGGGACTCAAACTTGGGAACTGCAGATTACGAGGCTGGCATGCTACTGACCCTCCCCCAATTAGCTGGAAGCTATAAATCTAAAGCAAAACAAAAATTGAAAGTTGATTTTGCAATATCTCATATATTAGATTATTATTTGCAATCAGAGAAATAATATTTTACACTGAGTTACATGACTAATAATAAAAGGAAAATAATATAGGCAAAATATTCAAAAACTTGAGTCCTGAAAAATAGCAGAGCAACTCTTTCATTGTATTAAGACAAATTGGAGTACACAATGGCAGAATTCTACCTCAAAATAAAACAGATACCTTCCCAGAAAAGGAAAGGTTCTCCTTGTTATTTCTAATCCTTTCACATCTCCCAGCAATTGATGAGAATGAAACTAAAATGGTGCTGTACATTTAAAAATAAGAATATGATTCAAGCAAGTGGGCTGAGGAAGTGGATCTCGCTGTGGACTTTTGGTATGCGAGGTGACCACAGTAAACAGCTGTGACTCTGGGCAGGGACAGCTTTGGAGCAGAAGGCAGAGGGTACTATGATTTAAATCTCTTAGGGACCAGGCTTCCATCATTAGACAAACCCATGTAAGCCACCAGGAAGGTTAATCCCCTCATTCACTTTTACTTTACTACAGGCAGTTTTGCTTAATTTACGTTATATTTATCATTTTGGGGATTTTAATTTCATTTTGGGGATTTTAATTTCATTTTCAATCCCCCTCCCCTCAGTCTTAAGTGAAAATTATTATTAGTGAAATAATCTGATCAGTTATTAGTGAATCAGTTATTAGTGAAAATATCTGATCTGCACATCCCCTACCACTTCGAAATCCTCATTGCTCATCATGCAATTGACTGTCAACCTTATGCTTAATCCTATTAAGCACAATCAAGTGAAGAACTTTATCTGGAACAAAAAGTAGGCTGATATCCCTATATTATCACAAGAACTGCGATCACCTTTTTTTAAAAATAGGGATAATAATAGCTCTGATAAAATCCTTAGGAACCATGACTTTATCATAAAAGACATTCAAAATTTCAGTCATCCATGTGGTAACCGAAACATTCCTAGCTCAAAGCATTTCAGTAGTAATTTCATCTACCCCTGGGATTTATGTAATTTAAGTTTAGAAACAGTTAAAATAACTTCAGACTGTGTTATAGGGCAAACATTAAAGCGAGTAATGCATCTATCATCATTACAAACAATCGGAGTAGAACTAACTACATTGTTTAGAACATCACTGAAATGCTCAGCCCACCTAGCCATGATGGAATCCTCACCTTTTAAACCTTAACTTGTTTATTATTCGATCCCTGTGTACCTGTCCTTTTCTACCACACAAAACATTAAATATTTGATACAGCTCTCTGCTGTTGTGCTGTCTAACTGCTTCCTTGGCTTTGTCAGCATAATCTTCAATTAACAAGCCGCCACACTTATGCATGCCTTGGTGTGGTCTAGATACGTAGTGATGTATTACGTATGAAATCACTAAGACTGAGGGGGAGTTGTCCACCAACCACAAGAGAGTGGTGAAATGAACACGAAGAAGTGAATGAAGCAAGGCCAGACTTTGAGCACTTTACACAGTGTTGATAGATTAGATATTTTCTGAATTTGATGCATTCTGCTCAAAATATAATGCATGCTTTGGATTAACATACTTTGCTGAATACACCCCTCCCCCTATATGTTATTGCCAAGTTATCTAATAGTAAGAGACAAATTTGGTGCATGAGCAATTACCTGCAAAAATAATAAAAATTAAAACTTAATTTTTGGTTGTGGTTGGGAAAAAAGATCTGAGCAATTTACTAAATGTAATTTTTTTATTACTATTTATTTTAAATTTTTTAAAAATGCATCTTCAATTTCACTCAAGAAAAGATCAGGTTGTAATTGTTTTCTTTTTGTGGCCTGTGTATATCAGTATTTCAGCCACAACCTGCACTTTTTTTACAGTATGATAAAAAATAGTTATTCATTTTTATGTGATAAAAAATGCTATCATATTGCAAGAATTACAATAAAACTAGAAGAATGCATGTAGCCTCTGGCAAACATGGGACTCTCATTTTCAAAAAAAATGCAGTCTTTTGTTTATCTACTTTTGCACTTCTTAAAAGTTTTAATTCAAACTAATGGATGATGGGGGAAAATGAGAATAGTTCTATTCTATTAGCCTTTATGCAACATAAGTATTTGCCAACTATCTTTTAAAATTAAAACGTTGCTTTTCTCACATTACTGATAAAATGGGGGAGATTGTTGCAGTTAATTTAATATCTTTCGATATTTTAAATTTCTATCCTAAACAGATCATTTGCTTTACTTGTTAAAAACTTTGCATTTTCTATATTTAGTGGCCTCTAACGATATAGATTTCAAACTCTCAAAGGATTTGAAAAATCCCAATAATAATTTTTCATTAGTAACAATTCAACTAAAAAAAATTTGCGAATTATCTCTTCAAACAAAAAAAGTTGCATTTTCCCATACCTGCCTTGGGGAAACAACCAAACTTATTGTTGCCATTGCAAAATCTCATGACCTTTCCATTCCATCATCAAAATTTAAAATTTCCTGTAAATACATCAATCCAATACTTGTTCAAAATTTTGCAATTTCCAAAATTTTCAACCATTAAAGAGCGCAATTTAAACTTTGGGAGATTTGGAAGGTGCAAATCATAATATTTAATAATACCCATCCAACACAAAAATATTTTTTCTCTCTTAAAATATTTTACTACATGCAGAAAAGAGTGAAAAGCAATAGGAAGATTGGTAAGGAAATTGTAAGAAATTTGGATTGTAAGGAACTGTAACAATTGAAGTAAATTGTTGGGTGGCACTTTTGCTCTTGGTGTTTTATATACAGGCAATGTTTTAACATGCACCATTTTTTTTACAGTGTTTCTTACAGGTGGCATTTTGGTTCATGTTGTATTGTACAGTAGGTGTTTTTGCTCACGCTGTTTTGTGTAGACAGCATTTGTATGCCATTTTTGCTAGCAGCATTTTGTTGTATGTCATTTTTGCTAGCAGCATTTTGTTGTATGCCATTTTTGCTAGCAGCGTTTTTGTATGCATCGCTTTATTGGTGGAATTTTATGTAAAGTCAACATTTTTGTTGATGCCATATTGCACAGGTGGCATTTTTACATATGCTGATTTGTCAGGGACATTTGTGTCTTCGCAATTTTTTGTCATATTTGTCATGGAACTGTTGTAACCACCAGTTTCTGAAACTCTAAACATTTCTCAAGAATCTGCCTAAGTGAAAATATTTTATCTATACCCTCTCTATATCTATTTTTTAAATATCCCTCATACTTGGTGAAGAACAAAACATAGAATTACTGCTACTATCCACTACCACCACCCTCCCATTTTCTTGAAGCATCACCTAGATTTTGCAAAATCTGCCAACATTTGTTCTTTATTTTAAATTATAAATAAGGAATTCAATGGAATTCTGAACACCTTTGCAACATCAGCTTTTTGTCCCAAGTTTATTTTTATATTTTCATGTGCCAAAGAATTGTTTTTGGAATTTTAGTGCAAAACTAGCAGTAGAGGCTTGGGGAAAAACGAAACATAGAATAATGAAACAAAGTGAAAAAAAAAAAAGTCTCATGATTCACAATTTATTTGCCTTGCAATGCAATTCCTAAATTTGACTGTCCCCTTACCCCTAGCTATTCACTGATAATTGAGGAATGCATCCCACGTGTGTGACAATCAGAGTCTGACAAATTTCATTGTTTAATTGTTCCTGGTTGAGCTTAGTTCATTTTTTTTCGTGGAATGTTTATGTTAATCCAGTGCATAAGCTGTTACGAAGATCTTCAGTGACTCAATTCAAAATCTTAATGATGCCTTATAGGAGACATACAAGTCCCCCATCTAGGGAAGGTGACAGAATTCCCTATTCCATTAGCACATATACAACATAAAAAGTATTTGCCTACATATATATATACATACAAAATCCTAATGCATTCATGGGCTATGGAGGTCCAAACAGACTGTGTAATTTTCCTCCCCAGACGTATCTGTTTGCTGCTGCATTTGGCCACTCTAGGCCAATTGTAGCAAGGTCCAGTATGACAATGTCTGCCCATTGCTTCCTAGATCTCCCCCTTTTTGTGAAACCCTTAGGCACACTGTTCATAATCCTGTATCTGTCTACTATTTTTTTAAATTAAAACGTTGCTTTTCTCACAAGACAACAGAGGTCAGACAGCCTTAAAAAGTGCATTACTGCCAAAGGATTAACTTTCAGAGGGGTAAAGAAGAGAAATTTGTCAATTTTTACTACTTTGTATGCTGCAACTAAAGGATTCTTTAAAGAAAGAAATTTTCATTATATCAGTAAAGAATGGAAAAAGTACAAACAACTTAGTTTTAAAACAGATAATGAAGGGGAATGGGTTTTGCTTCATTATAGCCATAATTTCGTCATTACAGACTTTGTTATAAATTAGTTGACTGTATTTGATACTTAGGGCATACATCTCAAGTATCTTACAGACAAAATCTTTAAAACTTTGCATATATTTTGAACTGTTGATATATTCATATAGATTTTTTTCTATATAACAAAGATTATTTGTATTTCGAGAGAAACTTCATTGTGTTTAGCAATTTATTTTAACAAACATCATTTTGCTGAAAGCATATAAATAAAAATAAAATAAATACCCCCTCAAGCAGCTGCTTGCCACAGAGGTCTGACAGGAGCCTGTCAGTTTATATGCCATAGTAGAAGGTCTGAGAGGATGGCAGGACCTCTGCAGAAAAACAACACATACATCCATGCCTTACCCGGGGCTCATATAATTGGTAACAAATGTGACTTCGGTGAATAACTACTTACTACGAAATGATTACATGTGCTATGCCTAACAACTAATCATCCTCACATAACAAAAATATTTACTCATCAGTTAAGAAGGACTTTCTCCCTTACTGGGTAAATTTCACTATTTTGTTGTAAAGAACAGATGAGTATAAAAAAAATTCAGAGCCAGGAAAATTTTGCAGTATTTTTCAGCTCTGGCTCTGTCTTTAAAGCCCTGCAATATGCATATTTTAAAATTTGTCTCAGTGCTTTATCCAGAAGGAATTGGATTACCAGATTTTAATAACATTTAATAATATTTTAACAACAGTGGATTTTTTCCGATGGGCTTGGAAAGGCTACTGTCCATCGGATGGGACATTAAACTGTGGCCCCATGTGTGGGAGAGCCATACCCTGTGCAAGTTAAAGAACATGGTGGATAGCCTAAATGCCATGGTGGTTATGGTTCATGCAAGAGTGTTGAAAAGGAATGCTAGTCAGTGGGTGGGGCGGTGATGGCGGCTCAGTTGTTAGTGCGTCACCACCGCCCATCAGTCGTCAGGCTCGTAATCTGCAGTTCCCAGGTTCGAGTCCCAACTGGGTCAGTGTTGAGATTTATCCCCACTCTGCCCACGGTCAGTAGGGGACACCGATGGGTGTGGAAAGGCCGCCGTTGTCGGATGGAACGTTAAGCTGTGGCCTCGTGTGCGGGAGAGCCATACCCTGTGCACATTAAAGAACACGCTGGATGGCCTTGACGGGAGGCTACCATCTGTCTCCCAACAGCTGTTCCAGTGGGTCCCCTCCCCCAACCTTCTCTGAGCCTTCGGGGTCCTTATGACCTGGCCATTTAGCCCATGGTGTGCAAAAAAGTGTTGCTCAGAGGTAAAACAACCCAACCCAACAGTGGACTTTCAGGTGGAAACACAGAGTTTGCAATATTATAATTCTCACTGCAAACGTCTTCAACAAACTCCAAACTAAAACTGATCTCTAAACTGTGCTGTGCTCTACTACTATCTGTACTCTACTATCTTCTGTGCTACTGTGACAACATGTCACCAGGTTATAACAAGAGGTACAAAGCCTGCACGTGTCATGTTGCATGCCGGGAAAGACATTTGCACTCTCTACAGGTAGTACATGGAATGTGAGAACTTTACATAGAGATTATTCTCTTGAAGTCCTCTTGCAGGAATTCCAGCATTATAACCTAGACATTCTAGGCTTGCAAGAGACAGGTAAACAAGAAATATTTAAATTTTTTTCATGGAGGCAGGATGGAAAGTATCTCCAAAGTGTAGGTTTGCTTCTCAGCAGACACACCAGCAATACTCTTCTAGGATATTACTGCATTAATGTAAGATTTCTGACAGCTGTTATTATGCCCCACAGAGGACTCTGATGAGAATGAGGATATATTTTACAGCCAGCTTCAGGATATTTTGAGTTCTGTGAAGAAAGGAGATATTTCTCTTCAGCTAGGTGACTTCAATGCTAAAGTTGGTACTGACTAATCTTTGGGCAGGAGTTTTAGATCCCTTTGGCATTGGTAGTTCCAATGAAAATGGAGAATATCTCCTGCAGGTAAGTAAACTTAATGATTTGTGAATAACTAATACACACCACAAACATCGGGGCATTTCTATATACACATGGGTTTCACCTGATGGGTTGCACAGGAATATGATAGGTTATATTTTAATTAGCAGCAAATGGGCTAGTTCAGTTAGGAATACCAGATCATATAGGAAGCCAAAATTGGGTCTTACCATTTCCTGATCAAAAGTGTCTTGCAGCTGAAGCTTAAAAAATGTTGTGCTCAAGTTAAAAAAATTACCTTCATCACTGAAGGTCTGAAAGATCCAGATATAGCCAAAGCATACCATGATAGGCTTCTCAGTCATTATGACAATCGTGGTTTGCTTACTGCTGAAGTTGAGAAAGAATGGGATCAGCTTAAACATGCTTTTCTTGAAACCAACAGTACTCTTTTGGGTAAAAGGAAACAGAGGAAACAAAATTATTTGAGTGATAAGGCTATGGAACTTATTTCTGAAAGAAGGAAGTGGAGGATTGATATGAATCAACACACTACTAGTCCTAATAATTGCATGCTAATAATGCATTAAGCAAGCTTAATAAACGTGCAAATGATCAGTTAATAGCTGATAAGAATCTTTGGCTTGATATCTTGGTTGACAAAGCAGAGGAAGCAGCTAAACAGTACAACAGCAAGAGGTTATACCAGATTGTTAATATTTTATGTGGGAAGAAATAGACATGTACACAGGGATTAAGGGATAAACATGGCAATGTGGTTGAAGGTGAGGATTCTGTGATGGATAGGTGAGTTGAGCATTTCAGATAAGTTCTAAATAATATGATTACTTCTACTCCCATTGTTTGCAATGAGGATAGATGTAATGAGGATTAGATGGCTTTAATGATGGTCCTATATCACATTCCGAAATCACTATGGCTATCTCTAAATTAAAACTGCATAAATTCCCAGGAGGGGATGAAATCACCACTGAAATGCTTAGAGCTTGAAACATTTGTGTTGTCACATGGCTGACTGAAATTTGAATATTTTTTATGATAAAGGTTTTGTTTATAAGGATATTACTAGACTATTATTGTCCCTATTTTGAAAAAAAGGTGATTGCAGTTCTTGTGATAATTATAGGGAAATTAGTTTACTTTCTGTTTCAGATAAAGTTCTTTGCATGATTATATTTAATAGAATTAAGAATTTGGTTCATGGACAACTGTATGATGAACAGTATGGATTCAGAAGTGGAAGGGGATGTATTGATCAAATATTTTCACTTAGACAGATTCTTGATAAATATTTAAAGTTTCAAAATCCTGTGGTTACTAGTTTTATAGATTTCAAAACATCTTTTGACTGTGTTGATCGACATAATTTGTGGTTCATTGTTAGATCATATGGAATACTTGATAAGTTAGTTAATGTAATGAAAGCTCTCTATAATAACACTGAGTCGTGTGTGACAGTTGGTACATCTTGCAGTGATCCATTCAGCACTGCAAGTGGAGTTACACATGGGTGCATTTTGTCTCCTTTTCTCTTTTTTTTGGTCATTGATTATGTTATGCAAAATTCTTTGCAAGGGAAAGATTTTGGCCTTAAATGGTCTCATCATCATCATCCTCAAGCAGCCATGGGCTACAGAGGTCCATCCACACCATGCAATTTAGTTCTTCAAGTATATCTATCCTGAGCTATATCTGCTGCATCTGGCCACTGCAAACCAATTCTAACAAGGTCCTGTTTGACATTGTCTGCCTACTGCATCCTAGGTCTCCCCCTCTTTCTGAGGTCTTCAGGTACACTATTCATAACCCTATTCGATAATCTATAATTATCCATACAGACAACATGGTCAAACCAACAGAGCCTCTCTTTGCACAATATGCTGCTTAAAGAAGGTTGCCAACTCCTTTTTGCCTAACCTCATCATTATTTACAAAGTTGAACCACCTAATGCCCAAGATACTGCATTAGCAACTAGAATCAAAAGCATCTAGTTTCCTGTTATCTTGTTTACATAATGTCCAAGTTTCACTAACATAACTTAATTTTACTTACTAACTTTTAACATCACTGCCATGACTAACTGTAGAAAGAACCAAACTATTATACAGTCTAATTTTAGTCTTTAGGTATATATATGCCTATTTCTCCACACTCTCCATAGATTCTTAATAGTCCCAGCAGCAATCCCTACTTGTCTGTTAATCTCATGCCGCACATCACCAGTATCTGTTACATAGCTCCCAAGATAATTAAACTGAGACACATTCTCAAGAGTACAGTCATTCAAATTAACTGAACCATAGTCTGCCTGACCAATTTTCATCACTTTAATTTTCTCTCTGTTTATAACCAAACCTACTCTACTACCAGTCTCATCAACCGCTCGAATGAAAGAGTTCATCTCTTCAACATTATTTGCCAAAAGGGATAAATCATCAGCATAATCTAAAGCAGAAATTTTCGTATCTCCAGACCATTTAAGACCAAAATCTTTCTCTTGCAGTGAATTTTGAATAATAAAAGACATTCAAAATTTCAGTCATCCATGTGGTAACCGAAACATTCCTAGCTCAAAGCATTTCAGTAGTAATTTCATCTACCCCTGGGATTTATGTAATTTAAGTTTAAAAACAGCTAAAATAACTTCAGACTGTGTTATAGGGCAAACATTAAAGCCAGTAATGCATCTATCACCATTACAAACAATGGGAGTAGAACTAACTACATTGTTAAGAACATCACTGAAATGCTCAGCCCACCTAGCCATGAAGGAATCCTCACCTTTTATAACCTTAACTTGTTTATCATTCAATCCCTGTGTACCTGTCCTTTTCTACCACACAAAATATTAAATATTTGGTACAGCTCTCTGCTGTTGTGCTGTCTAACTGCTTCCTCAGCTTTGTCAGCAAAGCCATCAAGCCAAAGTTTCTTATCAGCAGCTAACTGTTCCTTTACATGTTCATTAAGATCTCTGTAATGCTTTCTATTAGGACTAGTAGGGTATTGATTAAGGACATTCCTGCAGTTCTTTCTTTCTGAAATAAGCTCAAGTGCCTTATCACTCAGATAATTCTGCCCCTCTGTTCCTTTTTTCCTAAAAGAGTACTGTTAGTGTCCAAAAAAGCCTGTTTAAAATGATCCCATTGTTCCTCAACTTCAGTAGTATGCATACCATGACTGTCATAATGATTAAGTAACCTATCATGGTAAGCTTTGGCTATAACTGGATCTTTCAGAGCTTCAGTATTAAAACTAAATTTTTAACCCTAGCACAACACTTTTTAAGTTTAAGTTGTAAGACACTTTTAACAAGGTAATGGTGAGATCCAATTTCAGCTCCCGTATTTGAATTGGTATTCCTAACAGAACTAGCCCATTTGCTGTTAATTAATATATAATCAATCATATTCTTATGCAGCCCATCGGGTGAAACCCATGTGTACTTATGTATGTCGCAGTGTTTGTAATAAGTGTTAGTTATTCTGAATCCATTGAGTTTACTTACCTGTAGGAGATGTTGTCTATTGCCATTGCAGCTACCAATACCTAAAGGGCCCATCATCCCTTCCCAAAGGTCAGAGTCAGTACCAATTTTGGCATTGAAGTCACCTAGAACAAGGGTAACATCTCCTTTTTTGACAGAATTCAAAATATCCTGAAGTTATCTGTAAAACATATCCTTGTCATCCTCATCAACATTCTCAGTGGGAGCACAAGAGCAGATTACATTCAAGTCTTTAATGTTGTCTGAAATTTTGTTAAGAAACTTTTCATTAACCCTTCCAGTGTCCACACCATCTGTATACGTTTGCAGAATCTGAAATGAGGGGCCAAGGACATATGTATCCGTTTTTAGTACAACAAAAACAGAATTAATTTTTTTTAAATAAAAATTGCCATTGCAATTTTTTTAGATATATATCTTATAAAACTATATATTTCAGGGTTCAAAAATAACATTTTGTGTTTTAATTTGATGCATATTTTATTAAACTACAACATAAAGAATTTTATAAAGCTACTGATAGCAATTTCTTAAAAGCACTAAATGGCATTGCCGATTTGATTGTTAACGTTCCTATTTGCTGAAGCAACCTTCTGATTTAAGCTTACAAGTTTGATTTGAACCATTATCAACAAATTTTTCCTTAAATTTTCAAAAATCTCCTAAAAATTAACAAAAAAAAACTGCTATTTTTAAAAACAGTAGATTTTAGAAGTAATTACAAAGTACATAATGCCATTTTTTTTTCAGTTTCACACCCTTTTCTGTCAAACTTATTTCAGTATTCCCAAAATTATTTTTATCATTTTTCCCAGCATTCTATGCATCTTTCCTGCTCTTAAAATTGAAATTGGAAGTAAACACATCCTTCTTAGAAATTATGGGTGCAGCTGCATTTAATTAGTTATGCTTCACTCAGGCAAACAAGAGGCAGATGGATGACAAATGCTATCTCCATTCCATATGCTGTAAGTGCTTTTTACAGTTTTGGTCAAGCATAGTGGCAAGCAGCTGCTTGAGGGGGTATTTATTTTTTTTTTTTTTTATATTGGACACCCTCTGTAAAGTTAGTATTTACTTTTTTATATTTAAACCTTAGTTTTCATTTCAGTAGATTTATTTTTGGAAATTAGCAATCTTTTGGCTGATCGATAAGTACTGATTTTTTTTCATAGTTATGCTACATCACACAGCCGGCCTACAACTTGTTGTTGTGAATATTTTAACATCGCATTAGGCTATATGTTAAGTTTTATTTTATTATTTATCACTCTTCTAGTAAAACTTTGGTCTGCTATCATTTTCCAAAAATAAATGAGAACTTGGATATGGAAGCAAATTTATTTCTCTAGATTTATTACCATAAGTTAGCGACATTCCGGTTGGTTGCTTTATCGATCTTCTTGAGTTGTGCTATATCGAGGCCAGTTTAAAAATTGTTGCGGATATTTTATTTAACATCCCATTAGGTTATATGTAATCTTTCTTTTATTATTTCTTGTTTTTTTAGTAAAAAAACTTTGAGATTTGACCGTTTTCTGAAAATGAATGTCTTTGGTATGGAAGTAAAATAGACTTCCTTGCTACAGAAATTAGCCATCATGTGGGATGAGAGGGAAATTTTGGGGTTTGTCCTCCTTTAAACTCATTGTGAATGTTGCCCTCCCCCCCTCCCTGTAGAAGAATTTTTTTTTTAATTATGAGTTTTTATCTTTACATCGAATGAATTTAAAGGCAACCCCCCCCCCCCCTCTCTCTCTCTCTCTCGGTACCTTGGCTGTGCCACACAGACAATATAACACTGTCTTTTTTATGCTTTGGTGTACAAACCTTTCTGCACTTAGCCAAGATTGCCAAACTTCAACACCCAAAGAAAAAATTCATAATTCTTAGCAAAAAAAGCAGCCAAGGAAGTTTTTTTTTTATTTCATAACCAGTTCAGAAAATCCCCTGAATGTGAGAAGTCCAAGTCATGTTGTATAACACTGGCAGTGTTTAAAATATACGATACCGAGAAGAATCATTAAAAGAAATAAAAATCATATTTCAGGTTGGATATTATATTATTTGGGAGGAAATTTCCTTTTGATAAATATATAATTTAACTATTTTTATTCATCAGATTTTTCAAAATTTATGTTAATTGTATAGTGCAATCTTTTTTTTTCACCATATTGCATTCAAAAAGGCTTATTAAAATCAATATGCTTGTAAATATGTTTATATTATTTATTTTCATAAAATTCAAAATTAAATTCTGTTTAATTTGGTATATAACATGACCTATTTCCATTGATTGGTTATTTTTCTAAAAAAATTCTAAAGTTGGCTTGTTTATCTGACTCAAAATAAATAAAATAAAAATAAATACCACCTCAAGCAGCTGCTTGCCACAGAGGTCTGACAGGAGTCTGTCAGTTTATATGCCACAGTAGAAGGTCTGAGAGGATGGCAGGACCTCAGCAGAAAAACCACACATACATCCATGCCTTACCCGGGGCTCGAACCCAGGTCCCTTAGATCAGTAGCCAAGCACGCTAACCACTAAAAGCAATTGGCCAAAAGCCTGGAATTTTCTCAAATTATGGTACAGAGAAAAAAATTACAAAACGAAGAAATATTTATTTGAAACAAAAATATAATTTTTTCTTTATTCAGAAGTAAATAGCCTTTCTATTCACATCATTAAAATCATTTCTGTCTATTAGTTTGCTTTTTTATAATAAATTTTTATTTGTTGCCAGATGCAATTTTTTACTATAAATAAAAATAAATAAATATCCCCTCAAGCAGCTGCTTGCCACAGAGATCTGACAGGAGCCTGTCAGTTTATATGCCACAGTAGAAGATCTGTGAGGATGGCAGGACCTCAGCAGAAAAACGACACATACATCCATAACCGGGGCTCCCATTCCTTACCCAGGACTCGACTCGACACCCACTAAAGCGCGTGTACAAGGACACGCCCACTCTTGCATCATAGCTTGTGTCAATTGTCAATTTATGCAAATGTCTTTCCTGGCGTGCAACATGACACGTGCTGGCTTTGTAGCCTCTTGTTATAGCCTGGTGACAGGTTACTCACAATCAGGGAATCAGTTAGAATCAGAGTTAGTTTTTTGTTGAACAGCATCAGAGTAGTAAGGAGAGAGTAGCAGAGTGTAGTTGGAGTTTTGTTGAAGAGTTTGTAGTAAGAAAGAAATGATGTAGTATCTTCTTCATTGAAATTTGGTGAGTTTTGAAATAATTTTGGAAATAAATTTGTTTGTTATATAAACCCTTTTTGAATCTTTACTAATTTTTCTCTTGAGCAACGTTAATTGTTTTGATTAGAATTTACATTAAAATTGACAATCATTTAATTTTTGAATTCTTACACGTTAAGTAACACTAGCTGATATTTGAACCCTACTTGAACTTTATTTTTGGAAATTTGTTAATTATTGCCTGGTGCCCGACTCAGCTATCTGGAGCTTAAATAATTATTCGATCAGAACTTAAGGGTCCAAAACTTAATAAATTAAAAGTATTTTCAATTCTTTGGAGTGTTACAAATGGGGGAATTCTTGTGTGAGAACATCAAGAGAATAAGCTCTGCGCAGAGTCCTCACATTTCAACTGCCTATGGAGAGAAAATGGTTAATGGGATGTTTAAAGAAACTATATTTAATGAGAGAGGGAATGCCGACAATATCAAAGAGCCCCCCTAATCGCAGGCATGGGGCAAAGACCCACCACTAAAGGCTGAAGTTATCTATACTGGAAGACTTCCTCCATTGTAGAATTTGACGATGCCAGTAGAAGCAAAGAGTTCAGGTGCTTGCAATGACCTCTGCTCAGGATTATCCACCAGCTGATAAAACATATTCTGTGAAAAAAACTATTCACTTGGGGCTGTAAACCCAAAACAAACAGGAAACACAGAGGAAGAATTTCTTTCTACAGAAGCCCACCAGTGCAGCAAATTCAGGATCCATAATCAAGCTCAGAGCCTTAATCCAGTCCAGTATGTTTATATGGTCAGCACCAGAACCATGTGTGTTTGACCACTCCTCAGCAGGGTATAAAAAAAAGTAGCCATAGTTGTCCAGATCAGTAGGCCACACTGATCTGGTAGTCCTCCCCTTCCGTTCTCTTCCACAAGAGAGTTATCTCTTTCGAAGGGTACTAACGGCCTGCACTATGAGAAGGCAGGGTCAGACATTAGAAGCCAGGCCTAGCCAGTTCTATGCATTATCACAGGGGATTGGTGCATAGCTCTCATTCCAGTGACTACCTAGGTACCATTTACAGAGAGATTTCAAAATTTCTGATTTAGATTACACAGATGATTTGGCCCTGTTGGCTAATGTTGTTGATGAGATGAATTCTTTCATTAGGACTGTTCATGAGACTGGTAATAGAGTAGGTTTAGTGATAAATAGAAAAAAAAACTAAAGTGATGAAAATTGGTCAGGCAGATGGTGCTTTAGTTGCTTTGAATCGCTGGAGTCTTGAGCAAGTGTCTCAGTTTAATTATCTTGGAATCTATGTTACAGATACTGGTGATGTGCAGCATGAGATAAATAGAAGAATAGATATTGCCGCTGGGACTTCTAAGAATCTATGGAGAGTGTGGAAAAATAGCCGTTTATACCTAAAGACTACAATTAGGCTGTATAATAGTTTGGTTCTTTCTAAGGTTAGTTATGGTAGTGAAACTTGGATCCTTTATTAGCAGGAGAACAAGAAACTTGATGCCTTCTATTCTAGATGCTTAGGCAGTATCGACTTTGTAAGTGAGATGAGGTTAGAAGGAAGAGTCATCAACCTCCTTTGAGCAGCATATTGTGCAGAGAGAGACTGCATTAGTTTGTCCATGTTGCGTGTATGCATAGTTTCAGATTGGCAAACAGAATTATGAACAGTGTTCCTAAAAATTTAAGAAAAAGGGAAAGACCTAGGATGTGATGGGCAGACAATGTCAGATAGGACCTAGCTAGAATTGGCCTAGAGTGGCCAAATGCAGCAGCTGTAGCTCAGAACAGACATGTCTGGGGAGGAAAATTACACAGTCTGGTTGGACCTCTGTAGCCCATGGTTGCATGAGGATTTTGTATGTATGTACACAGTCGTATCAGAATAATATGACCATCTACCTAATAATGGAAATAACTACCCTTGGCCCAGATGACAGGGGCGGGGGTGGCTCAGTCGGTAGCGCGCCAGGCTCGTAATCTGTAGTTCCCAGGTTCGAGTCCCAGCTGGGTCAGCGTTGAGATTTATCTCCGCAAAATTCCCCGCCCTGCCCACGGTCAGTAGGGGACACCGAAGGGCTTGGAAAGTCCGCCGTCCGTCGGATGGGACGTTAAGCCGTGGCCCCGTGTGCGGGAGAGCCATAACCTGTGCACGTTAAAGAACACGCTGGATGGCCTTGACGGGAGGCTACCATCTGTCTCCCAACAGCTGTTCCAGTAGGTCCCCTCCCCCAACCTTCTCTGAGCCTTCAGGGTCCATGTGGCCTGGCCATTTAGCCCATGGTGTGCAAAAAAGTGCCGCTCAGAGGTAAAACAACCCAACCCAACCCAACCCAGATGACAGCGGTGAGATGGTGTGACATGGACACAATGAGGCCCTGGAAGGTTGACAGAGGCACACATGCCCATTCGGACTACAGCAGAGCACGGAGGTTCCAGAGATGACATGGTTGTGGGTCCACACACCGAACCTGTTGATTCAAATGGTTCCACAAGTGTTCTATGGGATTGAGGTCAGGTGATTTCGCTGGCTAAGGGAGAATGGAGACATCGCTGTCGTGTTCCTGGAACAAGTCACGCACCACCTTAGCGATATGGCAGGGCACATTGTCCTGTTGGTAGACACCATCACCACCAAGGTAAACATCCAACATGAAAGGATGCATGTGATCAGCAAGGATGGACAGGTAGTCATTGATGTTCAGGGACCCTCCAGTGGTACCAGCAGTCCAAGGTCATACCAGGAAAACATCTCCCAGACACGCACAATGCCACAGTTGGCCTGTACTTAACTGACAAGCATGTCTGGGTGTTGGTTCTCGTATGTATCCCCCACCGCCTGTCACTTCTGTGGAGTAGAAACCTCGATTCGTAGGAGAAGGCAACCTTTTTCCACTCTTCCACTGTCCAATGATGGTTATCCCATGAGAACTGCAGGCATCATTGCCAATGGATCCTAGTTAACATGGGCACCTTTATGCAGCGTTGACTCCGGAGACCCATGCTAACAAGATTCGCTCTACTGTTATCGGGGACACATACCTGGCTGCTCTAGCGTTCATATGAGTGGTCAATTGCTGCACTGTTGCGCATCGATTGCCTATATTATTCTGATATGACTGTGTATATCCAATGCAATTTAATCTTTAAAGTAATTTGCTTTAAAGCAAATGATAGGGTTGGGATATTTAACATCTTATATCAGAAGTTTGTATATATACACAATGTAGTAAATGGCCAAATTACAAGGGTCCTAGGGCTCAGAACTAAATAGGGAATCCATAGATGGAAATTTCCTGTCAAGGAAAAGTATAGTAGTCATTGTAAAAGAACTTGAGATATATTTAAATTTACTTGAGTTTTTATAGTCACAAATATGGCAATGGATAGTTAATAACAGAATACTTTCATTGCATGTTCATTGGCAAAGATCTTGTATGACAGCATAATCATAATGAATTAAACTGATTTAACAAATTGCTATATTTGAACTTTACTGAATCAATTAAAATGTTTAATAGTTAAAATGGTGCACAAAACTAACACATATTATTGTCAAACACTCATAGAAGAAATTAATTTGCAATAAAAGAACGACCTATGTGGAGCTGAGCAAGTACAACTTCCTCTTTGCGATTCCTGCAAAAAGATGACTGTCACAATTTGACAAACAGGCTTGATCTCAGAGTTTGTTGGCAATCTGTTCACACTAAGATCTTTGCCACTGTGACTAGAGCATTACAAAGGGCCTTAGATGCACTAGAGATCTGAAAAATCTTAAATAATGCAAGTTATCATGAGAGGTAGAATAAATTACTACTGAAATGTTCTCACTTGGGAACGATTCTGTTGTCATATGTAAACATGGTTGACTGCGGTGTTGAATATTTTTTAAGATAAAGAGATTGTTCTTAAGGATTTCACTAAAGGTATTATTATCTCTATTTTCAAGAAAGGTGACCACAGTTCTTATGATAATTACATGTACATCAGTCTACTCTCTGTTGCTGGTGATAAACTGAGAGACAACTAAAGTGGTGAAAATTAGTTAGGTCAATAGTGCTTCAGTTCTTTCAAGTGGCTGTCTTGAGCAAGCTTCACAATTCAATTACTACAATGTTTCTTGCCAGCATCCAGAATCAGAGATTAGTGAATAGTTATGAACAGTATACTTAAAAGGCCTCAAAAAATGGGAGAGATTTAGAGTGAAGTGGATGAAAAATGTCAAATAAGATCTGGTTGGAATTGATCGGCAGTGGCCTAGTACAAAAGCAGTAGTTCAGGACAGATATGTATGAAAAAGTAAATTGCCCAGTTGAGTTGGGCCTCCACTGTCCATTGCTATTTGAGAACTTTGTATTGCATTGTTGCAAGTAAAAAATAAAATCATGCACATTTTACAACTCACAATAGAAATTCTACTTGTACCACATCGATAGCTATCAGAAAAAGTTGTATTAACAATGTACTTCAACTGTATTAAACTTTTAATTTTGAAAGCAAGAAAAGATATATTTACCTGTAGTAGCCAATAACACCTACGATGAAAAGTTGGAAGTATAGCAGAATGTACATAGCACCCATATATGCACTATATTAAAAAGGGGAAAAAAAAGTAATCAGATACTTCAACTTTTTTTCAAAGAACAACTTATTATAGTAAATGAATTATAGTTAATCTGACAGTAGTAGCATAATAGTTTTTAAGTGCACAATATATATAAAAAATGTTTTGCCTTTCAACAATGCATTTCGATGTGGCAGAATGGAAAATTTATGAGGGGTGGAAAGGGCTCTTGTACAACCATTGACATTAGTTTCTCAACACATTTAGTATAGGTTTTTTTTTGCATAAAAACAATTGAAGTAATTTAGAAAGTTATTTGTGCAAAAGGCATATTTGAATACTGGATATGCACATAAAATTAAAAAATAAAAATAAAGACAAACAAAATTGTTCATTTCTAACACATTTTTTTTACTTTCACTTTAATATAAAACGAATTA
This sequence comes from Ryuthela nishihirai, assembly GCA_038380435.1. Classification (NCBI taxonomy): domain Eukaryota; kingdom Metazoa; phylum Arthropoda; class Arachnida; order Araneae; family Heptathelidae; genus Ryuthela; species Ryuthela nishihirai. The sequence continues at coordinate 9,556,043 of JAWZYU010000020.1, read as the reverse complement.
TAAATGTTTATTCTTTCAAAATAGATACACAATCATGGAATACCATAAAGTAAAACACTTCAAAAAATCAGTGTTTAACCAGAGCGATATGATGGAGGCAGCTAAAAAACAAATGCAACAAATAACATGGCCAAAAGGATCACAACTACTCCCAGTTAATAAAAAAAGATCTAAAATGATAAAAGAAATTTTATTAGGAGTTAGCAGCTGTCAGCACTTTTGTGTGAAGTCAGACACTAGTCTCTGTCCTAAAGTATAAAACAAATGCAACCATTTCCCAATTTAATATAATAAACATCAAAAAGTGCTGCAATATATGTGAAAAGGAATTTAAGGAATATTGAAACTAACAATTGAAATTTTGTGCTAAACATAGAATAAAAAAAGTTACAAAATATGTGTATTAAGAATCAGTCAATAACAAATATAGAGATTATCTGTTGATATATACAGAGGGCATTCAAAATGTTATTGACATGTGTCTAGATTTGCACTTGTTCCTCCAAAGTTAATGAGTTACGACTTGTTTTACACCTTGTCTAAATTTGTCATTATGGCGTAAAAAAAAAAGGCTGTATGATCATTTCTCTCTTTGCTGGCAGCACATAGAGTTTGATCTGTGAAAATCTATGTGTTGTTGCTATGTAGCCTACTAAAGATAGGGAAAGATTTTACATATTCACAAGGATGCAGCTTGGGGATGCTAAAAAAATTCATGATGATTTATCACAAGTATATGGCACTGCAACAGGATGAATGTGTAAATTCAGAAAAGGATGGCAAGGCTTCGAAGATCTCCTTCGTGCAGGAAGACTGAAGGAGGCTGTGAATGAGAGAACCATTGCTGCTTTTTGTGAACTCATTAAGACCCACATATCACCTTTCAGGCAATAGGTTTAAATGACAGTATATCAATTGGCAGTGTGAAAACAATTATTCCTCAACATTTAAAGTTCTGATAGATCTTTGCCAAATGTGTACCCCACAAACTGACAGAACAGCAAGAAAGGGCTAGAGTTGAATTGTGCAAGGAGATGCTGGGCAATGTTTGAACTTAATGGCCCCAAATGGTTAACAGACATTGTCACAAGTGATAAGAGGTGGTTTTATTACTATACAACTCCCAGAAACATCGACAACTATGTTTGGTTTGCAGAAGATGAACTGCATCCCCAAGTCCTCCAACAAGACTTTCACTCAAGGATGAGGATATTCATTATTTTTATCAATTCCCAAGAACTGGTAGCAGTGGACACCTTACCAGAAAAAATTACTATAAATGGTAAATACAACACTAAAATTATTTTTCCAAAAATTGTTAAGGAGATGAAGAAGCAGCATCCAACAACAGGCATATCAAGAGTTCTCCTTCATCATGCCAATGCCAGGCTCAAAAAACCTGGCAAATTGTGGCCTATCTAGCGCAAGAAAAAATCAAACAGTTTCAGGCAGAAATCAGCTGCATTAACATTACACTAAGCTAGCAGTAAATATGTATATTTCAGTTAACTTTGCATTACCATAGAAAACTGAGATCTCATATAAACAGAAGGCTTTAACATGTTATAATACGGACCAAATAGTTATAGCATATGTGAGACATTATCTTCTATTCTGAATGTAACGTTTCGGCATATAGATCTATCTACTAGTTTACAACTAAAACAAGTATACTGTTTGCCTTATATTTACATAAAGCAGGGTCTTATTATGCCAACCAGGCAGTTTCCCATTACTGTTTCCCATTCCCCTGTGGCTTGCTGTTTCCAATCTCTATGGAGGTGTTGAATTAAAAGTTTAAAAGAAGAAAAAAAGAAGTGACCTGTTTCACCTAACTCTTGTTGGTTTTGTCAAGCTTGCAAGAATGAGTGGGATGTCTGCTTAAATGGCAAACATTAGTAGACAAAAAATATTCATGCAAATGAAATTGGCAGCCCCACAGCAGCAGATTCCATACTGATGGGAGAGGTGCTGCATTGGTGTTTGTTGGAAAGCTGTTCTGACCAAGATCTCTGCCACTGTGCCCAGAGCACGATGGAAAAATGCTGCCAGAAGCCCAAGTATGGAACTGGCAATGGAGAGTCAGTTAGGGTCATGGCTGGTCTGGCAGCAGCATCTGCCAAGTCATTGCCCCTGATCCCGATGTGAGCAGGCACCCAACACAAGATAATCGTGGTTGTGGCTGTCAGACGATGGAGCTGCTGACAGATCTTGGAGAGAACAGGGTAAGGCTGATGCCTCACTGAGATCAAAGCCTGTAGCAAGCTAAGTGAGTTGGTGTAAATCACACACCAACGATGATGCTTAGCTGCTATGTGGTTAAAGATAAGGCAGGTAGCATGCAACTCTGCAGTGAAGATGAAACACTGCTGTGGGATCTGGTCTGCAATGATTACATCACAGCAGACCGTCAATCCCACTGATAAGCCGGACTTTGAGCCATCTGTGAAGACGGGCAAGAAGTCCGGATGCTCAGCACCATGGTTGGCAAAGAGTTGCCAATACACACAGTCGGGTGTAAAGGCCTTCCCCGTCCGGCACAGGGGAATGGGAAACAGCAAGCCACAGGGGAATGGGAAACAGTAATGGGAAACAGCAAGTCACAGTGGGAGTGGCCCAGATGTTGACTGTGCGATGCTATCGAGAATGGTGTTAATGTCTCTGAGGTAGCCTCGGACTCACAAACCAAAAGGATGAATGGCAATCAGCCAACTACTGTAAAGCATTTCCCACTTTGGACTAAAAATGCAGTCCAAGTATACAAGGGCCAGGCAGGGATCGCAATTTAGATGCATATTGTAGAAACATCTGCTTACAGCGAAGACATAAAGATGGTTCGTCAGTCTCAACATAAATACTCTGAATCGATGAGGTGCAAAAGGCTCCCATGCAAACACGGAGGGCCTATGATGGAGGGGGGGGGGGTGAGTCCAGCACCTTCACCACCGAATCCCAGCTAGAGTCATACACCTGAGATCAGTAGTCCAATTTCGACTGGACAAACACACAGTACAGGCGGAGCATAGAACATGACTCAGCTCCCAAGGAGAGAGAGGAGAGGACCTTGACAATGTTCAATGCCTGCATGCACTTGGACCTCAGATGATGTATGTATGGTAAAAAGGTCAATTTCCAATCGAAGATGAGACTGAGAAACTTGGTCTCTGCCACAACTGGAATATTATCACCGAGCCATAGCTCAGGATCCAGATGAAGATTATGCTTATGGCAAAAGCACACAAGCGGTCTTCTGTGGGGTGAACCGAAACCTGTTTGCCGTCACCCAAACCGAAAGATTGTTCAGAGCAATTTGCAGTTGTCTTTCAATGACCCTCATGCTGGACAAAGAGCAAAAGATGCTAAAATCGTAAACACAGAGGGCATTGCCTACAAATGGAGGAAGTTGTCTAGTAATAGAATTAATCTTCACAGCGAAAAGCGTAACACTCAGAACACAGCCCTGTGGCACCCCCTTGTTCTTGGGGGTATGGCCGCAACAGAGTGTTGCCGACATGGACACAAAAAGAAGGCACCAATAAGAAGTTGGAGATGAAGATCGGCATGTGACCTCTCAAGCTGAAACTATGGAGGTCATGAAGAATGCTGAATCTCCAAGCCATGTCGTATGCTTTTTCGATATCGAAGAAAATCGACACCAGGTGTTCTTTACGTAAATGATTCTCTGATAGCCAATCCGTGGCGTATCAGATGGTCAAGAGTTGACCATTGCCTGTGAAAGCCATACTGGGTGTTGGAAAGAAGATTGTGGTGCTCTAAATACCAGATGAGTCTGGCATTTACTATTCTTTCCAACACCTTGCACACACAGCTTGTCAACGCAATGGGATGATAATTCGAAGGAATCTTGGAATCCTTTCCTGGCTTCAGGAAGGCCAAGACGATGGCCTCCCGCCAAAAGTCTGGAAACTGCTCCTCGAGAAAAATGTGATTGAAAAGATGGAGCAGCTGATCCTTACTTGATGGTGAGAGATGTTGGAGCATGGTATAATGGACATTATCTGGCCCAACAGCAAATGCACAAGAGGTGTGGAGAGCAAGGCGAAGCTCCTTTGCTGTGAATGGCCGGTTTTAAGGCTCCAGGTCAATCGAGTGGCAGGACAGTGGAGAGAGCTTTGTCCTGCTCTTCTGGGCCCGAAACTTGGGAGAGTAAGAAGACGAAGAAGAGATGGAGGAGAATGACTCCCCCAGAGCGTTGGCAATTGCTGATCCCAAAGCAATTGATGACACTCTAGGGGAGTCATTCTTCTCTATTTCTTTGGGATCAGTAATTGCCTGTCCATTGTGCTCCAGGATCGATAACAAGTAGTTCCCACCCATCTTCCGGACTTTATCCCATACAACATTAGAACTGGGCGTGTGGGCGATAAAGGACATATATTTGATCCAAGATACCTTATGGCTCTGGTGCTGGACACAGCAAGCTTTTGCTCTGGTGCATTTGAAAGTTTCAAGGTTGGGGGTGTCGGATAACTCCCAAAATATACCCCAAGCACAATGGTTTCATGTACAGTGAAGTAATCAGGGTTTGTCAGTCCAGTGTCTGCCAACCATTTGGCCTTGAGCCACATTGCTTTTTTTACTTCTAAATTCATTTTGATTGTCAAACGCTAAATAGCACGTAGGACACGACCCCTCTTACATCATAGCCAGCGCGATCATCATATTATGCAAATGTCTTTCCCAGCGTGCAACAGACATGTGCCGGACTTGTATGCATGTTATAACTAAGTGACATTAGGTCGCAAAGTTAGAGGAGTAGAAAGAGTGTGTTGTGAGTAGAGTGGTGGTGTTGGGCCATGGAGAGTGCTGTTAGTGGAAGTTGAGATAATTTTACTTTAGATAGAAGGAGTTGTTAGTACGCCAATTTTGTATTCTTCCGTTGAATTGGGTGAGTCTGAATTTTTTGGAAATAAACTTTTGAAATTTTGATATTTTTCTCTTGAGCAACATTTGATTGATTTTTGATTATATTTAAACTTTAATTAAACTTGGCAATCCTTTTTGAATTCTTACTTGATAAATTTATTTATATTACTATTTCAACTTTATTTGGCAAGTTATTATTGCCTGGCACCCAATACAGCTATCTGAAATTTGAATAAATTTGGATCAGACAAAAGGTCCAACTTTAAAAGTTCTCCAAAGTTCCAACCTTTGGAGCGTTACGGCCGGCTTGAGGGTCTCATGTACACTGAAGTAATCAGGGGTTGTCAGTCCAGTGTCTGCCAACCAATTGGCTTTGAGCCACATTGCTTTTTTACTTCTAAGTTCATCTTTTACAATTTTAACTTTTAAGCTGAAGTGTCCCTCATTAAATGTTAATGTAACATAAACAGTTAGTAAACCAGACAGTATCATCAAAGTAATTCACAGTATCAGTTTCCATCGTAGACAGAAAATGTGAATAATATTACTACTTATTAAGTAAATGCTAAGATGTATGATAGAGTTAACTATAAAAATAAAAAAAATAAATACCCCCTCAAGCAGCTATTTGCCACAGAGGCCATAGTATAAGGTCTGAGAGGATGGCAGGACTTCAGCAGAAAAACGACACACATACACACATCCATGCCTTACCCAGGGCTCGAACCCAGTTCTCTTATATCAGTAGCCAAGCATGCTAACCACTCAGCCACGGGATGGCTTAGAGTTAATTATGTTATCCTGTAAATGGACTGAAATGAGTCCTTTCAATGGCCTGCAAATCTATATATAGACTGTGGATCTGCAGATGCTAACAATTGCCATCTTAGCAAATATCAACTGAACATTCCTTCAGCAAGCTATAAATTAGCTGAAACTGGATACCATCTATCAGAATAAATAGACAAGTTAATTTCAGTGTTATGCAGCAAAAACAACTCCATAGAGATTGGATGTACTGACTGACATAACAAATTCCAACTTTATGTAAATATAAAGTAAACACCATACATGTTCTAATCATAAACTAGTAGATAGAGCTATATGCTGAAACAGTGTGTTCAGCATAGAAGATAATGTTTCACGTGTATTATAACTATTTGGCCAGTATTATAACATGTTAAAGTCTTCTATTTACACGAGATCTCAATTTTCTATGGTAATACAAAGTTAACTGAAATACAACACATATTAGCTGATAGTTTAGCGTAATGTTAAGGCAGCTGACTTCTGTCTGAAACTTCGACCCCTCATACTACAGAAGTATATCCTCTAATAATTATACAATTTATACTGTTGAAAAAACTTAAATATTAAATTTATACTTTGTGAATATTGGTTATCCTGCATATTCAACTGATCTTTCCCAATGCATTTTTTGGTTATTTCCAAAAATTAAAAAAGAACTTACCGAAAAGCCTTTTGCAAGAGAGAAAGATCTTGCAAATTGCATCCATTCAGAATTGCAAAGTATTCCCCAACAAGATTCTATGCTATCAAAGGCATAAATGATTATTTCCTTTGCCAAGGTGGGTAGACCATTGGCAGTCATTATCCTTCTTTTAATCTCCACTGAGACATCACTTGCCAGCAAGAACTTTGATTATTAAATTTGTAACCGAAAGCATCCCAGAAGTTCCTGTTACTACCCATCCTCTATGGTACAGTATGTAAATCTCTCCTTAATAACTGTTGATACTTGATAGCATAGTCCATGTGTTGAAGTGCTTAAAAAATTTAACAGTGTCATAGAGAATTAAATTACTTTAATTTTAATTACCGCACTATATACCTCTCCTCTAATTTTTGTTAACAGGAGTACCACCAAGTGTTCCAGAATTGGTATAGTTGTCTGCAACTTTGCATATATGATGGAGGGGAGTATTTTGATGATAAAAGTTTTGTTCTACAGATGCATATCAAGAACTTTTTGAATGTCCCTCATAATTCAAGAAATAATTTTGTGGAAAAAATTATTTGCCAATGAATGGGATTCGAACCCATATCTTCCAGTTACTTGCCAGGTGCTCTAACCACTAAGCTCTCACCAGCATTGTCATTTATCCACGTAGTTGTGACTTTTAAGTCTTACTGACCTTGTTGCTCATGGCATCATATATGATCAGGAAAGGCAACTAATCCAACAATCCTAACCAATATTGCTCAATATACAGGGTGAATCTGAAAAAGTGGGCAAAACTTTACGGGGTGGTAGAACGCAGCTATATGAGCAATATTCGTCATAGAATGTATGGTCGGAATGCAAGTGGTGAGAAGTTAAAAGGTAGTTTTCCACTGTCACATTTAAAGAATGAACACAAGAAGGAGAGGATATACTTCAGAAAACATTTTATTAACAGGAATGTAATTGAGGTACATGCTCAAAGAAATTGCTCAAAAGAGCTGCCGCCAGCTGTAATGCAGGCTTCACACCTGCGGGATAGGGAACAATGGCAAAGGATCCCGTTTCACACAGCCGCCGACGCAAATGCTCGAAGGTTTTCCGATCTGGAGTGTATCTCATCGGAAACCGGTCGCGGTAACGTCTCTGTGCCTCACTTGCATTCCCGTCCGCCGCACCGTACACAAAGTGCATATCTGCCATTTCATGGTTAGTATAACCAGCCATCCCTCTCGGCAATCCACGGTAGAAATGCCATTGGGTGCGAGGACCGACCCTTTTATACCATTTCCAACGCCACCTAGCGGCTCGCCATTTGCGTTCCGCCCATACTTTCTATGATGAATATTTCTCGTATAGCTGCGTTCTACCACCCCATAAAGTTTTGCCCACGTTTTCAGATTCACCCTGTATAGATATTAAATAAGAAAGTCACTCACACAAAAGCATTACTAATGCAAGAAGCAATCAATAATAAATACACAGATTACCTGTTGATATATAATTCAAGAAATAATTTTGTGGAAAAAATAATTCACTGATGAGTGGGATTCGAGTCCACACCTCCCAGTTAAATACCAGGTGTTCTAATCACCAACTCTGTAATTGATCCACTTAATTGTGACTTTAAATCATACTAACCTTGTTGCTCATGACACCATCATGATCATAGATGCTTTTCTTCATTGTATGCATCATTTATAAAAATGCCTTTGCTTTTTCAGGGAAGAAGATTAAGGACCAAATTACAATCATACTAGCAACATAAGAACAATCAATCTGAAGCCTTTAATGACATGCAAGAGTAAATCTCCTAGATGTTTCAAAGGAATAAAATATCTACTGTTGAATACGTTAACAACATCAATGCTTAGATGACAACTTTCCATTTGAAGTTTACCATTGCAAATGAAATAGGCAATTGGGCAAAAGAAATCAAAAAGCAAAAATTTTGAAAAAAAAATGCCCAGCTCATCCTAGATCGAATTTAAGGAATACTGAAATAATTTTTCTCTCTCTCAACACCACATCACTGATTCAACCTCTCAATAAGGATGGGGATGGCTCAGTCAGTAGCACACGAGGCTTGTAATCTGAAGTTCCCAGGTTCGAATCCAGCATTGAGATTTATCTCCACAAAATTCCTTGCCCTCATTAAGTAGAGAACACCAATGGACTTGAAAAGGCCACAGTCTGTCAAATGGGATGTTAAGTCTTGGCCCCATGTGTGCAAGAGCTGTACTCTGTGAACATTAGAGAACAAGCTGGATGGCCTTGATGAAGGTTACCATCTGTCTCCTAACAGCTGTCCAAGTTGATCTCCTTTCCCCAATCTCCTTTGTGCCCTATTTAGCTAAATGGCAAGGTCATTATTTAATGACTTTGCCATTTAGCCCACTGTGTGCTGCCAGAGGTAAAACAATCCATCCCAACCTCAACCAGGGAATTATTAAAACCATCAAGACCTTTTATAGATTGGGCATAAGGCAAAATATAATCCAATATATAGATGATGGATGAACTTGTAACTTCATCCAACATTATAAACTAATATCCATTTTAGATGCACTTAATATGAATGCCTAGAATAAATATCAACTAATAAATCATTACTTTAGCGTCGATTTATTAAGTGTCGCTTTAGCTTCGCTAATTAGAGATCTTGATCGGCAGCCGGTAGCTCAGTGGTTCAGAGCACCTGACATGTTATCAGGTGGTCGTGGTTTTGTATCCCACCCGGCTCAAGACAATTTTTCCTCTAAAATTTAAATCAACACTAAAGTGCTGATTTATTAGTTGATATGGAATATGTCGAGTTTATTTTATTATTTATTAGCCTAGAATAAAGTTTCTGATACCTCCATTAACCTATCACTGCTGCTCAAAGGTCAGAATTGGTACCAAATTTGGCACTGAAGCACCCAGCACCAGAGTATTCTCTGATTTCGACAGAATCCCACATAAAGAAACTGATATCAGTTTTAATAATGAATGCTGTGGTCTGTTTCTGGTTTACAAATTTTATTATGTAATTGGACTTTTAAATTCTACTGAACATTTAGGAAATGGCATTTTTAACTGTCTTTACAGATGTATCAACTTTCTGCTTTGGGATTTATCTGCTTTGGGAAAAACTATAGCATTTCTCAACTCACATTTAACACACACAATCTGAATACAAAAAGCTGGTATAAGCTTAACTACACTGCAACTTTGTCTCTTTGGAAAAGCAATTACTATATTTTGCTCATTAAAACAAATTTTTACTTGGAATTTAGTACAGGGAGTATTGAATAAAAGATGATGCAATGTATTTTATATTACAGAAATTGATGGGGGAAAAATCCTTACCTCAGTACCTTGAACTTTCAATTTCATGTGGTCTTCCCTAGTAGTTTTGCCATCTTTTCTTTTTTTCCAACAATACCCATCCCGTCGATACCGAACCCTCTTTCTGCTATACAGTAGCATTGATCCACTCTTAGGCCTAAGTATTATATACATATATGTATTATTTATATTACCAAATCAATATGGTTTTATATTTAATATTTTTAATATTTACTATAAAACAGATGTTGAAAAAATTAAAATAAAGGAAAGGAAACTGAATTGATAAGTATAGATCTTGAAAAAGCATATGATAGTGTACGTAGGAAGCATCTTTGAAAAGTTATGGAGGAAAGTGGCATCATGAAATCACTTATTAATATATTATAAGATTATACATTACCTCAAAACAATATATGCAGGGTAAAAATTTGCAATTTATGTTGAAAATTTAACACTAAGGAATTTCTTATTTTGTGATATATTATGTCTCCAACCCTTCATATTAGTAGTTGTGCGTGACTGACCGACCAACCAGTTTTTCTTTGTTGAATGAATTGACTGAGCAATTTTACCAGTGGCATACTGGAAAATCTGAAGCTTGACAAAGCCAACAAGAGGTCAGCAAAACGTGTCAAAGAACCTTTTAACTTTAAGTTGATTTTAACTTGTGATGTTAAAAGTCTTGTTGTATATTGGTTTTAAATCTAATATAATACAAATAGTAAGAAGATAGCCTTGCATCTTGTCTCTTCATGCAACTGCAGCCAATATCATCCCTGTGAATTATGACATCAAATAGTTTTAACTATGCAAATGTAAGAGTGATCCTACTGGATAAAAATGAATTGCAGAGAAACTGGGAAGTACTACGTACAACATAGTAGCTATTCATTATGAACCTGTAAGCAAATAACATCAAAATGTCCAGATGTGCCTGCTGCAAATCAACTTGGCAGTTACAACAAGTTGAGTCTAATAACAGGCTACCAATTGCCAAAAACGATACACCTATCAACTGTAAACACTTGTACCAGTTGATTCCAAGTGATCAGAATTAAGAACTCGTTAGTGGATTTCTGATTTATTCACATTATAAGGTAAACAGTAAACTTAAAACGTTACTAATGTACTAGATAAGTCTGTATGATAAATCCTGTAGTTCACCATAAATTGATAATGTCAAATAGTTGCTTTTGACCTTATACATGGTGTTTCAAAAAGGATGCAACCCTCTATTGTATTTTTTTAACTTGACAAAAGACACAAATTTCAAAAGATGCAAATTAAACATATATCTACCTTTACAACAGATGTTGAAAGTGATTTCCTGCAACCTGGATGCAGGTTCATACCCATTTCATGACATTTGCAGCCACCTCTCGTAATGTTTTTCTTATGTTTAAAAGCTCTTTTTCAATATTAGCCTTGTAACGCTCCTAAGAAATGAATTACTTTTAAAGTTTGGACCCTTTGTCTGATCCAATTATTTTTATGCTCCGGATAGTTGAGTCGGGCGCCAGGCAATAATTAACAAATTGCCAAAAAAAAAAATAAAGTTAAATTAGGGTTTAAAATACCAGCGAGCGTTAATGAGTAAGAATTCAAAAAATATTAAATGATTGTCAAAATGTAAAGAGAAATTCTAATCAAACAATTAACATTGCTCAAGAGAAAAAATTAGTAAAGATTCAAAAGGTTTAAATAACAAACAAATTTATTTCCAAAAAACACTCACTAAAACTTCAATGAAGAAGATACATCATTTCTCAACTTTGACTATATACACTGCACTAACTGTGCCCCTCCGTGCTTACTACCACACCCTCTTCTGTCTGTCTAACCAACTCTCTGCTGTCTACTGCTCTAACTACTGAGCTACTGCTTGTCTGACTGTCTACTATACAAGAGGTACAAAGCCGCACATGTCATGTTGCACGCCGGGAAAGACATTTGCATAAACTGATGAGTGACGCAAGAGGGGGCGTGTCCTTGTGCACGCGCTTTAGCGGGTGACAGTCGGAAGTTCGGAGTTGCACATGCTCAACTCCTAACTCTTGGAAACGAGCGCTGTGATGCCAAAAAGGAAATAAAAATCCTCAAAATGATAAATATAATGTAAATTAAGCAAAACTGGTTAAGGTAAAGTAAAAGTGAATGATGAATGATGGGGCATCACAGCCTTCAAGTCTTCAAGTGTATGAGGATTGTTTTGAAACACTACACATTTGAGATATCTCCAAAGGAAAAAAATATGGAGGAGTAAGATCTGGGGATCTTGGGCACCACAAATTTTTTTAAATCAAATGATCACCAAAAAATTCCTGCAACATGACCATTGTGTCATTTGCAGTATGGGCAGTTGCGACATCTTGTTGAAACCAACACTCTCGTTCATTCACATCCAATAGTGCAATAAACTGTTGGATGAGGTCACTATAAACTTCACCAGTTACAGTTGAGTCAAAAAATAAAAGCCCGATCACACGATGATGGGAAATTGCACACCAAACACCAATTTTCTGTGTGTGTAATGGTCGTTCGTGAAAAGTGTGAGGATTTTCATTACTCCATATTCAACTGTTTTGACTGTTCACATACCCATCCAAGTGAAGCCAAGCCTCATCACTGAAATAAACACGCTCCAACACCTCAATTCCATTTTCATCAACTAAAGAACAAAACCAACAACAGTACTGTAAATGTTTTTCATGGTCTGGTTCTTTCAGTTCATGAATGACACCTGTGGTAGGCATGAAATTTTAACTTCTTTGTAGCCCTGAAAACAGTAGCTGGTGACAGTTCAACCTGTGAAGATAACTTTCTAAGAGATTTTCTGGGTGAGCGAGTTAGATGCTGAGATACATCATCAAGAATTTTGGCAGTTAACAGTGATGGCCAGCCTGTGTCTTTCGATCCTGTACAGACCCACCGTAACAAAATTTATCAATCAAATGAGATAATGTCGACTTGTTGGGAACTGCAGACTGAGGAAACTTCAACTCAAACTCTTCTCTCACATGCTTGTAAGATTTGTAAGCACAATAAGTCTCAACAATAAATATATGTTTGTTTTTGGAAAACGACATAGCTGACACAACACAAAGGAATGAATGATTGAGTGAGACTAGCATGTGACAAGGTAATTTCAACTGTTAAAGGCTGTTAACCTTGAATACAGTAATGCCAACTGACTAATATTATGGCATAAAATGTACATGTGCATAAGTTCTACTCTCTTATATTTAGGGCTGTGTCCTTTTTGAAACATCCTGTATAAGAGTTTAGCTGATAGTTAAGATCCTTTCAATACTGTATGTATAGTTAGTAGATCTAAACTAACCATAATTGTTGGTGAGTTGGCAAAATTGACTGATGGTTGCTTGGGGAACAGATATAGCATTCAGGGTTATATCTCTTATGATAGAGAATACAGTGTAAACTGTAGATTTTAATATTTATTAAAAATATATGCATTGTGAATATGGCCTAAACCTTATAGACTCTGCTATTTCAATCAATTTCAGCCTTTGGCGTCATGACAATTTCATTCATCTTCAGTGTTTCACTCGCTTCCAGTTCACATCCCCTAGCTATAAAAAACTCATAAAATATGCCTTTTATAATTCTGGATATTTGGACAAGGTACCAGGACCTTACATAACACCCACTGATTACTCCTTTGGCAACATCATTGACAAATGCAGTGAAGAAGAGTGCTTATTTAGACCAAACCAGCTTATTTAGGTGTGCACATTTTACCCAAACCTATTACCTGGATCATTCTTTGATTAACAAGTTGTATATTCATTGTAATTAACTTTATCATTCAAAACATTTTTACATCATTTCCCTTCTTAAAAATGTGTTGTTTCAATTTTTCCACAGACCTCTATTAAACTTTAAAGCTCTAACTCTGCTCCCTATGGGGCACTGCCCTTTAAAATTAACACTTTTCCATTTTCAGATGTAGTCTATCAAACAGGCTTGATTCCTTTGAGCAACTCATTTTCCAGAATGTACACTTCCCTTGCAAATCACAACAGAGATAGTAGAAGTCTGGTGAGCAACTAACCACAAGAAAACAAATATAGAATAATTTCTGTAGTTGAATATTTGAACAATCACTGCTATTACATCAGGTACAAGATTATTTTTCACCCATTCCAAACTACTTTAAGATTGCCTCTACATCATAGTGCATTAAATGAAAAGATATCTGTTATTACAATGCATCTCTCTACAACAAATACCACATTATATTGTAAATTAAAGAGTAAAAATTATGAAAGTAAGAAAAACAAAACAATTAAAATAACTTAAAGTTCTCTGTCATTGAGCAATAAAATTATTAGGTTTATCCTTCAAACTATTTGCATATTAAAAGTTTTAATTAAAATAAATTAAATTTTTCTCTCATTGAGAAATACAATTTTTAAGTTTATCCTTCAAACTTTTTGCATGTTAAAAAGTTTTTAGGAATTGCACATAATATGCAAATAGTTTGAAGAATAAACTTAATAATTTTATTGCTCAACAACAGAGAACTTGAAGTTATTTAATAATTTTCTATGCAAGGTCTTTTCAATTGTGTAACCAAACACAAATGAATAAGCACAAACTTGTAACTCACAATTTAAACTTTTGCCCCTGTGTACTGGATAGAAGGAAATACTTTAAACTACCATTGATGCAGGCAATGCAATGCAATGGGGCCTTGTAATGGTCCATCCATTCACTTTTACTTTTCCTTAACCAGTTTTACTTTATTTATGTTATATTTATTATTTTGAGGCTTTTAATTTTCAGTTGGATATCATTTTTCCTTGTCCAGACCCTTTAAGGAGTTGTGCATGTGCAACTCCGACTTTTGATTGATAGCTGCTAATGCGTGCATAAGGACACTCCTCCTCTTGCCAGTGCAAGCATAAGTTTATGCAAATTTTTCCCCAGTGTACAACACACAAGTGTCAGTTGCATATCACATGTATACCGTATTTCCCCGAAAATAAGACCTAACCAGAAAATAAGCCCTAGCATGATTTTTCAGGATGATCATAATATAAGCCCTACCCCAAAAATAAGCCCCAGTTAAGATCGTCAGCCAGACATTTAGCATTTAGTACGTCTGTTGCAACAAACGACAGATGTATTTAATTATAAAATAATAATATTAATATATAATTAAATATAAATAAATAATAATATTAATATATAATTAAATATAAATAAATAATATTATTGATATTAATACTTAAAATAAATGCTAATATAAATTATAATTAAGTATTTGTAAATACTTAATTATAATCTATTGCTGGACATGAGAGATTGGGGCCAATGTTTCTACAGGAAATGGAGTCGCAAGAAATTCAGGCCAGAATTTGGGGTTTGGAAAGTTATGATGATGTTCCAGAAGTAGATGACATGAATGTATTTGAATAAGCGTAGATTTTTGTACATGAATAAATGTAGATCCTTGTGCATGAAAATATAAGACATCCTCTGAAAATAAGCCCTAATGCACCTTTTGGAGCAAAAATTAATATAAGACCCGGTCTTATTTTTGGGGAAAGACGGTAGTAAGTGACATTAGGTCACAGAGTTAGAAGAGAGAATTTTTTGAAGTCAGTTGCTAGTAGTTAGTTTTTGTTGTTGAGTAGAGATGGAGTAGTTGAGATGTTTTGATGTGAGCTTTTAGTTGCTCAGAATATTGTATTCATCAGTCTATTTGGTGAGTTTTGATTTTTTTGGAAATAAACCATGTTTGTTTTATGAATAATTTTGACTCTCCTATTCTTTTTTCTCTTGAGCATGGATAAATGATTTTGATTAGGTTTAACTTTAATAATTTGACAATCTTTTTGAATTTAATTCTTGTGATTAAGTAACACAAAAATATACTTAGTGAACCCTCATTTAACTTTATTTGGCAAGTTTAATTGTCTGGCATCCGATGCTATCTGGAAAGTTTCGTTTAATTTGGATCAGCCAAAGGTCCAAAGAGAAGAAGTTTAACATACTTTTGGAGAGTTACAGCCTCATGATACTGGAAGCCAATTTGGGGCTGGTGGTCCCCATTTTATACTATATGATAGAAGTTCACTCAAATACTTGGCACCATGGCCCATAATGATCTACTTTTGTCAATACTAGTATATAAACATTTTTAGAACCAAATCCTTGCATGAGATATGTTATCAAAGTCTTAATAATTAACAAAGATAATCTTTGAACAAGATGAAATAATGCTAAACATAAAAAAGAATTTCAAATAAATGGAAGCAAATCAATTTTCCTAAAGTTTAAAAGAACTCTTATTGGTTTCTTTTAAAATATTTCTTTAGAAATGATGAAAACAAACTAGTTTTAAACAGCTGCTTATCACGGGTCTGTCAGTATAAAATGATAGTTGGGAGGTAAAGATCTCAAACAAAATAGAAAGCCCCAAAAGGCCCAATGTTTGCTCTCTGGATGATTACAAAAAAAGTAAAGACCTCAGTAGAAAAACAACACAGAAAAAGAAACATCCATGCCTTATTCAGAGCTCGAACAGAGATAGCTTTAATCTGCAGCTAATCATGTGCTAACCAGCTGGACTCCAGAAGATTACAATTATCAAAATTAAAAAGAAAATGCATATGAATTATTATTTGAATTTACAGTACATTATATGAAAAAGCTACTAACCTGATCTTAACTTCTTTTGACAACCAATCTTCATGCCTGTCAAAACTAATGAGAATAGATGCAATTTCCTGAAAGAGCAAACATTAAGATTTAAGTTTTAAAACTTTTCATACAATACTCACTTAGTTAAATTGAAAACAACGTAAACTTAGTTTTGTAACTTCCTAAAAAAAAACTATTAGCAACCATATAAACTAAAATGTGCAAACTGTCAAAACATAAATTAGTTTCAAAACAGGCTTTAAATTAAGACAATAGAATTAAGTTGCACAATAGAAATTTGTAGTCTGAGATTATATTTCTCCTAAAACATAATCAATGCCTAGAAACTAAACAGTTAGGAAAATGAAAATGATAATTAGGTTTGATTTTAAATTCTAAGAAAAAGTATTGTTAGTACTGAATGTCCTGCCTTCAACAGTAAATTCTAAGGTATTTGGTGTATTAAATATACAAGTAACAACTGTATCATGTTAAATTAATAATGATGTATCTGTATTATGAAAACTACTGCCTTTATATAGTAGTTTTATATGATATACCAACTACGCATAGCCTCTATCATACCTAAAAATAAAGCATTTGATTTCATAAAAGAAAAATAATCCTCAAGCAGCCATTTGCTGAGGAGGTCTCAGAGGTCAGTATAATACATAAATGAGAACAACTGTGAAGATGTCAAGACTGTGGCAGAAAATCAACATACACCAGGAAGAAAACATCCAATTCTTATCTACACTTCAAACTCATGTCCCTTTACAGCAAAGCATACTCCTGTCTTTTATTATAATTACTCATGTTTTAACCATGAATAAATTTGCTGCTGAAGAGAGTGCAAAAATATTATAAAATTTTCTGGTTTTGATGACAATAAAATTTTATTTGCACTGTGACATGTTTTTTGGTATCGTAATACATTAATCCATCACTTATCATACTTTAGCATACATTTCCAATGTAAGAAATTAACCAATTTTGAACACTTTTCACAATATGGTTTATCTTTATTATAAGATGACAATGTGTTTCAGGAAGTTGTGCAGTGGCTACAGTCAGACACATTCAGAGTAATACATGGCAGTTTCACTCTATTTCTCTGCTCTATCATTTTGTGAGTACTCAGAAATTACCTTACAAAATGTTTTTTTTTTCAAAGGCTATGCATTATAAACATGAATACTACATAACTAGCAAGTGAAAAGATTACCTACTATGAGGTGTTATAAATATGAGTGCTACATAACAAGTGAGTGAAAAGATTACCTCCTTCTGAATAAATTACTTCTTGTTCACAGAAACAATTTCTTCAGAATTAATTTTATCTGAAATCAGAAGTGATATCATGATTTGAATAAGGTGTGCTTATGGTGGACCCTTTCCTCTCCCCACAAGATACAGCCCAGCTAAGTTATAATAACACTAATTTAAATATTAAACTCAGCATATAGCAGTATTAAATTTGTATAATTGCCAATTATAATGATTTTGTCAGGAATAACTCTTATTTTTATCTCTGAATGGCACTTTTGTGAAGCCAATGAACTGAATAATTAGTAAGGCCCTAAGGGATCAGAGCTGGGTTGGGTTGTTTTACCTCTGAGCGGCACTTTTTTGCACACCATGGGCTAAATGGCCAGGTCACATGGACCCCAAAGGCTCAGAGAAGGTTGGGGGAGGGGACCCACTGGAACAGCTGTTGGGAGACAGATGGTAGCCTCCTGTCAAGGCCATCCAGCGTGTTCTTTAACGTGCACAGGGTATGTCTCTCCCACACACGGGGTCACAGCTTAACGTCCCATCTGACGGACGGCGGCATTTCCAAGCCCATCGGTGTCCCCTACTGACCGTGGGCAGGGCGGGGAATTTTGCAGAGATCAGAGCTGGGAAGGGAGCCCCATTAGATAGTTATTAGGAGGTAGATGGAAGCTTTCTGTTAAGGCCATCCAATGTTCTTTAATGTACACAAGGTATGGTTTTCCTGAACAAACCCATGTCCATAGCATGGGGTTGCTCTTCTGTGAGCTGGTGAATGGTATTTATGATAGCATTTTAGTAAAGTTACCAATATTTTTTGTTCACCTAAGGTTACCAAAGGCATGTTGAGGTATGGGAAGAGGGATCTATAATTCTTGCTGGAATTTTATTAAAGTTTGGTGATTGTGGAACTTTACATGTTTTACCTTTAATTTTAGCAAATCTTTACTGTTGAGGGGGTATTTTGTGAGAACTGGCTTATTAGAAGGGGTAATAATGAGAATAATTTGTTTATGTTAAAGAGATTTGAAAGCTTTGTTTCCTTATTCTTCTGTTGCTCACTTAGGGATAATTTTAGTTTTAGCTAGGGTAATGGTTTGCAGAAAACTAAATTAATAGTAATGGTGAGGGTTATGAGCTGGAATGGAAAATGGTAGCTCACGAGGATGGCATCACCTCTGTGAGCTGGACCATCTCCATCCTGGTCCCAATAAACAAATGAAAAATGATGGATCATGGGATCAGTAACTGTCTGCAAATATATCTCCTGCAGGCACACACAGATGGGCTTTTGTGCCGAACCAAGGACCTCGATGTCATCAAGATTTCTTTGGAATTCACAACAATTCCATTGTAGTATTGTGGCAATCTCAGGTCTTGGAAGAAGGGACAGATGATGATTTTTGATTCAAAATAAGCTTCACAGAAGAAGGTTTAGGGAAAGTGAGTTGGGATTCAGAATCAGAGACTGCTCACAGATGGTGTAAAAATATTTTTGGGCACTGCAGGAGGTTCCTTAGGTTTCTAGGGCTGAGCAGTTTGAAGCTGGAAACAAGGCTTCTCACAAGTGGAGGGTGAAGAACGTTCAACAGGGGTAGATACAGGAGTTGATGTCATAGCTGACTGCACTGTAGCTGTTAAATGAGGTATTTTGCTGAAGGTGAGAATCAGCTGGTGGAATGCTGATATCCATTTGTACTGCTACAGATGTTTTTCCAACCACCAAATGGAATAGGAGAGCTTGCCAGGTGTCTGAGAGGTGCAGCAATCAATTCAGGTGCTGCAGAACATGCAGCATCAAGGTGGTTCTTCTTCCCACAATGAGCACAGGTCGGAGAATCACAGAAGCAGTCTGAGAATGACACTGAAAGCACTGAAGTGAGTTTGGGATGTATGGCCAAACTGCCCAGGAGAGATAGTCTGCTTTGATGTTGGTAGACAGACTTGGGGTGTTAAAGGTAAAAATTCTGATTCTGGAAACAAGTTCCCATCCTTCTACACTGAGATTCAGTGAACTGCAGTTACTCCTTGACTAGTCAGCCTGCAGAGGATATCCTCATCAGAGTTTGAGGAGGCCCCCACTCAGAGATGACTCCTCAAGAAAATTTGTGAGAGTTGTGGGGTAGAACTGGGACAGGCACCCCATCGATCATTGTGGTTTTAAGGTGTAATTCAGAGTGCTTAGAAGTTGCACATTCCAGCAAAAAATCACCAGAGTGTAAGCACTTCACAGATTTTGGAGCACCAGTAGGCCCTCTAAGACTTTTTGAATAAAGAAGCGAGACAAATCTCCTATCACCAGTATAACAAATGATAAGAAACAGAGGCGTAGGAAAGAGTTGGCATCAGGGCAGTTGCCAAGGGTGCCGGAATCACAGGTAAGTGTTGGGGTGGCTGGGATGATACGAACCGTTCAACGATATCTGACATTTATGTGCAAAATAAAATCGAATGATTAGTCACCCGTAGTTCGTTGAATTTAATACATATTGTTTATACTGTCGTATCGTCAAGACAGCATATTATAGATTTTTGTTACTGACATTTATGTGCAAAATAAAATCGAATGATTAGTCACCCGTAGTTCGTTGAATTTAATACGTATTGTTTATACTGTCGTATCGTCAAGACAGCATATTATAGTTTTTTGTTATTTCCTAAAGAAATATTTTTTTCCTTTTATCACTGGATAATTAACCCCCCCCCCCCCCCCCCCCCCGCACCGTGCATGCCATAAAACAGATTTGGGGTGCAATTTCCAACTGTTCATATTGCTTTTAGAAATCACGCTGTTACAAAATAAAATTCTGTTACATAGGTATAATTTTCTTTGGACGGGAGTTCATAATTTGTACATTATATTGAATTATTATGTTTATAAACCCCGGGATTGTTTAAGATCAACATGAGGCTAGGAGCGTACATCATCGCTTTATTTCCTATCAATCAAGCGAAAACTGACTAAAAAAATTAATTTTGATGAGATTTTGCCAACAAAA
The DNA here is from genome assembly GCA_038380435.1 of Ryuthela nishihirai. Lineage (NCBI taxonomy): Eukaryota > Metazoa > Arthropoda > Arachnida > Araneae > Heptathelidae > Ryuthela > Ryuthela nishihirai. Next base: position 9,535,421 of record JAWZYU010000020.1, on the reverse strand, counting down.
AAGTAGGAAAAATTAAAATACTTTAAAAAATAATTAATTGCAATTTCTTTGGCAATTATTTATGTGCAATTAATATTTATTCATGTAACTGAATTAAAATAATGACAATAAATATATATAACCTAAATAACATGTTAATTTTTTATCAATAACTGAACAAGGGTGGCCAATTACAAATTTGCCAAGGGAGCCAAAAGCCTAGCTATGCCTCTGATAAGGAACAATGGAACAGGAGATGAAAGAGACACAGGAGATGGAGTATGAGAGGCACAATGCAGCTGCTTAGTTGAAGAGATTGAAGAAAGAGAATTTGTTGAACTCATGATTAAAGTAGAAGATTCATCCTGTGATCCCCACCTACCATGGAGCCCAACAAAGGGGCACCCCAATTAGGTGCCAGGGCTGCACAGGCACCACACCCATACAGATAGTGAGCTGAGTCCTCATAAATAAAGAAAAAAGAAAAAATGAAACAAACATGAGGAACTTAGGTGTCCTCACAAATAAAAGTTGAGAAAAAATAAAAGCGTAAGGAAATGACCTAACAAATTGAAAATATGAGAAAAAAATAAGGGAAAAGTGTGAGGAAAAAGGCAAACCTTTACCAGGATATGGGCAAGACATTCACCACAAAGCCCACCATCCGACTGATCCTGGGGAGACCAACGAAGGACCTCCTGCTTACCTGAAGCAGAGGTCAAAGCAGTATGTAGTAGTGGCCTCCAAAAATGATGCCCAGCCCTCCGACAAACAAGTTCCCTAATACCAAGAGAGGCCAAAGGAGCCCCCCACCAGTAATGAACTGAGGAGAGTGGACAAGGACCATCCAAGTACCAGAATCCCCCTTTCCAGGAACACTGGTCACCATGCATGGCAAACATTCAGGTGAGTGTTTAGCACCCTATGAAGGTGCTGAACCAGTGGAACATTCACATGGCGGTCCCTTCACCACGACAGAAACTCGCAACAAGGGGCAATACAAATGAAATTCATTTTTTATATGTGTTTTAATTAATATTACTGTTGGTTGAAATTTGACCGTTGTACTTTATTTTCAAAATGTTCGAATTTAGTTTAAAATTCTAAATGCTATTTAATATAAAAAAACACCCCCCTGTCAAGCAGCTGCTTGCCACAGAGGACTGACAGGAGACTGTCAGTTTATACATGCATGGTAGAAGGTCTAGGTCTGTAATTGGTAGCTAGGCATAAACTAGGAGGAGAGCTGTGTAACAATCCTCAGTATTGATGGACAGAACTGGTCATGCATAGCACCTAATTCTGGCCCACCTACTCGTGATGCAGGCCATTAGTATCTTTAAAAAGAGATATTCTCTTTTGGAAAGGAATGGAAGGGGAGGGCTATTGATCTGTGCATCTATGGCTAATTTTTTTTCTGCCCTGCTGAGCAGTTGTGAACTTCACAGGGTCCTTTGTTCTGACAATTTATACCCACTAGACTGGTTAATGGGATTTGAGCTTGATTATGGATCCTGAACTTGCTGAATTGGTGGGCCTCTGTTAAAGGAAAAACTTCCACTGTGTTTTCTGTTTGCCTATGGGTTGCCAGACCTAAGTGAACAGAGGCACAGGATACCTTATATCAGCTGGTGGATAATCCTGATCAGAGACCATCGCAGGTACCTGAACCCTCAACTTACTCACTTAGTTGGACATCGCCAATCCCATAATGGAGTAATGTGTCTAAGGCAGGTCAGTTTCTGGTTCTTGAAATGATCCACTTGAAAAAGTGGTGCCTGAAATTCCTACCAGCTTGAGTAGTGGCTTCAGCCTTTAGCACAGAGGGAATGGGTCTTTGCCTCATGCCTACGATTAGAGGGCTTTATCAATGTGTCTTCCAATGGTTAAAAGTGTCTTCCAACTGAAGTTTAAGAAATGTTGTGCTAAAGTTAAGAGAATTACTTTTAACACTAAAGGTCTGGAAGATACATATATAGCCAATGCATACCATGATAGGCTACTTTAGTCATTATGACAATCATGATTTGTTTACCACTGAAGTTGAGAAAGAATGGATCAGTTTAAACAGGCTTTTCTTGAAAGGCTGTTTAAACTCTTTAGTTTAATCTTAAATCTTAACTTACTGTTTTATCTCTTTTGGGTAAAAAGGCACAGAGAAACAAAATTATTTGAGTGATAAGGCATTGCAATTTATTTCTGAAATAAGGAATAATATGAATCAACACCCTACTAGTCTTGACAGCTTTTGGGTTTTTGGGTTATTTTATCTCTGAGCGACACTTTTTTGCACACCATGGGCTAAATGGCTAGGTCACATGGACTTTGAAGTTTCAGAGAAGGTTGGGGGGAGGGGACCCACTGGAACAGGTGTTGGAAGACGGATGGTAGCTTCCCGTCAAGGCCATCCAGCATGTTCTTTAATGTGCATAGGGTATGGCTCTCCCGCATACAGGGTCACAGCTTAACATCCCATCCGACAGACGGCAGCCTTTCCAAGCCTATCAGTGTCCCCTACTGACTGTGGGCAGGGCGGGGAGTTTTGTGGAGATAAATCTCGACACTGATACAGCTGGGACTCAAACCAGGATAACGTGCCTGGCGCGCTACATATTGTGCCTGTCAAGTCTGAGGCGGGGGTGCACGCCAGGCAACGATTGCCTGGCGTGTACCCCCGCCCCAGTCTTGATAGTATTACAATGAGCTTCATTAATGTGTAAAGGATCAATTAACAGCTGATAAGAATCTTTGATTTGATAGACTGGCTGACAAAGCAGAGGAAGCAGTAGACAGCACAACAGCTAGGGGTTGTACCAAATAATTAATGTTTTGTGTGAGAAAAAACAGACAGGTACACAGGAATTGAACAATAAACATGGTAAGGTGTGAAAGGTGAGGATTCTGTGATGGCTAGGTGGGCTGATCATGTGATTATATCTACTCCTTTTGTTTATAATGAGGATAGATGCATTATTGGCTCTAATTATTAAACAGCATTCTGGTTAAGAAATCATTACTAAGAAACAAACAAGATCCTCATTGTAATATACATAAGATCTTCATTGTAATGGATAGACAATAGGGGAAATTGATGGCTGGGGGTGGGTGAAATTCTGACTTACATAAAACTCGATTTACATAAGAGTCTACGAAAAGCAAAATATTTACATAAGTAGGGAGGGGGGGGGGGGTCCTGTATTGATCTTGGTGTACTGTGTGTGCAAATGACCTTTCAATTCTTCATTCTCATCTTGAAGCTTAGGAAATGGAGAGTGCATAGCATCAGTGGAGTACCAGGGGGAAGGGTTAATGAGGGGAGATTGAAATTATAAAACTTTCTCTTGATTGTTTGAATAACATATATTTCCAAAAAAATAAGTCTTAAAACAGATACTCAAAATGCCACCCATCAGACTCAAACATGTCAAATGTATTATACCTATTTCAAATTTTGAAATATTAGTTTATATAATAGCCACTGAGATAACTCCCTATAAGACCACAAAATATATCATGGTCTTGAAGGAATTTTGAAAAATACAAAAAAAAAATGAGGGTATTTGTTTTCAAAAACAAACTATGAAAACAAATGGGTGAAATTTACGAGACATATTAAGTACATGCAGACCCTTAACTAGAAAAACAAGGGGGGGGGGACAATTGATCTGATTGAAAGGGGGAACAAGTGATCTGATTTAGGGGGCAAGTGATCCAAATAAAAAGGGGGCCAGGTTGAGCCATAATATTTTTTTTTGATTTAAAACTTGCTATATATGAGTAATATTTCTTTCAGCTCCATTCCAGTCACTAGCTTTTTCTCAAAGGAATTGGCAAGCAGAGGATTTCAAATTGCATATTGTGGAATTATCCTGCATGCAAACAAGGCCTGATCTAAAGGCAACCCTCCCTCCCCTAGATCTGGCCTTGCATGCAATTTATTAATTCTGGTTTTTGCATTCAAACCATAGTTTTCACCTTTTCTCTTGTAATACAATTCTATTTAACATTAGCAGCATTGGGGGATTTTACACAATAGTTTAATACATTAAATTTAGCTATATTGCATGATCAAAATTAAAACTTTTTCCAAATCTGTTCCATTTTGAAACTGCCACACCCAAAGCATACATTAGAAGCAAATATTTGTAAGAAATCCTTCTCTCTCCAATGTTTTCTCTAATTTTTTGAGAGTGTGCACAAAAGGAAGCTCTTGTGGGTGAGGCTGTCATTTGCAAACTTTTGTGTGCAGAGAATGACATATGTGTGCATGCATATCTCGGCAGCTGAGAAGTAGCACAGATTAGAGGGATGTTGCTCACAGGCTGCTTCTTTTTATATTATAGAGATTTTTCTGCACAGTTGTGTACCCAGAAACTCCCAATGGGTAGCAGGAGGAAGGAAACGTTTGGTCTCATTTGATGCATTAAAGTTTGTTTTTTTGAGGACTGTCTTGGTAATTTATAATATTTATGCCTCAAAAGGAAAGGATTGTAACCTCAAACCTCACACCTTGAGTATGCCACTGTTTCTGCTACCTGTCAAGGCAAAGTCATCAAAATACCATTGATTGAATATTGGATGGAGGAACTGTTCTGCATTTTTTAATAACAAGTGCCAACACATCACAATTAGCTTTCATTTAACAAGGAAATAGTATAATTTAGAAACTATACACAATCCTTATACATTACATAATCAGTAGACAAAATTAACTAAAAATTCTTGGAAGTTTTGAGATTTTGAAAAATTTTGTTCATATTTTTGGTAATCGATGAAAACTGCCTTTTGTAAACATAAATTCCCCCATAGAAGGAGGGAATTAAGCTCTCAATCCCCTTCTTGTCCTTCTTTACACTATATATATATATTTACAGGGGTTTATCTAAATAATGGAAACACCAATGGTGACTGGAGTACATGCAAAGCACTGTATGCATATCACAGGGACGACATCACCTGTGATGCGAGGTAAATAAAGGGGAGATGGACGATGTTGGCTATCACATAGCAGTGCCACAGGCGAAGGTGAAACAGCTGTTGTGGTGTAAATGTTGACAAAGTCAGACAGATCTCAGTGACCTCCAAAAAGGCATGACCATTGGTGCACGTCTTGCAAGAGCTTCAGTAACCAGAATGGCGGAAATAGTAGATGTAACACGAGGAACTGTATTGAAGATTATGATTATCTATCAAAAAGGACTGGGCATTGCCTCCAAACATGCAAACTGTGGATGCCACAAATTGCAGGTTTGGAGAAGTTGTCAGACAGGGATAGGCGAACACTGGCACGGATTGTACAACGGAAACACAAGACCATGGGCAGCAAATAGCAACAGAATTGAACACCAATCAGAATGATCCCGTTTCTGTCATATCAATTTGTCAGAAACATCATCATGCCAGTATTTATGGCTGTGCTGCAATCCACAAACCTCTGATTGCCAATATCAATGAAACAAAACGTGTAAGGTTGTGACATAAAAACTGGGATGCTAAATACTGGCAACATGTTATCTGGTCTAATGAATTGTGCTACACATTGTTTCCTACCACTGGTAGAGTGTATGTCTGGTGAAAACCTGCAGAAGTGTACCACCTCTGACTGTTTGGTACTGACTGTGAAGCATGGAGGTGGAACTCTGATGTGAGTGCGCCATATCATAGCACCCCACATCCCTCCTGTGGAGTGCATATCATGGCACTCCACAGCATCAGGGATCCACCTCCATGAAATATTTTTTTAAAAGATTAAAGAATTTTTTTTAAATTGAAGGATATACATCTGTTGGGTTGGGTTGTTTTACCTCTGAGTGGCACTTTTTTTGCACACCATGGGCTAAATGGCCATGTCACATGGACCCCGAAGGCTCAGAGAAGGTTGGGGGAGGGGACCCACTGGAACAGCTGTTGGGAGACAGATGGTAGCCTCCCGTCAAGGTCAACTAGCGTGTTCTTTAACGTGCACAGGGTATGGCTCTCCCGCACACGGGGCCACGGCTTAATGTCCCATCCGATGGACGGCGGCCTTTTCAAGCTCATCGGTGTCCCCTACTGACCGTGGGCAGGCGGGGAAATTTTGCGGAGATAAATCTCAACGCTGACCTAGCTGGGACTTGAACCTGGGAACTACAGATTACGAGCCTGGCGTACTACCGACTGAGCCACCCCCTCCCATGATATACATCTGTTATTTTGGGTGGTAGGACAGGAGGCAGTATTGCATTTTTTTCAAAATTGAATTCAATCTGAAATGTACAGGCCATTGAAAATTATAAATAACGATAATGAGATGCTATTTAGATTAATTTAATAATTATAGATGTTGTATATAGACTACCTGATGGCAAAATTGAATTGTTTCTTGAAAATAAGGAGTCTGCAACTGATACATTATTTAGAATGAAGCTTGACTTCTTCCTAGTAAAGTATCACAGATGTCCTGTAGACACAGTACTTGTGAAATAGTAAGCTCAAAAAAATTGGTTTTGCAGTGAGTGGGATTCAAACCCATGTCTCCTACCAACATACCAGGTATACTAATCCTACACCTCAATGGGTAACATTTTTTCTCGAGCTAATGTGACATATAAATGTGGGTTCAAAACCCACTTATGGCAAAACCATTTTGTTTTTGGCTTACTATTTCTTGACTTCTTTTAATTGACTTTTAGAGCCCTACATAGATATTTGCAGATATCCACATTCAAAAGTGCTCTGTGGATAAAAAAAATTGATGTTAACACAGATAATACATAAAACCACAAGTAAAAGTTGATATTAAACATGGATAGCTGATAAAATCATGTGTATAATAAGAAGCCACTAAAAGTGGTTTTCACTACACAGAAATTCAGCATGTGAAGTATTTCTGCATTAGAACAAATTGTTACAAAATAAGTTGATAACAATCCTTCGATTTCCTGCAGAAAATTTTAAATATCCTCAAAAATCAAAGTAACAAGTCCCCTCTACATTGCCATTATTTGCAGGCAAATCGTCAGACCACATATTCTAGACTAATTACTTGATACTACATGGGTCATCTCATCATCATCATCCTCAAGCAACCATGGGCTACGGAGGTCCAACCAGACCGTGCAATTTAGTTCTCCAAGCAAGTCTATCCTGAGCTACATCTACTGCATCTGGCCACTGAACACCAATTCTAACAAGGTCCTGTTTGAGATTGTCTGCCCACCGCATCCTAGGTCTCCCCTTCTTTCTGAGGCCTTTAGGCACACTGTTCATAACCCTATTCACCAATCTATAATTATTCATACGGGCAACATGGCCAAACCAACGGAGTCTCTCTCTGCACAATATGCTGCTTAAAGGAGGTTGCAAACTCCTTTGCCTAACCTCATCATTAGTTACAAAGTTGAACCACCTAATGCCTAAGATACTGCGTAAGCATCTGGAATCAAAAGCATCTAGTTTCCTGTTATCCTGTTTACAAAGTGTCCAAGTTTCACTACCATAACTAACTCTAGAAAGAACCAAACTATTATACAGTCTAATTTTAGTCTTTAGGTGTATACGCCTATTTCTCCACACTCTCCATGGGTTCTTAAAAGTCCCGGCAGCAATCCCTATTCGTCTGTTAATCTCATGCCGCACATCACCATTATCTGTTACATAGCTCCCAAGATAATTAAACTGTGACACCTGCTCAAGACTGCAACCATTCAGATTAACTGAATCACAGCCTGTCTGACCAATTTTCATCACTTTAGTTTTCTCTCTGTTTATAACCAAACCAACTCTACTACCAGTCTCATCAACAGCTCGAATGAAAGAGTTCATCTCATCAACATCATTTGCCAAAAGGGCTAAATCATCAGCATAATCTAAATCAGAAATTTTCGTATCTCCAGCCCATTTAAGGCCAAAATCTTTCCCTCGAAGTGAATTTCGCATAACATAATCAATAACCAAGCTAAAGAGAAAAGGAGACAAAATGCACCCTTGTCGAACACCAGAAGTAATGCTAAACCAATTGCTACAAGCCTTACCAACTCTCACACACGACTCAGTGTTATTATAGAGAGCTTTCATAATATTAACTAACTTGTCTGGTATACCATATGATCTCACAATCAACCACAAATTATGACGATCAACAGAGTCGAAAGCCTTTTTGAAATCCACAAAGCTAGCAATCAAAGGTTTCTGAAACTCTAAACATTTCTCAAGAATCTGCCTAAGTGAAAATATCTGATCCACACATCCCCTACCACTTCTGAATCCACATTGCTCATCACGCAATTGACTGTCAACCAGATTCTTAATTCTATTAAGCACAATCATGGAAAGAACTTTACCTGGAACAGAGAGTAGGCTGATACCCCTATAGTTATCACAAGAACTGCGATCACCTTTTTTGAAAATAGGGATAACAATAACTCTGGTAAAATCCTTAGGAACCATGCCTTTATCATAAAAGATATTCAGAATTTCAGTCATCCAAGTGGTAACCGAAACATTCCCAGCTCTAAGCATTTCCGTAGTAATTTCATCTACCCCTGGGGATTTATGAAGTTTAAGTTTAGAAACAGCCAAAATAACTTCAGATTGTGTTATAGGGCCAACATTAAAGCCACCAATGCATCTATCATCATTGCAAACAATGGGAGTAGAACTAACTACATTGTTTAGAACATCACTGAAATGCTCAGCCCACCTAGCCATGACAGAATCCTCCCCTTCAATAACCTTACCTTGTTTATCCTTCAATCCTCGTATGCCTGTCCGTTTTCTACCACACAAAACATTAACTATCTGGTACAGCTCTCTGCTGTTGTGCTGTCTAACTGTTTCCTCGGCTTTGTCAGCCAAACCATCAAGCCAAAGATTCTTATCAGCAGCTAACTGATCCTTTACAAGTTTATTAAGGTCTCTGTAATGCTTTCTATTAGGACTAGTAGGGTATTGATTAACGGCATTCCTGCAGTTCTTTCTTTCTGAAATAAGCTCAAGTGCCTTATCACTCAGATAATTTTGCCTCTTCTGCTCCTTTTTTCCTAAAAGAGTACTGTTAGTGTCCAAAAAAGCCTGTTTAAAATGATCCCATTCTTCCTCAACTTCAGTAGTAAGCAAACCATGACTGTCATAATGACTAAACCTTAAATAATATCACAATGCTCTGTGTAATAGCATATGTGGAAGATACATTCGATTAAGTTTACTTAAGTATATAAATATATCTGATGCATAACAAACTTTAACAATTAACAAGTGCCCAACACATCACAATTAGCTTTCATTTAACAAGGAAAAATATCTGTATATTTAAAATATAAAAAAACTGTATATTTTATACAGTTTTTATTTATTTTTCACTGAAAATTGTAAACATCTTTACATTATCAACTTCCCTTATTTGTTACACGCATTTATAATATCTTTTTTATTTATGTTTTTCAATTTACATAATACATATAAATGCAGAACAAAAAAGCTTTTTCCGAAATCTGTATTTCAGCAACTTGAAGTTTGACAATATATTTGTTGTTGGAAAAGAAAACCACCAAGTTATTGATCCAGATGTAATGTTCCAAAGATGATTAACTTTTCAAGGTGGACCTTTCGTCTGATCCAAATTTATTCAAAATTCCAGATAGCTTTGTCCGACGCCACGCAATATTAACTTGCCAAATAAAGTTGAAATAGGGTTCATTAGATATTTGTTTTGCATTACTTATCAAGTAAGAATTCAAAAAGGATTTTCAGGTTTAATTAAAGTTTAAATCAATTAAAAAAATCAATTTACATTGCTCAAGAGAAAAATAGCAAAAATTCAAAAGTTTCTAAAACAAAAAGTTTATTTCCAAAAAAATTCAAAAACTCACCAAACACCTTTGATGAATACAAAAGTTCGAGTACTAGCAACTCACATCTATCTAAATCTCTACTACATCTCTCTCCACTACAATACTACATCTCCACTGACAATACTCATTCTAACTCTATCTACTATTTCTGAAAAAACGCAACTGACTCTGTGACCTAGCATCACTTAATTATAACATGCGGCACACCAGGAAAACATTTGCATAATCTGACGATCGTGCTAGCTATGATGCAAGAATGGCGTGTCCTACATGCACGCATTAATGGCTGACAATCAAAAGGTTGGAGTTGCGCATGCACAACCCCTACAGCTTGGAAATGAGAATTGCGATGTCCAAAAAAAAATAATAATCCCCAAAATGATAAATATAATGTAAATATAGTAAAACTGGTTAAGGAAAAGTAAAAGTGAATGGGTGGACCACACAGCGTGCCAATAGCACAGATAGAACTACACTGTTTCATATTAATAGTGCCATAGCACATCCATCAAATAAAAATACTATAGCTGGCAGAGCAGAGATTTTAAACAATTTTTATTTGCATACCACTGTCCTATGCATGTCATGATTATAATCAGTGCACCAGTGAACTTACCGCCTTGAATAGCATTAACCTCTCTTTACTCCTCATTTGGCACCATTAATAAATTCTTTTACCACTTTGTATAACATTAAACTCCATGGTGTAGAACATTTACTTACTTGAAGTGAGCACACTTTGTGAAATGTAATTTTTTTCAAATGTTAGCTTTAACAAAAAGAAAATGAACTATGACCCCTTAGTGTTGTCAGCAAGATTACTGAATTAAATGGACCAAATTCATCTATGTTTTGAGAAATTTGGGGCCATAATTTTATCAAATTTATATAAAACTAAACCCTGAGGGAAAAAAACACACCTTTTTTTGTTATATTTATTAATATAGGATGTTATTTTGCTTGGAGGTATTAGAGCATGCCACTGCAATGTTAACTAGCTGAAGCCCCTTGAAACCTTAACAGTGATAATAGAGATTAATTATTCGAAAGAACTTCATTTCATTCATGATGTTTTCCTTTTCCACTGAATAAATTATTTTCTGCTTTTTATACGTAGTCAAATGCACCAGTTTATTTAAAGAAAAATTCCTCCTTAAGAAATCATGGAGATAACCACAAGAGCCTCTCATTTGATTATGCCACAGAAAAACTACACTGAAGTGACATTCAATTAGGGATAGGAGATGTTATCCAAATTCAGTACCGCAAGTCCTGCATTTGTGTGCATGCGTGGCTGAATACTGGTCATATACAGCTGTCAGCTTTGGCTTCCCCAAGCATTCATTGTGAGAAACATAATGGGAAAGGCACAGGATTTAGATGCATTTCACAGAGGTAGATTGTAGGTGCCAGATGGATGGGACACTTGATCTCTGAAATTGTCAACAAACTTAGATTTTCTCATATGAGAGTTTCAAGAGTGTCCCAGGAATATGAAAATTCTGGCAAAAAAAAAAGCACCTGGACAAACTGCAAAGGACAATCAGCCTTGAATGACCATGGGCTTTGCTGTCTGACCCGTATCATATGGACTGATAGGGGCAAGACATTATCTGAAATCACCTCCCATCTGAACATGGGTTCCAGCCAAGAAGTCAGTGCACAGACTGTGCAATGTTCACTTCATTGTCTTGGCTTCAGGAGCCACCGACCTATGAGAGTCCCACTTCTAATGGCATGATACCAGGCTCAAACCTTGCCCGGGTAAAGAACATCGAAACTGGACCATCGAAAATTGGCAATGGATAGCCTGGAGTGATGAATCCCGATTTAAACTTCATCACGCTGATGGGAGACGGGGGGGGGGGGGGGGGGGGGGGGGGGGGGGGGGGGGGTATGGTGCCAACCCCATGAAGCCATAGATCCTGCATGTCAGGTCAGAACAGTACAAGCTGGTGGTGGCTCAGTGATGGCCTGGGGTGTCTTCAGTTGGACTCATGTGGGATCTTTGATACATGTACTGACAACTCTCAATGCATCCCGTTACATAGAACTCATGGCTGACCATTTACACCCATTTATGGCCATCATGCATCCCAATGGAGATGGCGTCTACCAGCAAGACAATTGTTCATCTCACAGGTCCAGGTTGGCTACTGCATGGTTTCAGGAGCATTCTGCTGGCTTTGAAATAATGAATTGGCCACCTAGAAGCCCAGATTTAAATCCCATCGAAAATCTTTGGATACCATCAAGTAGAGTGTTCGGGCCTGTGTCACATCAGCGATGACCTTGAGAGAATTGTGGACAACTCCGGAGGATGCATGGGTCGCCATACCTGTTGAACATTTACGCAAGCTTGTGGTGTCCTTGCCTCATCGTGTGGCAGCCATTATCAGGGCCAGAGGGGGTCCAACACCTGACTAGGTTGCTATACCTAATTCAATGGCGCTTCAGTGTATTAGAAATGCTGGCCTCAGGAGAATGATCAGCAAACACATCGATGACTTCCTACTGGGATTTGCACCAGAACCCTTGCCACCAAAAGCTAAGCAAGCAAACCACTTGGCCATAAGATGAATAGAAATGTAAGCATAAATTAGAATTTTAATCATTCTACATCATATAAACTACAGTCAATGTAGTAATAATGTTATTTAAGTACCTGGGAAATTTCTCAACATTATAAATTTATGTAATATATATATAAATATAATTAAAATTCTCAATAAAAATAGAAAGGTTTGCATTACAGCAGGTAAATTATGTAACTCAGTGAAGACAAATTTTCATCTAGATTTAAAACCACTCGTGTGTTAAATATCCACTCAAATTATCCACTCATGTGTTAGATATTTCAGTTGACTGTTAGATGTTCAATTGAATAAGCAGTATATGAAATACAGAAATTTCTAAGAAACTGTAAAGAACACATGCATCTTGTTTATGGTAGACTGTTTTTTTTATGTGCCAATCAAATGGCACTTGAATAGCACAGTTCTGAAAGAAAAGCTACATTTACCAGATGCCAATTCTCTTCACTGACACCTTTGGCAGGCCTTTGATGCAATGTTTCTTGTTCGAAGGTTTTGTTCTCTGAACAATGCCTATATTAGAAATTATGTACATGAGGATGACAACATTTCATACGTACACCAAAGAACCAAAACATTATGACCACCTGCCTAATATGATGTGGTCCCCCACATGCCATCAAAACAGCTCTTACTCAGCGAGACGTGGATGCTACAAGATTTCTAAAGGTGTCTTGTAACACCTGGCACCAGCACATTACCAGCAGATCCTTTAATTCTTGTAAGTTATATGGTTGAGATGCCGTAGATCAAATTTGCTGTTCCAACACAAATCACAGATGCTCGATTGGACTGATGTCTGGGGAATTTGGAGGCCAGGGCAATACCTGGAAGTCTTCCTCATGTTCCGCAAACTGTTCTCGAACAATTTGGGAAGTATGGCATGGCACATTATCTTGCTGAAAGAAGGCATTACTAGAGGGGTATACCAATGTCATGAAAGGATATACGTAGTCTGAAGTGATGTTTAGGTAGACGGTAGATATCATAGATTCTTGCATATGAATGATTGGACCCAGGGTTTCACAGCAGAACAATGTCCAAAGCATTACACTTCCTCCACTGGCTTATTTTCTTTCCACAGTGCATCCTGGTGCCAACACTTCCCCAGGTAAATGGCACACATGTACCAGGCCATCCACATGGTGCAACAGGAAACAAGATTCATCCAATCGGTCAACAGGAAACGACCTTCTTCCAATCAGTCAATGTCCAGTTTTGATGCTCGTGTGCCCACTGTAGGCACTTTCAACAGTTAACCAAAGTTAGCATGGGCACTTGAAATGGCCTGTAGCTACGCAGCCTCATTTTCAGCAAGGATTGATGTAATGTGTATTGTGACACATTTATCCTATCACCAGTTTTGAAATTACAGGTGAGTTGTGTCACAGTATCCCTTCTGTTGGCTCATACCATATGGGATAGCCTTTGCTCACCTCTAGCATCGATGAGCTGTGGTCGGCCAACACCTTGCCAGTGGTTCATGGCTTTTTCCTCCTCGGACCACTTTTTGTAGGTACTAACACCACTGCTGACAGTGAGCACCCCGTAAGCCTTGCCATCTCGAAATGCTCTGAGCCAGCTGTTTGGCCATTGTCAATCTCACTTAAGTCAATTGACTTTCCCATCTGAAGAACAAGAACAATACTGATTAACAGAGCTCAGTATCAGGTGTTATTTATACCATTTCATGACCTTCACACGTGACATCATTTACCTGCAGCTGCTTCGATTTGCATAAAGATACACTAGTCATAATGTTTTGGCCTTAAATGGACTGGAGATTCGAAAATTTCTGATTTAGAATATGCTGTTGATTTAGCCCTTTTGGAAAATGATATTGATGAGATGAACTCTTTCATTAGAGCTGTTGATAAGACTGGTAGTAGAGTAGATTTGGTGATAAACAGAGAGAAAACTAAAGTGATGGAAATTGGTCAGGCAGAATTGCTTGAGCAATTGCACTCTAAAGCAAGTGTCTCAGTTTAATAATCTTGGGAGCTATGCAACAGATACTGATAATGTGTGACATGAGATAAAAAAAAAAGATTGCTGCTGGGGCTTTTTTAAGAATCAATGGAGAGTGTGGAGAAATAGGCATATATATATATATAAAGACTAAAATTAGATGTTTAATAGTTTGGTTCTTTCTAAAGTTAGTTATGGTAGTGGAACTTAGATCCTTTGTAAACAAGATAATAGGAAATGCTTATGCAGTATCTTGGGCATTAGGTGGTTCAACTTTGTAAGCAATGAAGAGGTTAGGTAAAGGAGTCGACAACCTCCTCTAAGCAGTGTGTTGTGCAGAGAGAGACTGCATTGGTTTGGCCCTGCTGCTTGTATGAATAATTATAGATTAGCGAACAGTGTGCCTAAAGACCTCAGAATGAGGGGGAGACCAAGGATGCGGTGGGCAGACAATGTCAAACAGGACCTTGTTAGAATTGGTGTGCAATGGCCAGATGCAGCAGATATAGCTCAGGATAGAAATACTTGGAGAACTAAATTGCATGGTCTGGTTGCATCTCTGTAGCCCATGGCTGCTTGAGATTGATGATGTTGATGATGAGACCATTTAAGGCCAAAATCTTTCCCTTGCAAAGAATTTGGCATAACATAATAACCAAACAAAGGAGAAAAGGAGACAAAATGCACAAACGTCTAACTCCACTAGTAGTGCTAAATGAATCGCTGCAAGATGTACCAACTCTCACACATGACTCAGTGTTATTATAGAGAGCTTTCATTACATTAACTAACTTATTGGGTATTCCATATGATCTAACAATCAACCACAAATTAAGACAATCAACAGAGTCAAAAGCCTTTTTGAAATCAACAAAGCTAGCAACCAAACATTTTTGAAACTCTAAACGTGTCTCTAGAATCTGCCTGAGTGAAAATATCTGATCTACATATCCCCTATCACCCTATCATCTTGATCCAGCCTTGATTAGACCAATTTCTTTTACTCACAAACATATATTGGGCATACAAAGAACTCAAATCTTTTGGCTTTCTTCACATTTTTATCATTTCATCTTTCTGTGACAAAAATTGAGAATTTTTTTTTTGTTTCTGGGACATTTTAATGCAAAACAAAGCATCACTCAACCATCAGACCATTCACTTGACAATGAACAAAAAACAGAGTGTTTTGCCTAACAGGAGTTACAGAATTCACAGAAGAATAAGTGAACAAGAAATGGGATTCTTTTTTCTTACCCTGCCACCTCCATAATGAAATCCCTGAGTGAGTTTGACCCATTATCCCTTAGAGAATTCACTGATTCTCCACGAATGTACCATTGCTGGTGACAATCAGCAGACTGACAAATTGCATTTTTAATTGAACTTGGTTAACCAGTATATTCCTTTGGTTAGAATTTTTGCATTATTCATCCCAGATGTTTGAGCACCTGGGATGTTTACCTGGGATGTTCAGCTTTACTGACTTCAATTGGAAACTTTAACGACTCCTCCTAGGCCAGTAAACATGTTTCCCCACCTAGGGATGGGGATTCAACATTCTGTTTTATAGATAAATCGAAGCCACAGAGGGCATATAGCCTAGAAAACAGCACGAACTTTGTAAATTATTGTAAGTATTAAAATCTTAAATTACCCTTTACATATTTTATGATAATTTTTTAAATAGTAGAATGCAAAATTTTTCAAAAGAAGAAAATCTATACCAATAATCCACATGCAAATATCTTGAAGAACTTGGAATAAGTGCATGGTTAATTACATTATTCAAAGCCATTTACATTTTGGGCAAATGCAGATGTAGTTTTAATTTTGATTCTATTCTAGCTAGACAAATTTAAAGGGAGTGAGTTGTATTGTTTCCATTTCTGGACAATGAGAATTTTGCTAAAAAAAAAAAAGCCTATCATACTTGTATATATTAAAATGGCATCAATAGGGTAGAAAATTAATCTCTATATATTAAAATTCATCATAATACAACATACTACCTTGCATAGAACAGCAATATAATCAGAACTATAAACAATTTTGAAAAGACACTTGCTAGCCCAAAAAATTTCGCTCTGCATGGTATTATTCTATGAAGGTGACATCCCTTGGAGCAATAAACGAACTAATTTCGCTCAGCTCTTAAATTTCACCCATCACTGGAGAGCATGTCCTACTGCAGCCACAAGTATATTACACAGTGTAATCTGAAGGCATATTTTAATTGAACACAGCAAAAACTCAACTTCTGTAATGGCACATCAACTTGGTGTAGGGAGCCCCTCATTGGAGGCTAATCTCACCATGATCTTACAACACCTTAAACCTTGGCACATCAAATAGGCAACACATCAACTTCCATCGGTGTCCACTAATGATTGAAAGCAGGGAGTTTTGCGAAGATATATCTCAATGCTGGCCCAGGTGGATGGCATTTTGATCACATCATTAATATCAATCTTACTACAATTTCCATTAAAAAGACAACTGCCACAAATCTAGAGAGCAATTTAATAGATCGAGTTATAGACTATATACAAATTTAACTACCCACATATAATACTCTTCATCTTTAATTTACCTTAAAATGCATATGTACAGAACTTATTTTCATTCTGCTCAGCACAAAAGCTTTTCATGAGTACTACAAAAATTGTTATGAATATAATCTGTTATACTAAATTTTTTCAATTTCAAATTAAAAAGCAATAAGGTGGGACTAGAGTAAGAACAGTAAAATTACCTTGCCTTGTGATGGTTCACTTTTACTTAACCAGTTTTACTTTATTTACATTATAAGTATTATTTTGGGGAATTATATTTTAATTTAATCCATAATTCTCTTCTCCCAGTCTCCTAGAGGAGTTGAGCATGCCACAACTCCACTTTTTGATTAACAGCCGCTAATGCACATGGAAGGGCATGCCCCTCTTGTGTCATAGTTAGTGTGAGCATGCGATAATCATTTTATGCTAATGTAACTACAACCAGCATGCTGAGCACATATCAGTTTGCACATGCCAGAAATGTATGGCATGTGACATTAGGTCACTGAGACAGTGCAGAGATGGAGCCATAAGAGTTCAGAGATAGTCAGTGTAGTAGAGAAGCAGTAGAAGCTCAGAGCAGTGTAGAGACAGAGTTGAGTGTAGTGAAGTGTAAAGTTGTGAGTAGTTAGTGTGAGGCTGCTGCTGTGAGATGTATAACGTTGGTGCCCCCTTTGAGAGAATAGCCATTGATGTAATGGGTTCGTTTCCTAGGACTGATGATGGAAATTGCCATTGCAATATGGTGATAATGGATTAAGTGGATGGAGTGGTAATGGATTATCTCATGAAGTGGCCTGAAGTTTATCCAATCCAAGATCAGGAGGCAACAACAGTTGCAGAGATGATTGTAAATAGTTGGTTGTTTGGGGTTTTATGGTGCATGAGCTACTGAGGCTATAATGCACCAAAGGTGGTAAAAAGAAGCTAAAAGACAAGTATTCCTTAACCAACGTTAAAACCAAATGCTATAAAAGGCAAAAGACAAAACCAACAAGATGTATATATATATAACAGAAAACAATAAAACAAGATGTAAATATAACAAGAAAACCAACAAGGTGTATATATAACCTAAACAATCTAGGTGTGAGGCCTGGGTTGGACATAAAAAATACAAGGTAAAATCAAAGTCGATTACAATTGCCACAATGTTTCAAAAAGGTAAAAACTGTCAGTAAAACACAATGATCAGATAAAAGATGACCGAGTGTAACAGACTTGGACATAAAATTATGAAAGCTAAAATAAAACTGATGTTCAAAACTAAAACATGGACAATTGATTAAAAGATGTTTAATAGTAAAACAGTGTCGCAAAACTCACACTTGGGGTCATCGTCCAGCTGTAGAAGAAACAAATGAGTTATAAACGAATGACCTAAGCAGAGCGGAGCAAGTACAACTTCCTCCTTGCAATTCCTGTGGTAACATGACTGCCATGGTTTGATGACAGGTTTGATCTCAAAGAGCTTGTTCATAAGCAGTTCTGACCAAGATCTCTGCCACAGCTCGATGGTAAAACACCACTGGAAATTCAGATGTGGAACTGGAAATGGAGAATCGGACAGGTGCGTGGCTGACCCAGCAGCAGCATCTGCCAAATCATTGCCTCTGATTCTGATGTGACAGGGCACCCAACAGAAATGGATGGTGATTGTGGCTACCAGATGATGTAGCTACTGGTGGATCTTAGAAAAAACTGGGTGAGGCCAATGCCAAAGCACACACCGATGTGCTTAGCCACCACGTGGTCCAAGGTGAGACTGATAGCATGCAACTCTGCAGTGAAGATGAAACACTGCAATGGAATCTGGTCTGCAATGATTACATCACAGCAGACCATGGCCGATCCCACTGATGTGCCGTACTTCAAGCCATCTATAAAGACAGGGAAGAAGTCCGGGTACTCAGCATGATGGCTGGCAAAGAGTTGTTGATACACACAGTGGGGTGTAAAGGCCTTCCCTGTCCTGCACAGCGAAAATCACTGGAAGGGGAAACAGCGAGCCACAGTGGAAGTGGCTCGGCTGTCGAGACTGGCTATCGAGACTGGTGTTGATGTCTCTAAGGTAGCCTCGAATTCTCAAACCAAAAGGACAAATGGCAGTCAGCTGATTAGTGTAAAGCATTTTCCACTTTGGACTGAAAACACAGTCCCAAATGGAATGGCCAGGCAGTGATTGCAATTTAGATGCATATTGTAGGGTCAACTGTTGGTCTCAATGTAAAGACTCTAGACCTGTGAGGTGCGGAAGGCTCCTGTGCAAACACAGAGGGCCTGATGATGGAGGGGGTCCAGCACCTTCACCACCGAATCCCGGGTGGAGTAGTACACCTGGGATCAGTAGTCCAGTTTCGATCAGACAAGTGTACGGTACAGGTGGAGCAAAGAACATTGGTCAGCTCCCCAGGAGAGAGAGGAGAGGACTTTGACAATGTTCAATGCCTGTGTGCACTTGGACCTGAGATGACTTATGTGTGGTTAAAAGGTCAATTTCTGATCGAAATGAGATGGAGAAACTTGGTCTCCTCCACAACTGGAATGATGTTACCCTTGAGCCATAGCTCGGGATCCAGATGAAAATTACACTTGTGGCAAAAATGCACACAAGCGGTCTTCTGTGGGGAGAACCAAAACCGTTTGCCGTCACCCAAACCAAAAGATTGCTCAGGGCAATTTGCAATTGTCTTGTGATGACCCTCATGCTGGACGAAGAGCAAAAGATGCTAAAATCGTCAACATAGAGGGTATTGCCTACAGATGGAGGAAGTTGTCTAGTAATAGAATTAATCTTCACAGCAAAAAGCGTAACACTCAGAACACAGCCTAGTGGCACCCACTGTTCTTGGGGGTACGGCTGCGACAGAGTGTTGCTGACACAGACACGAAAAGAATGTGACAATAAGAAGTTGGAGATGAAGATTGGCATGTGACCTCTCAAGCTGAAGCTATGAAGGTCACAAATAATGCCGAATCTCCAAATTATGTCATATGCTTTTTCTATGTTGAAGAAAACTGACACCAGGTGCTCTCTACATAAAAAGGAATTTCTGATAGCTGATTCGAGGTGTATCAAATGGTCAAGTTACCATTGCCTGCGAAAGCCACACTGGGTGTTGGAAAAGAAGACTGTGGTGTTCTAAATACCAGATGAGTCTGGCATTTACCATTATTTCCAACACCTTGCACACGCAGCTTGTCAATGCAATGGGACAATAATTAGAAGGAATCTTGGAATCCTATCCTGGCTTTGGGATGGCTAAGACGATGGCCTCCCACCAGGAGTCTGGAAACTGCTCCTAGATGAAAATGCAGTTGAAGAGTAGGAGCAGCCGATCCTTACTCAATGGTGAGAGATGTTGGAACATGGCATAATGGACATTGTTAGGCCCAACGGCAGATGCATGATAGATATGCAGAGCACGGCAAAGCTCCTCTGCTATGAATAGCTTGTTGTAAAACTCCAGGCCATTCAAATGGAAGGAGAGCGGAGAGTGTTCTGCCCTTCTCTTCTGGGCCAGAAACTTGGGGGAGTAAGAAGACGAAGAAGAGATGGAGAAGAATGACTCCCCCAGAATGTCAGCTTTGGGATCAGCAATTGCCTGTCCATTGTGCTCCAGGATTGATAATGAGTGGGACTTATAGTTCCCAGCCATCTTTCAGACTTTATCCCACATGACCTCAGAACTGGTCATGCGAGTGATAGAAGACACATAATTGATCCAAGATTCCTTCTGGCTCTGGCGCTGAATGAAACAAGCTTTCGCCCTGGTGCACTTGAACTTTTCAAGTTTGGGGGAAGTTGGATATCTCCGAAACACCCCCAAGCCTTGTTCTGAGCCTTACGAGCTGTGGTGCAATCTGGATTCCACTATGGTTTCGAAGAGCGAGAAAACAGTTCCGAAGTTTGAGGAACTGTTGATGCAGCTGCATCTACGATACAGTCCGTTATGTCCACTACTGCCACATTGATGGTGTGATGCCTCCTCATTCACTTTTACTTTACCTTAACCAGTTTTGCTTAATTTACGTTATATTTATCATTTTTGGGATTTTAATTTCATTTTTGGCATCACAGTGTTCATTTCCAAGAGCACAGGAGTTGCACATGTGCAACTCCGAACTTTCGGTTGTCACCTGCTAAAGCGCGTGTACAAGGACACGCCCACTCTTGCATCATAGCCTGCACGTTCATCATTTTATGCAAATGTCTTTACCGGTGCAATAGCCATGTGTTGCCGAGCCTGTACGCTTGTTATAACCATGACATGTAGTCACAGAAGTTAGTAAGAATCAGAGAGTAGAGTTAGAAGTAGTAGAGTAGTCAGTTAGAAGTTGTCAGTAGAAGTTGGTGTTAGTCACAGAAGTTAGTAAGAATCAGAGAGTAGAGTTAGAAGTAGTAGTCAGTTAGAAGTTGTCAGTAGAAGTTGGTGTTAGTCACAGAAGTTAGTAAGTCAGTAAGAGAGTTAAGGTAGTAGTTGGTGGTAAATGACATGTTAGTCACAGAGAGTTGTTGTTAGTAGCAGCGAGATAGTAATGATGTAGACGACGTTTTCATTTACGTTGGTGAGTGTTTAAAAATAATTTTTGAAATAAACTTGTTTGTTATGGAAACGTTTTTGAATCTTTGCTGTTTTTTCTCTTGAGCAACGTTATTTGATAAGTTTTGATTATAAATTAATTACATTGACAATCATTTAATTTTTGAATTCTTACTCGCTAAGTAATGCTCGCTGGTATTCGAACCCTAATTGAACTATATTTGGCAATTTGTTAATTATTGCCTGGCACCCGATTTAGCTATCCGGAACTTGAATAAATATTGGATCACACAAAGGGTCCAAAACTTTAAAAGTATTATAAATCTTTGGAGCGTTACAATGGACTCCTGGCTGACAGAGTGGTCATCGAGCTCAGAGAGCAGCTCAAAATCATTCCTGTCAGTCCGATCAAGCCTCCACTGTGAGTCGCATGAAGGGCTGTAAGACCCCCACGTGTGATGGTACATACCATGGGGAGGTGATCGCTTCCATGAGGGTTGTTCTCGACCTCCCATGTAAAGAGTGGAAGGATAAAGGAGGAGCAGATGGTGAGGTCAATGGTAGTGAATGTGCGGATTGGGGAGTGAAAGTAAGTACTGACACCGGCGTTCAACAGGGGGAGAGAAGGATCCAGGAGCCACTGCTCCAGGACCTTGCCCCTCCCGTTGGTGTCAGCACTGCCCCAAAGTGGACTGTGTCCATTGAGTCCCCCATGATGAGGAAGGGGAATGGCAGCTGCGAGATGAGATCATCATGTTCTTCCTGGAAGACGATGTTTCCAGGTGGAAGATATACAGAGCAGACAGTCAGGGAGAACCCCACGAAGAGGCGGATGGCTACCACTTCTAAGTTGGTGGTGAGGGGTACGACCTGGAATGGAGAATGGTTGCTCACAAGAATGGCAACACCCCCATGAGCTGGACCATCTCCATCCTGGTCACAGCGAACTAGTAAAAAGTGCCGGATCATGGGATCTATGACTGTCAGCAAGTATGTCTCCTGCAGGCACACACAGATGGGCTATTGTGCCTGAAGGAGGGCCTTGATGTCATCAAGATTCCTCTGGAATCCATGACAATTCCATTGTAGGAGTGTGGCCATCTCAGGACTTAGAAGAGTGGGCGGATGACGAATTTCTATTCAACTTATCAGCTGTAGAGGATGGTTTAGTGAATAGGGGGTAGTCAGTATCCATGTCCTTGGATTTGTCTGAGGGACATGGATCAGTGACTGCCCTTTGCGGAGGAGTGATAGTTTTCCTTTTTTGGCCCCGGTAGGGGTCTCTTAGGTTTGGAAGGTCAAAGCAGTGCCAAGCAACAGAGGCCAAAGCAGTGTATCAGGATCAAGGTGATCCTTACTGCCACAGTGAGCACAGGTGGGTTTTCCCTGGCAAGCTGTGTGGGTATGACCATATATCTGACGCTCAAAGCAGAGTAGAGGGTTTGGAATATACGGTTGTACCTCACAATGCAAATAACCTGCCCTGATGGAAGAAGGCAGGCATGACTTATTAAATGTCACAATCAAATGGTTGGTACCAATTTCCCATTATGGCGTATTAAAACCCGATGGACCACTGTTACTCCTTGAGGTGTGAGCTCTGAGAGGATTTCTTCCTTGGTGACTTTGAGGAGGCCCCACCCAGTGATCACACCCCAAGAGGATTTCAAAGTTTTGTGGGGAGTAAACTCGACAGCCACCCCACCAATTTCTTTGTCATTCAGGAGCAGTTCCGAGTGTTTTGAACAAGCAGTTTCAACCTACAAGTCACCAGATCATAAGTGCTTGATGGATTTTGGCTCTCCCACACAACCTTTCAAATCTTTATTAGCAAAAAATGGGGACATGTCCTTAAATACATGATAACCCATGGAGTGGATGATCAGGAATCTTGGGAATGAAGACACAGACGAAGAAGACGATGGCATAGATGACAAAGACAACGAATATGGGGGCTCAGGTCAAGCCCTCTTAGCGGCATTGATCGATTCAATTTCTTCATCAACTCTCATGGTTTTTTTATGTGTGGTTCAGTGCCCGCTGTCCCTACCCCTACCCTCCACAGAGCCCAACAAGGGGACACCCAGTCGGGCACCAGGGCTATGCTGGCACTATACCCACACAGACAGTGAGCAAAGCCCTCACAAAAAAAAGGAAAATAAAAAGAGAAATGTGCAGAACAAAAACATTTTACACAAAAGGAACAAAGAGTAAAATGACAAAATTGTGAATGGCCATACTGGCCTCACAAAGAAAGGATAACGATGAAAAGGAAAATAAGTTGTGAGGAAACTTGCAAACCTGTACCCGGACCGTGGGCAAGATTACTCACTGCTCTGCATAGTTGACCCTAGCAGGACATGCCCAACAGCCGATTGCTCCTGGGAGAGGGCCACCTCAGGAGCTCCTGTTTATTGGAAGTAGAGGCCAAAGCAGTGTATAGCAGAAGCAGCTGCCGAGCCCCATGACAGACAGGCTCTCCAATGGCAAGGCGGCCAAAGGGGACCCTGCCAGTCATGAGCTGAGGAGAGAAGATGGGGACCCCCGAGCAACTACCAGGATCCTCCTTTCCCGGGATATGGGTCACCGTGCACGGCGAACACGTGGGTGAGCATTCAGGACCCTGTGAATGTACCTGAGCCACCAGAACCTTCACAGGGTGGTCCCCTCACCATAGACAGGAGCTCGCACCGAGGGGAGGTTGTAGACAGTTCACCTAATCTCATCATTAGTTGCAAAGACAAATCACCTAATGTGAGAATTAACACTAAATTTAATTCTGAAATTGCCCAAGATGCATTAAATCACTTTAAATAGTTACTCAAGCTTAAAACAATATTAACAGGACCTGCATTTTCAGAAATTCTTCAATTTACTGCACAGCTGTCAAAATATCTGCAGAGCAGCAACTTAAATTATTTAACAGTACACCAAACGTTTATTACCAAAACGTTACAAATGTTTACAAATGTATTTCACAATTTCAATAATGTAATTGAAAGTTCAAAATTCTTTTCTAGAAGAAAAAGTAAATTACTTGAGAAAGAATTCATGGTAGAAGGAAATCTTCCTACAAAGAGAATCTGAAAAGCGAAAAATGATGGCTGGTGAAATAATTAACTACCACAAATTTCATAATGCAACAGAACATTTCCTGATAAATATTGTTAATGCATTAACGGACAACACAATAAAGTCAATCGAGCAACATTTTGGTGAAAAATTATTCAGCGATATATAGATGTTTGATACAAAGGTTTTTGAAGAAAATGGTTGGCTGGAAATTTCTACAGAGAATTTTCAGTAAAAAGCAATAAAAGGCATATATAAAATAGACGAATCCAGTGAGGAGTCTGACTTGGAAAGAATCAGCAGTGACGTGATATGTTCCATGCAAACATTTGGCTGTAAAAATTATATTTGGTGCTGTTTTCAAGTACTCTCTGAATTTAATTTACATTGTACAGCTCATAGCAATATTTATGTGCCATATATAAATATTGCTATACTCAAAAACATATGCCGTTACAATATTATCAAACCCAAGGCTGTATGTAAACGATATTTTTCTCATTCAAAAATTATGAAAAACACTCTAAAGTTCACTATCCCAAAATAACTAAGCAGGGTTTATACTTATGTGCATAAAGATATCTCAGTTAACTTAATTATATCGTCTATTATCAATATGATTGCAGAAAGTGAAACAGATATAGAAATATATCTGATTTTTTGTTGTTTGCCAATAGAAATATGCATTTTGTTTTGACTTTAGTCAAAGAAACAAATTTCAACTTTAGTGTCTTAATTGTAATTTAAGATTCCCCCCCCCCCTTCTACCACTTGCCCTCAGCAGGTAAACAAAAATCAAGAGCTCTGAATTTTGTACTTTTCTGCATTTCAGAAAAAAATTAGGCATATAAGCACCAATACCAGTCATGAAGAAAATTATTTTAATACAATTCATGCAATATTTTTTTCGAGCTGAAATGAGCATTTTATTATTGTATTCCGATAGAATATTTTTTTTTTGTTTTTTTACCAAGTGCTAACATTTCAATAAGAAAAAATATTTTTTTAATATTTTTAGTAATAAATCTTTTCAGAAGGGTCAAAAACACTAATGTTTGAAAATGAATTCGATTCAATGCTGTAATGAATGTAAAATCATAGCTACTCCTTCTGAGAAATCGAAAAGGATTCTTTCAAGATAACATAAACTCCCAGCTACCTGATACTCAAGCTCCAGGATTCTCATGCAACGGGCATAACTTTCAAATTTAACATGGTACTCATATTTCATTGCACATAGTAGTTTTCTCCCTCTTTTACACATTGCTACTACATTCGTGCTATGACACACTAGTTCCATTGCAGTAGCTAAAGTAGCAAGCAGTTGTATTTGTGATATGTTGTTCTATTTATAGGAAACTTTTCACCCCTGAATTTGTAATGCTATCAAAGAATACCACGTATGGACCAAAGTGAAAACTACAAAAGGGTGAAATTCACAATGTGATTAATGCAGGAATTCAATGCTGGTTCTTCAATTAAAGGAAAAGTGGGAAGTTTGTAGATTTCTTTTGTGAAATCCAAAAGTGGTAAAAGTGTAGACATACCTAAACTTGAAGACTTGTATAGTGTTTTGTATGAATGGTTCTCATTAAAGCGATCATAGGGTGTATGCATCTCATGTTTCATTTTTATCTCGTTTTATCTCATGATAATGCTAGAAGAAAAGACGAAGGAATTTTATGAGAAGATGAAAATGACGAAGCAGTGGTACATTTTCTCAGGGATGGCTTCCATATTGATTAAGTGTGAAAATGCATATAAAAAGACCCATTATATTAAGGACATTATATTTCATTCTCATTGTTTTTAACTGCATTTCTATTTCAACCCTAAGCTTCAATGCAAGATCGTAGCTACTGCATTTGGTTTCTGTAAAAAAAATTCTCATGCAAGTGGCACATTCATCTAACAGGCAACCCCTATTCCCCATAAACACTAAATATGCAAGAATTTAATTGCATTTCAATAATTTTTGGATGCACATGGGCAGAGCATCAGTTTCATTTTTATCTCGTTTTCAAAGAAAAAGTTAATAGTTTCGCTTTGTCATCTGTCTGTACATCATCATCATCATCATCCTCAAGCAGCCATGGGCTACAGAGGTCCAGCATTCTTGTCATGTCTTTCTAATGTATTTATTTTTAATTATTATTGTATTTTTGTTGTTGAAAATATATATATGTATTAAGTGTATTTTTGGAAGTGATGTTGTGGGGATGTGACTCATAGTTGTTGTTTTTGGATCTGCGCTGGCTGCCTGCACATTCCAACAAGTCAGAAAGTCCTTTTACGACTATTTACAATTAGCCTCAGGCACAAGTGCTGTGCTGAAGACTACGGAAGCAATAATAAACAACAGTTTTGAGAGTTGCTGTTAAACAAGAAAGACGTTTGAACACTGTCAAGGGATGCCGTTCTTACTCAAAAAACCCATAAGGAGATGGTTTGGTTCTATGTGAGAACCAAGGTTCAGTTCTGTGTGAACTAAGATACACTTCTGAGTGCACTGAGATATGGTTCTGGGCAAACCAGGTTGTAGGCAAGGATTGAATATCCTTTCGCTGAGTTTGAGGTTGGTAAAGCAAGAATCTGCAAAGCGCAGATCTCTACCTCATTGAATGATTATTTTGCAACAGCAAAGGTCTACGGAACTAAGAGAATCCACATCATCATCATCATCAAGCAGCCATGGGCTACGGAAGGCGAACCAGACTGTGCAATTTAGTTCTCCAAGCAAGACTGTCCTGAGCTACATCTGCTGCATCTAGCCACTGCACACCAATTCTAATAACGTCCTGTTTGACATTAGTTGCCCACTGCATCCTAGGTCTCCCCCTAGTTCTGAAGCCTTTAGGCACACTGTTCATAACCCTATTCGCCAATCTATACACATACAATACATGTACAGGCAACATGGCCAAACCAGCAGAGTCTCTCTCTGCACAATATGCTGCTTAAAGAAGGTTGCAAACTCCTTTGCCTAATCTCATCATTAGTTACAAAGTTGAACCACCTAATGCCCAAGATACTGCGTAAGCATCTGGAATCAAAAGCATCTAGTTTCCTGTTATCTTGTTTACAAAGTGTCCAAGTTTCACTACCATAACTAACCCTAGAAAGAACCAAACTATTATACAGTCTAATTTTAGTTTTTAGGTGTATACGCCTATTTCTCCACACTCTCCATAGGTTCTTAAAAGTCCCGGCAGCAATCCCTATTCGTCTGTTAATCTCATTCTGCACATCACCAGTATCAGTTACATACCTCCCAAGATAATTAAACTGTGACACCTGCTCAAGACTGCAACCATTCAGATTAACTGAATCACAGCCTGCCTGACCAATTTTCATCACTTTAGTTTTCTCTCTGTTTATAACCAAACCTACTCTACTACCAGTCTCATCAACAGCTCGAATGAAAGAGTTCATCTCATCAACATCATTTGCCAAAAGGGCTAAATCATCAGCATAATCTAAATCAGAAATTTTCGTATCTCCAGCCCATTTAAGGCCAAAATCTTTCCCTTGAAGTGAATTTCGCATAACATAATCAATAACCAAGCTAAAGAGAAAAGGAGACAAAATGCACCCTTGTCGAACACCAGAAGTAATGCTAAACCAATTGCTACAAGCCTTACCAACTCTCACACACGACTCGGTGTTATTATAGAGAGCTTTCATAATGTTAACTAACTTGTCTGGTATACCATATGATCTCACAATCAACCACAAATTATGACGATCAACAGAGTTGAAAGCCTTTTTGAAATCAATAAAGCTAGCAACCAAAGGTTTCTGAAACTCTAAACATTTCTCAAGAATCTGCCTAAGTGAAAATATCTGATCCACACATCCCCTACCACTTCTGAATCCAAATTGCTCATCACGCAATTGACTGTCAACCAGATTCTTAATTCTATTAAGCACAATCATGGAAAGAACTTTACCTGGAACAGAGAGTAGGCTGATACCCCTATAGTTATCACAAGAACTGCGATCACCTTTTTTGAAAATAGGGATAACAATAGCTCTGGTAAAATCCTTAGGAACCATGCCTTTATCACAAAAGATATTCAGAATTTCAGTCATCCAAGTGGTAACCGAAACATTCCCAGCTCTAAGCATTTCCGTAGTAATTTCATCTACCCCTGGGGATTTATGAAGTTTAAGTTTAGAAACAGCCAAAATAACTTCAGATTGTGTTATAGGGCCAACATTAAAGCCACCAATGCATCTATCATCATTGCAAACAATGGGAGTAGAACTAACTACATTGTTTAGAACATCACTGAAATGCTCAGCCCACCTAGCCATGATGACAGAATCCTCCCCTTCTATAACCTTACCTTGTTTTCCTTCAATCCTTGTATGCCTGTCCGTTTTCTACCACACAAAACATTAACTATCTGGTACAGCTCTCTGCTGTTGTGCTGTCTAACTGCTTCCTCGGCTTTGTCAGCCAAACCATCAAGCCAAAGATTCTTATCAGCAGCTAACGGATCCTTTACAAGTTTATTAAGGTCTCTGTAATGCTTTCTATTTAGTACTAGTAGGGTATTGATTAAGGGCATTCCTGCAGTTCTTTCTTTCCAAAATAAGCTCAAGTGCCTTACCACTCAGATAATTTTGCCTCTTCTGCTCCTTTTTTCCTAAAAGAGTACTGTTAGTGTCCAAAAAAGCCTGTTTAAAACGATCCCATTCTTCCTCAACTTCAGTAGTAAGCAAACCATGACTGTCATAATGACTAAGTAACCTATCATGGTAAGCTTTGGCTATAACTGGATCTTTCAGAGCTTCAGTATTAAATGTAAATATTTTAACCCTAGCACAACACTTTTTAAGTTTAAGTTGCAACACACTTTTAACAAGGTAATGGTCAGATCCAATTTCAGCTCCCCTATATGCCCTGGTATTCCTAACAGAACTAGCCCATTTGCTGTTAATTAATATGTAATCAATCATATTCTTATGCAGCCCATCAGGTGAAACCCATATGTACTTATGTATGTCGTGATGTTTGCAATAAGTGTTAGTTATTCTTACATGCAGGAGACACTGCCCATTGCCATTGCAGCTACCAATACCAAAAGGGCCTATTACTCCTCCCCAAAGGTCAGAGTCAGTACCAACTTTGGCATTGAAGTCACCAAGAACAAGGGTAATATCTCCTTTCTTGACAGAATTCAAAATATCCTGAAGTTGTCCATAAAACCTATCCTTCTCATCCTCATTGGCATCCTCAGTGGGGGCATAACAGCAGATTACATTCAAGTCTGCACACTTGTCTGAAATTTTGCTGTAAGAAACCTTTCATTAATGCACTCATATCCTAGAAGAGCATCACTAGCATGTCTGCTGAGAAGCAGACCCACGCCTTGGTGATGCTTTTTGTCGTCCCTCCCTGAAAAGAGAAATTTAAGATTATTTTTACGAATCTGACCTTTACCTGTCCATCTGGTCTCTTGCATGCCGAAAATATCTAAATTATAATGGTGGAATTCTTGTGTGAGGACATCAAGAGAAAAAGCTATGTGCAGAGTCCTCACATTCCAACTACCTATAGAGAGAAAATGGTTAGTGGGATGTTTAAAGAAACTATTTTAGTGAGAGAGGGAATGCTGACAATATCAAACAGTCCCCTAATTGGAGACATGGGACAAATACCTGTTCCCCCACCACTAAATGCTGAAGCCATCTACACTGGAAGAGTTCCTCCAATGTAGAATTTGACGATGCCAATAGAAGCAAAGGGTTCAGGTGCCTGCGATGACCTCTGCTCAGGATTATCCACCAGTTGATAAACATATCCTGGGAATCTATTTACTTGGGGCTGTCAACCCACAAACAAACAGAAAATACAGCGGAAGATTTTCCCTCCGCAGAAGCCCACCAGTGCAGCAAAATCAGGATCCATAATCAAGCTCAGAGCCATATCCAGTCCAGTAGGTTTATATGGTCAGCACCAGGACCCTGTGTGGTTGACCACTCCTCAGCAGGGTAGAAAAAAAAGAAAAGTAGCCATAGTTGTCCAGATCAGTAGGCCACACTAATCTGGAAGCCCTCCCCTTCCGTTCACTTCCACAAGAGAGTATCTCTTTTGAAAGTTACTAACGGTCCGCACCACGAGAAGGCGGGGTCGGACATTAGGTGCTAGGCCTGGCCGGTTCTATGCATCATCACAGGGGATTGGTGCATAGCTCTCCTTTCAGTGACTACCTAGCTATTATTTACAGATTGTACACATAGAACTTTTTCATTTACAGAGACACATTAAAAACTCTTTTTGTGTTGGATACGTATTTATGAAATATTATGATATGCACTTTCCAAATCTCTCTAAAACTATAATTACGCCCTCTAGTGGTGGAAAAAGTTAAAAATTCCAATATTTCAAATGAATACTGCGAACGATGTATTTAGGCTAGAAATGTAAAATTTTATTGGTGGAATGTGAAGGTCACAAAGTTTCCATTGCCAACAATGAGTTGATTCCTTAGACCCAGAGGGGATGGGAAAACAACCTTTAGTTTCAGCAGATAATTGTTTGTTTTTAGAGATAAATGAAAAACTCTTTTTGGGTTAGATAGGAATTGATCAAATACTGATTCACACTTTTTAAATCTGCCAAAAACTATAATTGTACTCACTAACAGTGGAAAAATCTGCAAATTCCAAAATTTCAAACAAATATTGCAAACAACATATTTAAGCTAGAAATTTTAAATTTTGGTGGTTGAATGTGAACACCATGATGTTTTCATTGGCAACAATGAATTGATCTCTTAGACCCGGGGGGGGGGGGGGGCTAATTTGCTAAAACAATTTTTTGTTTTAGCAAATAATTGTATTTAGAGATAAATGAAAAAAATCTTTTTAGGGCTATATAGGAATTGATAAAATATTATGATTTGCACTTTCAGAATCTTTAGAATGCTATCATTGTGTATCCTCTAATGGTGAAAAAGTTTGAAAATTCCAATGATGTATTAACGATAAAAATATGGAGTATTGGTGGTGAAATGAGAACATGGTGAAGTTAAGATTGGAAACAATGAAAACGATAATTAGAAAACTCTCCTTTAGTTTGATTGGTACTAATGGAATATTATAATTTACATTTTTCAAATACTTAGTAGTTTCAGATACTTAGTTCTTTACAGATCACTAAATATGAAACAGCAGAACTGTTATCAAGTTTTACAAATAATATGTATAGAAGCAAATTTGAAATATTAGTGGTAGTTTTTTAAGATATATTCCACTGACAGCAATAATCTACCCACTCTTCTGAGAGAGGTGAGGAAATGCAACTTTTTAGATTTAAGAATTAAAAGATGAATAATTTTATGTTGTATAATTACTAATAAAATACTATTTGCATTTTTCCCTCATCCACTACTCAAATTAAAACTTAAGGAATGAAACAGTAGGTAAAGGAAAAACTTATTCTCTTTGAAAATGAGATTCTCATATGTGCCAGAG
This sequence comes from Ryuthela nishihirai, assembly GCA_038380435.1. Classification (NCBI taxonomy): domain Eukaryota; kingdom Metazoa; phylum Arthropoda; class Arachnida; order Araneae; family Heptathelidae; genus Ryuthela; species Ryuthela nishihirai. Next base: position 9,503,391 of record JAWZYU010000020.1, on the reverse strand, counting down.
GCGATATGCATTTTTCTAGTATTATAGTATATATTCTCTCTGAGATGTTTTATATTCTCTTGAAATGGATATATAATTTTTTTTACTTCTTTTTAAAAATTTCTTTTCCAGAGGAGAAATCCCCGATCCCTAACAGCTGGGGGAATTTCCAAATGCTGGATCTAAAAAGCATAATTTCCCCCTCCCAACCCCTTCTGAAAAACAAAAATTCCTGAGGGCTCTCATATATGGCATGAAACTGGAGGGTGATCGTTGATGATTTCTAGGGCCATTTCAATTTACAAGTCTGCCAACTGCTTGTATACTACCAGCTTGAAAACAGTAATCTAAGAGACTGAAACATACCAAAAGAGGTATAATTTATCCAATAATGGCTTGATAAATATTAAATTTTGACCTTAAAATTTGAAAAATTATGTTACTTTGTTAAGAAACAAACAATAATTATGCATTTTCAAAATGTCAAAATATAGTGACCTTCCCAATGCTTCATAATAAAACTGATGTTTAGAAAACTTTTCCAACCAACCTCATTTGTATTCCATCGATGTCTCTGAGTAGGGAAATAGTCAGCCTTTGGAATACTTTCCAGACTTTCAGGAAGTACTGGTCTGCTTTCTTCTGGTTCTAATTGAAATATATATATATTTTACATCCAAAGTACAGAATAATAACTACAGATGAAAAAGTAAAAAAACTTTGATGAAATAGGAGATAAAATACAGCTAAAATAGGACATGGTTTAATAGATAATAAATGCTTATGACTGAAACTATAATTATTGCTTTAATCTTTCCATATAAATATATAAAGCTTTTTTTAATTATTGTGCTATATTCTCAATATCATCAGTAAGGTTTATATGAATACAGCTGACATTAGTGGTTATGATATATGAATATGGTATATGAATATAGCTGACACTGGTTGATATTCCGAGTTCTAGACTAAATATTTGGGGTGCCCCCATAACACCAACTATTAATTCTGATTATGGAGGCAAAATGTTAAAATTATCCAAAATGTGCTGTTTTATTTACAACACATCTGCAAGATTTTGGTTAGGGAGAAAAAATCAAAAAGCTTGAACAGGGGGGATAAGGACATTCATTTTTTAACTTGTTTTTCATTTAGTATACATTTAAAATATATATTTTTTTTTAATTTCAGGCGAAACCCCATTTTTATCTGGAGATTTTTGTACCTATAATATGCTATTTATGGGGTAATTTTGGTATATTTAGAACTCGGTTGGGATTATGTGAAATTACCTATAAACAACCCTATAAGTTCTCCATCAGTCATTTATGTGCCATCACACTTAACTATTATAGTCATACATGATTAAAGACACTGACATGAACTTACTTAATGGATTCAAAGACTATTGCCAGAATACAATGTTCTTGGGTTTTTTTTCTTCTAAATTTAATTTCATGTTAAATAAACACCTTAAGCAACACACCTTGCTAATCATCCTTCTTTTGGGTATTCTTTCTTTGATACCTAAATAGCAACTTTATATATAGATAATTTTGTTTCTAATGAAGGCACACATCCTAGCTACTGTTGATACTAAAGAACATAAAAATTCATCCATGAATTAAAAAAATTATATTACAGGGACTGTTTATCTGAAATATACAATTGAGTAAAATATAGTAATAGGCTAACAGAACTATCCCAATTGCTGTTAATTAATATACAATCAATCACATTGTTATGAAACTCATCTAGTGAAACTAATGTGCATTTGCATGTTGTGATGTTTATAATATGTGTTAGTTATCCTCAAACCATTAAGTTTACTTACCTGTAGGAGACTTCCCCATTTCTATTGCAACTATCAATGCCAAAAAGGATTTATCACCCTTCCGCAAAGTTCAGAGTCAATACCAGCTTTAGCATTGAAATAACCTAGCACCAGGGTAATCTCCTTTCTTTACAGAGTTCAAAATATCCTGAAATTGTTTCTGAAACCTATCTTTCTCATTATCATGAGTGTTTTGTGGGATGTTCTGTGGACTACATATAACACTCAAGTCTTTAACCCTTACATGTCAGGCATGAAAAACTGAATTGTACCAGGTGGCCAGGCTTTTTTCAACTGTGCGTAGCAAAAAAAAAAGGTGAAGTTTAGAACGGTTTTGCACAATAACTAATGAAAGGAATTATGGCATGTTATATGCCAAATTAATCAGTGTTTAATTACGGATAGATTATAGCAACTCTATAAATACTGTACGTCCTGTACTAATTTCATGGTATTGGGAAAAACAATTAGCTCATAGACAACTAATGGAGTAATTGCTAATCATACTGGAGCAATGAAATTCAGGTTAATTAGTCGTACTTGCATTGGCTTCATTATTGCATTCTTCTTGAGATAGCCTCTTCAGTTGTACAAGGAGGAGAAGTCTGGATAGTGTGCTGTTCTTCACATGAACTGGTGTTTTCACAGGTCTGGTGTTGCTGCTTCTCACTTGTTGGGGATTGTGAGTTCTTTTGTGCTGTTGTGTTATTAGCCAGCACTCTGCTGACTCTGTGGTAGTTGCTGTGGTATGAGTCACTGGGTGTCAGAGAATTCTGAACTTCGCACTCCTATCAGTGCTCCGAGTCAGTTGATTATACGAGATATTTGGGACTAGGCATTGCTATGCATTTCATGCCATCCACTTCGACACAGCGTCAGGCTTTTTTTCAGTGCTTGTCTGATGACGTGCTGAAGTGGACGACGACTAAAATTTCCGTCATCATTATATTTGTCCTCTGCTAGATACTGAGAAAACATCCTCCCATCAAGGAAGCATTCTCTGAATATTTGAAGTCTACCATTTAGTGAAATCACTCTGCCATTCAAGATCAAAGGGAACCATTATAGATAACCAAGTGGGAAAGTCTACTATGGACACCTTCAGACAACAATCAGTGTTCCTCAAACAATATCATGATTGGTATCATGCCCTAAAATAATCTACTAAAATGCTCCTGAATGTCTCCCCCCCCCCCCCCCCCCACCAACACACACTTCTTGGCATGCTTAAATGATTCCAGAGTACTATTTGAAATACATCTGAGATTTTAAATCTGTGAAAGCTTGCCATATTTGTTCTTTCCTTATTGAATCCCCTCAGATTATCTTTATTTCTTCTTCCTTTGCAGTTCTTTTATGACTATCATGTCTCCATATCCCCGAGCTTTAATTACTAACAAGGCAATTTTTTCTGATTGCAACTCGTAGGCAAACTCTTTGGGCTGCATTCTTTGTGGATAAAAGAAAATATGTGCAACTGTTTTACAATTGATGAAATATTATGATTTGCATTCTCTGAATCTCCCAAAAACACCTTCTAATGGCATAAAAAGTTCGAGCAAAAAAAACTTTTAACAAATACAACCAAAATTTAAGGTAAAATTTTTGGTGGTGGAATCTGGTACACAAGAGGTTTTGATCTGTCCCATTAACCCCAGGGTGCGTGTGTGTGTCTAGAAAACCACAGTTTTTAAGAGATAAATGGAAAATTCTTTTTTTGTATGGATATTAATAAAATAGCACTATATGTGTTTCCCAACCATCCATCCTTTCTCTACCATATGGCCCAATCTGCAAAGAGGAGGTATTGAAGAGGAAGGAATAAAATTGATTGGACGAGTCCTTTAAATTTTTGCCCATTTTGGGCAGGTATGGTATTGGAAAATAAAAAATTTCATTATCTTTGAAAATGAGCACCCTATATTTTCCAGAGGCAGTATGTTATTCTTCTACTTATATTTTCCACATCATGATAAAAATAAGATACATTATATTTATTTTTCAATAAATATAATGTATCTGATCTTTATCATGATGTGATGAATTGTGGTGAAATTTTTGGAAATGAGTGTGGTCGTGACTGTCTCAATGAGAGATATTGGAGTCATGAAGGTTTTGGAGACAGATACTGTCATATTAGATAGATACATAACACAGTAACAAATAAATATCCATATCAAAATGGAAATTTAACATTGCTTTCCTAAAATGTTTCAAACCTTTTAAAGTTACCAAAGCAATATTTAAGAAGTTTGAGTGTAATTCAAAAGAAATTAATACATGAGAAATTATTGAAATATAATTAAATATTTTACATTTACTAAAATTTAAAACTACTCAAGAAAAAAAAACAAAAAATGTGGAGTTCAATAAATTTTAAAAAACAGTATTAGAATCAAAGTCATGGTTGAAGCAGAAGCCATGCAATTAAACCTTTAAAGTTAAGAAATTTAGATAGTTTCTAAATGAGCTAAAAGGTCTGTGATCCTCTGTTGTGAAATCAAACAAAATGTTTCAATAAATATAATGTTTTAACCAAAGAAAAGAACCAAATATCAAAAAGCTTTTTAACTTCAAAGTAAAATACAACACAAACCTAATTCTTGGCAATTTATAAGCATTACTAGCACTTCAACTTCTTCCAAAATTAATATTGAACAGAATAATAAGTTTCATCATTGCCACTACATTTTACTCTTTTTATGCTTTGAAGAATGCATATATGTAAAAATATATATTAAAAAATACAAAAATAATACATTTTTCGGTATTTATATTTTAGTTGTAACTTTAAGAGCACTTTGTCAATAAAAAGTGCCAATTTTTTCTAGTTTCAGAGATGGAAGTTATAGTCCCAATTTTACTTAGCCATGAACATTCATTCTAAATAAAACTCATTATGAATGATCCCATGAATTTAATCTTCCCATTTATCAAGAAGAAACAAAGGGATCATAATTTAGGTTAACCTATGACACTTCCATCATACTGAGCTTTCATCGGCCATATATTACAAAAGATCGCTCAAAAATAAATCTTCCTCCTCCTCAGGGAAAAGACGAGTATCTAGACCAGCATATTATACTTCCCTTGAAGACATAAGATTTCATTTGTCATATGAAATATGACAAATGTTATGACAATATTATAGATTTATCTGTGCTAAACTTCATCATCCTATTCTCAAGTTAGTAAGGGACACCAATGGGCTTGGTAGTCCGGATGGATTAAGCTGTGGTCCCGTATGTGGGAGAGCCATAGCTGCATGCTAAAGAAAATTCTGCATGGTCTCCTAACAGCTATTCAGTAGGCCCCCTTCCCCAAACCTTCTCTGAGCCCTCGGATTCCTTGTGACGTCCACTCAGACATAAAACAACCCAACTTGTCTTTTATTTCAGTGTCATCATCATTTTAAACCAAATTAAAGATTACGACAACAGCAAAAACATGACCTATTTTACTGATTGGATATTTGGCAGCAAAATTCCTAAGTTGACTCTTTTATTGGACTAAGCAGAGTTGACAAAACACTTGACATTTTTCAAATATCACTGTGAAAAAAATTAAATAGCAAAATATCATGCTTGAAGTAAAAAAATTTATTTTTCTGTTATTGAGTGTCGTGGCCGAGTGGTTAGTGTACTTGGCTACTGATCTAAGGGGCTTAGGTTTGAGCCCCGGGTAAGGCATGGATCTTGGTGTTGTCTTTCTGCTGAGGTCCCATCATCCTCATAGACCTTCTACTATGGCACATTAAACTGATAGGCTCCTGTCAGACCTCTGTGGCAAGCAGCTGCTTGAGGCGATATATATATATATTTTATCAGAAATAAATAGCCTTTCTATTCATATATATTATAATTATGACAGCAGACATTATTGGTTGTCCTGACTGGGATTCGAACCCTGGCTCCTAGAAGCATGCAGGGCATCTTAACCACTAGCCCACCGAGAAACTTCTGGAGCTGCTTCTGGGAGACCTGGGTTGGAATCCCAATCAGGACAACCAATTTTTTTCAACTCAATTTTTCAAGTGTTCCCTGTCTACAGGACTTTTCCTGTGATTATTTATTACTGAAAACCAGAATCTAAGACTAAATCAATAATGTTAGAAAACAAATTATTTTGCTTCAAAAATGAGATATTTTAAATAAAACGGAAAAGTAGATAACTAAAATGGAATAAAAAAAAAACTGTGAAAACTTTAATAAAATTCAAAGCAAATAAAGTTTAACCGCTGAAATTGAGATCGAGCAACTTTTTGATCAATTTGCATTACATACTAACTGCTACAGAAGATTACGACAACGGCAAAAACTTGACGTAAAAATTTCAAATCCTGAATGCTAGTTATTTCATTCTAACTGAAAATAGTACTAACTTCATAAGTCATATCGTTTAAAAATTAAATTTTTCGTTATAATGCCCTAATCAGATGTCTCCTAAGGTACATCTCATTTGTGGTCACGTATACCAAATGATTTCATTTTCGGTCAAATTTCAAATAATTATTCTTTCCAATTGCAGTATATATTTCAGAAGAAATAAAATATTTCTAGATGTAGTGATATCGCCCTTTCTGAGTCAGAGAAACATCACAATTCTCTGAATCACTATCAGAGTAAATGAATTATTTTACAAAAAACTCACGATTTTCTTCCAGTTCAACTCTTTATAGTAAATATCCGATACTTCCTTTTTATAGCGGCCTTGGCGAGAAAGGGGAATTGGCGCATTACTGATACACACAAGCAATTCATTCAATATTTACACTACAGAATTTATTTTTTTAATAAATATGTTTAAAATGAACAACATATATAAACATACCCAAAAATTCCCACACACATGATTGACAGCCTGTATCGCAGCTAGCAGGTCATATTACTTAACAAATTCTAATGTTCATTTCAGTATAAAAAACGGGGATTGTCTCCATATCATTAGAGTTAGTTAATTATATAATTATGTATATATTAAAAAAATAAATTCTGTTGTGTAGATATTGAATAAATTGCTTGTGTGTATCGGTAACATACCATTCCCCTTTCTCACCAAGGCCGCTATAAAAAGGAAGTACCAAATATCCATTGGAGTATTTGGTGAACACTTAGTTTTTGCTTATTTACGCTCAAATTTCTGAAAACATAACGTTTTGAGATTATGAGAAATTATTTTGATTTAGATTTGGTGGTGGTGGTGGGGGGTTATAATATGGCTAGCGGATTCATTTCAAATCAGGATTTATAATTCTACTTTTGAATATTTATAAAAAAATAATTATAACTATTTATTAATCTGCTTGGTAGTAGTAGCCGTCCGGTGGCCGAGTGGTTAGCGTACTTGGCTACTGATCTTAAGGGACCTGGATTCGAGCCCCGGACAGACCTTCTACTATGGCATATAAATTGACAGTCTCCTGTCAGACCTCTGTGGCAAGCAGCTGCTTGAAGGGATATTTATTTTTATTAATTTGGTAGTAGTGTAACGGTAGCCGTCCCATGGCCGAGTGGTTAGCACGATTGGCTACTGATCTAAGGGACCCGGATAAGGCATGGATGTGTGTGTCGTTTTTCTGCTGAGGTCCTGCCATCCTCTCAGACCTTCTACTGTGGCATATAAACTGACAGGCTCCTGTCAGACCTCTGTGGCAAGCAGCTGCTTGAGGGGGTATTTATTTATTTATTTTAGTGTAACGGTCGCCACTTTTGTCGGCCGTTTTGACAATGCCGATATACGCCGTTTGCATTAAGATTATAGATTATATTAAGATTACATTAAAAAATTTCAAGCATTTAATTGTGAGGTCATGAATTCTCGTTTCATACACTTTAGAATATTTATCATAATTCTAAAAATTCATCATTCTGTTTGCTCGACCTGGCTACTAGTGGTTGCCATTTTTATCGGTCGTTATATTCGAATTTTATAAATATTTAATCTTACAGTCATGAATTCTCATTTCATATGAATCCGTCTGCCGCATTATAAAAAAAAACCTCGGAAGAAATAATCACAGAAGAAATGAATAGTAAACTGTGGAATCAAAATCTCGCTCATAATCTCCTTACCGCACGTTTTCGGAAAATCGCCAAACTCGATCAACAAGTCTGCGGAACTAGCGCCCTTACTTATCTTTCAAAAACTATATTTAATGCGATATCATGAAAAAACAAAAAGACTTAAGTATTTACACTGCATCAGCGGCAAGCATCCGCAGAGGCAACGCTTCCTTTAAAAATTTAATTAATATATAAAAACTTTTTTTTATATTGAAGTAAAATTGCTTTTGTACTTTTAATGGATCTCTATGTTGCGATCTTGTGCAACCACGGCAATTCCCGGTTCCGCCTGACAGCACTACCTGGTTTAAGAAAAGCCATGACTATCTAGAGCCGGGGGCAAGGAATACGCCCTATAGGCGCACCTCAACCCCGGCCTCACATGGCAGCAGTCCTATAGAAGGAAAGCTGACCACCGGAAGAAACCTTACTTTAATCTATTCCCCGGTTTGCAAATTACGTTTATTCTATATAGTGCTGTAACAACTGTTGGATAGAGTGTGCAACCGCTGTTACAGCGCTACCAGTCGGAAGCCAAAGGAACGTTTTGTAACCACCCTTTACACTACGTTGAAAAAAGTGTCCGGACACTTCCATGTTATATGTGAATGGAAAGCCACTTTCAAAGCTCCCTAACATTGAAAATAAACTTTTTACGCAACAGCTGTTATTGGCGATAAATTGCAGATGTCACTCAAATCTCTCTAAATATATTTCATGCAATATTCGTTTCATATATACTTTTGACACTTGTGTTTTATCTATTGAAGTATTTTTTTTCATAACTCTTGTAATGATTTGTTCACTAACATTAAATTTTTCTAGATCCGGGCCTGCACTCTACCACAAAAATTTCTGGCAGAAATAAATCGTTTGAAATATTTGTTGAAACGTTTGCCAATTTTCCACCGTTAGAGTATGCATCAAGCTTTCGAGATATTCGAGAAATGAAAAAAGTAATATTTCATCAATACCTATCCAACACGCAAATTTTTTTTTTATCTATCACTAAAAAGAGTTGACACTAAATGTCGGTTAAACGAGTGTCGAAAAAATAAGGTTTTTATATAAACCTATTATTACATTTGATTCATTTGATATCAATATTTTTCATATGATTTTTACTTAAAAAAACAGTTATTTTTGCAACAATAAGCAAAAATGGGAGATATTAAAATATAGCAGATATTCCCAAACATACCCATGATTTAGTTTCGGTAGGGGGAAGGATCCGAGAATTATTGTTGTTATTATTATTATTGTCATTTTTGGGTGGGGTCTAGAAAACGCAAAACAGTTTCATCAATTAAAATCGTTTAAAAGATTTCCTTCAAAATAAAACTAAAAGTGATTAAAACAATAGGTATCATTCTATATCTGGAACGATTGAATCGTGTGAAAAACAGGTGGTTAATAAAGTAGTTAAATGTGAAGAAAACGTTTTATGATACAAAGTACGTAAAAATTTCCTTTTCTTTCGAAAATTAGTCTGCATGTGTCTAACCTCTGGTAAGCAGCTGTTTCAGGTTTTTTTTAATTTTTTTTTACGAATAAAAATAAGAAAAAACGCATATTAAATATTTTTCAAAGGCATCTTTTACTTCTTTAATGGAAATTAAATTACCAGCGCGTGTGAAGCCAATGCTAAGCAATAGCAGCTGCCTGCGTTACTGCCCACCCTTCATACGGCCGCTGGTGGTTCAAATCGCCTCAACTTTCCAAACCGGTTGCGCACTCTATCCTATTCCATCATATTGGTTTGTCCACTTATGCACTCGGCCCTCAGAATAGCTAGAGGCTCCAAGCTTTACATCAACGTTCCATTCACCCAAGGGTTGGGTTGCGTTGTTTTACCTCTGAGCGACACTTTTTTGCACACCATGTGCTAAATGGCTAGGTCACAGGGACCCCGAAGGCTCAGAGAAAGTTGGGGGGAGGGGACCCACTGAAACAGCTGTTGGGAGACAGATGTTAGCTTCCCGTCAAGGCTATTCAGCGTGTTCTTTAACGTGCACAGGTCATGGCTCTCCAGCACACGTGACCACGGCTTAAAGTCCCATCCGACGAACGGCGGCCTTTCCAAGCCCATCGGTGTCCCCTACTGGCCGTGGGCAGGGCGGGAAATTTTGCGGAGATAAATCTCAATGCTGACCCAGCTGGGACTCGAACCTGGGAACTACAGATTACGAGCCTGGAGCGCTACCGACTGAGCCACCCCTGCCCCTTTTACCCAGGGGAAGAATATAGACTATTTTCAAACCCTCTGGGGTCAACCAAAATTCTGGTGGGCAGGTTTGAATTTCTCAAAATCCCCATAGACTTAACATTAATGGTTGAAAGTTATTCAAAATAACTGTTGCCAAAATCTTCATGCAGCCATGGGATACGGAGGTTCAACCAGACTGTGTAATTTTCCTCTCCAGATATGTCTGTTTTGAGCTATAGTTGCTACATTCGGCCCCTCTAGGCCAATTCTAGCAAAGTCCTATTTGATATTGTCTGCCCATTGAATCCCAGGTCTCCCCCTTTTTCTGAAATGCTAAGGCACACTGTTCATAATCCTATTTACCAATCTCAGCTATGCTTACGGGTAACATGATCAAATCAACACAGTCTCTCTCTCCGCAATATGTTGCTTAAAGGAGGTTGACGACTCCTCTTTCTAACATCATCATTACTTACAAAGTCGAATCACTTAATGTCCAAAATACTGGCCAGCATCTAGAATCAAAGGCATCAAGTTTCTTATTATCCTGCTTATAAAGGGTCCATGTTTCGCTACCATAACTAACCTTAGAAAGAACCAAACTATTATAGAGCCTAATTTTAGTCTTTAGGTGTATATGCCTATTTTTCCACACTCTCCATAGATTCTTAAAAGTCACAGCGGCAATCCCTATTCTTCTATTTATCTCATGCCACACATCACCAGTATGTTACATAGCTCCCAATAAGATAATTAAAATGAGACACTTGCTCAAAAGTGCAGCCATTCAAAGCAACTGAGCACTATCTGCCTGACCAATTTTCATCACTTTAGTTTTTTCTTTGTCTATCACCAAACCTACTCGATTACCATTCTCATGAACCAGTCCTAATGAAAGAATTCATTGCATCAACATCATTAGCCAACAGGACCAAATCATCTACATAATCTAAATCAGAAATTTTGAAATCTCTAGACCATTTAAGGCCAAAATCTTCCCTTGCAAAGAATTTAGCATAACATAATCCAATAACCAAAGAGAAAAGGAGACAAAATGTACCCTTGTCTAACTCCATTAGCAATGCTAAACGAATCGTAGCAAGACATACCAACTCTCACACATGACTCACTGTTATTATAGAGAGCTTTCATTACACTAATTTATCAGTTATTCCATATGATCTAACAATCAACCAAAAATTTTATCGATGAACATAGTCAAGAGCCCTTTTGAAATCTATAAAGCTAGTAACCACAGGTTACTGAAACTCTAAAAATTTTTCAAGAATCAATCTAAATGAAAATATTTGATCAATACACCCCTGCCACTTCTGAATCCACACTGTTCATTACGCAGTTGTCCATCAATCATTTTCTTAATTCTGTTAAGTATAATCATACATAGAACTCTACCTGGAGAAGAAAGTAAACTAATTCCCCTATAATTATCCCAAGGACTATGATCACCTTTTTTAAAAATAGGGACAATAATAGCTCTAGTAAAATCCTTAGGAATAACATTTCATCATAAAAAATATTCAAAATTTCAGTCAGCCGTGTGATAACACAGTGTTCCCAAATCTAAGCCTTTCAGTGGTGATTTCATCCACTCCTGGGGATTTGTGCAGTTTTAATTTAGAGATATCCAAAGTGACGTCGGAATGTGATATAGGACCATCATTAAAGCCAGAAATGCATCTATCCTTATTACAAACAGTGGGAGTAATAAGGATAGATGCATTTCTGGCTTTAATGATGGTCTTATATCACATTCCGACGTCACTTTGGATATCTCTAAATTTGACTCCACAAACAGTGGGAGTAGAAATAATCGCATTATTTAGAATATCTCTGAAATGCTCAGCCCACCAAGCCATCACAGAATCCTCTCCTTCAACCACTTTGCCATATTTATCCCTCAATCCCGTGTACCTGTCTGTTTCTTCCCGCATAAAACATTAACAATCTGGTACAACACCCTGCTGTTGTGCTATCTAACTGCTTCCTCTGCTTTGTCAGCCAAGCTATCAAGCCAAAGATTCTTATTAGCTCTTAACTGATCCTTTACACATTTATTAAACTCGTTGTAATGCTTTCTGTTAGGACTAGAAGTGTGTTGATTCGTATAATCTTTAATCTTGCACTTCCTTCTTTCAGAAATAAGTTCCATAGCCTGATCACTCAAATAATTTTTTCCTCTGTTCTCTTTTACCCAAAAGAGTACTGTTGGTTTTAAGAAAAACCTGTTTAAATTGATCCCATTCTTTCTCAACTTCAGCAGTAAGCAAACCCCGATTGTCATAATGACTAAGTAGCCTATCATGGTATGCTTTGGCCATATCTGGATCTTTCAGACCTTGTGTTGAAGGTAATTTTCTAAACTTTAGCACAACATTTCCTACGCTTCAGCTGCAAGACACTTTTGACCAGGTAATGGTCAGACCCAATTTCGGCTCCCCTATATGATCTGATATTCCTAACTGAACTAGCCCATTTGCTGTTAATTAAAATATAATCTATCATATTCCTGTGCAACCCCCATCAGGTGAAACCCATGTATATTTAAAATGAACAGATGTTTGTAGCATATGTTAGTTATTCGTAAACCATTAAGTTTACTTACCTGTAGGAGACGTTCCCCATTGCAACTGCCAATGTCAAAGGGATCTAAAACTCCTGCCCAAAGGTCAGCTTCAGTACCAATTTTAGCATTGAAGCCACCTAGCACAAGAGAAATATCCCCTTTTTTCACAGTTTGAAAAAATGAATACATCAAACTAAACTAATATTTGATTTCGTGTGATTCAACATTAATGACTGTTTGCGAAAAACCAGTTATTATGGTTATTAATCTCGTGAAATCTCAGTAAATAGCCCAATACATAAAAAAAAAATCCCACTCTCGAATACATATCGTTCTTCAAGCGACAACCACAAATATTGGATAATATATTTCTCTTACGATAGCTAGTAACCATTTTTTATGAGGGACATTTTTTAAGCACCTCAGAACATAGTTAATTTCGTTTTGCTATAAAGTTACATATGTCTGGCAAATTGTATCCGAGGAACTCTGGTGGGTACTAAGTGATTTGAAAAGTTCGATTATCTAAGCGAGGAAATTCTTTTTTTGGTCTAGAAATTTCTGATCTGGTGAGGATTATGGGTACTTGTCTATTTCGAACTATGTCTATTTCTTTCCTCCCCTAAAAGAGAAAAGTTTAACTGGAGGGGTTGGTTATCGATTGCAACGATTTTTATGCCAAACGAACGTTTGCGACGTGGGGAATGCATATACTCTTATATTCTAAAGAATTTCAAATACGAGGAACGCGGGTAAATCTGCTAGTTTTCCATAATTAAACAAGCAGAAATTTTTTGCATTGAAGTTTCTTTGCTGGCTGCTTCATAGCATTGCTATGTTTCATACCTTTCTAACTAACCACTAAATGCCGCTAGAGGTAGGCTGTTCGCTATGTGATTGGTTGCCACCATTTATCGATAGCAGAGGCGGACTGGCACTTTTCAGGGTCAAGATTTTTTCAAGATTTCAGTACTTATTCTTTTGGGAGTTCGTACCTGAAGCTTAAAATAGGTTTTCCCCCAATTCTGTGTATTTGCGTAAAATAATATTTATTATAAAAAAAATCTTGCTGAAATGAGGTCCCAGGGGCCCAGGACGCGCCTGATCGATAGTGCCACTGAAGATACCAGTGATACCAGCAATTCATCGAAAGTAGGAGTAATCATTTCGGATATTTTTTCGAAAAGGCAAAAATCCTTCTTTTTCGTTTACTTTCCTATGTCCTTCTTTCCTACTCCAAATTACATACGAAGAGGGCGGCTCATGACTCAAATTTTTGGTGGGGAATTTTGACTACTACATGCAGCTCCTTGATGTAGGGGGAAAAAATATTTTGGAGATGCCTAATATTAAATTGAACCGAATAAGACTGTCAAGATGTTTCGCAATGCACACATTCTTTTTTTTCTGCTATTCTCAAAGCGAATTATTTAACAAAATTTTTTTTGAAAAAAAAACACACACCAAAATACGAAATCGAAAAGGTGTTCTTTGCTACCTCAATTCCGTATTTTGCCCTTCAACCGTAATAATTACCTATAAATATATTTTTTCCTCTCGACTCCGTTCTAATTATAAATATATATTTATTATTTTAAACTGATTTACTCGTCATAAATTATCAATTGAAAAGTTGTCTATTTGGTTATATTTAATATACAATATTAATTTATTTCACAATGAATTTTAAAAAACTGATATGGTAATAAAATTATAAAGACTGAAAAACAACAACACTATAATGAAAAAGGTGGGATCGAACCAGAAACCTTCACTATACAAATCAAATATATTTACATTGTGTTTAGCCCACTGGGGTACGTAAACATTGTTGATAAAAAAATTATATTAAAATATAATATTAGCTTTCTCTTGTAGACAATATGTTCAACATATTTTATATTTCCATATTTCTTCATACACAAGAAATTCCTTGAGAAAATAAAAAGCTGGCAGCCCAGTTCTGAGCAGAAAAATGCCGCTTACAGGTCCCCTCATTCAATATGAAAATTGAAATGTACCTTTTGCAACAAATGTTAACATAAAAAAACTTAGCACAATGACTAACCCTTTTGTAACATCCCTCGCATAATTGAGTGATTTTTTGTGCATATTTTTATAAGTGCATAGGTGTTATATGTCATGGATATTACATTTTAATGATAATAATTTATTCGATTTTTTTTATATGTACATATTTATGGCATCTGTCTATTTTGTTCTTGTGATATGATTGTTGCCTGTAGCTATTTCTGTTGGCTGGGAACGTCAGTTGATGACACTGCACCTAATGCAGGAAGGGCATTGAAAGTGTGAGAACTTAGGAGGGGATCTACTTGCTATGATGATAGGAAGGGAAGCCGCTGTCAATGCGGGCGGCCTTGATGAGACACCCTCCCCCACCTTCACTTTTGAACGGGCAAGGGTTGGCCACAGTGTCGGCTCACCGGATGACCTTTATGGCACTGCTGGGTGGTGCGCGGGTGCTGTTGCCACCTTCAGACCATTAGCGGGTGGAAGGTCAGGATGGAGCGACGTGAAGAAAGGAGACTCATATCGGACGTCAAGGTACTGAGGTGCGTTTTCTCGGGAGCCTGAGATACTGTAGGTCTCAGGGTAGGGTTAGATGGATTGAACCCTAAATATAGTCTGTGTGACTTAGAAGAACTAGAGGTCTGTGTGACCAGATATATATCAAAGGTCTGTATAACCATCCGAATTAAAAGTCTGTGTGACTAACAACAATCAGTCTGTGTGGCTAAAAGATAACGAATCACTAGAAACGATAGCAACCTCCTAAGACGTATCAAAGCAACAGGAAGGCAACACTGATGAGAAGGATATAATAAAGCTCATGTTAAGTTAGCAACAAGTATTTTCTACTTATCCTTCGATCAAAGGCGAATACATCGCGGCGGAATAAGATTCCTCTCAAAGGTTGCATAATATTAGGCGAACTATCAACGGGATCAACACTCAGACACTGGCACTGGATTAAATAATCCTCAAACCTTAACAAAAATTTTAAGTGTTGAACGTTCCCTAGCCTTACCAATGAAGGCCATGAAAAGGTACATCAATTGACCACAAGAGAGTTACGGGACGAGACACCTTTCTCGAGGTTAGACAATTTATGGACGACCCTCTAGCCTTATCCAAATGAACAAAATGAAATATTTCTTTTTTTTTTCTTCCTGCAACCAGCAATTTCGCCAATATCAGTAACTTTTTAACTAAGAGAGATAATGATATCATTCAGAAACAATTACGAAGCTCAAAAATTTTGTATTGTTTATTTTTTTTAAAAACTATTCGAAATATTGGGTAATTAGAAAATTATTCATAATATTAGGTCAGAGTTAATTTCATCTAACAGGTTTTTATTTTTCCATTTTTGTTCCTTAATTTCTCGAGAATGAAATAAAACACTAAATTTTTTTTTGCCAACTCCATACTTGTGAAAAACATCTAGAACTTTCTAAAATACATCAACGAACCCAAACATTATGACCAGGGCATCTTTATGCAAATCGAAGCAACTGCAAGTAAATGAAGTGTGTGAAGGTCATGAAACGTATAAATAACACCTGATACTGAGCTCTGTTAATCAGTATTATTCTTGTTCTTCAGAATGAAAAGGCAGCGGATTTAAGTGAGTTTGACAAAGGCCAAATTGTAATGGCCAGACGACTAGGTCAGTGCATTTCCGAGACGGAAAGGCTTGTGGGGTGCTCATGGTGGTTAGTACCTTCAAAAAAGTAGTCCGAGGAGGGAAAAACCACGAAGCGCCAGCAAAATGTGTTCAACCACAGCTCATCAATGCTAAAGATGAGCGAAGGTTATCAAGTATGGTACGAGCTAACAGAAGGGATACCTGTGGTGCAACTCACCCGTAATTTAAATGCTGGTGAAGAGAGTAATGTGCCACAACACACAGTACATTGAACCCTGCTGAAAATGGGGCTGCATAGCCACAAACTGCTCCAAGTGCCCATACTAACCTCAGTTCACTTTCGAAAGCACCTATAATGGACAAGCAAGTATCGATTTTCGCCCTTTGGTGTATATTAAAAAAAGTCATTTATTATATAATGGTTGATTTTCTGTCTTAATAAATAAATTATGGCCATCCACAATAATAATGGCTACATCTACATCTGTTTGTCATACAGGTCTGACAGGAGCCTGTTACTTCAAATAAGCCACGTTCAAGATATATGAATACAGCTAACTGTAAAAAACTTCCAGTTGTGGTCCACTTTGCAATCCTATTTCACGTGCGTCTGAAGGTTTAATGACCCCCTCCACGTCCCACGCTATATCCCAACTACTGCCAATTCACCCGACAACCATTGGCATTGAATAACCAAAGTCGCCGTCATTATGTTTTTTCCTCTACTAGCTGTTGAGAAAAAGTCTCCTGTCAAGGAATCAATTTCTGGAATTTCAAGCCTACCATTTAGCGAAATCAACTTGCCATTCAAGATTAAAGAGAAATGTTATCGACACCAAGTGAGAAAGTCTAATGCAAACACCTTAGAGCAACGATCAATGTTCCTCAAACAACATTGTAGTTGCCATTCTGTCGAAAAACTAGAGGCGTCTCATCCAATGGTGCAGGTGGTGCAGCTGCATCAAAGACCTGAACTCAATGAGGCCCAAAAAATAAAAAGGCTTACTTTTTTTAATTTACAAGCACTGATAGTAAATATCTTTTTACATATCTGTTTCCAGAGCAAGGGACACATTCGCAAAAGGAAACGTAGTAATTTTGCATTTCCGTTGTACAAAAGAAAGAACAAAGACAATTGTACAGCGCAGGCATTGTCCAAAAAACAGGATTTAAGAAAAAGGTACAAACAGATACACTGCTCAAAGTAAAAATCGCAACATCACGAAGGAAGTGATGTATATGCCCTAAACTGATAGGACAGAAGTTATGAGGGTAGATGTGCAAATGATCAAAAAACGGAACGGGAGAACATGCATTTTTACTGCAGATTCATCAGTACATAGTAAGCTCACCTCGAGCAGTTATACACGCCTGTAGACGTCTTGGTATTCCATTAATAGATGATTAATGGTGTCCTGAAGTATGATGATCCAAACAGCATCCAATTGGGCATGCAACTATATCAGATTCGCCGCCAGAGGGAGCTGGCAAAGGCTTCCATCCATAAGATCTACCACCATTCCTTCTTGGTATTGCGATTTCCACTCTGAGCTGTGTATTTTCTCACAATTTTCTCCTAGAAATTTTATCAAAATTTTGCAATCAAAAGATTTTCTCTCTAAATTTCTGTAATCTCCAGAGGTTGATCTTTCAAAATCCTCCCAGTTGCTGCACACTGCATTATAAGTCTTGTAGGAATCGAATAACAATTTTAATACTTTTAATGAAAGGGCACAAACGATGACATTATTGTGGGACGTAGAAGCAAGATTACAAACTTCTTGTGTGCTTAAAATCAAACGTATGGATTGTGTGCTATGTATGTTGGGTTGGGTTGTTTTACCTCTGAGCGGCACTTTTTTGCACACCATGGGCTAAATGGCCAGGTCACATGGACCCGAAGGCTCAGAGAAGGTTGGGGAAGGGGACCCACTGGAACAGCTGTTGGGAGACAGATGGTAGCCTCCCATCAAAGCCATCCAGCGTGTTCTTTAACGTGCAC
Organism: Ryuthela nishihirai; assembly: GCA_038380435.1. Classification (NCBI taxonomy): domain Eukaryota; kingdom Metazoa; phylum Arthropoda; class Arachnida; order Araneae; family Heptathelidae; genus Ryuthela; species Ryuthela nishihirai. The sequence continues at coordinate 9,485,051 of JAWZYU010000020.1, read as the reverse complement.
AGGGTATGACTCTCCCGCACACGGGGCCACAGCTTAACGTCCCATCCGACGGACGGTGGACTTTCCAAGCCCATCGGTGTGCCCTACTGACCGTGGGCAGGGCGGGGAGTTTTTGCGGAGATAAATCTCAATGCTGACCCAGCTGGGACTCGAACCTAGGAACTACAGATAACGAGCCTGGCGCTACCGACTGAGCCACCCCCGCTCCCCAGGAGTTAAACGAAGGTATCTCAACCCAGCTGGGACTCGAACCTGGGAACTACAGATTACCAGCTTGGCGCACTACCGACTGAGCCACCCCCGCCCCGTGCTATGTATGGAATAAACGTATGGATGATACTAAAATCGCGTTTTAAGTTTCAATGAGACTACTGGCAACTTCGTCGCATGCATTCAAACACTTTATAAGTAGTAATTGATGAGGAGTTAAACGATTGGATTGGGTTCTTTTACCTCTGAGCGGCACTTTTTTGCACACCATGGGCTAAATGGCCAGGTCACAAGGACCCCGAAGGCTCAGAGAAGGTTGGGGGAAGGGACCCACTGGAACAGCTGTTGGGAGACAGATGGTAGCCTCCCATCAAGACAATCCAGTGTGTTCTTTAACGTGCACAGGGTATGGCTCTCCCGCATAAGGATCCACGACTTAAAGTCCCATCCGACGGACGGCGGACTTTCCAAGCCCATCAGTGTCCCCTACTGACCGTGGGCAGGGCGGGGAATTTTTGCGGAGATAAATCTCAATGCTGACCCAGCTGGGACTCGAACCTAGGAACTACAGATAACGAGCCTGGCGCTACCGACTGAGCCACCCCCGCTCCCCAGGAGTTAAACGAAGATATAGAGCTTTCACCATAGAATATAAAACCGACTTAACGTCTCCATTTGGTGCTCAGCTTCAATGATTTAGAACTAGCTGGAAACGTCAAATAACAAAAATTTCTACTATAAGCGAAATAGCTAATTTATTGATCATTCAAAGGTACTCTCTTATTTCAGCTTTTCTACATGTGTATAATGGTATGCTCTTTTTAACGCTTACTGTAGCAACATTGGAAAGCTCGTTTCCAAATTAAAATTGAAATAAAAATAAAATACTCCCTCAAGCAGCTGCTTGCCACAGAGGTCTGACAGGAGCCTGTCAGTTTATATGCCACAGTAAGAGATCTGAGAGGATGGCAGGACCTCAGCAGAAAAACGACACACACATATCCATGCCTAATCCGGGGCTCGAACCCAGGTCCCTTAGATCAGTAGCCAAGCGGGCTAACCACTCGGCAACGGGACGGCATAATAAAATTATATCAGAAGTTAAATGACAGAAAAAGAGGTTATCAGGACTCGCCTTTATATCTATAGAAAATGAATGAGCACAAAAATTAAATATTAAGCAGGGTGTTAAAACATTTGCAGAAATGAAAGTATGTTGGAATCTAGACTGAGCTAATAAAATTAATATTATTTCAATTTGAAAGTATTTATGTAAATTTTCCAAGCGTTTTGCTTAAAAAATTCTATAGGACAGGTTGCTTTCTGTAAAATGATTAGAGCCTGTAATAGAGTGATTCTGTGAAATTGCATATGGATAGTGACCTAGTTGAGAACGAGAGATTTATAAGTGTAAAATATTGCTTAGAATAACAGGTACTTAGTATTTCCTTCTGGAGAGCTATCATGGAATTCAAGAGTTACTTTTCGAAAGCTTGAATGCGATCGCTGACATCCATTTTGTGTTGTAAATGGTATATTTGTCGTGAATTATTCTATTTTGATTTGCGCATAATGCTCTGTATTTTTTTTTATCAGGAAACTAACAGATGTTCATTCGCAGTAATCTTTGTTTAATAAGTTAGTAAAGATTTGCAAACAAACAAAGATTTTTAATTTTTATTATTATATATGATATTATTCTATATCTTATGTCACGAATTTTTTAGAGTAATTCTCTTATATGTTATATAAAGTATGTATTGCATGTATAATAGTTTTTTATAGTATGTATCTTTCAAAGTACCAAAATTATATCAGTACTTATTTAACGTATGGGAGCGCATATATTTTTAACACAGACGTGAGTTATCAATGGTTAATTAGGTCAAATAGGCTGAATTCTAGGAAAACGCCCAATTATTCGTTTTAAATGAAAATTTAAAAATTTTCACTTGAAACTTCATTTTTTTCATGAACACATTTCATTTCAGCAAGGATTAAATCGCTAATGCACGTTTCCCTAATTAACTTTTTAAAAGTGACTGTGGGGGCCCATAAAAAAAGTTGCACAAGGGCTCAAGCTGATTATTGTGTTATACCCCTGAATAAAACAATCAACTAAAACGTTTCTCCCCCTCCCCACCACCACCACAAACACACACTTTTCTCGGAGTGTTTAAACGATTCCGGGGTAGCAATAAACCTGATATTTTAAATCCGTGTAATCTGACCGCTCTGTTCTTACATTTTTAATCTATTGAAATAGCCTTACTTGTTCTTCTCCATCTCAGTTTATCGAGTCCCCTCAGGTTATCTTTTCTCCCCTCTTTTGCAGTTCTTTTATGGCTACACATCTCCGAGCTCTAATTGCTAAGAGGGTGACTTCTGATTGCTACTCGAAGACAAAATCTTCAGGCTGCATTGTTTGCAATTGATATAAAATATTTTCACCTGTTTTATGAAGATAAAAATAGGTAAGGAAATAGATATTAATATATACTTATCCCTCAATTTACACGGTTTCGGTTTTACACGGTCAAAAAAAAAATGCACCCAGTTTCGATTTACACTCTACACCAGTAATAGACTCGGTTTTACACAGAAAAGAAAATGCCAAGAGTTTCGTTTTACACGATTGTAGATTCCGTTTTACACGGTACAGATTGAGTTTTTTTTTATGCGTGTAGATATAATACATATTATGAAGTAGCAGAGGTATAGTTTCGAGGGAGATTATTAGACTGTCATCCCAAAGTAAAAATCAACTAAATGGTTTTAATTAATATCATTTATTTTCAAGAATAAATAGATAACAGTAAATTCCTATATTAATAAAATCGTCATCTGTAATAGTTATATTTGTTATTTCACTAAAATTATATTTTTGCCATTGTAATGCGATTTGTCTCACATATCTTATTGAAATGAAGCCTGTTTTAAAGCGGCAGCGAGATCTGACTTTTCTAGACTGAATTTTTCAGACTAATAAAAACAACCAACCATATTATCTCCTTTTTAACAAGTTTAACTTAGTAGACTATTATATAGATTTAAATACAGCTGATTCGTAAGTACGCTGTTTCATAAAATATCGTATAAACAGTAATTTTACAGAATAAAGAACTAAGTGTTTGTACAAAAGCTTAATTTGCAATTTATATTCAGTTCATAAATATCCTTCTTTCTAATTTCGTCTTAAAATTTGATAGTGTACGTCTACATTAACTTAACGACGAGTATTTTTCGTGACCAAAAAAAAAATGTATGAGAGATTAATCTGATCTTATCTGAATTAGTGCAACTAAAGTATAAAATAATATTGCATTAATGCTTACTTATTAATGCTGAACTGAAATTTCAGATAAATATGTATATAGGAAACTTGCAATGTACGTTTTATTTATAACTAGGAAATTTACCCATCTTTGCTCGGGCTCGAAACTTTGTGAAATATAGAGTAGATGGCACTTCCCAAGCTTTCATTTCGGATAAAAATCATTACGATCAATTGCCTCCGGTTTAATTTTTCTCCCTTTCTTTTAGAGAAGGAAAGAAATTGACAATTTCGAGGTACCATATTATGCCAATTCAAACGACTTCAATTTTCACAGAAATGCTAGTGTTCTTGACCCAACACACTGAACAATGAGTTTATCACGTGAAATCACGAAGAAATTAGTTTGATGCATTCATTTTTTCAAATTTCTTGGTGGCAACAGTTTTTTTTTGAATAACTTCCAACCATTAATGTTAAATCTATGGGGATTTTGAGAAATTCGAACCTGCCCACCCCTATTTTGGTTGACTCCAGGGGGTTTGCAGGTAGCCTATATTCTTCTCCTGGGTGAAGGGAACGTTCATGCAAAGTTTGAAGCCTCTAGCTTTTCTGGGGGCCGAGTACATAAGCGGACAAAACCACAAACTTTCTACTTTATATAGTAGGATTTTTTTCGGAGCCTATCTCCTTTCTTCCATAAGTTGTTGGTTTCGATTGACACGGTGATTTCAAGGAACCTGTCTACCACGCAAATCGAGAAACGGGTGTATAAAACTCTTACGAGAAACTTGTGTCAAGCGACCCACCGAGATATTGCCCTGTGTCTCAGCTGTGCAATCCGCCACTGGACTTAACTGTCTTCGAGAGGCAGTCAATGCTCTGCACCAGGCTCTGGGTACTTTTATGTAGACACGAATTTATATTGTTATTAAATACACTCCAAAGATCCAAATTCTGCGGTTTGATTAAGGAACACACTACCTGTATCATAACAAATGTCCCATTTAGTGACATTCTGCGGTTGAGTCTCTTAATACGGAAAGATAGGCATTTTTTTTTACTTTAATTTATTTACATTTTTTTACTTATGTTCCTATTGTTTTTCACTAGTCATTTGTCGGCTTGTCAGTTTGTGGATTTTCCAAAACAGTTGTCCATATCTTTCGAACGGACGGGCAAAATGATTTATGTGTCAAATGAAAGCTTATGACCCGGTGGAGGGGTCAGAGGCTATAAAAAATTTACCACCTATGTTATATCTCCTCCCCACTAAAAAGGGTAAATATGAAAATGATTGTTCCTCTACATCTCTCGAACGCGGGTGCAGAAAGTAACAAGCTATGCGTCAAATGAAGGCTTCTGGCATGTTAGAGGTTAAAAAAATTTCACCTCCTGTTTCTTCCCGCCTAAAAATGGGGAAATATGAAAGCGATTCTTCCGCTATATCTTCCGAATTCGAGGGTCTACAGTTAAGGTTCAAATGAAAGCTCATATGAGGGCCGGCGCAGCCTGTTTCAAATCTTGACCTCCCCAACATTTTCCCCATCCATTCACCCAAAAAGGGAGTGGATTTTCGTGGGGGTGGATCTTAACTACTTATATCTCAAATTAAAACTTGTGACGTCTCCGATGTCATGGATATCGTAAGTAAACACGACTCCAAAAACAGGGAAACTCATATATACGAGTCATAAACATTATACCACATACATCGACCACATTTTCCTAAAAATATGGTCAATGTTTATGAGTCATATGTTATATAAAAGTTTCTGAGAATAAGTGTTTTAGCGACAAAGAAAAAATATAAATTAAAAAAATTACCTATCTTTCTACACACACCGGCCACTGAATTAGAAACCTTTATGCAGATGTACGTAAACGTCACTTGCGCAGCGTGTATGCAAAATACATGGTCACGTGCATCACCACGTGACCTAGGCAATTATTTAAGGCTACTGCTCGCCAGTAGTGTTGATCACAATGAGGAAAACAAAGCATCTTTTGGGGTTGAAAGACTTATTGTGGGAGCCCGTCTGGCTAGAGCGACGATTTCAAAAACAGCAGAGATGACTGGTTCCTCAAAATGTGAGATAACTCGGGTCTTTAATCAGTGAAAAAATAACCCACATTGCTTGTCTAAGAGGCGTAAGTGTGACGCGACGACAATCTGTCAGGAACAAGATCGCCATCGTCTGAGAAGGTTTGTATGGAGAAACAGGACTTCCTGTGTGCAACAATTGACCGAAGTATTCAATGATGGCTGTTCCCGACTCATATCTCAGCGAACTAGGTGCAGGAGTAGGGGGAAAAGGAGAGTTCTAACTCAGAGGCGGATCCATGTTAATCCTATGGGATCTGCCTCCCGGTTCTAACTCAGAGGCGGATCAATGTTAATCCTATGGCATCCGCCTCCGTGCGTTTCAAAGTGGACGCGGGCCTTTTTTCGTCACACACACAGGTCAATATTTTACATAATTTCAATTTTTTCCCCCCAGTAGCATTGTTTCTTTTCGTTTCTGCAGGACAGTCTTTTTATTCCAGTTTCTGCGGGATAGTCCTCCTTCCAGTATAAATACAACATCCATCAGTCAGATTCCTCATTCTGTTGTCAGACGTTGACAATAACGGTTCTCTGCTGCTGCGTCTCCGTGATTTTTCCAACTGTTAGAACCCAATAGCGATAGTCCTTGTATAGTATAAATACGACATCCATCAGTCGGATTCCTCAACACCCGATGTACTGGATATGGCCATTTTTGGCAACTTTTTGCCATCTTATGACCTGTGTGTCATTAACCAGCTCAACTCTGACCATCTGCCGGTCTGTCTGACTCTGCGCCTTTCTACGCCTGTTGTAACTTGTAAGCTCAGCCGGACAGACTGGCAACTTTACAAAATTCTTGTCAGTGACAGGATCTTTGGTACCTGTCAACCATTTATGACAGGACCATAAATGATGTCATTGAAGATTTCACTAACCTGCTACTGACCTCCAAGAGTGAGGCCAGTGAAGAATTTATACCTAAACCAAATTTCTGCGTCCTGCCACAGCACCTCACTCGCCTTATCAAGGAGAAGAACAGGGCGAGGCATTTGTGGCAGAGACTCAGATTCAATTCTGACAAGGCGATTTACAATCACCTGAGACTCGAGGTGAGATCTCGACTCAGAGACTTTCGAAATGACCAATGGAACAAAAAAGTGCAGTCACTGTCAACGACTGACTGTTCCATCTGGAAAATGACCAAAGCTTTGAAGAATCCGATGACCAGTTTCCCACCTATACATGGTGAAACTGGTCTCAAATACAGTGATGAGGATAAAGCAGAGGCTTTTGCCGATGCTTTTGAACTTCAGCTTACTGAAAATCATGATTTGTCTGATCTCTCCACATGTGATATGTTGGAGCAGATTATTTTTAACTTCGATCAAGCTGACCGATCCAGGGTGGCCTTTACTACACCCTTGGAAATCCAACAAGCCATCAAACGCCTTAAACCTAATAAGGCCGCCGGTCAGGATGGAATCACTAACGAGATGCTTAAACATCTACCGGTAAAAGCCATCACGCATCTGTGTTCCATCTTTAACTTTTTACTCAGGCATCACTTATTTCCAACTGTTTGGGAAAATGCTATTGTCAAAGTTTTACATAAGCCAGGAAAGGATTCTACCTTCCCTACCAGCTATCGTCCCATCACCCTGCTGTCATCTTTAAGCAAGCTTTTCGAGAAGATTATCATCATCCGACTTGACGACTTCCTCGTCCGCCACACTGTCTTGCCTGAAGCCCAGTTTGGCTTCAGGCGAAAGAGATCTACTGAACACCAGATTCTCAGGGTGGTGGAGATAGTCGCTGAATCCCTCAACAAGAAGGAATGCGTTGTGGCTGTCTTTCTGGACGTAGTCAACGACTTTGACCACGTCTGATTGGACGGTCTGGTTTACAAGCTCATCGATGCAGCCGTTCCATTGGGACTGATCAGCCTCATCCAGTCCTATCATTACAATAAGACCTTTCAAATACAGATCAAGTCTGTGATCTCTCTACCAGAAGAGTTGTCTCTGCTGGAGTGCCTCAGGGATCCCTTTTGGGCCCGACACTCTTCTCCCTTTATTTACATGATATGCTTTCTTTCGAATGTATTCATCTTGCTCTTTACGCAGATGATCTTGCGATCTTGTCTCCCTCCCTGCGTCCAGCCATTGCTGATAGAAGATTGCAAAGCTGCCTAACCCAGATGGGAGACTGGTATGACAACTGGAAAGTCAAGATTAACTCGAAAAAGAGTTCTGCCATCCTCTTTACTGGAAAGCACACTCCAAATCCTACTTGCCTTCATCTCCACGACAATCCCATTGACTGGGATGATTCAGTTAAGTACCTCAGTGTACATCTACACCATAGGTTGAAATGGGACAACCACATAAATCATATCATCTCCGAAATCAACATGCTTACAGGCCAGCTAGGTCCTCTGCTTCGAAGAAACTCCATCCTCCTTTTGGTTCACAAGCTTTTGCTACATGATGCCATCATCAGACCGGTGATTTTATATGCATCGCCAATTTGGGCGAACACTACCACCACCAATATTCGTAAGATCCAGGTCTTACAAAACAAAATCCTGAGAGCTGCGGTCGATGCCCCATGGTTTGTTACTAACAGACGACTTCATTCTGACCTGGGCATCGACCACATTTACACCCACATTAAGCGCACCTCGAAAACGTTTTTCGAGGGTGTGACAGAAAATCCTAACGAGATTATTTCTCATCTTATTCTTTACGACCGGTTCAAGAGGCCCAAGATGATGGCCTTCTCCAACGAGAACTTCCCATTCTAGTTCTCTTGTGTGCTTATATTTTGCTTTTTGCTGTTTTTGTTACTTGCCCTTAGGGGCCCACCCAAGGGTGGTTTATCTTCTGTTTTTTACGTATGCCAATTGGGCACATTTTCAAATGGAGATGGTAAAGGGCACTGTAATGCCCGGTCCATCACAAATCCTTACACGATCTACGGATTCCTCATTCTGTTGTCAGACGTTGACAGTAATGGTTCTCTGCTGCTGTGTCTCCGTGATTTTTCCAATGGCAATAGCGATAGTTCTCGGCATCCTTGTATAGTATCAGCTATTTTACAACTCTGCTACATAATGTATCCATGTAATATATATGAGAAGGCTTTCACACTCAAGACAAATCTCATTCGTCATATGAGAAATCACGATGGAAATAGCCTGTTTAAGTGCTCTGAATGTGAATCGACCTTCTCAAGGAGAGAGATGATGTCCGGCGCCGGCGTCATGAGTTATCCCACACCTCTAGAAAAACCTACAAATGTGAAGAATGTGCCATGGAGTTTGGAAGAAAAGACAATCTTTTATGACATCAAAGAAAGCCACATAATAATAATAAGCGAAAACGTTCTGAAGGTGAAAGGATTCCCCAGAAGAAACAAAAATCAGACCCTGAAGACCCCTGTCAGTTTACAGAAAAAATGAAAAGGACCCTATCAACACATAAACTGACGGCAACGGAAGAAACATCTGTTGACCTCACCTTTTTCCTTGAATCCTCACGGGAATCACTCATAGCACATCTGAAAGAAGAATTGACCTCGAAAGGTAGCATTAAATGGTACCTTGCTGTACAAGTGCGCTTCAGGCGAAAAGTTTCCCCTTCTACCTTCGAACACTGCACTCCATTTTTCCGAAGTAACTGTGTCACAAGTCTTCCTACATCATCCCTAAGCATAGAATTGGATTCTGCGTATAAGAAGTTTAAGATCTCATTTGAAGAATTTGAAGGAGCACATAGTGGATGGATACTGGATGCAGTACTCCACGCTGAAATGAACATTGGGAAATATATACCTCTTGCAGGGTCTAGTTATATCCCTACCCCAAGAGAATTACTATTAAAACGTGCTATTGTGAATGTATGTAATTCCGACCAAAAATGTTTTGTCTGGTCTATTTTAGCCTATATGTATCCCGCTATAGGAAACACTGAACGTCTTAACAACTATATACATTTAGAAGACAAATTAAACACATCTGGCCTAATTTTCCCTGTTACAATAAATCAAATATCTAAATTCGAAAAAATGAACAATATTTCTGTTAATGTTTTTGGATATGAGAAAGAGGTGTTCCCACTCTACCTCACACCATTCAGATTTAAAGCACATGCAAATCTCCTTCTGTTATCGGATGGTGAAAAGCAACATTAATGCTCCATTAAGAATATGAGTAGACTTCTCAGTCCTCTCACTAAACATAACGGTGTACGTTTCTACTGTGATTACTGCCTTCACCGTTTCAAAAATGAATCACTCTTGAAGGATGATGTTCCCCATTGTCAAGAACATGGACCCCAGAGAGTAGAATTTCCAACTGAAGAAGAGAAATGGCTGAAATTCACAAATTTTAAGTTTCAGCAGCCCGTTCCATACGTGATTTATGCCGACTTTGAATCATTCCTAGTGAAAGTAGACACATGTATGCCTAACCCTGAAAAATTTCACACCACTATCACGGCAAATCATGAACCCTGTGGATTTGCTTATCTTGTTGTTGCACCTGATGGCTGCAGCTATAAACCTCCAGTAGTTTATAGAGGTCCAAATGCAGTAGAAGAATTTTTAGAACGTCTGCTTAAAGAAGAACAAAACATCAAAAATTTAGTATCGATGATAAAGCCAATGCAACTCTCGAATCATGAAGAGAAACCGTTTCACCACGCTACTAATTGTCATATTTGTAAGCGTGCCCTAGGAGCAGATCGTGTGAGAGATCACGATCATATAACAGGTAAATTCCGAGGAGCTGCCCATAATTCCTGTAATCTGAACTTTAAGTTAACCAATAGGATTCCAGTTATCTTTCACAACCTAAAGGGATATGACAGCCACCTTATTATGCAGGGAATCCGCAGAATCAAAAATAAGAAGATTAATTGCATTCCCAATAACATGGAAACATACATAGCCTTCTCCCTGCGGACATTACATTTTATAGACTCCTATCAGTTTTTAAGCACATCTCTTGAGAAGCTAGTAAATAATTTATCACCAGATGAGTTCCATATTTTAAAGGAACATGTTGAAACTGAACGGTTAGACTTGGTTTTGAGAAAAGGAGTTTACCCCTATGATTATATCGACAACAGTGAAAAGTTTGAAGAAACAGTATTACCACCACGTGAGGCATTTTACAACCAACTCACAGAAGAAGCGTTAGGGGAAGAAGACTACACCCATGCAATAAGAGTATGGAATGCATTCAACATAAAAAATCTAGGCCAGTATCATGACTTGTACCTGAAGACTGACGTGCTCCTCTTAGCTGATGTTTTCGAAAGTTTCAGAAAACTATGCATCAGATAATATGAAATCGATCCCTGCCATGTTTACACAGCTCCCGGATTAGCCTGGCAAAGCATGCTAAAAATGACAAATGTAAATCTTGAGTTGATAACTGACCCTACAATGTACCTTTCCTGGAAAAAGGCATACGAGGAGGAATTTCTGTGATATGCAATCGTCTTAGTACTGCAAACAACAAGTATTTGGACACCTACGATCCTCAGTTACCCTCTAAATGCATTAGATACTATGATGCCAACAATCTTTATGGATGGGCAATGTCACAATGTCTCCCTCAAAGCGATTTTCGATGGCTTAATAAAGAAGAAATAGCAGATCTAGATATTACAGCAGTTGCTGATGATTCGAATAAAGGGTACATATTGGAAGTTGATTTAGATTATCCAGTTTCTCTGCACGACAAGCGTAATGATTATCCATTAGCCCCTGAGAAACTTCAGATTACCAGCAGCATGCTATCACCATATTTTCAAGAGGTTGCCCAAAACCTTGGAATAAATACAAGCCAATCAGTCGTGAAATTAGCTCCAATCTAAATTCTAAGGAAAAATATGTCCTTCATTATCGAAATCTCAAACAATATTTGGCCTTCGGTATGCAGCTGAAGAAAATATATCGCGTTTCAGAATTTAATCAGTCTTGCTGGCTAAAAACATATATAGAATTTAATACAGATCAGCAGAAGAAAGCTAGAAACGACTTCGAGAAGGACTTCTTCAAACTGATGAATAATGCTGTGTTTGAAAAAACGACGGAAAATTTGAGAAATCGAGTGAAAATTGAATTGACCCAGAACCCGAAGAGAGTATGTAAACTCGTAGCATCACCTGCTTTTCATGCTTTCCGTGTTTTTGACAATGACCTCGCATGTGTAGAATCAAAATAAACTAAATTGAAATTCAACAGGCCTATTTATGCTGGTTTCAGTATTGTAGATATTGGTAAACTATTGATGTATAGCTTTCATTATGACTATATTAGTCCAAAATATGGAGAAAAAGCTAAATTATTGTTCACTGATACAGATTCACTGTGCTACGAGCTTCAAACCGAGGACGTGTATGCTGATATGAAAGACGATACAGATCATTTTGTTACGTCCGACTATCACATAGACCATGTTTTTCATAGTACACACAATAAAAAGGTACTAGGTAAAATGAAAGATGAACTTTCAGGAGTATCTATCAATCAGTTCGCAGGCCTTCGTTCTAAAATGTATTCCCTTCAGAGTTTACATGAGGAGAAGAAGACGGGGAAAGGAGTCCCCAAATACATGTAAAAAGAACCCTTCGTCACAAGGACTACAGAGACTGCTTAATAAATAAATCACCTTGTCGAGTAGATTTCACAAGGATTCAAAGTAGCAACCATCATCTTCATACAGTGAAAGGTGTAAAACTTCGTCTGTCACCATTTGATGATAAAAGATATATTTTAGAAAATGGTTATGACACCCTTTCGTACGGTCACTACAAAACAATGAAAAAATAACATCGCAGAAAAACGAATATTTCACTCTGATTTTTAATATGTTTGAGCTATTTATATAAAAATTGATAATTTTATCCAAATGTATGCATATAACCCCCTATATATGTAAAAATATTACATGTCATTATTATATGTAGACAGCTGTATGTAAAAACCATTTCCTCTGTTAACCTACATTTTTGTAAGCAGGCTGTAAAGTATAATCAACTTGAAAAAAGCATCATTGTGAAATGTATAAAATTGCAAACTAATGGAAATCATTACACGTGCTATGCACCAATCCCCTGTGATGATGCATAGAACCGGCCAGGCCTAGCACCTAATGTCCCACCCCGCCTTCTCGTGGTGCAGACCGTTAGTAACTTTCAAAAGAGATACTCTCTTGTGGAAGTGAACGGAAGGGGAGGGCTGCCAGATTAGTGTGGCCTACTGATCTGGACAACTATGGCTACTTTTCTTTTTTTTCTACCCTGCTGAGGAGTGGTCAACCACACAGGGTCCTGGTGCTGACCATATAAACCTACTGGACTGGACAGATATATGGCTCCGAGCTTGATTATGGATCCTGATTTTGCTGCACTGGTGGGCTTCTGTGGAGGGAAAATCTTCCGCTGTGTTTTCTGTTTGTTTATGGGTTGACAGCCCCAAGTGAATAGATTCACAGGATATGTTTATCAGCTGGTGGATAATCCTGAGCAGAGGTCATCGCAGGCACCTGAACTCTTTGCTTCTATTGGCATCGTCAAATTCTACATTGGAGGAAGTCTTCCAGTGTAGATGGCTTCAGCCTTTAGTAGTGGGGGAAAGGGTCTTTGCCCCATGTCTGCGATTAGGGGGCTGTTTGATATTGTCGGCATTCCCTCTCTCAATAAACATAGTTTCTTTAAACATCCCACTGAACATTTTCTCTCCATAGGTAGTTGGAATGTGAGGACTCTGCACAGAGCTTTTTCTCTTGATGTCCTCACACAAGAATTCCACCGTTATAATTTAGATATTCTCGGCTTGCAAGAGACCAGATGGACAGATAAAGGTCAGATTCTTAAAAATAATCTTAAATTTCTCTTTTCAGGGAAGGACGACAATAAGCATCAACAAGGCGTGGGTCTGCTTCTCAGCAGACAGGCTAGTGATGCTCTTCTAGGATATGAGTGCATTAATGAAAGGTTTCTTACAGCAAAATTTCAGACAAGCATTAAAGACTTGAATGTTATCTGCTGTTATGCCCCCACTGAGGATGCCGATGAGGATGAGAAGGATAGGTTTTATGAACAACTTCAGGATATTTTGAATTCTGTCAAGAAAGGAGATATTACCCTTGTTCTTGGTGACTTCAATGCCAAAGTTGGTACTGACTCTGACCTTTGGGGAGGAGTAATAGACCCTTTTGGTATTGGTAGCTGCAATGGCAATGGGCAACGTCTCCTACAGGTAAGTAAACTCAATGGATTCAGAATAACTAACACTTATTACAAACACCGCGACATACATAAGTACACATGGGTTTCACCTGATGGGCTGCATAAGAATATGATTGATTACATATTAATTAACAGCAAATGGGCTAGTTCTGTTAGGAATACCAGGGCATATAGGGGAGCTGAAATTGGATCTGACCATTACCTTGTTAAAAATGTCTTGCAACTTAAACTTAAAAGTGTTGTGCTAGGGTTAAAAAATTTACTTTTAATACTGAAGCTCTGAAAGATCCAGTTATAGCCAAAGCTTACCATGATAGGTTACTTAGTCATTATGAGAGTCATGGTTTGCTTACTACTGAAGTTGAGGAAGAATGGGATCATTTTAAACAGGCGTTTTTGGACACTAACAGTACTCTTTTAGGAAAAAAGGAGCAGAAGAGGCAAAATTATCTGAGTGATAAGGCACTTGAGCTTATTTCGGAAAGAAAGAACTGCAGGAATGTCCTTAATCAAATACCCTACTAGTCCTAATAGAAAGCATTACAGAGACCTTAATAAACTTGTAAAGGATCAGTTAGCTGCTGATAAGAATCTTTGGCTTGATGGTTTGGCTGACAAAGCCGAGGAAGCAGTTAGACAGCACAACAGCAGAGAGCTGTACCAGATAGTTAATGTTTTGTGTGGTAGAAAACGGACAGGCATACAAGGATTGAAGGATGAACAAGGTAAGGTTATAGAAGGGGGGGATTCTGTCATGGCTAGGTGGGCTGAGCATTTCAGTGATGTTCTAAACAATGTGGTTAATTCTACTCCCATTGTTTGCAATGATGAGAGATGCATTGGTGGCTTTAATGTTGGCCCTATAACACAATCTGAAGTTCTTTTGGCTGTTTCTAAACTTAAACTTCATAAATCCCCAGGGGTAGATGTAATTACTACGGAAATGCTTAGAGCTGGGAATGTTTCGGTTACCACTTGGATGACTCAAATTCTGAATATCTTTTATGATAAAGGCATGGTTCCTAAGGATTTTACCATAGCTATTGTTATTCCTATTATTGATCGCAGTTCTTGTGATAACTATAGGGGTATCAGCCTACTCTCTGTTCCAGGTAAAGTTCTTTCCATGATTGTGCTTAATAGAATTAAGAATCTGGTTGACAGTCAATTGCGTGATGAGCAATGTGGATTCAGAAGTGGTAAGGGATGTGTGGATCAGATATTTTCACTTTGGCAGATTCTTGAGAAATGTTTAGAGTTTCAGAAACCTTTGGTTGCTAGCTTTGTTGATTTCAAAAAGGCTTTCGACTCTGTTGATCGTCATAATTTGTGGTTGATTGTGAGATCATATGGTATACGTGACAAGTTAGTTAACATTATGAAAGCTCTCTATAATAACACTGAGTCGTGTGTGAGAGTTGGTAAGGCTTGTAGCAATTGGTTTAGCATTACTTCTGGTGTTCGACAAGGGTGCATTTTGTCTCCTTTTCTCTTTAGCTTGGTTATTGATTATGTTATGCGAAATTCACTACAAGGGAAAGATTTTGGCCTTAAATGGGCTGGAGATACGAAAATTTCTGATTTAGATTATGCTGATGATTTAGCCCTTTTGGCAAATGATGTTGATGAGATGAACTCTTTCATTCGAGCTGTTGATGACACTGGTAGTAGAGTAGGTTTGGTTATAAACAGAGAGAAAACTAAAGTGATGAAAATTGGTCAGGCAGGCTGTGATTCAGTTAATCTGAATGGTTGCAGTCTTGAGCAGGTGTCACAGTTTAATTATCTTGGGAGCTATGTAACAGATAATGGTGATGTGCGGCATGAGATTAACAGACGAATAGGGATTGCTGCCGGGACTTTTAAGAACCTATGGAGAGTGTGGAGAAATAGGCGTATACACCTAAAGACTAAAATTAGACTGTATAATAGTTTGGTTCTTTCTAGGGTTAGTTATGGTAGTGAAACTTGGACACTTTGTAAACAAGATAACAGGAAACTAGATGCTTTTGATTCCAGATGCTTATGCAGTATCTTGGGCATTAGGTGGTTCAACTTTGTAACTAATGATGAGATTAGGCAAAGGAGTTTGCAACCTCCTTTAGGCAGCATATTGTGCAGAGAGAGACTCCGTTGGTTTGGCCATGTTGCCCGTATGAATAATTATAGATTGGCGAATAGGGTTATGAACAGTGCGCCTAAAGGCCTCAGAAAGAAGGGGAGACCTAGGATGCGGTGGGCAGACAATGTCAAACAGGACCTTGTTAGAATTGGTGTGCAGTGGCCAGATGCAGTAGATGTAGCTCAGGATAGACTTGCTTGGAGAACTAAATTGCACGGTCTGGTTGGACCTCCGTAGCCCATGGCTGCTTGAGGATGATTATGATAATGATGAAGCCTACGCATTGTCATTGTATCACCCAATACTTTGAAATCAATAAAAATTTTAAAATGAAATATATGTGTTGTCGGAATTTCTGAGTCTTATCTTTGGCAAGTGGAGCGGTAAACAAGCGTTAGTCGTTTCTCACGTCACTTTTTCAGGTGGCGCTCGTGCTGCTGACTCATTACCGCGGATCACATTGTGTTATAACATGCTCGTGGAAGCAGCTCGCTCACTGAGAGAAAACCCTTCTAGGATCGATTTCTGGGATTACAATTATAATGAAAGGTTGGTAATTCTCTAAATTTTCATGGTTTATGAAACATTACTTATAATTTCGCGATGTAGTGATGTTCTCAAGTATTAAGAAGTGATGAAAACATAATATTTCCTTTCAAAGTTGGCTGGAGACGCTTGCCTGGTGATAGGCTAATCGGAACGAGCCACCTCGAAATCAACGTTTTTTTTTTGAAGCGATCACTTCTCAGAAGTGAAAGACTTCAATAAATGCACTGAGTTTTTTTATGAATTTTATGAATGGGAAATTAGAGTTAAAATAGGGGTTTTTCCGAAAATAGTACGCTTTACAGTCACCAAATGGCGCCAGGGTTTTTTTTTTAATAAGGGGAGCCCTTTATTAATATTCATAATTTAAAAAAAAAAAATAAATACTCCCTCAAGCAGCTGCTTGCCACAGAGGTCTCACAGGAGCCTGTCAGTTTATATTGCCACAGTAGGAGATCTGAGAGGATGGCAGGACCTCAGCAGAAAAACGACACACACATCCATGCCTCATCCGGGGCTCGAACCCAGGTCCCTTAGATCAGTAGCCAAGCGTGCTAACCACTTGGCCACGGGATTAATAATTCATAATTAAAAAACCCCTTTAACCCCCCCCTTTTTTAACTCGTGGCGCCATCTGGTGACTATGAGGAGTACTATTTTTGGAAAAACCCCTATTTTAACTCTAATTTCCCATTCATAATTAATTAAAAATTAACCCCATTTCACGTGGGTGTGGCCATGAAAGCACTGTGCGTGGGGGTACGGCATAGTGCCACTACACTACAGCAAAATACCGCTAAGTGGCGCTCTGAGCAAAGTCTTCTAGTTTCTCTCGTCTGCACAAGGTCTCATAGTAATTCTAACTGTGGTACCTTCTAGTGGTTGAAAATGTAATTAAAATTATGGTAGAATATACTTCAATATTATGTTAATTTCCAGTAACTATTAATTTTTTTTTAAATACCCCCTCAAGCAGCTGCTTGTCACAGAGGTCTGACAGGAGCCTGTCAGTTTATAAGCTGTATTAATTCGTTTTGTATATAGAATACGTTGATGACAATATATTAAGTATATAAAATATTGTCATCAACGTATTCTATATACAAAAATTTTAAAGTGTTAAAAGAAATTCAATTAAAATTCTTTATTTTCCCCTTAAATTATAAGAAAATGTTTTAAAGCGGATTTGTGGAGATACATTTAAACAGGAAATATTGCTCACATTACTTCCAATTGGGTACTTAACTGTTGAATGAAAAAAAAAATTAGTAATTAATGTGTAAAATACTGAAAAAATGCGCAATATTGAAACACAGAGCATGTCATATTTAAGTCTCAGTGGTATATGTTGATACGTTCGCTACTCCTTTTTTCTTATGTGCAATGCTAAAAAAACAGGATCTCATCTGTATTTCTTGATATTAAGCAGCTGAAATTGGTGAATTTTGCTATTTTACATTCTATTTAATGTAGGTAAGCATATTATTTTTTATCTCAGTCGTTAAAATCTGGGAATTAAATGTATTTTTTTTTACTAAACAGTTGAAATAAGTGGCGAATTAACTGAGTAATTTGAATAACAGTATGAAAATCCTATTATTTTATTCGTAGGCAATAAAATTCGTCTGTACACCTCTGTATTATATACAGGAAATTATCCTTTATTGTAAAGTATTTATTCAGTAAAATCTGCTCTAAAACACTTTATCGCTAAATGGCTGATGTAATAATTTCGATTATTTCTCTGTAAAAATCTATGTAAAGTTCACGTCTCTGCAAAGTAAAAACAATTAGAATTTCACTCCGTGCTGATAATTTCCTCATAAACACAGTACTCGGTGCATTTATTGAAGTCTTCCACTTCTGAGAAGTGATCGCTTCAAAAAAAAAACGTTGATTTCGAGGTGGCTCGTTCCGATTAGCCTATGACCAGGCAAGCGTCTCCAGCCAACTTTGAAAGGAAATATTATGTTTTCATCACTTTTTAATACTTGAGAACGTCACTACATCGCGAAATTATAAGTAATGTTTGATAAACCATAAAAATTTAGAGAATTACCAAACTTTTATTATAAGTGTAATCCCAGAAATCGATCCTAGAAGGGTTTTCTCTCAGTGAGCGAGCTGCTTCCACGGGCATGTTATAACGCAATGCGATCCACGGTAATGAGTCAGCAGCACGAGCGCCACCAGAAAAAGTCATGTGAGAAGCGCTAATGCTTGTTTACCGCTCCACTTGCCAAAGATAAGACTCAGATATTCAGATGACACATATATTTCATTTTAAAATTTTTATTGATTTCAAAGTATTGGGTGATACAATGACAATGCGTATGCTTCACATGTAATGATTTCCATTGGTTTACAATTTTATACATTTCACAATGATGCTTTTTTCAAGTTGATTATACTTTACAGCCTGCTTACAAAAATGTAGGTTAACAGAGGAAATGGTTTTTACATACAGCTGTCTACATATAATAATGACATATAATATTTTTACATATATAGGGGGTTATATGCATACATTTGGATAAAATTATCAATTTTTATATAAATAGCTCAAACATATTAAAAATCAGAGTGAAATATTCGTTTTTCTGCTATGTTATTTTTTCAATTTTTTGTAGTGACCGTACGAAAGGGTGTCATAACCATTTTCTAAAATATATCTTTTATCATCAAATGGTGACAGACCAAGTTTTACACCTTTCACTGTATGAAGATGATGGTTGCTACTTTGAATCCTTGTGAAATCTACTCGACAAGGTGATTTGTTTATTAAGCAGTCTCTGTAGTCCTTGTGACGAAGGGTTCTTTTTACATGTATTTGGGGACTCCTTTCCCCGTCTTCTTCTCCTCATGTAAACTCTGAAGGGAATACATTTTAGAACGAAGGCCTGCGAATTGATTGATAGGTACTCCTGAAAGTTCATCTTTCATTTTACCTAGTACCTTTTTATTGTGTGTACTATGAAAAACATGGTCTATGTGATAGTCGGACGTAACAAAATGATCTGTATCGTCTTTCATATCAGCATACACGTCCTCGGTTTGAAGCTCGTAGCACAGTGAATCTGTATCAGTGAACAATAATTTAGCTTTTTCTCCATATTTTGGACTAATATAGTCATAATGAAAGCTATACATCAATAGTTTACCAATATCTACAATACTGAAACCAGCATAAATAGGCCTGTTGAATTTCAATTTAATTTGTTTTGATTGTACACATGCGAGGTCATTGTCAAAAACACGGAAAGCATGAAAAGCAGGTGATGCTACGAGTTTACATACTCTCTTCGGGTTCTGGGTCAATTCAATTTTCACTCGATTTCTCAAAATTTCCATCGTTTTTTCAAACACAGCATTATTCATCAGTTTGAAGAAGTCCTTCTCGAAGTCGTTTCTAGCTTTCTTCCGCTGATCTGTATTAAATTCTATATATGTTTTTAGCCAGCAAGACTGATTAAATTCTGAAACGCGATATATTTTCTTCAGCTGCATACCGAAGGCCAAATATTGTTTGAGATTTCGATAATGAAGGACATATTTTTCCTAAGAATTTAGATTGGAGCTAATTTCACGACTGATTGGCTTGTATTTATTCCAAGGTTTTGGGCAACCTCTTGAAAATATGGTGATAGCATGCTGCTGGTAATCTGACGTTTCTCAGGGGCTAGTGGATAATCATTATGCTTGTCGTGCAGAGAAACTGGATAATCTAAATCAACTTCCAATATGTACCCTTTATTCGAATCATCAGCAACTGCTGTAATATCTAGATCTGCTATTTCTTCTTTATTAAGCCATCGAAAATCGCTTTGAGGGAAACATTGTGACATTGCCCATCCATAAAGATTGTTGGCATCATAGTATATAATGTATTTAGAGGGTAACTGAGGATCATAGGTGTCCAAATACTTGTTGTTTGCAGTACTAAGACGATTGCATATCACAGAAATTCCCCCTCGTACGCCTTTTTTCCAGGAAAAGGTACATTGTAGGGTCAGTTATCAACTCAAGATTTACATTTGTCATTTTTAGCATGCTTTGCCAGGCTAATCCGGGAGCTGTGTAAACATTGCAGGGATCGATTTCATAGTATCTGATGCATAGTTTTCTGAAACTTTCGAAAACATCAGCTAAGAGGTGCACGTCAGTCTTCAGGTACAAGTCATGATACTGGCCTAGATTTCTTATGTTGAATGCATTCCATACTCTTATTGCATGGGTGTAGTCTTCTTCCCCTAACACTTCTTCTGTGAGTTGGTTGTAAAATGCCTCACGTGGTGGTAATACTGTTTCTTCAAACTTTTCACTGTTGTCGATATAATCATAGGGGTAAACTCCTTTTCTCAAAACCAAGTCTAACCGTTCAGTTTCAACATGTTCCTTTAAAATATGGAACTCATCTGGTGATAAATTATTTACTAGCTTCTCAAGAGATGTGCTTAAAAACTGATAGGAGTCTATAAAATGTAATGTCCGCAGGGAGAAGGCTATGTATGTTTCCATGTTATTGGGAATGCAATTAATCTTCTTATTTTTGATTCTGCGGATTCCCTGCATAATAAGGTGGCTGTCATATCCCTTTAGGTTGTGAAAGATAACTGGAATCCTATTGGTTAACTTAAAGTTCAGATTACAGGAATTATGGGCAGCTCCTCGGAATTTACCTGTTATATGATCGTGATCTCTCACACGATCTGCTCCTAGGGCACGCTTACAAATATGACAATTAGTAGAGTGGTGAAACAGTTTCTCTTCATGATTCGAGAGTTGCATTGGCTTTATCATCGATACTAAATTTTTGATGTTTTGTTCTTCTTTAAGCAGACGTTCTAAAAATTCTTCTACTGCATTTGGACCTCTATAAACTACTGGAGGTTTATAGCTGCAGCCATCAGGTCCAACAACAAGATAAGCAAATCCACAGGGTTCATGATTTGCCATGATAGTGGTGTGAAATTTTTCAGGGTTAGGCATAAATGTGTCTACTTTCACTAGGAATGATTCAAAGTCGGCATAAATCACGTATGGAACGGGCTGCTGAAACTTAAAATTTGTGAATTTCAGCCATTTCTCTTCTTCAGTTGGAAATTCTACTCTCTGGGGTCCATGTTCTTGACAATAGGGAACATGATCCTTCAAGAGTTTCATTTTTGAAACGGTGAGGGCAGTAATCACAGTAGAAACGTACACCGTTATGTTTAGTGAGAGGACTGAGAAGTCTACTCATATTCTTAATGGAGCATTAATGTTGCTTTTCACCATCCGATAACAGAAGGAGATTTGCATGTGCTTTAAATCTGAATGGTGTGAGGTAGAGTGGGAACACCTCTTTCTCATATCCAAAAACATTAACAGAGATATTGTTCATTTTTCCGAATTTAGATATTTGATTTATTGTAACAGGGAAAATTAGGCCAGATGTGTTTAATTTGTCTTCTAAATGTATATAGTTGTTAAGACGTTCAGTGTTTCCTATAGCGGGATACATATAGGCTAAAATAGACCAGACAAAACATTTTTGGTCGGAATTACATACATTCACAATAGCACGTTTTAATAGTAATTCTCTTGGGGTAGGGATATAACTAGACCCTGCAAGAGGTATATATTTCCCAATGTTCATTTCAGCGTGGAGTACTGCATCCAGTATCCATCCACTATGTGCTCCTTCAAATTCTTCAAATGAGATCTTAAACTTCTTATACGCAGAATCCAATTCTATGCTTAAGGATGATGTAGGAAGACTTGTGACACAGTTACTTCGGAAAAATGGAGTGCAGTGTTCGAAGGTAGAAGGGGAAACTTTTCGCCTGAAGTGCACTTGTACAGCAAGGTACCATTTAATGCTACCTTTCGAGGTCAATTCTTCTTTCAGATGTGCTATGAGTGACTCCCATGAGGAAGGAAAAAGGTGAGGTCAACAGATGTTTCTTCCGTTGACGTCAGTTTATGTGTTGATAGGGTCCTTTTCATTTTTTCTGTAAACTGACAGGGGTCTTCAGGGTCTGGTTTTTGTTTCTTCTGGGGAATCCTTTCACCTTCAGAACGTTTTCGCTTATTATTATTATGTGGCTTTCTTTGATGTCATAAAAGATTGTCTTTTCTTCCAAACTCCATGGCACATTCTTCACATTTGTAGGTTTTTTCTAGAGGTGTGGGATAACTCATGACGCCGGACATCATCTCTCCTTGAGAAGGTCGATTCACATTCAGAGCACTTAAACAGGCTATTTCCATCGTGATTTCTCATATGACGAATGAGATTTGTCTTGAGTGTGAAAGCCTTCTCACATATATTACATGGATACATTATGTAGCAGAGTTGTAAAATAGCTGATACCATACAAGGATGCCGAGAACTATCGCTATTGCCGTTGGAAAAATCACGGAGACACAGCAGCAGAGAACCGTTACTGTCAACATCTGACAACAGAATGAGGAATCCGTAGATCGTATAAGGATTTGTGATGTACCGGGCATTACAGTGCCCTTTACCATCTCCATCTGAAGATGTGCCCAATTGGCATACATAAAAAACAGAAGATAAACCACCCTTGGGTGGGCCCCTAAGGGCAAGTAACAAAAACAGCAAAAAACAAAATATAAGCACACAAGAGAATTAGAATGGGAAGTTCTCGTCGGAGAAGGCCATCATCTTGGGCCTCTTGAACCTATTCAAAACAGAATGGTCGTAAAGATTAAGATGAGAAATAATCTCGTTAGGATTTTCTGTCACACCCTCGAAAAACGTTTTCGAGGTGCGCTTAATGTGGGTGTAAATGTGGTCGATGCCCAGGTCAGAATGAAGTCGTCTGTTAGTAACAAACCATGGGGCATCGACCGCAGCTCTCAGGATTTTGTTTTGTAAGACCTGGATCTTACGAATATTGGTGGTGGTAGTGTTCGCCCAAATTGGCGATGCATATAAAATCACCGGTCTGATGATGGCATCATATAGCAAAAGCTTGTGATCCAAAAGGAGGATGGAGTTTCTTCGAAGCAGAGGACCTAGCTGGCCTTTAAGCATGTTGACTTTGGAGATGATATGATTTATGTGGTTGTCCCATTTCAACCTACGGTGTAGATGTACACCGAGGTACTTAACTGAATCATCCCAGTCAATGGGATTGTCGTGGAGATGAAGGCAAGTAGGATTTGGAGTGCTTGCCAGTAAAGAGGATGGCAGAACTCTTTTCCGAGTTAATCTTGACTTTCCAGTTGTCATACCAGTCTCCCATCTGGGTTAGGCAGCTTTGCAATCTTCTGTCAGCAATGGCTGGACGCAGGGAGGGAGACAAGATCATCTGCGTAAAGAGCAAGATGAATGCATTCAAAAGAAAGCAGATCATGTAAATAAAGGGAGAAGAGTGTCGGGCCCAAAAGGGATCCCTGAGGCACTCCAGCAGAGACAACTCTTCTGGTAGAGATCACAGACTTGATCTGTATTTGAAAGGTCCTATTGTAAAGATAGGACTGGATGAGGCTGATCAGTCCCGATGGAACGGCTGCATCGATGAGCTTGTAAACCAGACCGTCCACTTTGAAACGCAATGAGACAGATGCCATAGGATTAACATTGATCCACCTCTGAGTTAGAACCAGGAGGCAGATCCCATAGGATTAACATGGATCCGCCTCTGAGTTAGAACTCTCCTTTTCCCCCTACTTGCAGGGAATTGAAGAGGATCGGTATTAGCAATCCAATGCCTATAAGGAAACAACTGATTTCTGCGAAGAACTGGAAAGTTCGTCTACAGTGTTATCAAGAACACTACAATTGGATAGGGGAAGACTGGAAAAAAGTCATATAATCCGAAGAGTTGCGGTACATATTTTTCTGTGCCGACGGTAAGCAGAGTTTGGCGGAAGACCCATGAAGCAATAGACCCAGCTTGCCATAAACACAACTCAAGGTTCTGGAGGCGGTGTCATGGTGTGGGACACGTTCTGTAAATACCGAACGGTCCCCTGATATTGCTGAAAGGTCGGGTGTCCTCCAAGGATTATCTGAACATTGTTGCCGATCAAGCCCACCCTGCAATGTTGACTTTTTATCCAGCAGATGACAGCTGTTTCATGGACGACATTGCTACTGTCCATCGCGCAAGATGTGTTCAGCAGCGGTTCAGTGAGCATGACAGCGACTTCCACCATCTTCCCTGGCCACCACAAGGCACAGATCTGAACCCCATTAAGAATGTATGGGACATATAGAAAAACAGATCCGGAAGCAACGTCCTCTTCCGTCAAATTTGAGCCAGTTAAAGGACTGTCTGGTGAACGCCTGGGATGCTGGAGATGTAAAGGCACTCCAACAACTTGTGGAATCTATGCGAAACCACATACATGCTGTAATTCGGGCTAAAGGAGGTCCAACTCGGTATTGAATGAAAGTTTATAAATCAGTGGCCGCTATGTGTATACACGCCCCAAAAGTTACGAAATAAAACTTGAGCATGTCGATGGTGTAATCAGTCAGTGAATTCGTATTCACTTCAAAGAAAGATAGGGAGCCGATGTAAGTACTTAACAAGATTGCAGACGCCCTATCTTCCTTTCAAGTGAAGACGATTCAATGACTGATTGCATTATCTATATGATTCAGTTTTAATTTGTAAGTTTTAGTGCGTATATGGAAAGATGTTTTTTTTATTTTTCAATTTATTTATTTCAATTTTTCCAAATAAGCTTTTCTGCAGGTCATTAAAAAGCATAAGCATTAAGCAGGTTTTTTATTTGAAGAACCGATTAAGCTCCCCACCAGTTGATATTTAATGAAAATTTTCTGCCCAGCTAAACATTTAATACGATTTAAATAAGTGATTTCATTGGTATTTGTTTTTTTTTCCTTTTTCGGGTAAGTACAGGAAAATAATTCATTTTTATATTTTTGTCATATTTTCTAAATCACAATAATTCTTGTCAGTAAATAATTTGAACTCAATCAAGCTTGAATATTTTTGTTCCTAATATATGTTTAAACTAAGAATAAACTAAACACCTAAAACAACTTTTCGATCCCAACGAATCTGAGTTAGGTAGATGGGACTGCGCACTAGTAGTAGGGCAAGACCCATGTAGTTCATGCAGATCGATATCTGGCTGCTTGCCCGGAACTCGGTGCTTTGTGTTTCTTGTGTAGCAGTTTCTTCAAGGCAGAGTAAAAACATTTTATTACAACTTAAAATTAAAAAGGGATTTTTTTTTTACATTTCTATCACTCAAAATTCGTCCGCAATTTTTAGAAAACTGATCGATAAATATCTGTTTTAGTAATGCTTCCAGCAAAGTATGCAGGAAAAATCGACAATGCTAGAAGGTTGAAAATTACATAAATAAGTCTCGAGGTGAAGTTAATTTCGAATTTAACGGAAGTTGCCATACATATATGCACTACGTATGCAAACCAAAGGTCTAAATCTGTTACATTATGTCATTACTGCATGATATTTTGATAAGAAAAACATTCCATTTTCCTTCCACTGAGATTCTGAAACACTCGGTATATATTTAGCTATGCCAAATGCAGAATAGTTCAAATCAAGATTCCGAGCTCCTGCTCTCTTAAACAATTGTTTCAGACAGAATTCGATTTCCAAAGTCGAGAAAATTCAACGTTTCAGTTAAGACGACAATCCAAATAAAGGGTAAAAATTTAATCCTAAATAATAACAACGCTATGGTAACAACTTCTTTGTCTCAGGTTTAATATTTTTATGTATTAATCGAAATTTTCTTTTCCTATATATAACGTCAACCATATTTTATAAGCTTTGATTCACGATATATAAAATGCAGCATAGTTCTATAAAGAACACTGCAGAGAGGTGTCAAAGCCTTAAAAAGGAATTAAAAAAAAAAATAAAAAAATACCTATCTTCCTATAGTGCCCTAAAAAGTTGAAAATAAACCTAAAGCACTGCTATGGTGCAGTCAGTCACTTAATTCGTATTCGCTTCAAGGGAAGATAGGGCACCGGCAATCTTGTCCACTAAATCGGCGCCCTATCGTCCTTTGATGCGAATACGAACTAAGTGACTGAGCATTATCGATGTGCTTTAGGTTTATTTTCTACTTTTTTAGGGCCTATAGGAAGATAGGTATTTTTTAAATTTTTTTGTTGTCACTAAAAACATCTACCTTCAAAAACTTTGATATATGACTTATAAACATCAAGCATATTTACCCCCTTTTTAGAGTTATGTTTGAGGTAGTCCAGGACATTGGAGAAGTCACAAACTTTAATTTGAGATACGGCTCGTTAAAGTCGAACCCCGCAATAATCCGTCCCCCATTTTATGAGGGGGGGAATAGTGGGGGGGGGGCAAAATTCGAAATAGTTTATGACCGTCATTATACGAGTTTTCATTTGACACCTACCTCGTAACTGTAGGCCTTCGCGTTCGAAGAACGACTTTCACATATCCCGATTTTTAGCGGGAGAAAAAGCATGGGGGGTTAATTTTTCATAGCCTACGGCACTCTCTGCGTCAGAAGCTTTCATTTGACGTATAGCTAGTTACTTTCGGTAGTCGCGTTCTGGAGATATAACTTAAGAATAGTTTTCGCATTTCCCCTTTTTCAGCGCAGAAGAAAACATTGGGGGTCAATTTTTTACAGCCTATGACACTCCCTGCGTCACAAGCTTTATTTGGCACATAAATCATTAAGTTTCTCCATCGCGTTCGAAAGATACGTGGAGGAACGTTTTGTCAAATCCACAAACCGACCAACTGGCCAACCGACAAATGTCAAAGCCAAAAGCAATAGGAAGATAGGTAAAAGGAGAATTTTTGCTCTGATCTATTTAAAATTCTTTGCACTATTTTATAAAAGCCACAACTGTTTCGGTTCCTCAGAGCTCTGTGAAGTATTTAAAATTACACATTAATATGAGATTTCCTTTCCAAAAAAAAAGACAAATTAAAAAAGCCCTAAAAAGCAGAAAATAAACCTAAAGCATATAATCGATGGCGCGATTTCTGCCACCGAATTCGTTTCACTTCGAAAGAAGATAGGGTGCTGACAATCTTGTTGAGCAGGTAAATCGGCGCTCTATTTTCCTTTGAACTGAATACGAACTGTGACTGATTGCACCATCGATATGCTTTAGGTTTATTTTCTACTCTTTAGGACGATAAGAGGAAGATAAGTATTTTTAATTTTTTTTAATTTATTTATATTTTTTTCTGTCACTAAAGGCACCTACCTTCAGAAACTTTCATTTAATATATGACTAATAAACATGGATCACAGTTTTTCCTTCCTTTTGGAAATAAAATTACTTTCCGCACTTGTGTTCTGGAGATACAGGAGAACAATTGTTTTCATATTTCCCTCTTTTTAGGGGGGAAGAAAGCATGGAGGGTCAATTTTTTATATTCTGTGCCACTCTCCGTGTCGCCGGCTTTCACATTTGAAGCATACCTTGTTACTTTCCACACTCGCGTTCCGTAGATACCGTAGATATCGCGGAACAATCGGTTTCATATTTCTAGTGTATTTATCTATTTTCCTATTGCTTTTGGCTTTGACATTTGTCGATTGGTCGGTTTGTGGATTTGACATAACGTTGTTCCACCATAACTTTCGAGGGGCGGAGGTGGCTCAGTCGGTAGCGCGTCAGGCTCGTAATCTGTGTAATCTGTAGTTCCCAGTGAGTTCCAGCTGGGTCAGCGTTGAGATTTATCTCCGCAAAATTCCCCGCCCTGCCCACGGTCAGTAGGGGACACCGATGGGCTTGGAAAGACCACCGTCCGTCGGATGGGACGTTAAGCCGTGGCCCCGTGTGCGGGAGAGCCATACCCTGTGCACGTTAAAGAACACGCTGGGTGGCCTTGACGGGTGGCTATCATCTGTCTCCCAACAGTTATTCCAGTGGGTCCCCTCCCCCAACCTTCTCTGAGCCTTCGGGATCCACGTGACCTGGCCATTTAGCCCATTGTGTGCAAAAAAGTGCCGCTCAGAGGTAAAACAACCCAACCCATAACTTTCGAACGCGATGGTGAAACTTAAATGATTTATGTGCCAAATGAAAGCTTGTGACGCGGGGAGAGTCTTAGGCTATAAAAAAAAATGACCGTCATGCTTTCTTTCCCCTTAAAAAAGAGGGAAAATATGAAAATGATTGTTCCTAATGCGAGTGCCGAAAGTAACGAGCTATGTGTCTAATGAAAGCTTGTGACGCGTGGAGTGTCGTAGGCTATGAAAATTTGACCCCCATGCTTTCTTCCCCGCTAAAAATCGGAAAATGTGAAAGTCGTTCTACTACATCTTCCGAACGCGAAGGCCTATAGTTAAGAGTCAAATGAAAGCTCGTATTATGACAATCGTAAACTATTTTGCCCGTACTATTCTCCCCCCTGATAAAAGGGAATGAGGCGGATTTTCGTGGGGTTCGACTTTAACGAGTCGTATCTCAAATTAATGCTTGTACGCGTCAACTGTCATGGGCTACATCAAACATGTGTTGAAATGGGGGGGGGAGGAAATGTGCTCGATGTTTATGAGTCATAATATCAAAGTTTTTGATGGTAAGTATTTTTAATGACAATAAAAAATATATAAATAAATTAAAAAAATACCTATCTTCCTATAGGGCTCTAAAAAGTAGAAAATAAACCTAAAACATATCGATGGTGCAATGGATCACTGAGTTCATATTTGCTTCAAAGGTAGGGCGCCAATTTACCTACTCGACAAGACTGCCGATCCCTATCTTATTTTGGAGTGAATAAAAACTCAGTGATTGATTGCACGCACCATCGATATGCTTTAGGTTTATTTTCTACTTTTTTACCCTATAGGTAAATAGGTATTTTTTTAATTTTTAAATTTATTAACACTTTTTTAGGTGTATAGAAAGAAAGTATGGTGGGTTAATTTTGTTATTGCCAATGATAATCCCTACGTAACAAGTTTTCATTTGACATATAAATCATTACATTTCTCCATCGCTTCGAAAGTTAAGGTGGAACAACTGTTTTGACAAACCGGCAAACTGACAAATGTCAAACGAAAAGCAATACGAAGATAAAAAGAACTAGTTCACATGTAAAATCTACATGAAATTACTACCAACAAACTAATATTTAAACTTCTGGCTGCAAAAGGTAGTAGTAAGAGGAGCTGGAGTTGCCCATTTTGCTGGAGCCGGAGCTCAAAAACATTGCAAAATTTGCCCATATATGGTTCCCGTTTTCACTTTTCTGTTCCTTACAGCAAAACGTCAAATGACTTACTACTGAGGAATTAATTCATAATTAATGAGTAAATTTTTTGTGCATACCGATAACGATTGGTTGATACACTTCACACATAATCATTCCAAAATAAGGAGTTATTCACAGAAATCACATTTGGGACCAATTATTGGTGAACCTCAACTTAAAAACATTTAAGTTACATACTATTTGTACTTATGAACGAACATTCGACACGTTAAACAATTTTGACTTCCTATTAAATTAATGATGTTCTGAATCGGTTAGAAAGTGCATTGCGTATTTTACCCTCCTGTCTAGCGTTGGCAACTTAATTACTTTGTACCGAAATTCAGTAACTTTTGAAAGCCACTCAAAGTACTTATATTTCATAGCAGCTATTAGTTACGTTTTTGGTTTCTTTTTGGCAATTTTTTTTCTCAATCGCGAGAAGTTTGCAAGTTTCAATAATGACGGCAACCGATTAACGATAATGTTCACAGAATCTATGTTACTTACGAGCTGCGGAAAGGCGAAGAACTTCAGAGTTAGCAACACCTAAATTTTCCTCAAACCTTTACTTTCATTTCAGTTCAAGCCTTACGAGCATGCTTATATTTCGAAAGTTGAGTAAAAAAACACTCCGAGTACTCTACACGATTACTATACAGGGACGGCTGGTCCATTAGGTCTTTTCAGTCCGATTTGGTTCAATTCAAACAACTCCCCAAAATTTTTCCTACATCCGGGCCTTGTCTGTGCTAGTAAAAGTGCCACATCAAATATTTAAGTCACAAGCTACCACTGCTACTAGCCAATTTATAATTTTCTATATAAAAAAAACATCTGCTTGAGGGGGCATATATTAATTTATTTTTATTAAAACATATAGGAAATTATTTTTAAAATACTCACTAACTCGTTTTTAAAAGAGATATAGGTTGGGTTGGGTTGTTTTACCTCTGAGCGGCACTTTTTTGCACACCATGGGCTAAATGGCCAGGTCACATGGACCCCGAAGGCTCAGAGAAGGTTGGGGGAGGGGACCCACTGGAACAGCTGTTGGGAGACAGATGGTAGCCTCCCGTCAAGGCCATCCAGCGTGTTCTTTAACGTGCACAGGGTATGGCTCTCCCGCACACGGGGCCACGGCTTAACGTCCCATCCGACGGACGGCGGCCTTTCCAAGCCCATCGGTGTCCCCTACTGACCGTGGGCAGGGCGGGGAATTTTGCGGAGATAAATCTCAACGCTGACCCAGCTGGGACTCGAACCTGGGAACTACAGATTACGAGCCTGGCGCGCTACCGACTGAGCCACCCCCGCCCCTAAAAGAGATATAAGAAGTAGAAAGAGATAAAAAGAAGATATAAGAATATATATATTAAAAGAGTATAAGAAGAGAGTTGAATTTTGATGGTGATGAAGGAAAGCATTAACGGATTTAACATCGTTTCTTATGGAAGAAATGTATTCAACTTACGACCACATTTTATGATAGGCATTACATTCGTATGTTGGGGTTTACCTGTATTCAGCAAAAGTTTGGTAAAAAAAGTTACCAAACACAATCATATTTCTCTGGAAATATAATCTCTGTTAACTCTTTTAGTAATTTCTATACAAACAAATTGATAGTTCAAAATATTTGCGAAGTTTTAAAGATTCCATCTGTAAGACACTTAAGACGAATATTCTAAATATCAAATATTACACTTTTAGAGCTTTACATTATCTGCTAAATAGACGTTCATCTCTTTCTCTTGTTTGATCTAGAACTCCTCTTAAACGATAACATCTGAGACAAGGAAATTTCGGTATAAAGTTTTAATGATCTCAAGCAAACATAAGGATTTGGGCCCTGTCAAGGAACATTGCCGTCATGATCATCAGTGTGGGTGAAACATGTACACTATCAGCAACGATAATCAAAAACTCAGATACACCTGCATTACTATTTACGCGTTATATACATTAGAATAAGACAGTGTTACTCCGTACTCTCAAGATCATGATTCCCTTTAATCAGTGGCGACACACCGCTGATTAAACACAATATTAGCTTGGCGTTATATCATTGGCCTTCTAGGATGCAGCTCTTCCTCAAGACGTTCAAATCGAAACAATCTTTTCCCGATCTTTTTTTATCAGTCGGGAAACACATTACACGGAGGCTCTCACATCTTATCGCAATGACGCTACGAGTGGTCCAATAGCTCACGCCGACATTAAAAGCCTTCCATTGGAGGGGAACACAGGAGAACGTGAGAACCAGACCATGGTCCCCCCCCCCCCTCCTTCTCCCAAATTTTCTAAGCCCCATCTAATTTATTGAAGAGGGGAGGCGAATTTTAGAGAAGAAAAAAAATATTTTTTTTTCTTAGCCCCTCCTCAAGGGAAAAGGAGACTACATCTTCCTTTTCACCCTATTCCCTCCTCCCTATCAGCTGTTACCCCCCTCCTCCGCTTTCAGGGTGGGGAGGTGGAGGATTTTTCTCTTTAGTACATTCTCATACCCTTACTTAACTCATTCTGCCCCCCCCCTCTCAGCTTTACTGCATAACGACAGCTAATAATCCTCTCGACATCATTTCCCACAATTTCCACCACTCAAGCACTGACTAGACACTTGTCCCCCCTTCTTTTTCAACGACTTTAGGGCAGCCTGCGGCCAATACAACCTTTCGCACCTTGTAGGGTTCGTTCGCCTCACTATTGCATGGGTCCATACCCTACTTTTCCATTCAGTCACCTCCCCTTTAATTTTGCGTTTGGACCAGATGATAGGGGGTCTACTCTACTCCCTTACAAATTGGTCCAGATTGGAAGAAGCAGGATGTTACAACCAGACCATGGTCCAGTTCTCGGACCTTCAAAAAGCTGTCAGCTCCCCCACTTGTGAACAGTGCTGAACGTGCATGCTGTTGCAGTTTGTAAAGAGTTCAGTATTTCCTCTTTATTGCCCAAAATCAGCAGTCTATAAAATGAGAAGGGGGGTGGAGAGGGGAGGTGGTGACTCAGTCAGTAGCACGCCAGGCTTGTAATATGTAGTTCCCAGGTTCGTGTCCCAACTAGGTCAGAGTTGAGATTCATCTCCGCAAAATTCCCCACCCGGTGTCCCCTACTGCCCACGGTCAGTAGGGGACACCGATGGGCGTGGAAAGGCCACCGTCGTCGGATGGAACGTTAAGCCATGGCCCCGTGTGCGGGAGAGCCATAACCCTGTGCACGTTAAACAACACGCTGGATGGCCTTGACGGGAGGCTACCATCTGTCTCCCAACAGCTGTTCCAGTGGGTCCCCAACCTTCTCTGAGTCTTCGGGGTCCATGTGACCTGGCCATTTAGCCCATGGTGTGCAAAAAAGTGCCGCTCAGAGGTAAAACAAACCAAACCAAAAGGGAGTGGGGAGGTTTGCAGGGTCAGTCTGCGGCGTTCAAACATGACAAATCCCTCAATATTTCTTCCGCCACAAACTTCTAAATGATAAAGAGCTAAGACAAGCAAATGTGATAAACAGCTTTCTTTTTTCATAACTGAAAGCAAGAGCAGATTGGTCCACCGAGCAATATCCCGTTGGGCCAGTCATGTTTGGGCGGCTAGATGCGTTTCCGGCTTATAAAAATTTGTCGTGAGTTTTTTGATTATTAATACGTCACTATTTTCTTTCTTTATTTTCATTTTCATAAAACATATACACATTTTAAGTTTTCTTTCAACAACAAACAATGTAGTCCAGCTACCCTGTTAGTAATTAAACTTCGGGTATATGGAGAAGTGATAGCCATAAAGCAACTGCGAAGGATGAAAAACAAAGATAATAGGAGGGACCCGATAAACACCACAGAACAAATACACGCAGTCTCAATAGGTTGAAAAGTTGGAAGAAAACGGTTAACTTACACGAATTTAAAAATCCCGGATGTGTTACAATTACTCCACGGGAATCATTAAACTGCGAACAACGGTTGGATACGTGGAATTTCAACTTAACAGTATTGTTTTATGACTGGATGCAATCACGATGTTGTCTGAAGAACACAAATCTTTGCCAGCTGTTCACAGCAGACATTCCCATTTGGTTGTCGATATCGGTTCTCTTTAATCTTGAATGACAAGATGATTTAACTAAGTGGTAGACTTCAAATTTGCAGAAATTATTTCCTTGATAGAATCGTTTTCTCAACAGCTAGCAGAAAACAGACATAATGACGAAGACTCTCAGTGAATGATTACACTGACCTGCATGTATTTTGATGTTTCTATAATTAATGTGACCGTCCCGTGGCCGAGTGGCTAGCGCGGTGGCTACTGATCTAAGGGACCCGGGTTCGAGCCCCGGGTAAGGCATGGATGTATGTATCGTTTTTCTGATGAGGTCCCACCATACTCTCAGACTTTCTATTATGGCATATAAACTGACAGACTCCTGTCAGACATCTGTGGCAAGCAGCTGCTTGAGGGGATATTTATTTTTTTTTTAAATTAATGTTGTTTCTAAAAGTATTTTTTATGCCAACTTCAAAAATGTAAATAGTTTTTATCTATCATGTACAGTTTTTTTTTTAAATTGATGCTATTTTTAATACTTCTTTAAGGAAATTCAACATATGTGGTTCATAAACTTTTCTAACAGATGGCGTCACTTTTGATCATATGACTGGTTAACCATGATTAGCTCTTCAACAACTAGCTGACCTTTCTCTCCAACTTAGTACTTGTGTTGTTGTATAAACAAGTTTGTTTTCATGTATTTCGGGTATAGTTAGTGTTTTATGAAAAATGGCTAGGCGTAAATGTTTAAATGATGATATATTCTGTTACATTTGTGGAAACTATGTCGTGTAAAACAAAGACAAAATATTACGGATTTTGTTAAAAATGCATACTTAGCTTATTTTTGCATTAAATTAGGGTAACAAGATAAACAGTGGGCACCTCATAAAGTATGTCGAACTTGTGTTGAAGGTTTTGCGACTTTGGACAAAAGGCAAAAAAATTTTCAATATCGTTTGCTATTCCAATGGTGTGGAGAGAACCTAAAAACCATCATGCTGAGTGCTATTTTTGTATATTCTAGAAATCATAGATTACTAAGATTATTAAATTTCATTGTTATCTTAACTACTATTCGATGTTAGTGGATACAGTGCAAAACTGTATTGTATATCTTAATATATATTCAGCATTAAGACCCATACCTCATAATGAAAATCTTCCTGTTCCTCGTCCTCCCTTTACTATTAAAAAAAAAAATACCCCCTCAAGCAGCTGCTTGCCACAGAGGTCTGACAGGAGCCTGTCAGTTTATATGCCACAGTAGGTCTGACAGGAGCCTGTCAGTTTATATGCCACAGTAGGTCTGAGAGGATGGCAGGGAATATAAATGTCTCAGAAAATGAATCGGATGAAGCAGCAGCTAATGAAGAACAAGATGTCTATAAACCTGAAATAAGTGACATTACGCCTATATTATAATGACATTACGCCTATATTATATTAATCAGTATGAACTCAATGATTTGGTACGAGATTTAAATTTGCCAAAAGAAAGTGCCGAACTTCTTGGCTCTCGTCTTAAATGTAAAAAAAAATTATCACCAGGAACATAATTTTCTTTGTACAGACATCGTGAAAAAGAACTGGTTCCATATTTTCTGAAGAAGATTCATTTGTGTACTGCAATGATGTAAATGAAATAATGAAGTTCTTCGGTATTATTCATAGTACTTCAGACCGGAGACTGTTTATAGATTCGTCTAAGTTTAAAAGGAGTTTTACTTCGTAAAGGAATGAGTATGCATCTATCCCACTGGCACAGGCGTCGGCACACTCCCTACAATTAACCCTTTCAGGACCATAATGTTTCTAAGAGTAAATATTAGTATGTAACTGTTTATTTTAGTTTGTTTAGACGTAAAATAAATAAAAATCATAAGAAAAATACATAACAATGTGTAGTTTTTTTGGAATTTTATGGGAAATATTTTTCCCAATGGACTATAAAGGTAACACAAATTATAGTTAGGCTTATTATGCAATGTCTTTTATTTATTGGTTTATTAGAACAAAATGTTAACTAAAATAATACAAAATTATGAAATAAAATTACTATACAAAATGATGTGCTAATTATGATATTCTGCGAAGCAATTTCTTTTGGTAGTGAGGCAAAGATGGACATTGCACATAGTACATATATTATGCGTCCTGACAGTTCTGTGTTTGTTTTCTAAATGTTCCCGTTTACGTAATTGCGTTCGGCATACGTTCTATTTTGACATTCTGTATAAAAAATGCAGATAAGGTTATAATTAAATACGACAATCACCAATTTTAAAATGGGAAAAATGTTTCCCTTAGTCGTGAAAGGGTTAAAAGAATCATAGGAAAATATTGCATTTTTACTATATAAGGCGAACTATAAAAGAACATGGGTGGCTCTTTTGTGGTGACTTGAAAGTTATTAGTATGTTACTCGCACAACAGTCTGGACATAAGAAATTTCCATAATTTTTGTGTGAATGGGAAGACAGGGACAAAAAAAATCACCGGAAAAAAAAAAGGATTGGCCATCCTGGATCGAAAAATATCCAAAAAAAAAAACACTAGTCAACCCAAAAAAAAGTTGTGCTTTCGCCACTCCATATTAAATTAGGGATAATAATATAATTTGTTAAAGTCCTAGACAAAGAAAGTGATTGTTTTTAAGTATATTTATAGCAAATTCCCTTCTGTAACTGATGCCAAACTTAAAGAAGGAATTTTTGTTGGGCCTCAGATTCGAAAGTTGATGTTGGATAGGGAGTTTGAAGCAACAATGAACGTTTGTGAAAAGCAGGCATGGATAAGCTTGAAAAAAGTCGTTGAAATATTTTTAGGAAACAAGAAAGACCCAAATTACACAGTAATTGTATAAGATGTGATAGAAAAGTTCAGATTGCTTGATTTTCAACTTGAGTGTTAAATTACATTTTTTGCATTCACACATAGCGTAATTTGCGGAAAATCTTGGGGCAGTCAGTTAGGAACAAGGGGAAAGATTTCATGGGAATATAAAAGATGGTAAAAAGGTACCATGGGAAATGGAATAAAAACAGGATGGCGGACTATTGTTAGATGTTGAAGAGAGACATATCTAATAAAGCAGGTACAAGTGGAAGAAAATGAAAGAAGAGAAAATTTCTGCCAAATTAATCTATGACATTGAAAATTTCAACTGAATTATCACATGCACATGAACAGTACATACATTTTTTGAGTATACAAAATCATTTTCATAACATGTTTCATATGACATATTATACTCTTCTTCATTACTATATATTTTTATGTAATATTATGTGACTAACATCAACATTTTAATGTTAAGTAAAATAATTATTTAAGAAAAAAGTTTTCCCATTGGCGAAAAATTCTAGCGTGGTACACAAATTTTAATTTCATTTTTGAAATCAACACCAGAAAAACATTTAAAATCATCTTAATAGTTTTAAAACATCAAACAACTTTTTTCAAAATGCAGACCAGTGTTATTTATGGCACATGAGAGGCTGTGGGATGAGTTGGGAGTGGTGCGGGAGACGAGGTAGGAGCATCATCATCATCATCCTCAAGCAGCCAGGGCTACGGAGGTCCAACCAGACCACGCAGTTTAATTCTCCAAGCATATCTGTCCTGAGCTACATCTGCTGCATCCGGCCACTGCACACCAATTCTAACAAGGTCCTGTCTGACATTGTCTGCCCACCGCATCCTAGGTCTCCCCCTCCTTCTGAGGCCTCTAGGCACACTGTTCATAACCCTATTCGCCAATCTATAATTATCCATACAGGCAACATGGCCAAACCAGCGGAGTCTCTCTCTGCACAATATGCTGCTTAAAGGAGGTTGCAGACTCCTTTGCCTAACCTCATCATTAGTTACAAAGTTAAACCACCTAATACCCAAGATACTGCGTAAGCATCTAGAATCAAAAGCATCTAGTTTCCTGTTATCTTGTTTACACAGCGTCCAAGTTTCACTACCATAACTAACCCTAGAAAGAACCAAACTATTATACAGTCTAATTTTAGTCTTTAGGTGTATACGCCTATTTCTCCACACTCTCCCTAGATTCTTAAAAGTACCGGCAGCAATCCCTATTCGTCTGTTAATCTCATGCCGCACATCACCATTATCTGTTACATAGCTCCCAAGATAATTAAACTGTGACACCTGCTCAAGACTGCTCATCCAAACTGAATCATAGCCTGCCTGACCAATTTTCATCACTTTAGTTTTCTCTCCGTTTATAACCAAACTTACTCTACTACCAGTCTCATCAACAGCTCGAATGAAAGAGTTCATCCCATCAATATCATTTTCCAAAAGGGATAGATTATCAGCATAATCTAAATCAGAAATATTCATATCTCCAGACCATTTAAGTCCAAAATATTACGCTTGCAGTGAATTTTGCATAACATAATCAATAACCAAACTAAAGAGAAAAGGAGACAAAATGCACCCTTGTCGAATACCAGAAGTAATGCTAAACCAATTGCTACAAGCTTTACCAACTTTCCCACATGACATTATAGAGCGCTTTCATTATGTTAACTAACTTGTCTGTTATGCCATATGATCTCACAATCAACAACACAAATTATGACGATCAACAGAGTCGAAAGTCTTTTTGAAATCAACAAAGCTAGCAACCAAAGGTTTCTGAAACTCTAAACATTTCTCGAGAATCTGCCTAAGTGAAAATATCTGATCCACACATCCCCTACCACTTCTGAATCCACATTGCTCATCACGCAATTGCCTGTCAACCAGATTCTTAATTCTATTAAGCACAATCATGGAAATAACTTTACCTGGAACAGAGAGTAGGTTGATACCCCTATAGTTATCACAAGAACTGCGATCACCTTTTTTGAAAATAGGGATAATAATAGCTCTGGTAAAATCTTTAGGAACCATGCTTTTATCATAAAAGTTATTCAGAATTTCACTCATCCAAATGGTAACCGAAACATTCCCAGCTCTGAGCATTTCTGTAGTAATTTCATCTACCCCTGGGGATTTATGAAGTTTAAGTTTAGAGATAGCCAAAATAACTTCAGATTGTGTTACAGGGCCAACATTAAATCTGCCAATGCATCTATCATCATTACAAACAATGGGAGTAGAACTAACCACATTGTTTAGAACATCACTGAAATGCTCAGCCCACCTAGCCATGACAGAATCCTCACCTTCTATAACCTTACCTTGTTTATCCTTCAATCCTTGTACGCCTGTCCGTTTTCTACCACATAAAACATTAACTATCTGGTACAGCTCTCAGCTGTTGTGCTGCCTAACTGCTTCCTCAGCTTTGTCAGCCAAGCCATCAAGCCAAAGATTCTTATCAGTGGCTAACTGATCCTTTACACGTTTATTAAGCTCTCTGTAATCCTTTCTATTAGGACTAGTAGGGTACTGATTAAGGACATTCCTGCAGTTCCTTCTTTCTGAAATAAGCTCAAGTGCCTTATCACTTAAATAATTCTGTCTCCTCTGCTCCTTTTTTCCTAAAAGAGTACTATTAGTTTCCAAAAAAGCCTGTTTAAAATGGCCCCATTCTTTCTCAATTTCAGTATTAAGCAAACCATGACTGTCATAATGACTAAGTAACCTATCATGGTAAGCTTTAGCTATAACTGGGTCTTTCAGAGCTTCAGTATTAAAGGTAAATTTTTTAAATTTAGCACAACACTTTGTTCAAGTTCAAGTTGCAAGACACTTTTAACAAGGTAATGGTCAGATCCAATTTCAGCTCCCCTATATGCCCTGGTATTTCTAACAGAACTAGCCCATTTGCTGTTAATTAATATATAATCAATCATATTCCAATGCAGCCCATCAGGTGAAACCCATGTGTATTTATGTATGTCGCGGTGTTTGTAATATGTGTTAGTTATTCTGAATCCATTGAGTTTACTTACCTGTAGGAGACGTTGCCCATTGCCATTGCAGCTACCAATACCAAAAGGGCCTATCACCCCTCCCCAAAGATCAGAGTCAGTACCAACTTTGGCATTGAAGTCACCTAGAACAAGGGTAATATGTCCTTTCTTGACAGAATTCAAAATATCCTGAAGTTGTTCGTAAAACCTATCCTTCTCATCCTCATCAGAATCCTCAGTGGGGGCATAACAGCAGATAACATTCAAGTCTTTAATGCTTGTCTGAAATTTTGCTGTAAGAAACCTTTCATTAATGCACTCATATCCTAGAAGAGCATCACTAGCATGTCTCATGAGCAGCAGACCCATGCCTTGGTGATGCTTTCCATCCTCCCTCATTGTAAAGAGAAATTTAAAGTTATTTTTAAGTATCTCACCTTTACCTGTCCATCTGGTCTCTTGCAACCCTAGAATATCTAGGTTATAGCGCTGGAATTCCTGCACGAGGACATCAAGAGAACAATCTCTATGTAATGTCCTCACGTTCCACGTTCCTGCAGAGAGAAACTGATTAGTAGGATTTTTAAAGAAATTAGGTTTATTGAGATTGGTAGGTTTGCCAACAATATCGAACAGCCCCCTGATCGCAGGCATGGGGCAAAGACCTGTTCCTCCTCCGCTAAAGGCTGGAAAAGGGGGGAGGCTCCCTATCGCTTGAAAACTGTAACCGAGTGTCACCATATTGCTCCTACTCGTAAGCGTGCTATCACTGTGCTAAGAAACCACAGAATGTATTTAAAAAATGGGTACGTGCGTAGTATATGGATGCCTCAATAAGCCTGCGAAAACGATCAAAGGAGTAACATTTCAGAGATAATAAGTAATGCTAGTTTTGCTTTGTAAATTGAAAACTTTTTGTTATTTTAACAATTTATGACAGTAGCATAGTTAGGAATTGCGAAAGGGGGTAGGGGAGGAGGGTTGGGTTGTTTTACCTCTGAGCGGCACTTTTTTGCACACCATGGGCTAAATGGCCAGGTCACAAGGACCCCGAAGGCTCAGAGAAGGTTGGGGGAGGGGACCCACTGGAACAGCTGTTGGGAGACAGATGGTAGCCTCCCGTCAAGGCCATCCAGCGTGTTCTTTAACGTGCACAGGGTATGGCTCTCCCGCACACGGGGCCACGGCTTAACGTCCCATCCGACGGACGGCGGCCTTTTCAAGCCCATCGGTGTCCCCTACTGACCGTGGGCAGGGCGGGGAGTTTTTGCGGAGATAAATCTCAACGCTGACCCAGCTGGGACTCGAACCTGGGAACTACAGATTACGAGCCTGGCGCGCTACCGACTGAGCCACCCCCGCCCCTAGGGGAGGAGGGATAGCGCAAACTTGCGGAAGGGAGTTGCAAAAATTTTTCAGTGTTTTAAATGTAAACTGATTAAATAAAGGTTATTATTTCTTTCTTTGAATTTATAATAAAATCAAGAAATGGGAGAGAACGTAACACGCACATTATTCATTTCCTATGCTTTTGATGTACCCTACCAAAAGCTACAGAATTTCCCTGTTATGCCAGTGAGAACCTAACTTGGAAGCTCTATAACTTCTAAAATATGCATTTAATGGAAAAATGTGACTGAAGATAAATTAAAGATCATAATCAAATCTATTTAAATATCCGCTTTCAACATTAGAAACTTCTGATTAAATAATGATACAACTTTGAAATTATATGCGGAGGGGGGGGGGAGATTTTACATATTCTGTATCAGGCACCACACGTTTTTTCATTGGTGTTTTGTTACAAATTTTAGATTAGTTTTACATAATTAAGCTTATATAAAAGATAAAGTGTCATTTGATATATTCCAAGAACTTGTATTTTGAACTTTCTGCTGGGGAAGGCTGAATCAGGACTGAATAGAGATGAAGTGGGGGGAGGGCAAAAAAAAAAACAAACAAAAAAAACTCAATCGACCTGAAAAATATAAGGGAGGAGGGGGGGAGCAGGAGATGATTTCCAATGCAATATAACATTTTCCCCCACCGTTTTATAGATCTTTAAAAAATTAAACATAAGTTTATTATTCAATAGCATGAAATATAAATGTTCAATAATTTTTTGTCCCTATTACCCTTACTTATTGTACTGGATATAATTCTACAATCATTCCCTATGTTATGAAAAAGATGCTGCGTATCTTTCATTTGATATGCAATTTGTTGATTAATCTTAAGTGGAGTTAAATAACTGTGTGTAAAAAGAAAAGTGAATGCAAAACTGAAGCCGAAAAAAGTAGTTTTTTGATAACTATAAAAAAATTATTGACCTTCCAAAAAAAAAATCGATTTTATTTAGCAATATTTGTAGAAGTAGTATGCTAATTTGATCAAAGGGGTTCAATCACTTTTAAATGCTGAATAAGAATCTTTTTGTCACACATGAAACAATTGCGATTTTATTGAGCAGTATTAGCATAAAATATTCGGATATATTGCAATTGCCGTGCAGCCCGCGGCTTTTTGAGTATGAACAACATGGCTACCGCCGTTCTCCTCGGCTACACTAGCGACCTATGCTAAGAGATAGGAAGATGGGGAGGCGCCCTTACTACCTCCATGGGTGGGAGTGAGTTGGGAGTGGTTGTGGGAGACGATGCAGGGTCAGTTATCCTTAAGACATGTGAAATAGGATAAAAGTATTTCATTTGCGGTAGCTGTTTTTACCCCCACATCGTGAGCCAACAGTCAGTCAACATTATACAGGAGAAATCATACTGGAACGAGAAAAACACATATCATAAAGGTGCTCTTTTATCTTTGCAAAAACAGGATGAATGGTTTTTGCAAAACGCTGATCTGAATTTATGAATACTTATTATTTATGAATACTCACATGAAATATTTTTCACCATTTATGGTTTTCACTATTTTTGTTATAATAATGTTGAAGCAAAAATATTTACTATGAAGAACCACATCTATCGGAGACCGAATTTTTTTTTATATTAGGTCATTTATTGAGATTTCACTAGATTTTCACGAGATAAAAGCCAAACCATTTTATACTGTCTTAATCTTTTCCTCTAGCAGTCTTTCGTAAATTAAAGTTGGAAATATATACATATTTTTTTTAATAAAGAACCATTTTAGCACTACATTGGCCGAAAATCCACAATAGCCAAAAAAAAAAAGTTCATTAAGGTCCCCCATCCATTTATCAGAATGCATGTCAGGTAAGGCAACGACACATTTTACTCAAGTTTATTCCAGTCCAAACCTCGCGTGAATGGCAACAAGAACAAGGTCGCTCAGTGCTACTCGCCGAAAACTTGCTCGATTAGAGACGTGTTCACGATAAAACTTGTTATTCACGCGAAATTTGGACTAGAGTAAACTTGAGTAAAACCTGTCCTTGCCTTACCTGACATGCATTCTGATAAGTGGATGGGGCCCTTTAGCCATAAATTTTCAAATATACAAAATCAAAACTCCTCTTTGTGAGTTTGTTTTTTGTCTTCGTTTTGAGTTCGTCTGTCGTTTTTGGGAGATGGAGCAAGCCTCCCACCTTTGAAATTCTTGGATGATGAAAAACTCGAAGATTAAGATTTTATAAATTTTGGTGTGCAATGATTTATTTTCATCCTGTTTCTTGTTCTATTACATGTACTTTTAAACTTAAAGAATTAAATTAAAAAATTGCGTCTGTAATTTTCATTTCCATCACATTAATTTTATCCACCCCCCTAAAATGTTTCTTGTTATATCCCTGCTCCGATTTTTAACCTTTGATAATACCAGGTAGAGAAAAAATCTGAAGCACCAGTTTTTTAAATTTTTTGTGAACTATATATTCGTTTACTCATCTTTTTTTTAAATCCAGTGATTAAATTCTGAGTAAAACTTCATAACGAAGTTCGAAAAAAATCATCTGAAAACAGCTATTTCCACTAAAATATCAGTAAGAGAAATTAAATGTAAACTTTAAATATTACTCTGCAAAACTGTGTGTTGTACTTGTATTAAAGTGAATATCATTTTTGAGTTTCACCCTGTTTTAGAATAAAAAAATTTAAATTGAAGAAAAAAAATATTTAAGTACGCACGTATAAAACCAAAATTCCTTGAAAAGGGTTGAATTCTGGTGATTTTTTCACTTAAGCTTCTGTCGTTCTATTTTACGTGAAATGTTTACATGGTTCACTAGAAAATGTTTTTTTCTGCATTAAAATATGCAAAATCCGATTTTCTAGGATGCCTTAAATCTGAAACAAGCTAAAAACAAACCCATTTTACTGGAATTGGAGTGTAAAATAATTTTTTCTACATTTCCCACCAGAATATTTCACGTTTTTTTTATTGTCGTCTTTCTGTTGTGTTTTCCTTTAATGTATGTCTGTCCGTCTGCAGACATCGAACCTTTTGGTTTTTAAAGATAAAAATTCTTTTTGTGTTAGGCATTGACGAAATATTGCGATTCGCACTTCCGGAATCTTCGTATAGCTATAATTGCACGAAACATTTCAAACTAATATTGCAAGCGTTGTAACTATGACAGAAATTTGAAATTTTGGTTTTGAAATGTGAATATTATGAAGTTTGCATTGACAACAATAATTTTTACTTTAACCTCCAGGGGGGGTGGGAAAAGTAATTTTTGAGCTTTAAACGAAAACTATTTGCTTTTAGAGATAAAACGAAAATTCCCTTTTCGTTGTATAGGTATTGATAAACTATTATAATTCACACTTTTAGAATCTCCCAAAAGCTTTAATTACCCCCTCTGAGGGTGAAAATTTTATACGAATATTGCAAACAATTTATTTGAGCTAAAAATCTGATATTTTAGTGGAAGAGTGTGATGATCAGAGTTTACTTTGGAAGCAACCATTTATCCCTTCACTCCCAGGGTGGGTGGGAAAACGCAATTTTTTTGTTTTGAGATATTAATGAAAAATTCCTTTTTAGGTCAATAGGTATTACGAAATAGACTCCCTCTTATCGGCCCTTACGGGACCGGACCCCTGGCTGGATG
Organism: Ryuthela nishihirai; assembly: GCA_038380435.1. Lineage (NCBI taxonomy): Eukaryota > Metazoa > Arthropoda > Arachnida > Araneae > Heptathelidae > Ryuthela > Ryuthela nishihirai. The sequence goes on along the minus strand of JAWZYU010000020.1, from coordinate 9,440,402 downwards.
AACGAAAGGCTGGTTAATCCGAAAATCGTGTCAGAAAATAAATAAAAAAGGCAAATGATAAAAATACTAACTGTACTTTATTTTAATTAATAATTTGTTGTACAATATTAACAATTTACTTACACTCACTTGAAAAAGTCCGTGATTTTCTTTTGTTTCTTTGAACTTAACTCTTTTTTACCTGCAAAGTCTTGCCATTTTTTAATAAACATCATATCAATCACAGATGAGGCTTTTTGTTGCTCAATGTATCTTATTGCAACATCAAAAGCTTCTTTTCCTTTAATATTGCTAACTTTCCCTTCTTCCTCTTCGTTTCTTCTCCGTTCCCTTCTTGGCAGACTGCATTGACAATTTCGTCATCATTCAGTGTTTCATTTTCCAACTGTTCATCACCTTTTAACCATTTTTCAATGTCATCTTCTTCAAGTGTGTCGCATCCAAGCAGCAGTTTAAAGTCATTAAGCAACGCAATATTGTCATTTATCCGTCATATCTTCGGCAGGCGCAGGCTCATTCGATACTTTCGTGTTGTCGTCTTTGGTACTTTCTACACAGTTTTCAACTTCGGGTCAAAGTTTTCCCCATGACTCACAAACGTTGTACGAAGCATTTCTTCAAACGCTCTTGCCAACATGTAGATCACATCCTTGATATTTATTGCTTTCAAAGAATTTAAAAGTCCTATTCCGTCATTTTCGGTTCGCTGTGGAATTTCTGAAAGAAGCTTTCACCTGTATCGCCTTTTTAAACTTACAAGCACTAACGATGTTACATTAGGTGGCAAAAACATGGCTTTTATGCTGTCAGAATTGAGTTCGCTTGGGTGTGTTGGGGCATTGTCGAGAATGAGTGGGGTCTTTACAGGTATTTTAAGATTTGCCAAGTGGTTTTTTACTTTTGGAACAAATTCTGTAAAGAACCACTCTTTAAACAAATACGAGTCTATCCAAGAAAACTTTTGAGATTTGTAGTAAACTGACAGAGCACCTAAATTTAAATGCTTGAATGTTCGGGGGTATTTGTACACACAGCCACAGTGATTCTTTCTTTCTTTTAAATCTTGATGCTGAGGTTTCTTGTCACAAACGTTTTCGTTGGAAGAAGTTTAAAATTTAACCCAGTCTCATCTACATTGTAGATTTGTTCTGCGCATAGGCCTTCTTGATAAGCACTAAGTTTTTCTGAAAATTTCTTTGCTGCTAAGGGATCAGCTGACAATTTCTCACCATAAACACCATGCCGTTTTTTCTAGCGAGAAAGCCATCCCTCGTTTGCTGAAAAATCTCTCGCCATTATCGATTTTAGAATGAAAGATTAATGCTTTTTCTTTCAAAATTGGCCCACTGATTGGATTGGGTTGTTTTACCTCTGAGCGGCACTTTTTTGCACACCATAGGCTAAATGGCCAGGTCACAAGAATCCCGAAGGCTCAGAGAAGGTTGGGGGAGGGGATCCTCTGGAACAGCTGTTGAGAGACGGTAGCCTTCTGTCAAGCCCATCCAGCGTGTTCTTTAACGTGCACAGGGTATGGCTCTCTCCCGCACACGGGGCCACGGCTTAACGTCGCAACCGACGGACGGTGGCCTTTCCAAGTCCATCGGTGTCCCCTACTGACCGTGGGCAGAGCGGGGATAAATCTCAACGCTGACCCAGCTGGGACTCAAACCTGGGAACTTCAGATGACGAGCCTGACGACTGACGGGCGGCGGTGGCGCGCTAACGACTTGAGCCGCCACTGCCGCCCCACCCACTGACTAGCGTTCCTTTTCAACGCTCTTGAATGAACCATAACCAAAGTGCATCCTTGACAATTTCATTTTTCGGCTTTTTAAGAGTGCACCGAGAAGGAAGCATTTTTTTAGACAACACAAACTCCTGTTTACACACAGTACAATGTAATATTCCCAAAGAGGAACTGAAGCAAATATGTACTGCACTATAAACAAAATACACGGCGACTTGCTTCCGCTTCTTGAAACTGAAGCAAATAAACAGAACAAGCAACGACTTGCTTCTGCTTCTTGGAACACCCGGTTAGGGTTGGGTTGTTTTACCTCTGAGCGGCACTTTTTTGCACACCATGGGCTAAATGGCCAGGTCACATGGACCCCGAAGGCTCAGAGAAGGTTGGGGGAGGGGACCCACTGGAACAGCTGTTGGGAGACAGATGGAAGCCCCCCGTCAAGGCCATCCAGCGTGTTCTTTAACGTGCATAGGGTATGGCTCTCCAGCACACGGGGTCACGGCTTAACGTCCCATCCGACGGACGGTGGCCTTTCCAAGCCCATCGGTATCCCCTACTGACCGTGGGCAGGGCGGGGAATTTTGCGGAGATAAGTCTCAACGCTGACCCAGCTGGGACTCTAACCTGGGAACTACAGATTAAGAGCCTGGCGCGCTACCGACTGAGCCACCCCCGCCCCAACACCCGGTTAAAGCGGAGGCCTGTTGAGCCGAGATCGGATAACAGAGAGTCTACTGTATGTGCCAAATGAAAGCTTATGAGGCAGGAAGAGTCTTAGGCTATTAAAATTTAACCTCCCATGATTTCTTTCCCCTAAAAAAAGGGGGAAATATGAAAATGATTGTTCCCCTATATCTATTGAATGCAGTGCAGAAAGTAATGAGCTATACATCAAATGAAAGCTTCTAAGGAATGTCGTAGTGTAAATAAAAATTGACCCCCCATGCTTTCTTCTCCCCTAAAAATGGGGAAAAAATATGAAAATGATTGTTCCCCTATATCTTCTGAATGCGAGTTCAGTAAGTAACAAGCTACGTGTGAAATGAAAGCTTGTGATGTGGATTGAAAAACGGAGAAACTGACAAACGAGAAGCGAAAAGCAATAGGAAGAGAGAAAAAAAGCTGCGTTTCCTAGTTCGTGAGGGGTAACAGTTTGGGTTGTTTTAGTTCTGAAAGTCACTTTTTCGCATATAATGGGCTAAATGTCTAAGTCACAAGGACTCCGAGGGCTCAGAGAAAGTTAGGGGAGAGGACCCACTGTTAGGATGCAGATGGTAGCCTCTCATCAAAGCCATTAGTGCTTTCTTTAATGTGCACATACTATGGCTCTTTTGCACAAGAGGCCACAGCTTAAAGTCCCATCCGACAGACGTCGGCCTTTCCAAGCCCATCGGTGTCCCGTACTGACAGAGAGCAGGGTGGGGATTTGCGCGAATAAATCTCAACTCTGGTCCAGGTGGGACTTAAATATGGGAAATACAACCCCCGCCCCTGAAGAGAAGAGTGAAGAAGGTAAATTAAATACGCATAAAGATAGGTGTTTTAATTTGCTTAAAGTTTAAGAGAAAGCCTTTTAGTTCGGAACAGCGTAAAGTAATATAATTTATTATGTTTTTATTATATTTATGAATATTTCAAAATTACCCAAATTAAAAAAAAAATAGTTGCCGGTTGAATTTTATGAGATACAATTAAAAGACCTGAATATTTAAATATTATTCTTCATCAGTTCACTGTCCAGGCCGAATATGACATAAAGTGGATCATGCAGTGAAGATGACGGTGATGTTTGTTTGGATCGTGCTATGTATATGAACAAATGTTTTCTACTATTCGTTTTCTCTTCTTTCCACTGTAGTGGTGAGTAAACGTTTTCTGAGTGCGGGTCACTTAGAATAAACTCTGAAGCTTGGCAGTCCAGAAGTTAGATTATGATTTATAATTTCATTCATTTATTTTATTGGTTATTATTACCAGAAAATTATTGTAGAAATACAGTATTTTTAATGCATCACAATTACGAAATAAGCACAAAAAAAATAAATAAGTATTTAAATTTTTTTTAATTTTATTTCTTGCTTAATGTGAATGTGTGTGAAACACTGAACTGAGCATGTTCTTTCACAATTACTTCATAATCAGGTTCCATCTGTGGAGAACTATCAAAATTGAAGAAAGAGATTCAATAGTGATTCTATTTCTTGAAGAGTTTTTACGGAGATTCAAAGTAGAAAACATTTGTCCATATGCACAGAACGATCCAAACATCGCCATCATCTTCACTGCATGATCAACTATTTTGGAAATGGTCTTGTTCAGACTTTTATAAATTCCACTATTGGGGGATAAATCATGAAAGTTGCTTTCAATTTATCAATCTATTCAAGTTGAAATTTATAGCTAATTTCTATGTAATTAACTTTAAACGATGTTTGCACGTTTCAGAAGCTAGTTTTATGAAAATTTTAACGGCCGGATAAAATGTCTCCGCGGGCAATAGTTTCTTCTTCACTTCTCTAAGGGAATTCAACCATTTTCACTGCTGGACCAAAATATTTATACACTATATTGATTAAAGTTTTGAAGTAACAATTTAATTACGTGTTTAGATACAATTGCTGTAATCCATGAGCAAAGCTGATATTATCTGCTAGAGATGAGTTCGGTCTCGAAAAATCGAGCCCGAAGTTATTGTTGAGCCTGAGATCGTACGAACCCGATTTGGGGAAAAAAATGTTCTCTGAATTATATACAGAAATGCTAGTCACAAAATTTTTTTTCTTATATTATTTAAAAAAACTTTATTCTTATATTATTAATTATAATCATTTTATGTTAAAAAATGTTGTCAAAATTAAAATGTTATTTCGAACGAAAAATATTAGAAATACTAATTGAAACTGAAAGTTTGTAGGTAACATCATTATAAGCAGGTAGAGCCATTCATTTAATAGAGGCCCAAAAAGTAAGCAAAAGCTGCATGATGCTTATTTTTAATTACTAAAATCCGATTAAATGGTTGAAAATGCAATCAAAAATATTTTATATTTTCACACAATTATAAGAAATATTTAAAATATTCTGAGCTCGAGCACAAAATCGACTGTGCTATTTTGAGCAAGACAAAGCCCGAATTCATCTCTAATATGTAGAAAGTGCTGATTGAATTCAGAAGCTTTCCTACAGTTTCGTGCAAGAATAAGCATAAAGTGCTTCAGATTCAAGGCCCGTTTTAAACCATGAGAAGATATTTATACCCATCTGCATTCTATCAGTGAGCAGTACAGACGGAGTGGAGTCAAACAAGGTACGTCCCTGCTCTATGGTGTGTCAGAGGGAGAAATTAAGTTTTTATTTTTAAGAGAAAAATGAAAAAAAAATTAAGATCGGATAGGGACTAATATTATTCGCATTACCGAATCCTCCACTATCGCAATTAGAGGTACTTGAACTTGGGACTTTTTTTACCACAGAGCAGTACTTTTGTACACACAATGGGCTCTACATAGCCAAGCCACAATTCAAGGACTCCAAAAGGATCAGAGAAGATTGAAGGGGACCCACTGGATGTATGTTAGGAGACAGATGGAAACATCCCGCAAAGTCATCTAGCGTGTTCTGTAACGTGAACAGGGTATGTGTGATTCTCCTGCCCATAGGGCGCTGCTTAATGTCCCATCTGATGGAGTCTCATTTTTCACAGAAATGAACCTGAGAACTGCAGATAACTAGCCTGGCGTACTACCGGCTGAGCCGACCCTCGCCTCGGGTAGCTAAAGCACAAAAATGAAATTCTACTTTCTTTGAAAATGAGCAGTAAATATTCCCCAAAGACTGATCCTTCTCGTTTTTACAGTTAAGGCAAAAGGGAAAAATTGACGAGAATTGAAATTTAAAAATAAAGGCGTTTCAAAGTTTTAAATTTTACAGAGTTAAATAATTTATAAACTTGCGAGCAGAATAATACAACCAGAGTTTTTAAAAAATCCGTTACTTTTCTCATCAGCTGCTAACAAGCCATAAGGCTTAGCGGGTAATTTATGTATATAACCATACTAAGCATAAATAAAATTATTATATGAACATACCCGGCGCTGCCCGGGTGTCACTTTTAACCTGTATATTCTTATTTTCACTGCATTAAAGGTAAATTTTGTATGTAACCCCCCCCCCCCCCCGACACTTTAGAACAGATTTTCTCAACAGGAAGAAATATGCCCCAGCGCGCTTGGCTACTGATCTACGGGACCTGGGTTCGAGCCCCGGGTAAGGCATGGATGTTCGTGTTGTTTTCTGCTGAGGTCCTGCCATCCTCTCAGATCTTCTACTGTGCATACAAACTGACAGGCTCCTGTCAGACCTCTGTGGCAAGCAGCTGCTTGAGGGGGTATTTATATTTTGCTTGGATCGTTGTTGACGTCAGCGAGCTCTCTCGCAGCCCATGGCTTAGTTTCTGCGTAAGCTATCAAGATTTTCTTTTCCGTTACCACAGATTTTGCAGCTCTATGGCTCCCATGATATTCGTCCGCGGTCAAAATTTCCTGTACAGAAAATTCCTGTACAAAAATCCCCCGGTGATTGGTTTAAAAAACAGGTTCCCACTTGGCCCGTGGCTTCGTTTCTACACAAATTGACAGCTCATGTATTACTTTTTTTTTAAAAATGTATGATGAGAAAGCCTGTATAAGGACCTCTCAAATACCTGTAACGTTGAATAAATAAATAAATAAATAAATAAGTAAATAAATAAATCATGTATTACTTTTAATCTGCATATTTTGTTTTTCCTGCACTAATGATTAGTTTTGTGAGTATTCCCTCCCCTGACATTTTATCATAGTTTGAACACTAAGAATTTCCCAATGTTGCAAAGATCATTGACTAGGCGCGCTCTCTCAGAGCCCGTGGCAAACGATCGAGGTATTTATTTCGTCAGAGTTTGACATTCTGTAATTCCCGACTTACTTCACCGAAAGGTCCCAAATTTCGTAGGTCCTCGTCCCCGACCCCATGTTTGGTTAGAAAACCAAGTCCCTAGCTGCAGTGGAACGTCTAAATAATGCTTTTGGAAATGTGGGGAATCTGGCAACGGTAGCAGATTTAAATGCTATTTTAACTCTTTACTTTCACATTTAGGGAGCAATAAATAGCAAGAGCAAATTTAACAGCGATTCTCGTTTCCCATAGGAATAGAATGGTAAAATATTTTTGCTTCTAGCAAGCCCCCCCTTTTTTTGGACTTTTTGACTTGAAATTTGGCACTGCAATCCGGACCACAATCAGAAACATTCTCTAAAAATTTGAAACGTGTACGTTGATTTCCCGATGAGTTATGGCTGCCACAGACAGACAGGCACACAGACATCTTTTATTATAGACTAGCTGAACGTACCCGCGCAGCCCGGGTGTCACTTTTAATCTATACATTTTTATTTTCCCTGCACTAAAAGTAAAATTTGTAAGTACCTTCCCCATACTTTGGCACAGATTTTCAACAGGAAGCAATTTGCCCGGTGTGCCGAGTGGTTGGCGCGCTTGGCTATTGATCTACGGGATCTGGGTTCGAGCCCCGGGTAAGGCATAGATGTTCGTGTTGTTTTCTGCTTGAGGTCCTGCCATCCTCTCAGATCTTCTACTGTGGCATATAAACTGACAGGCTCCTGTCAGACCTCTGTGGCAAGCAGCTGCTTGAGGGGGTATTTATTTTATTTATTTATTATTGTTTGGATCGTTGTTGACGTCAGCGAGCTCTCTCATAGCCCGTTGCTTATTTCTGCGTAAGCCACCGAGATTTTTTTATTTCCGTTAACAACATAGAATTTGCCGCACTATGTCTCCCGTGATATTCGTCCGCACGATACAAATTTCCTGCACAGCGTTCCCCATGTGCCCCAGTGATTGGCTTAAAAATCAGGTTCCCATTTGGCCGTGGCTTCGTTTTTCGTAGACGGTTCCCGTGCCTGACCTTGGCTGACCCCATGTTTGATTAGAAAATCAAGTCCTTAGCTGCATTGGAACGCCTAAATACTGCTTTTGGAAATGTGGGGAATCTCGCAACGGCATCAGATTTGCAGCAGAAGAGTAAATTCAGTAAATTTGACAGCGATTCTCGTTTCCCGTAAGAATAGCATGGTAAAATATTTTTGCTTCTAGCTAGCCCCTCTTTTGGACTTTCGACCTGAAATTTGGCACTGCAATCCGGACCACAACCAGAAACATTCTCTGAAAATTTGGAGAGTGTTCGTTGATTTCATGATGAGTTATGGCTGCCACAGACAGAGACAGACACACAGACAGACACCTTCTTTTATTGTATAGATTAAGAGGATTTAAATTTGTTCCATAGAGACTTGCCAGAAAGACTTTTATTTTAGAAGTTCTTAGTGATTCATAATGACCAAAATCCACAAAATGAAATAATAATCTCCAAAATGACAAATATAACGTAAATTAAACAAAACTGGTTAAGGAAAAGTAAAAGTGAATGGCGCCGTGAGGCAGGCTGCCTCTATGCTGCACCCTGTCGACGGTACTGGATTTAGCCAGCTAAAAAACGCTTTACGAAAATGTCTTCTGTTCAACTTTCATTCCCCCCCGATAGGGGACCACCTTGTCGTGGTGGGGGGGCCTAGGGCCCAGCAACCCGGCTTTCTTCTTCTTCAAACAAAACTCATCTTTCCCTGGACCTCTTTGTAAAGTGGACCTCGGCCCTCTTATCATCAGGTCCATGTGCTAAGTTGGACCTGATGATAAGAGGGCCGAGGTCCACTTTACAAAGAGGTCCAGGGAAAGGCTAAGGCCAACCGAGGTTGAAGACGCTGCTGGCCGGCTTGATTGCCGGTCGGATGGTGACGGCGTCGGAGACCTCACCTCTCAGGAGACCTGTGTGGTCTGTTCGACGGCTCTGCCGAAAGGTTTCCCCCTGCCTAGTAGGCACGAGCTGTCCAAAAAGTCTGGGTCTTACTAAAAGTCTCCACCCCGGGTGCCGATCGAGCTTGGATCTTTATATCCTTGCACATTTGCAAACCGAGGAATAGATTAAAGTAAGGTTTCTTCCGGTGGTTAGCTTTCCTTCTATAGGACTGCTGCCATGTGAGGCTGGGGTTGAGGTGCGCCTATAGGGCGTATTCCTTGCCCCCGGCTCTAGATGGTCATGGCTTTTCTTAACCAGGTAGTGCTGTCAGGCGGAACCGGGAATTACCGTGGTTGCATAAGATCGCAACAAAGAGATTCATTGTTCAACTTTCATTGAAAACGTTATTCCAGAAAGCCGAGGACAGCACATCTTTTCCACCACCAACTCTTACATCAGCAGAAAATTCTGCAGAATAACTTACAGAATAGCCTTACTAAATTCAAAAGTTCCTCCCCAATTCTTCCAAAAAGCAATGCATAAAGGTACTAAATAAAATAATAAATACCCCCTCAAGCAGCTAATGCTCCCATACTACCTCCAAAAGCACTGTATATACTACGTATAAATCAATTTTTTGTAATGATACTAGATTTACTCTGCATTAATCAGATTTTTGTAAGCTTTCGTTTCCACAAAAAAACTTGTGTCCTGTTCGTGCTTACGAACATATTTCAATGTAATTAATATACTAACCAAAGATGTGCGATACCAAATTTTCACCATTGTCTTCAAGGGATTATACTGTGAATCACGCCTGAATGCACAAAAAAGCTTCTCTCAAATGTTCAATAAGAATGTTGTGAATTTAATGGTTTTTGATAATTACAAATTTAAATAATTTTTTTTAATGATCACATAGCCCAGCAACAAGAAGAACTTGATAATGATGTATTTGAGTAATCTAGATTTTTGCTGGATTCGATTATTAAAGTCATAGAACACAATTCATAAATTTAGTAATGCATGTTTTGATTTTCATTATTATTATTTAAGGTGAGTACCTTAAATTTATTCTTAATTGCCTCAATCGACGATTTTACATCAAGCACGGCAATTTTCATATATTTTGTAGTATGTAAACAAAGAAATTTAACCGTAGCCCTGCAAGCGCAAGGTCTCCATTTAGAATTTGACTCCAGGTTCCCAATCGTTTAATCCAGCACTGAGTAATTTAACTACTTTCCAGTTAAAACCATATTTTTTTAGTAGTAACTTCTCAAAAGCTTTAGGTTGTTTGTGTGGTTTTACCTCTGAGCGGCACTTTTTTGCACACCATGGGATAAATGGCCAGGTCACAAGGACCCCGAAGGCTCAGAGAAGGTTGGGTGAGGGGACCCACTGCAACAGCTCTTGGGAGACAGATGGTAGCCTCCCGTCAAAGCCATCCAGTGTGTTCTTTAACGTGTGCAGGGTATGGCTCTCTCGCACACGGGACCACGGCTTAACGTCCTATCCGACGGACAGCGGCCTTTTCAAGCCCATCGGTGTCCCTTACTGTCCGTGGGTAGGGCGGGGGAGTTTTACGGAGTCTCAAAAGCTAATATGAACATCATTCATTTCGTCCATTTATCCACAACAGAAAAATCAGAAAATTTATTTATCGCTATATGATTTATATGCGTTGCAAAACAGTTTCGGTTTTTGCATTCTGGAATTCAAAACTCAGCAGTGAAAACGACACAAAACAAAAATATTATTTACGACATACTGTTAATTCCATATTGATGTAAATATAAACCTATCGGATAGATAGAGTGTCTGTTTTCACAAATATTAGACGAATTTTTAAATATACAATTTTTAGCAAAAGGTTTGATGTAATAAACTAATATTTGTGTTTTGATTAGCTTTCTGAGCCATAATTTTTTGACTGGCAGCTTCTGCTGTTAATATACAACTTCCACATTTTATAATTATCATTAAATACCAATGTTATGGTCATTAAATACCAATGTTATTAAATTCAAATTTTAGGTAGGCTTGATTTATATCGTTTACACTTGTTTCATTCATTAAAAATTGAATTTTCAAGATAATAAGCTTCTAATTTAGATTTATGTTAGCGCAACATGGGAATTCCCCCTTTTTTTTTGTCTAAGTAGTGTATGCATATATTACCTAAGTCTACTTTCACCGTATAAATGAGCGACTGAAAAATGCACGTGTACTACAAACAAATAATCGCATATTTAGAAGTTCATCTAATAATATATTCAATTATAACATGGTATGAAATAAAAAAAATAATAAATACCCCCTCAAGCAGTTGCTTGCCACAGAGGTCTGACAGGAACCTGTCAGTTTATATACCACAGTAGATCTGAGAGGATGGCAGGACCTCAGCAGAAAACAACACGAACATCCATGCCTTAACATGGGCTCGAACCCAGGTCCCGTAGATCAGTAGCCAAGCGCGCTAACCACTCGGCCACAACAGAGTGTAAAATTAGTATTAGCTAAATGATAATTCTTCCAAAATAGCTACACTAATCTTTTTACTCGACTATTTTTGCATCTGTACATTATGTATTAAAAACTCTTTCGATCAAATATTAAGAATATTTGTTAATATAAATTATCTAAGTCTACTTTCACCGTATAAATGAGCGACTGAAAAAAGCACGTGTACTACAAACAAATAATCGCATATTTAGAAGTTCGTCTAATAATATATTCAATTACAACATGGTATGAACAGAGTATAAGATTAGCATTAGCTAAATGATAATTCTTCCAAGATAGCTATGCTAAATCTTTTTACTCAACTATTTTTGCATCTGTACATTATGTATTAAAAATTCTTTCGATCAAATATTAAGAATATTTGTAATTTTCATCTAACTTACAATGTCTCTTTTAGCTTTCAGGACTTATTATAGATGTTCCCTCATTGTAATATCTCGTTATATATGAAATATAATCGGCTTGCAACTTTTAGAAATATAAAAAAATATAACATTACTTTAATTCTCCTTTCATTCTAGATTATATATCTATCCATCTGCTTTTTCGCTAACCAATACTCTTTAGAGATAGGAATGAACCGAAACTTCGTTTCATATTAACTACATTTATTTTTATTTGTTCCCTGTTACTATTTTATATACTCTATTTATATTCCATTACGTACTCAGTGTAACACAATGTAGCATTCCCTGTGCAATTTATCGACCAAAACGCCGGCACCATACTTCTAAAATCAATAAGAATGATGACCGATTCCGTTTTGTTTACTAAACGATATATATTTACTATTCCTACCAGAAATATTTATACTACATATATATTACTAAATCCTTGTTTCTATGATTTGCTCTCACTCAAAAAATTTGGTTATATTTAATAACGTAAAAATTGGCCCTTTGCGTCAACAAAAATATCAAGCGAGTAATAAAGACTTATATGGCCAACTTCCTCTATACTTACGAGTCATAGTGCTAATGCGGAAATGAGACTGGTTGATGACAGACAGTAAGTTGACCCCAGCAAGAACTTCGGGGTAAGTAAAAGACAGGTGACCTAAGATGGTCATTTGCCATACCAGCAAGCAACGAGAGACTTAGATAGAGTGCGAAAATGTCGGATAAAGACTCGGAGCCATACACACACAGGAACACACACACATGAACGAGAGCGGACAGACTCTCCGGATCAATCCATGTACTCGTAGTGGCCAGCAGGGTAAACAGGCGCAAGCGCGCGGTTTCGATCCATCCACTCCTGCGCATCTTACACCCGCCATTAGCTGACGTAGAACAACGATGAATGAGGGACCATCTAACAGAAGGCTGCTGTAACAAAATAAAACGGAAATGGATCTTAATCGTATCACACAACAGCTCTTAAAGTTTATCACGCTAATAAGATGGGGGCTATAAGAGTTTTAAATTAGGTAATTTAAACTATTAAAACAGATTAAATGAATGATACAAAGAAACAAATTTCCCATTCACTAGTACCCCTCGCCAAAAAAAAATGTAGATTCAAATAAAAGATACTCAAGCAATAAAACACATGCTTACAGTGAGGTATCACAGAAAATGGACCGATAAATCAAGAAATTCTAGTAAACTTTCAGAGAAATCTTCATTAAAATAATCAGATGTCTATAAATATAACCACACCAAATTCACTTCACAGAAAACGCGAATAGTGCTATTCGCTTTAAGCTTTAATAGTAAACTCGCAACTAGTAGGTAGTTAAAAAAAGAAAACATTAAACTTTAATTACAATAGAATTTATTCTTTTAATAATAAATTAGAAAAATGGTGCAAATATTTGCATAACTTTTACTTTATCTTGAAACAATTATATATTAGCACCTAAAGGGCATACTGATATCGTAGATTTATTGTCAAAGGGGAGTGAGTGTACGGCCTTAAAATGTTCCAAAACTACTAAATCGGGAATAAGTGATGCTAAACATTGTATTATGTGAACTGATTAAACTTTGAAAGTTTTAATATCTGTTAAAAAACTGCTTCAATTTGAAAAAAAAAAAAGATTAGAGATACGCTGTCAGGGGCGTAGCGAAAGACTATGATTGGGGGGGGGGGGGAGAGAAATCGAAAATTTTCCAACTCGAAAATCAAATTTTGCCAACTGACAAAATTATGTATCTGTCAGGTTCGTACCTAGATTTTCGCTCCGTGGGAGGGGGGGGTTGGTACAATTTTCGCAGCTCTCCTGCATTTTGCCATGTAACTTCCAATTTTGCCGATTAGCCACAATTTCACACAAATAATCCCAAAATTTACATCTCGCCTGAATTGTAGCAAGTCAGAGTGAATTTTTCCAACTCCCCTTGATTTGGTCAACTTTCTTTAATTACAAAAAAACCAATCCCAATCTTTATTTACATCTCTTCTAAAGTGACCAAGTCACTTCAAATGGGGCGGGGGTGGCTCAGTCGGTAGAGCGCCAGGCTCGTAATCTGTAGTTCCCAGGTTCGAGTCCCAGCTGGGTCAGCGTTGAGATTTATCTCCGCAAAATTTCCCCGCCCTGCCCACGGTCAGTAGGGGACACCGATGGGCTTGAAAAGGCCGCCGTCCTTCGGATGGGGCGTTAAGCCGTGGCCCCGTGCGCGGGAGAGCCATATCCTGTGCACGTTAAAGAACACGCTGGATGGCCTTGACGAGAGGCTACCATCTGTCTCCCAACAGCTGTTCCAGTGGGTCCCCTCCCCCAACCTTCTCTGAGCCTTCGGGGTCCTTGTGACCTGGCCATTTAGCCCATGGTGTGCAAAAAAAATGCCGCTCAGAGGTAAAGCAATCCAATCCAATCACTTCAAATTTTTCAAACTCCCCAAAATTTTGTCAAGTTTTCTCAATTTTGTCAACTCTCCTTATTTTTATAAAAATAATCCCAATTTTCACAAATCCTGTATTTTACCAAGTGGATTAGAATTTCGCCAACTCGCCAAAATTTTACAGAAAAAAATCCCAATTTATACATTTCACCTGATTTTTGCAAAGTCACTCTGAATTCTGCCAACTCCCCAAGATTTGGCCAACATGCCATAATTTTGCAGAAAAAAGATTCCAAGTTCACCTGAATTTTCCCAACTCTCCACGATTTTCGCAAGTCACTCCGAATTTTGCCAACTCCCCACGATCTTGCCAAGTCATTTCGAATTTTGCCAACTCCCCACGATCTTGCCAAGTCACTTCGAATTTTGCCAACTCTCCAAGATTTTTCCAAGTTTCTTAAATTTTGCCAACTCCCCAAGATTTTGCCAAGTTTCCTCAATTTTGCCAACTCGCCATAATTTTACAGAAAAAAAAATTTTGACATCTCACCTGATTTTTGCAAAGTCACTCAGAATTTTGTCAACTCCCCAACATTTGCCAACTCTCTTAGATTTTTCCTACTCGCCATAATTTTACTTCCTGCAGTTACTCTGTATCTAATGTCTAAATGGCCAGGTCACAAGGACCCCCCCCCCCCCACACACACACACACACACACACACAAGGAGGACTTAATAGTGCTAGATTTTCACTCCTAAATTAAACATAAATTAATTTGATATACTGCTTCAGTGGCAAACCGTTTTTTGTATTCATACCCAGAATATTTTGGATTTTATATTATTGTTTCCTGCAATAATTTTATTTAACGTTAGCTGTATAAGGTGATTTTCCACGATAGTTCAGTCTACAAGTAATTCCCGTTTAACACGGAAGATGCGTTCCGGGAAGATCCGCCTTAAACGGGGAGCGACTTTCCATGCTCACAAAATTCACGTGAGATGAAAAAAAATCCCAATTTTTACATCTCACGTGAATTTTGTGAGCATGGAAAGTCGCTCCCCGTTTAAGGCGGATCTTCCCGGAACGCATCTTCCGTGTTAAACGGGAATTACTTGTAGACTGAACTATCGTGGAAAATCACCTTATACAGCTAACGTTAAATAAAATTATTGCAGGAAACAATAATATAAAATCCAAAATATTCTGGGTATGAATACAAAAAACGGTTTGCCACTGAAGCAGTATATCAAATTAATTTATGTTGAATTTAGAAGGAGTGAAAATCTAGCACTATTAAGTATGTTTCCCTGTCGGACATAGAATGGTAAAGGTAAAAGGGGAACTTGTCCTTCCATCAGACGTCTAGAGAATTACCAGAAATTTTCTTCACTTTATGCTTGCTCGCCTTCCTCAGTAAACATGTCATAAGAATTAGTTCAGAGAAATCGAAGCAACAATTTCCAAGAATGCTTATGATCTAGTTATTTATAGTTATTTATTAAACACGACATATAACTGGGATTTGGCAATAATAATCTCTCCAAGTTTTAAGTTATACAATCTAAGCAACACATTCATTTTTTCGTGGGGGGGGGGGGGTAATTGTATCAAAAACCAACTTACCTTTCATGATATTTTCTTCATAAGTCGTCCACCAAACTAATCGATTATTTTTAACAAATTTTATTGTTTCTTGATTACTTGGCGACCCTTTTGGGCTTTTTTTGCTTTTTCCTGGATTTTTTTATGGTCATTTATGCACATGGGTTTGAGGTTTTTCTGCGGTTTTGAGGGTTTTTCGTCAGGACATTGATTACTTTTTGACAAATTTTGTTCTCTTTTTTGATTACCTGACAGATTTTTCGGGCTTTTGTTTTTACTGGTTTTTTGGACAGTTTTTGATGGCCTTTTACCCACATGTGTTTGAGGGTATTTTTCAGGCTATTGATTACTTTTCGACAAATTCTATTGTCTTTCTTGATTACCTGACGGCCTTTTCGAGCAATTTCTGCAGTTTTGAGGGTACTGATAAAAAAGCAAAATGCACCCGTCATCTCTGTTTCTATTAATTTGTTTGCTGAGGATAGAAACTTAGATTTCATGTATGTGATGCGATGCCGAAGGCAGTAGCAGTGAAGCGAGATTTTTCATACACTCGTAGCTCAATTTGCTTGGTAGACTGGCGCGCTTCTATTTATTATACAGAGTAACTGCAGGGAAATTCGAAGAATATTTTTAAAATAGAATTTTCTTTTTTGTTCAAATTAGCTAAAATTAAGAAAATACTTTTTAAATGAAAATATAGAAAATATATGCGTAAAATATATATATTTATTTATGAATAAATTAGGGAATAATTAAGGGAATCATTGCTTCCATGAACGCTTCGCCACTGATACAGTTACTTATATGTAAAGTTAACTTGTCACTGGGTTCTCTAAATATTAATATAAGGTTCAATATCCTCATTTTTTGTTGAAAAACCTACCGTGGTACACTCCGACTTACATTTGTTGCCACCACAGTTAGGGGTCTCCTTCTTTGTCATCGGCAGATATGGCTTGCAGATGTTGCTATCGCTGGACCATTGTCTTTAATTATTACATTTTTTCTAGCATGAAGTAGAAGTTGATCTACTATCTTGTGTCTGTGGTGTATCAGATGACTTTTGTTGAGTGTCATAACACCGAACTGCTGAAGAATCATGCCCTGAACCAGCGATAACAACGAGCGCAAGAGACAACGGCCCAACAACAGCAACATCCTCAAGCCATCTGTGCCGGATACCGAGGTGACCCCAAACTGTGGTGGCAACAAACGTAAGTAGCAGTGTATCACAGCAGGTTTTCAAAAAAATGGGAGGATAGTGAACCTTAATTAATACTTGTATGTAAATTTCTAAGTTAATGATGTAATGTATTGAAAAGCAATAAAGGGAACTGCAAGTGGTACTGTTGAAAACTGTCTCTACAATTAGCGGTTACGAAAAGTGTGATCAACATTCCTCAACAACTATCAGGAAAAAGGTTCAAGAATTCATCAGAAATAAACTGGTGAATTTAAACAAAATTATAATATCGATAAACTCGTTGCTTATTTCAATTTAACATTATACATATACGGCTTTAGATCTCCCACTCGCAAACATGACACAGTTTAACTGAACAATACGATAACATGGGGACGAAATTATTTACGGTAAATTAAATGGATCTTGGAAGTAAAAGATAATTACTATTTAGATGAAACTTGGGTAAATTCAGACACGCAGTTTCTAACGTGTAGCAGTCGATGTAATAAGGGAACAAATTTTTGAAAATATACTTGGCTTACAAAACAGCAGTAGTACGATACCACATGTAATAGAGGATAGCTATTTCCAGACAATCGCAGACAGAAATAGCATTTTCATTTTAAAGTTAAATTAATTCAAATGTTTATATCGATAATATATTATCATTTTATATAATTTTCACAAGCATTTACATAGATTCATACTGATGTTTATTTGGTCATGGAGTTACTAAGTCGTACCTTTCAAGTACTGTGCTTTATATCCACATGTTTATCATGTGCTTAAACAGGAGGTCTCAAAACGTAACAACAACAGTTACTTATGTGCACACGCTTCCTTTGTGTCATACGGTTTGTTTATATTTAGGTCTCAACTTAGGTGGAATGGAGTATGGTCCCAAAGAAGCAAATTCGAGAACAAGACACTTCCATTCAATAGTTAGGAAAATCTTGGAGATTGAATGTGGTATGGAGCCATAAATTATCACTAAGCCTCATTAACAATTTTCTAGAATAAAGTAAGCTCACCTAACAAAATTTAGTCATCTCCCGCTATAAGAGGGTTATGTCCACTCGACAGCAACAGAGGGCACATCAGTAATAAACATATCCTACAAATAGTTGTGCCATGTGCTACAGGGTTCATACAGTGACAAGAAGTGGTTGTGTGCCACGTGTGTGTTAACAGCTCTGTGAAACATGGGTAGTGCCAAAGATGTGAATGAGTGGCAAAAAGGTGTGATTGCATTTGCCAGGGCCAAAGGGAATAGTGTACAAGAAGTTCCTATTTTTGCAGGTGTGTCAAAACGTACTGTCAAAAGGGTCTTCCAGCAGTGGCTTATATTGCCGTCCACCGTTAATCGTCGCCTGAACTGCGGCAGAAAGACTGTATACTCACCAATAGGGACTGCCACAGTGTGTCATGCACTGTTAGGGCAAACTGCTTTGCGATGAGACAGGAATTGCTCCAGTCAGTCAACGCAGGCCTACAACAAGCTGTTTTCGAATGAACACTCCGAAGGGAAGTGCATGCCATATGTATCTGGAGCAGAGTACTGCACAAGAGACCCATGTTAGCAGCTCTGCACAACTATAGTGGGCACAGCACCACTGTACTCTTCTCACTCTTGGAAGCGTGTGATCTGGTCAGATGAGTCACATTTTTGCTTGTATTCAAATGATGTGAGGCGATGGGTACATCGTAAACCACATGAACCCTTCCAATGCAGACTGTGTGCAAGGTTCTTTTCAAGCTGTAGGAGGCTCTGTGATGTTCTGGGGGGGGGGGTGTCAGGTATGAGGAAATGGGTACTTTGGTTGCAGTGACATCAAATTTCAACCACACGGGCTACATGGAGCTAGTGGATGACCACATGTTGTCTTTTGTGCAGCATCTACACAGCAAACACCAGAAGGATGCCCTATTCTTCCAAGACGACAATTCTCATGTGCACAGGGCTTGAAGTGTGTGGGATTGGCACGACGAGCATTCTGAAGCCTTCGAACATATCTACTGGCCCACCAAATCCCTGGACTTGAATCCCATAGAAAACTTGTGGGACTATTTGGGGCAAAGAGTGACAATTACATCCACACACTGGTGGCATCCATGCCAGACAGAATTTTGGCTGTTCTTCGGTCACATGGAGGTATTACCTACTATTAGATGACATTCAGCCAGGAGCGACAAATTTTTTGTCTGTGAGCTTATTTAAATGAATAAATGATCTAGTTATTAAAGACAATGAATACAAATTTACAGAATACAATTAGCAACATTATAACTCAAGCGACTCTATCAAGTGCACAATACTATAGTCCAGTGGTTCTCAACCTTTTATACTTCCCGTACCCCCTGGAAATGTGTATGTAACTTGCGTCCCCTTGTAGAGAAAGATAAAACTACAGTTATAGTATAACAATGGGAATAAAATAAAACACACAGATTAATACACATTAAATTTTGTATTCATAAATTACATATATCGATAAACACAAAAAATAACATTTTTGCACAGCGGTGTTGCCAACTTAGCGACTTTGTTACTAGATCTAGCGACTTTTGAGCTCTCACGGCATACCACAAAATATTTTACAACGTACCCTACATTGAGAACCCCTGCTATAGTCTATCAATGAACCTACATCAATTCCCAAATAGCACACAGATCCATAAAATAAATATTAAATGGGATTCTACCGCAATAATGAATTCATTGCAAATTTTTTTTCAATTCCATAACTAGTGGTAACTCACTAAAGTTCTTCTTTAACCACTTTTACCTCTCTGAAATACATCAACACCCTGCAAAATATTATAAAAACTATTCTAAACAAATTACAAAATTGTATTTCGTTAAAATATTTTAAATGTAACTTTTACTACTATAATAAAAGCTGAAAGGTTATTTAAATAATGATTTAAATATTATTGCATTTTTACCTCTACTGCAATTACTGCAGAAGAAATTTTTTTAACGGGTTTACATGCCATAACATATTATGGCATCTAACGTGTTAAAATTCTTAAGGGCCCAACAAATGTCCTGTTACACCTGAAGGCAAAACCTAAGATTTCAGGACTGAACTGAATTCGAGGCTGAACAGAATTCGGCCTGAAGGCCAATTATCCCACACACAACTCAGTTAAGCCTAAAAGCATTTGATCAATTCGCTTGTGTGAACTGATCAAATGGTTCTAGGTAGTGCGAACCTTGATGAATTGCTATGTTAAACTGTAATAATTTGTGCAATTAATCAAAATAAGAAATCAAAACGCAAAAGGGTCAAGGTATATATATATTGAAAAAGAATGTAATTCTTAATTTAAACTTACATTTTAATCAAATTATTAAATTTTATTTATACATAATAATATATTATTAAACATTATAATTAAATTTTAATTTAATGTTTTATGCATTAAAATCACTCATATATTTATAGTGCGCAGGTAAACAGTTAATCAATGAAATGTTTATTACAACACAAGAGAATAAACTTTAAGATAAAATACTCCATGTAAAACCCACAAATGGGAGATAATTTATCAGCTTGCACTCTGATCATAACCTGCATTACTTGAAATTTTACTCTAGCCTGTAGTACGTTGTAATACCATCTACGTAACTATACGAACATAAATCCCTTCTGCGATAATGGAATACTATCTATCTTCAGCGATAATGGGATACACTAATAACAGTAATTTCAATTAATCGGAAATGAAAATCGTAATATATTATTAGTAGCTATAAAACACAAAAATAATGTTTTGTTTATTTCTTAAAACAAAAAGAAGGTAAAAATTGGACGAAAAAATTGGAAATAACCTTTTAATAAAACTAACTATAACAAATTGTCGGCATCAACAGTTAAACGCGGTTGTTTGCTATCACCGCCATTGAAATTAGTTTATTTCACAAACTTTTAGCAGATTTAGGGGACCCCCAAAACTTACCTGAAAATTGTCTGATCGGTTCCAAAATTTCCGTACGGGGTTCTCTTAGTCAATACTGTATTGCGTTCCAAAATCAAGTTTCTATTTTTAATAGAACCCGAGATAGAGTTTTAGACGGCCTTTTTTTTACCATTCTCCTGTCTACAGCTATAATAGAACCCGCGTTCTGTTTTAAGACTGCTGAATGAAATATGCATTTCCATCCCGTCAAACGATGGCTGATGAAGGGTTAAATTCGTAATTTACAAAAAAAAAAATTCGATGAATATATCGCCATTAACCTATTAGCTTCTATTTTCACCTACCTCGCTTTCGCTGTCTTGCATACTGCATGGCGAACTCATGGGAACATTCAGATCGATCAGAAACACTAAAAAAACGGAGTACTATAATTTAGGTATGTAGACGTCATCGGTACTAGTGCCAAACCCCTAGATTTCGTCACTTTCTTCTGCTCTTTTCAAAAAGAATTCCGCATGTTATTTATTTGGTGAGTTTCCCGGTTTGCAGTATTCACTCCCTTCATCTTTGCGACCAGGTACCTGATAGACCCAGGTACCAGATTCATTTCATTAAAATCCTGTTACGAAAATTCATTCTCACGCAACAGTTCAATAAATTCCAACATGAAATCTTTCGCACATTGGGTCATCTTCACAAAAACACAACCATAAAAGTAGGCAACAGCACACAAAGACAGATCTTTATGCTACGAAAACTTGAGCGAACTGAGGATCAGCCTTATTCTGTGGGGTTACCATACGTCCTCCAAACAGAGGACATTCCTTTTTTTTTATCTCGTGTCCTCCCGAAGTTTTGAAAAAACATGAAATGTCCTTTTTATATAAATTTATAATACGTTTTAAATTAAAATTTAGGCACATCTTTTTTTTTGTATTTTCCTTTTTTAAATTTCTTGAACCCATGACCAGAATATAATTTACCATTAAATGTGAAATAATATACTGTAAATGCAAATCATGAATGCTAAATTCTGTTAAAAGTTACTATTTACTGTAATTTCAATATGTGCATTTACATGCCAGATTGAAAAAAGTGTGAGTTTTAGAAAATTGCATAATATTTCGCCTCCGTCTCCCGATAGTTGGAGCTATAAAAGTTGCCAATAATTTTATTATTTTATTTGCAACATAAGAGGCCAGCGAAGAAATTATGGTACTACTCCTAGTTTGTACGTCTTCTCATATAAGAGCATATTCGTATGCAATTTCTCAGGACCATATCTGTCGACTGTAAGACTCCATATGCCACGCCATATTACTGCCTGTATTGCCGTTCACTGCGTGCTACTACCTACTGAGGCAGTCATATTGTGCTGAATTATCTCATCTTCCAACCGCTGTGACTGCAAATTAAATCATGATATGCTAATATGTATTGCTCTGTGTGTGCCACATTTCACCCTTATCCCCTCACTCCTTCTGGGTGGGGCAATTTCAATGTCGTGCAGTGTATTAGCGCTCTAGCTGGTTTTAGAAGTTTAAATTGCGTAAAAAGTCTAATTACGTGCATATAAATTCAAAAGTCACTAAACAAGGTAGAATTCACGATTTCTTCGCATAACCTCCCATTGTCATAGTTCATCTGATATCTTTGCTTCATATGGTTCATTAAGAAATCTGGTTTTACTCTTCATTAAAACAGAATACAAAACCAGAATTCTTGGATGCCTTAAATTGCATAACTCATCATCATTATCCTAAAGCAGCCATGGGCTAGGCAGGTCAAACCAGACTGCGCAATTTAGTTCTCCAAGCATATCTGTCCTGAGCTACATTTGCCCATTTGGCCACTGAACACCAATTCTAACAAAGTCCTGTTTGACATTATCTGCCCACCGCATCCTATATCTCCCCTTTCTTTCTGGGGCCTTTAGGCATACTATTCATAACCCTATTCGTTAATCTATAATTATCCATATAGGCAAATGGCCAAACCAACGAAGTCTCTCTCTGCACAATATGATGCTTAAAGGAGATTACCGTCTCCTTTGATTAACCTCATCATTACTTACAAAGTTAAACCACCTAATGACCAAGAATCAAAAGCATCTAGTTTCCTGTTATCTTGCTTGCAAAGCGTCCAAATTTCACTACCATAACTAACCCTAAACTATCATACAGTCTAATTTGTCTTTAGGTGTTACGCCTATTTCTCCACACTCCCCATAGATATTCCCGGCAGCAATCCCTATTCGTCCGTTAATCTCATGCCGCACATCATCAGTATATGTTACATAGTTCCCAAGATAATTAAACTGAGTCACCAGTTTTAATCACGTTTTAATCACGTTAGTTTTCTCTCTATCACCAAATCTACTCTACTACCAGTCTCATCAACAGCTCGAATGAAAGAGTTCATCTCATTAACATCATTTGCCAAAAGAGCTAAATCATCAGCATAATCTAAATAAGAAATTTCCTATCTCCAGATCATTTAAGGCCAAAAACTTTCCATTGCAGTGAAATTTCGCATAATATAATCAATAACCAAACTAAAGAGAAAAGGAGGTAAAAGGCGCCCTTGTTCAACACAAGAAACATAATTGCTACAAGCCTTACCAACTCTCGCACACGACTCAGTGTTTTATTATACTAAAGAGCTTTCATTACGGTACTGTGCGAATTAGTTGGGACAAGCGAAGGAACACTAAGTCCCTTCTGCTGCAGAGTCTAAACTGCTGAAAGTCTAAACTTGTTCGTAACCTTCTGCTGCAAGTCTAAACTTGCGCGTGCAGCTTCCGGGTCACAGACGCTTCACCCCATTGAAGGAATAATGGACAGCAAAAAGTACATAGGCGTTCTGGAGGCGAAAATTGTCCCAACACTGCAGAAGCTGTTTCCTAACGGCGATGGGGTATTTCAACAGGATCTGGCTCCATGCCACAATTCTAAAGCTTGCTAAGAGCTTCTTTACCCAGCAACATTTGAAGGTATTGGAGTGGCCAGGAAATTCACCCGATCTAAACCCCATTGAAAATTTGTGGACCATTATTAAAGCGCGCATACCTAAGACGGATTGCACGGCGAAAGCCAAAATGATAAAAAATGTCATGAAAGTGTGGTACCACGACCCTGAAGTGAAGGAGATATGTGGAAAGCTAGTGGCATCAATGGTTGAGAGGGTGAAAGAAGTAATTAAAGCTAAGGGGGGTCACATTCACTATTAACTACATTATTAAACAAATAAATATTTTAGTTGTGTCTTTGTTACTGCATTTTCCTATTGTCCCAACTAATTTCCACGGTACTGTATGTTAACTAACTTGTCTGGTATGCCATACAACCTCATGATCAGTCACAAATTGTGATGATCAACAGAATCAAAAAACTTTTTGAAATATACAAAGCTAGCAGCCATAAGTTTTTGAAACTCTAAACATTTCTCAAGAATCTGCCTAAGTGAAAAAAATATGACCTACACATTCCCATCCTAATCAAACTGTTTAGCATGTAATTGTTCATCGACCAGATTCTTAATTCTATTAAGCCCAATAATGCAAAGAACTTGACTTGGAACAGAAAGTAAGCTGATACCACTATAGTTATCACAAGATATGCGATATCCTTTTTTAAAAACACGGATAATAAGATCTCTGCTAAAATCCTTAGGAACCATGCCTTTATCATAAAACATATTCAAAATTTCATTCATGTGGTAACCGAAACATTCCCAGCTTAGAACCTTATGTCCGAGACCACATTCTCGTACATTTCCCCAGTAATTTCATCTACCCCTGGGGATTTTTGTAGTTTAAGTTTAGAAGCAGCCAAATTAATTTCAGATTGTGTATATAAGGCCAACATTAAAGCTAATAATGCATCTATCATCATTACAAACAATGGGAGTAAAACTAACCAAGTTGCAAGACACTTTTAAAAGGTAATGGTCAGATCCAATATTGGCTTCCCTACATGACCTGGTATTCCTAACAGAACTAGCCCATTTGATGTTAATATATAATCAATCATATTCTTATACAGTCCATCTGGTGAAACCCATGTGTACTTATGTAATTCGTGGTGTTTGTAATAAGTGTTAATTAGTGGCATTGAAGTCACCAAGAACAAGAGTAATATCTCCTTTCTTGACACAATTCAAAATATACTGAATCTGTATAGAAAAATGAAATCACTTATATATATATTTGCCACTGTTGTTCAAGAAAAGGATATGTATATTTTTCTGTTAATGCACATTTAACTATCATTGAAGATGTTTAAGATTACATATATTATATGTTGTCACTACTTTATTCCTGTGTTATTACAATAACCTGGATGAGCATATGCTCTTGGGTTATTCACATTGTAATAATGTACATTTATATCAAAAGTAAAACCAAAAGGTTCAAAGTTCTAAAAACGTTGTCCGTAAAACCTGTTTCTCATCCTCATTTGGGGGATAACAGCAGATAACATTCGAGTTTTTAACGCTTGTCTGAAATTTAGCTGTCAGAAACCTCTCATTAATGCACTATCTTAGAAGAGCATCACTGGCAGGTCTGCTGAAAAGCAGACCCATGCCTTGGTGATGCTTATTATCTTCCCTCCGAGAAAGAGAGAAATTTAAGATTATTTTTTAGAATCTGACTTTATGGGTCCATCTGATCTCTTGCAAGCCAAGAATATCTAAATTATAACGATGGAATTCTTGTGTGAAGACATCAAGAGAATAAGCTCTGTGCAGAGTCCTCACATTCCAACTACCTATGGGGAGAAAATGGTTAGTGGGATGCTTAAAGAAACTGTTTATTGAGAGAGGGAATGCCGACAATATAAACACCCCCTAATCGCAGGTATGGGGCAAAGACCCATTTCCCCACCACTAAAGACTGGAGCCATATACACTGGAAGACTTTCTCTAATGTAGAATTTGACGATGCCCATAGGAGCATGTGTTCAGGTACTTGCGATGACCTCTGCTTAGGATTATCCACAAGCTGATAAAACATCATATCCTGTGAAGCTATTCACTTGTGGCTGCAACCCACAAACAAACAAAAAAAAACACAATGGAAGATTTCCCCTCTACAGAAGCCCACCAGTACAGCAAATTCAGGATTCATAATCAAGCTCACAGCCTTATTTCAGTCCAGTCTGGTAGGTTTATATGGTCAGCACCAGGACCCTGTGTGGTTGACCACTACTCAGCAGAGTAGAAAAAAAAAGTAGCCATAGTTGTCCAGATCGTGGTGGATCAGTAGGCCACACTAATCTGACAGCTCTGCGTTTCCATTCATTTCCAGAAGTATCTCTTTTGGGAGGAACTAATGGCCTGTACCACGAGAATGTGGTGTCGGACATAAGGTGCTAAGCTAAAACATAAAACTGTATTTGCACCAAGTACAGCAAAGAAAAATGAAAGATTTCTTTTATTAATTTAACAGGATTTTACTGAAATTGGAATGTAAATTTTTTTTTTTTTTTTACATTTCCCACAAGAGTATTTTCATGTATTTTTTCTTATTTTTTATATTTGAAAACTAGACAGATTGCCTGGGTTTCTTCGATCAGTAGTGAATAGTGGACTAGACAATGGACCATAAGGATGAAAATAACCATTTGCTCCAAATCTGAGGTTTAACAATGAAATGTTATTTTTTTAAATATAATCATTTAAAGTGAAACTGCGGTCTGAAAAGGTAATTTTTCATCTTTTTTTCTTACATCAAAATTTTATTTTTCAAGAGGAGCAGAAACATCGAAACCAGGCCTGTCCAATACGCAGCTCATAAAACAAATAATCAATATACTTTTTTTACACTTTTCTGAGGAATACTTCTAGGTACAGTTGAACACTTTGAATACTTCTAGGTACAGTTGAACACTTTTGCCAATTCATGTTACTCAATTAATAATGTTTTGTAATCAAGATGGTTTCTTGATTCCTTAAGGATATAGTTTTTTCCCCCCAATTCATTACATTACTCATTAGAAATGTATATTTTTTCTCCTTTAGGAACATATATTTTCCTGCGGCTCTTTATGAATATGTTTTTCCCTTAATAGCTATTTATTAAGTTTGGTTTGGATGGGCATGAACTAAACTAGGGGTTCTCAACCTGGGGTACGCCGTGAGAGCTCAAACGTCGCTAGATCTAGAAACAAGTCCATTTCACCGATTACCCAGTAAAACATTTATAATTTTATAAGATTTGTTAGATTCTTTATGTCATTTTTTGTGTGTATCGATATATTAATTTATGAATACAACATTTAATATGTACCTATATATGTATGTTTTATTTTATTCCCATTGTTATACTAAAACTATAGTTTTATCTTTATATTCAAGGGGTAAGCAAATTACATACACATTTCCAGGGAGTACGTGAAGCATAAAAAGTTCAGAACCAGTGATCGAAAAAATACTATCATTAAAACAGGGCAAAGACAAAATAAGTAAACAAGTTTTCTCATTTCAAATTTAACTCTTTTATTGAAAATTAAAAAAAAATGAAACAGGTAATTTTCATATCTAACAAGTTCTAAATAAGATTTTGATCCAATAGAAATTAAACAACCCAAATTAAGTTATGTTTCCTAAAAACAAGATTTAGTCCTTGTTTTATTCCCGAGAAAGTAAGCAAAAAAAAAAAACCACGTTAGATTATAAAATTCCATTCCTCTCATTCTCCCCCCCTAAGAGCAAATATATATATATACGTATAATAAAATAATGGAACAATCATTATCTTTGGAATGCGAGAGCCGAATGTAATAAGTTGTATGTCATATGCAAGCTTGTGACGTGGGGAACGTTGTGAGCAATAAAAATATACTCCCTTGATTTCTTCTTCCCTACGAAAGGGAAAATGTGAAATGTGGCCATCACTATTTTACTTCCGAATGCGGAGGCCATTGTAGGTACTTCAAATTATACCCCCCCCCCCCAAAAAAAAAGAGTTAAATCTTCAGTTAAAGCTTATGTCTTCAATGTCATGGGCTATCTCAACACTATTCCAAAAATAAGGGAGAAAAATGTGGTCGAGGTTTATGAGTCATATATCAAACAAAAGTTTCTCAAGATAGTGTTTCTAGTGAAAATAAAATATAAATAAATGTCCCATAGCCGAATGGTCAGTGTGCTTGGCTACTGACCTAAGGGACCTGGGTTCAAGCCCCAGATAAAGCATGGATGTGTCGTTTTTCTCCTGAGGTCCTGCCATCCTCTCAGACTTTCTATGAGGGGTGATCATTTAGTTCGTGGACTGACACCATAAGTACTCGTATGTAGAGCTTTTTCCAAAGTAACACTAAATAGTGCTGTTCGTGAAAGCTGTGAAGGAGGTTCCATGTGCCAAGGTCATTTGGCGTTGACTGCTGTGCCAAGACTGTGATTCAAGTTGTGTGTCATAGACTTCCCATTTAGAATGTCCTAAATTCAGACGGAACAGCAGTATGTCATTCGTTATTGTGTTAGGCGAGGCCTAAGTGCTGCTGTGATTGTTAAATAGATGAGTTAAGCCTGTAGTAATGACTGCCTTCGTAGGTCTGCCATTTCTAAGTGGCATAAGTGATTCAAAGAAGGATGCGAATCTGTTGCCGATGGATGACCCAAGACTAAACCAGACTGATTCCTCAATAACTCCTGAGCAAATCAAAAGAACCCTGGCAATCCTGAATGAAGACAGACGAATAACACTTTGTGAAGTGTCTGTGAAAATGTCAGTTTCATACTGAAGCGTTCACACAATTTTGAAAACCCATCTGAAAATGTCATGAATCTGTGCTCAATGGATTCCACACAGTTTGACTCCAGAACAAAAACAATAAAGGTGTGCAAGGAGATGCTTAATTGTTTTGAAAGCCAGGTCCAACCTTAATGAGTCGAATTGTAACTTGCGATGAAACTTGGATCTTTCACTACGATCCTAAAACAAAAAAACAGTCAAGTCAATCGAAGCATCCTGATTCACCGAGACTCAAGAAAATTCGGGTTTCTTGTTTAGCTGGGAAACAAATGCCTCTTGTGTTTTTTGACATCAAAGGAGTTCTCATTACTCACTTTGTACCTCGTGGAACGATGAATAAGGAAGCCTACTTGAAGGTTCTCAGAACCAAACTTTGGCATGTGGCATGCCATTCGTGAAAAACATCTGGAACTTTCTGGTGTGACTTGGTTTCTCCATCACGACAATGCCAGGCCCCATACGGTTAATATCATGCAACCAGTGATCACTGCCATAGGTGCTGAGGTTCTGCCACATCCTCCATATTCCTAGACTTTTTTGACAGTTTGCACCTTACTTCAGAAAGGAAGATTACCTTGTGTTCTGCTCCCATGTAGATGGCCTGATGAATGCCCTCAGAATCAAACATGACCCTCACGAATGGCAACTATTCATAGACTCCTTGAAATTGAGTCTCAAGACGGTGTTGCTGCATAATGGAAATTGACTTCCATCCATTCCGGTTTGACATGCTGTTTACATGAAAGAAACCTACAACAACCTAAAACAGCTGTCGAACTGTCTTCAATACAGCAAGCATGGCTGCCATCTCTGTTGTGACTTGAAGGTAGTGGCTCTGTTGATGGGTCTGGTCTGCAGCTGGGATATGTGAAGTACTGCTGTTTCTTATGTGAATGGTACAGCAGAGCAAAGACTTTGCAATAAGTGAAGAGAAACTGGACTCAAAGGAAATCTCTGAAGGTCGGAGAGAAGAATGTGGAACACCCAGAACTGGCAGAAATGCACAAAATCCTGCTACCGTCCCTACACATCAAACTCTGTGTGATAAAAAACTTCGTAAAAGCCATGGATCAGACTGCATCAGCTTTTAAGTACTTGGCTGACAAATTCCCTCAACTGAATGAAGCGAAAAACGGGTAATTTTTGTTGGTCCTCAGATCTGCGAGCTGTTCAGAGATCAGATTTTCGACAACCTGCTTCAGGGTGACGAGAAAAAGGCTTGTAATGCATTTCATCTGGTGTCAACTAAATTCCTCGAGAATGTCAGGGCAGACAACTACAAGAAACTGGTTAAGAACATGTTGTCTCTGTATCACAAACTTGGCTGCAATATGTCCTTAAAGATCCACTTTCTCCATTCCCTGACAAAAACAGTGAACGTTTTTACCAGGACATTGCAATGATACCAGGGAAACCGATCCACTACAATGTTCGCTGACTGCTGTTGGACGCTCGCCAGAGATGATCCTGAGCAGCTGTATAAGTGAAGGGCTAAGCGACGTCAGAAGTAGAAGCGAAGTTTATCAATACTCGTCATATGTACGTATTATCACTATTATATAGGAAACTATTGCGGATTTCTAAGAAATTGTAGCCAATTTTCATTGTCGTATTCGTGTTCAGCACCTTGAAATCTTTAAGGCTACTTTTATGAAAATTTGTTGCCCAGTGTAATCTGTTTTTCCTGTATGTGTGTGGGTAGTGGTGGTGGTGGGGAGGAGTGCTAGAAAACGTAGCTTTATTACTAAGGGTAACTACAAAATTCGATGCTCAACTGACTGACCAATTAATATGATGATCGGATCATCGAAGGTCAGCTAATCGAGGTCACACTGTTTGTCAACAATTTTTGCCCCCCCCCCTCCCCCGCCTGCCCCTAAAAAACTTTTCTGTATAAGCCCCTGATACAATTGGAGATTTTTTTTTATACTGGGTCATTTAAATGAGATTTTTGATAAACGCTATACCATTTTGTACTCTCTCGATTTTCTTCTCCAGCAGTCTTACATAAATCAACATTAGAAACATATATGCTTTTCTTTATGAACTTTTCTTGCATTTCACATGGCTGAAAGTAACCCAGAATCGCGAAAAAAAATCCACTGGCCATAAATCTTGAAATATGTCGGATCAAAATTCCTCTTAATGAGTTCGTTTTTCAAACTCTGGAACAGGAGATGGGAACAAGTCTCCCACTTTCAAAACTGTAGGATAGCTAAAAACTAAGATTAATATTTAATGACTTTTTGTGTATAATGATTATTTTTTATTTTTGTTATTCTATTGAATGTGCTTTTAAACTTTACGCCATCCCGTGGTCGAATGGTTAGCACGCTTGGCTACTGATTGAAGTGCCCTGGGTTCCAGCCCCGGGTAAGTTATGGATGTTTGTATTGCATTTCTGCTGAGGTCTTGCCACCCTCACAGACCTTCTACTATGGCATTTAAACAGGCTCCTGTCAGACCTGTATGGCAAGCAGATGCTTGAGAGGGTATTTATTTTATTATTTTTTTTAAACTTTACTAGAATTAGAAAAAAAAAATTGCGACTATATTTTTCACTTCCGTTGCCACTTATTTTATCCTCTTCATCTCTCGAATGTTTCTTGCTGCATGTCTGCTCTGATTTTTACCCTCTGATGTACCAGGTAGGGAACAAACCCGAATTAACAGTTTGTTTTTTTTAATTTTTTACGAACTTGATTCATGTTCCGAGTTTGATTTGTTTTATTTAAATAGTATGATTTAATTCTTTCTAGGTAAAACATCGTTCCAAAGTTCGAAAAAAATCTAAAAGTAGCTATTTCCATACTCCATTCTCAGTAAGAGCAATTAAATTAAAAAAAAATAAAAATTTCACGGCAAAATTATGCTGTCCTCTAGATAAAGTAATAATAATTATTTGCGTTTTAGCCTGTTTTAGAATTATGGATTACACAAAAAGAATCTAGGTGAGCGCATAAAAAATTCCCTGTAAAGGGTTGAATTCACATGGTTTCTTCACGTAACCTGCCATCGTTCTATTTCATCTGATATTTTTTGCTTCACTCAGTTTACTCAGAAATGTGGTTTTATTTTGCATTTAAACAGAATGCAAAATCAGAATTTCTTGAATGATTTAAATTGCTTAAGTCTGAAACACTAAAACATAAAACTATATTTGCAACAAATACAGCAAAAGAAAGAAAAATTAACATTTTCTTTTATTAATTCAACCAATTTTACTGAAATTGGAATCTAAAAACATTCTTTGTACATTTCCCAAGAGAGTATTTTTTTTTAATTTTTACATTTGAAAACAAGGTAGATTGTCTGGGTTCCTTCGATCTGTAGTGAAGGGCGTTAGCCATTTGCCCATAAGAAAGAATTATTTCTTCCAAATGCAAATTTTAGTGAAAAGGGAAATTAGGGTCTAAAAAAGTGCTGCTTCACTTTATTTCCCCAAAAGAGGCAGAAACATCTAAACTAGGCCAGTCCAACTAGCAGCACATAAAACAAATAATCAATATACTGAATTTAACTGTTTTCCAATTTTTTGACTATTTTTAGGTGCAAACTTAATGCTTTTGCCAATTCATAGTACTCATCAATATAAATATATATATTTTCGTTTTTTAATTTGAATTCACTGCATTACTCATTTTTAAAGATAGTTTTTTCATTCCTCAACAACGTTTTTTTTTTTTCATTTCTCAACAACGTTTTTTATTTCTTTCAATTCATTGCATTATTCATTAGAAATGCATATTTTCCCTTTCACGAAGATAAATTTTATTGTGGCCCTAAATGAATATAGTGAGAGCCACTAAAAAAAACTTAAGTGTGGGTTGGACCTGCCTTAACTAAAGGATACTTACTCTAAAGTAGAGCAAAAGGAGATGAATTTCAAATACGAAAACTTATTTGCTTAAACTCTTTTACTGAAAATAAGATGGAAAAATATATCAAGAGTCATTTTTACAAGTTCTAGATTATTTTTACACCCAGAAGAAATTAAACCTAAATACTAAAGTTTGCTAAAAAGATTTGTTTTGGTTTCATTTTTATTCCAGAGAAATTAAGGTAAAAAATGGAAAAATAGAAACCTATTAGTCAGTATAAACGTTGACCACTAATATTTCGAAAAATTTTTTTCAAGTAGTGTGTCTCATCATGTATAATAGAGAACATTTTGAGCTTCATAACGGTTTTAGCCTTTCGTAGTGGATGAAAAAATCTTTTCCCCATGCCTGCGATTAGGGGCTGTTTGATATTGTCGGCATTCCCTCTCTCAATAAACATAGTTTCTTTAAACATCTCACTAACCATTTTCTCTCCATAGGTAATTGGAATGTGAGGACTCTGCACAGAGCTTTTTCTCTTGATGTCCTCACACAAGAATTCCACAGTTATAATTTAGATATTCTCGGCTTGCAAGAGACCAGAGATGGAGAGATAAATGTCAGATACTTAAAAATAATCTTAAATTTCTCTTTCAGGGAAGAAAGATATGCTCTTTTAGCATACGAGTGCATTAATGAAAGGTTTCTCACAGCTAAATTTCGAACAAGCATTAAAGACTTGAATATTATCTGCTGTTATGCCCCAACTGAGGATGCCAATGAAGATGAGGATAGGTTTTATGGACAACTTCAGGATATTTTGAATTCTGTCAAGGAGATATTACCCTTGTTCTAGATGACTTCAATGCTAAAGAAAATACTAACTCTGACTTTTGGGGAGGGGTGATAGGTTCATTTGGTTCATTTGGTATTGATATGGACAACGTCCAGGGCCAGCACAAATATTTTCGCTTTTGATACGATATCACGAATATAATACCAGGCGAAACATAATTTTAGCACCCTTTCCCCTCCCGAAACTTTTTCAATCGTAAAAAATTGCATTGCCTATTATAATTACAATTTTTGTCAGAGCTGTCTCGTGGTTAGAGCGCAGCTACTGCTCTAAGGGACCTGGTTCGAGCCTGTGGCAAGGTATGGATGTGTGTGTAGTTTTTCTGATGAGGCCTGCCATCCTAACAGGCCTTTTACTATGGCATATAAACTGGCAGGTTCCTGTCAAACATCTGTGACAAGCAGCTGCTTGAGGGAGTATTTTTTTGTTGCAAACACTTTGTCTACAGAGTCGGGATTTAAAATTAAATGGCCCTTAGGCACACGGAGCAGTAGTAGGAAATTATGTGTGTTTTGCTTTCATTTTTCTAGACTTTTAATTTTTTTTTTACGCTTATATCCATAACAATAGGTAAGAGCAGATATAACAGTTTTGTTACAAAGTGCTGCAAAATTCAGGCAACAAATAATATGTATAGCATATAATATGCAATATGTAATTGCATTTAAAAATAAAATTATTAATATTCCAACATTTTCCGCTTTTGATGCGTTTTTATTTGAGAATGAACAAAATATAAAAATTATCAAAAATATTTGGACAGTTTCATGTTATGTGAATGGAAAGTTATATTGAAAGTTCTCTTAATATTAAATGAAGCCTTTTTTAATAAAATGTTACAGAAACTGAAAATAGTCACGAAATCAGGATTTTGAACAATATTTACTAAAGGGTTCTAGCCGCTGAAACATTTAACATCATCATCCTCAAGCAGCCATGGCTACAGAGGTCCAACCAGACCATGCAATTTAGTTCTCCAAGCAAGTCTATCCTGAGCTACATCTACTGCATCTGGCCACTGCACACCAATTCTAACAAGGTCCTGTTTGACATTGTCTGCCTACCGCATCCTAGGTCTCCCCTTCTTTCTCAGGCCTTTAAGCACACTGTTCATAACCCTCTTCGCCAATCTATAATTATTCATACGGGCAACATGGCCAAACCAACGGAGTCTCTCTCTGCACAATATGCTGCTTAAAGGAGGTTGCAAACTCCTTTGCCTAATCTCATCATTAGTTACAAAGTTGAACCACCTAATGCCCAAGATACTGCGTAAGCATCTGGAATCAAAAGCATCTAGTTTCCTGTTATCTTGTTTATAAAGTGTCCAAGTTTCACTACCATAACTAACCCTAGAAAGAACCAAACTATTATACAGTCTAATTTTAGTCTTTAGGTGTATACGCCTATTTCTCCACACTATCCCTAGATTCTTAAAAGTACCGGCAGCAATCCCTATTCATCTGTTAATCTCATGCCGCATATCACCATTATCTGTTACATAGCTCCCAAGATAATTAAACTGTGACACCTGCTCAAGACTGCTCATCCAAACTGAATCATAGCCTGCCTGACCAATTTTCATCACTTTAGTTTTCTCTCTGTTTATAACCAAACCTACTCTACTACCAGTCTCATCAACAGCTCGAATGAAACAGTTCATCTCATCAACAACATTGGCCAAAAGGGCTAAATATTCAGTATAATCTTAATCAGAAATTTTCGTATCTCTAGTCCATTTAAGGCCAAAACCTTTCCCTTGAAATGAATTTTGCATAACATAATCAATAACCAAGCTAAAGAGAAAAGGAGACAAAATGCACTCTTGTCGAACACCAGAAGTAATGCTAAACCAATTGCTACAAGCCTTACCAACTCTCACACACGACTCAGTGTTATTATAGAGAGCTTTCATTATGTTAACTTGTCAGGTATACCATATGATTTCACAATCAACCACAAATTATGACGATCATCAGAGTCGAAAGCCTTTTTGAAATCAACAAAGCTAGCAACCAGAGGTTTCTGAAACTCTAAACATTTCTCAAGAATCTGTCTAAGTGAAAATATCTGATCCACACATCCCCTACCACTTCTGAATCCACATTGCTCATCATGCAATTGACTGTCAACCAGATTCTTAATTCTATTAAGCACAATCATGGAAAGAACTTTACCTGGAACAGAGAATAGGCTGATACCCCTATAGTTATCACAAGAACTGCGATCACCTTTTTTGAAAATAGCGATAACAATAGCTCTGGTAAAATCCTTAGGATCAAGACATTGATTTATTTATTGAGATCTTTATCTGCAATCACATTTTTCAAAACAAAAAACTTATTTTAAAAGTTATAGAGCTTTGACGTTAGCTTCCCATTGACTAAACATAGGGATTTTCCTTAATTTATGGAAACCAATGTATTTTCTGCCTATAGAGTGCAAGTTCTTCGCAAAAAATCTGTATATATTTCTACTGTTGATTTACGTAAGACTGCTGTGGAAAAAAATCTAGTCAGTGTAAAATGGTGTGGCCTTTATTAAAAATCCCTGGAAATCTCAGTAAATGACCCAATATAACAAAATTCAGTTTCTAATAGATATAGTTCATTTGAATTTTTTTGCTTGGATATTGTTACAAAAAACGGACAACCACAAATCGTAGCTACGGTGACCATTTGTTTTCTGGGAAAATTATACTTATTGAAAACATATTTTCTGGCAACAAGTTTTTGAACATGGGCATAGAGGAAAATTGTCTTGAGCCGGGTGGCTTTTTTTTTTAATACTATTTGTTCATCAACTTTTATCATATTACTATTAATTTTATGCTGTATTTAAACTGAGTCTATAATCGTGTAAAGCAGAACTGGTGGCATAAATGTACCTTATTCAGAAGAAAAATTATTCGTATTAGAAATTATCATAATGTTAATATATACGAATAATTTACCTTCAAAATATGGTATTTTTATAAACTTTGATATAAATATTAGTACAAGAGTACACCACTAGTAATAATACAAATAGATATATAAGAAGATTCTAGAGTACAGGACTACTAATACAGACGTTATAACTTGTTCCACTGGCCTTCTGTTGTAGATATTGGTCTATCACCATGTAAATCTAAACTGATTGCATTGCTTTGCCCACATAACACCGAAACCGTGTAAACGCAGTACCATGTAAATCGACGAATAGGTGTATAATATAGTTTTAAAACTTAACCCTTCAGAGCTCACGCTGGGTGTGACAGACCCATGTCAATTTTATATTTGCTTTTCTTGGTGAAAGAATTTTGCGACAATGGTGCAATTTCCAATACCTTTCCAAAATTCTATCTTCTAGTCAAATGAGTATTGGAAACTTGCATTTTCCTTCATAATAAGATCATGCAAGGTAAAAGTTAAAACTAGGTCTCAGAGACCCAGTGCGAGCATTGATGCTACATTTTTCAAGAGCTTAAAAATTATTTTATTGTTCGTCTATTGACTATTTTATTTTTTAACATTAGTCATAAAAAGTTCATTAGTCTGGAAAAAAGTTATCTAATAGAATCTGGAAAAAGATAATAATCATATTTATCTTTTTCCAGATTCTATTAGCATATTTTAAATTTCCAATATTCCTAATCATGAATCCATCCAATGAAAGAGATGCTGAACAACTCAGACTTATGTTAGAAACCCTTGAAGTTGAATCAGATGAATCTTTTGAGGAAGAAGAGCTCGAAGAAGACTGCTTAGAGAGCAGGCTAGAAGTAACAGATACTGAACAGGAAAATTCTAGTGATGAAGAAGTAGAGCAAATAGAAATAGATTCTTACTTTGTTGGGAAAGATGGACTCACCAAATGGAAAAAGATCAAACCAAATTCAGCTCTGAGAACTCGATCGCATAATATTGTAATGCAACCATCTGGTGTGAAAGGAGAAGCCAAGGCTAGCAAAACTCCAACAGAATGCTGGAGCCATTTCATCAGTGAGGACATTCTCACAATAATAGCTGAGAACACCAACAAATACATTGAGACATAAAAATCCATTTCGGCCTCTGAATTCACTGCCCAGCCCCACGACAGACAGGCTCTCCAATGGCAAAACGGCCAAAGGGGACCCCACCAATCATGAACTGGGGAGAGAAGACAGGGACCCCTGAGCAACTGCCAGGATCCTCCTTTCCAGGGACACAGGTCTCCATGCACGGCAAACAAGTGGGCGAGCGTTCAAGACTCTGTGAAGGGTAATCAAGCCAGTGGAACCTTCACAGGGTGGTTCCCTCACCACAGACAGGAGCTCGCACCAAGGGGGGGGGGGGGGGGACAAGCCACTTATGGAATGGCATGTAAGGAAAAGTATGCGTGTTGAAGAGCCACTAAGCACAGTACAGCAGAATAAAGGCATGAACTGAATCGATGGTACTTGATGCTGTTTAAGGTGACTGAACATGCACATCCAACTCAAATATTTATTTTTAAACTTTATCATCATTTTTTCAAGCGGAATAAACAGGTAAAAATTTTATATCACAGATTTAAATGTTATTTTCAATATATCTGATTAGAAACAGTTGGAGAAAAAATCGAGATTTCTATTTGGATTTTTTTTTTTTTTTCAGAACCTTTGGCCGAGTGGTTAGCGCGCTTGGCTACTGATCTAAGGGACCTGGGTTCGAGCCCCGGGTAAGGCATGGATGTATGTGTCGTTTTTCTGCTGAGGTCCTGCCATCCTCTCAGACCTTCTACTATGGCATTATAAACTGACAGGCTCCTGTCAGACCTCTGTGGCAAGCAGCTGCTTGAGGAGGTATTTATTTATTTATTTGTACTACGGGAGTGAAGTTTTGGTAACCGACCACTAGAATGGGAAAGATGAAAGCAATTCTTAAGACTCCAACACAAAATGTGCAAACTAATAATGAAATTCAGAGCTACTAAACAACCTCCCCAGGTTAATAACTCATATTGAATCTGAGAAAAACACTAGGCATAGTAGACAGAAAAAATAAAAAAATCTGAAACAAATTTTTCACTTAATACATTTGATAAGAGTAAAATCTGAAGGGTTTTTTTTCATGCATAGTTAAATGGGTATTCCATTTGAATCCATATGGACTCCAAGATATTTGATGCTGTTAGTCTGATTAATTTCTTTACATATAAATTATTGTTCCCATTACACAATTCATCATGAATTACTTAAATTTAGCATTGTACTTTAATCTAGCTTTTTTAATTTCCTCAACTGTGTCTATCCTAAGAGATTTATAATGCTCATCGTAATAATTATATAAGGATATCATTTAGCTGTTTTTATGTCTTATCTCTTGCCCTTAAAATGTTTAAAATATCGTCCATTATCCATAGAATTTTTTTTCCTTTATTAATTCTTGAAAAACCATTCACACTAAAATAGGTAGTGATATATATTTTACTGTATCTTAATCTTCACTTGCATCTGATTAATGAAACTTTCAAAAAGCCCCAATTAGATTTAGTTCATTCTGATATTCCAATCTCAAATTCATTACTTTTTTTTAATTTTCTAAAACATATGTTGATTAGAAATTTTGGTAACATTATCATTTTGAAGTTTATTAGATTTCATCTTCACTATAATTGGGGATATGATCAATAATGTCAATTATAAATATCGCAAATTTAAACGTTCCAAAATGTGAGTGTTTCTGATAAAAAACATGATCTATACAAAATTTCAGATCATTAATTAAAAAATTATGTACATCTTGTTATTAATGGAAAGAATTCATATTTATGTATAATTTGAAATACAGATTTATGGCTTAATCCCAATGCATTTTATGTGATCTTATCATTGGACTTTCAAAACCAGGTTTCTTTTTCCAATATTTCAATTAGTTTTTTCACTCATGTCAATAATCAATAATGTAGTAATAAAGGGTGATC
Source organism: Ryuthela nishihirai (assembly GCA_038380435.1). Taxonomy (NCBI): domain Eukaryota; kingdom Metazoa; phylum Arthropoda; class Arachnida; order Araneae; family Heptathelidae; genus Ryuthela; species Ryuthela nishihirai. Next base: position 9,401,410 of record JAWZYU010000020.1, on the reverse strand, counting down.
CAAAAGTCGTGCAACCCAAAATAAACACATATTTTGCAAGGGTTAATGATAAGCAAATACAAAATTAAACAGCTGCAAACATAAGTTATAATTTGACCATTCTAACAAAAATATATATATATGTTATTATAACATATGTTGAAAATGGTCTCCTTGTTCATGTATCCAAAACGAGCTCTTTTTACTATGATTGATGCCACTTCACATACTATGTGAAGCACCTGAAGACTGCTGTTTGTGATGGCTTTTGTGTTGTTCATCTTGAGTTTATCCAGAGTGTGGATTATTTTGATGCACACCTTTGACATACCCCCGGAACAAAATATCTGCAGATGGCAAATCTGGGGATCTTATCTGGGCAGCTTTGGAAGCCTTTAAGCTCCTTTTTAAAGCCTTTAGGATTGAGACAGTCACCAAAAAACTCTTGCAAAAATGCATGGTTTCACTCAATGTGTGGCATGTGGCACCATCTTGCTGCAATCAGCAATCGCATTCATTGATCTCTTGGAGTGCAATGAACTGTGTGATGATCTCTTGATATACTACTATACTATCTAAGTGGGTATGTCTTATATCCACTTAGGCAGAACCAAATTTCTTACTGGAGAAAAACTACATCAAGCTGCACTATTATATTTTCTTCAAAAAATGACCAAAGCCATTCGACAGCAGACTACATATTTTCCTTTATCCAGGTTCTTCAATTCCTGGACTAAGTGCCCATGATATGGACAAAGGTGTAACTGTCTCACAGCTTTCTAAGCACTTCTGTACAATATTACAGCTTGCACTGAAAGTTTCCAAGGCTTTTTATAGGGGACTGCTGTAATACTCTCTGCATACCATCCAATTTAGTGCCAGTCAACATGGTAGGCCTCATGGACCATCTCTAGTCAGCAACAGATCCTGTTTCCTAAAAACATTTCACTAACTGGTGATCATCGACTTCTAAGAGACTGCAGCAGCTATTTCTTATGAAACTCCTCGGCAACACATGAATATGAATATTACCAAAATAATGTTCCAAAATTAAAACTTGACATGCCTGGGAAAAAGATATTTCACATCCTCTATGAATAAAGCTACACTGATGACATCCTTAACCTGTCACACTGCAATTAGTGTCTTCAATAGTTTTCAATAGTCTTATGGTGCCCTCTAGTGGGAGGAACCATAAGATTATTGAATGGAAAACGATTACAACTATTCCAAAACAATTTACATAAACTTGAACTTCAGGTTGCGTGACATTTAGATCACCCTGTATTTGCTGATGTTTCTTATATACCTTATCAAAACCGAGATTTTATTCATTACCCTTGTTATCATCTATTTTTATTATCTGTATTAACCTTAATCTTTTATCTACTGAGAGCTTTTAAATGTAGATATCTGCATATATGCAAGTTCTATTAACCATTTCCATGTTGGAGCCCTAATATAATCATTTTCATCTTTCGAATTCTAGTGATTGGAGATGCATGTTTCGTTCCGCTGTTACAAGGTAGTAAAAACGTTTTTTTACAAATAGAAACCTGAATTCTTTTCAACTGTATCTAATAAAATATCAAAAATAACATTTAAATCTATGATATATACAGTACAGAAAATAAAAAATGCAACACTTGCAAAAAGTTATGCAAATGTGACAAAATTTAGGGAGGCAGTAATATATGGAAATGCATGGAAATGATCAAAACTTTCAGGATGATCAAAACGATTGGACAGGCACAAACTGACATCACAGGTGCAGAGCAGGCAAACACAGATAAAGGCAACCAAAGCTCCCTGGTTGACAAAACATTGTGAAAATTGTTCTAAACCACTAAAGATACCCTTATGCAGACATCAACAGCTGTTCCAACAGTTAACAGACTTTGAACATGGAAGAATCATTGGTCTTAGAGAACCTGGTTTGTTGTACAGAGATGTGGCCAACCTAGTTGGCCACAATCTCAGCATCATCTTACACATATGGTGCCAGCAGGTTCTAGAAAGATCCAGCACATGCCAACAAGGATGAGAAAGATGTATGACACGGAGCGACAGGACTGTCATTTGCAATGCATGTCGTATGGCAGATTCGCAATTACAACGTAACTACAAAGGGACTGGCAACAGGTAACACATTGAATACTTACCACATGGATGGCAAACAACAGGCCTTTACAGTTTTCATTGCAAGCCTATCGTTCGACACTGTGTATGCTCCTCACATCTGCCCATATGCAAGCAGTCTTCAGTGGTGTCGCCTCAGACAGAACTGGAACGAACAAGAGTGGAGTACTGTGGTGTTTAGTGATGAATCTTGTTTTTGCCTTGGTCAGCACAATGGTAGGCAATGTAGATCAGGGTCAATTTAAGCCTTACCAGACTAGCACCTGGCATCTTGGTGTAGGGTGCCATTAGTCGGACATCTCAGTCAGAACTGGTCATCTTAAGGGCCAACTGACAACTGCCCTCCAACCTTTCCTCTTTTTGAAAAAAATTGTAAGTTTGCTTACAGTAAAACCTTTGAGCAGTTTTTTTTTTTTAACTTATCTTGATATTGTTTTTAGATTAAAATTATTTCACGTATATTATTTCTCTTGAGTATACTCTTGGAACTGGCTGATGAAAGCAATGATTATGGATTGCATTATAATTTTGTAGAATTACTTTAAGAGCACTTTTTGAGCTTGAAATTAATTCTGACCTTGGGATAATATATTTGGCAAGAAATCTTAACTAGCTTACAGATTTTGATTTCAGAATAAAACATTAAACTTTATCTTCAATAAATTCAGTACCTGGTGCCCAAGAGTTCAGATTCATCCAGATTAGTTTATAACAAGTAATGAATAAATGCACAATTTCATCTATCAAAAGCAAATAAGAAAACAATCCAAAACCAAAATTATTTACTTTGAGTGAATCAATGCACCAAGCTATAATGGCACTATCTATCATACTGCCAGGAGACCAGGGATTTCCTGTCAATCTTAAACTTATAAATTTGATAAATGAAAGGATCAGTAACTAAATCAGAATTTCTGGTTTTACACACTGCTCTGTAGAAGTGAAGCAATCTTTAAAATATATCATTCAAATGATTAAAGAAAAGTAAGCAAACAGTTACAGATGTTAGTAGTTATCACCACAATTGAACCTACACAAAATACATTTGATTTTGGAGGGACTAAATGGTATATAAAAATCTATGTCAATTTTCTGGAGATCTCTTGTAATAATACATTAATCATATTAAATATGTAATAGGCATATTCTGAATGAACAAATAGAAAGGTGCACAATCAGCAGACACCGATAAAGAAATGTGTGTTTTTCTTCTACTTGGGATCATTTTAAACAGGCTTTTTTGGAAACTAACAGTACTCTTTTAGGAAAAAAGGAGCAGAAGAGACAGAATTATCTGAGTGATAAGGCACTTGAGCTTATTTCGGAAAGAAAGAACTGCAGGAATGTCCTTAATCAATACCCTACTAGTCCTAATAGAAAGCATTACAGAGAACTTAATAAACATGTAAAAGATCAGTTAGCTGCTGCTAAGAATCTTTGGCTTGATGACTTGGCTGACAAAGCCAAGGAAGCAGTTAGACAGCACAACAGCAGAGAGCTGTACCAGATAATGTTTGGTGTGGTAGAAAACGGACAGGTATACAGGGATTGAAGGATAAACAAGGTAAGGTTATAGAAGGTGAGGATTCTGTCATGGCTAGGTGGGCTGAACATTTCAGTGATATTCTAAATAATGTGGTTGGTTCTACTCCCATTGTTTAAAATGATGATAGATGCATTGGTGGCTTTAATGTTGGCCCTATAACACAATCTGAAGTTCTTTTGGCTGTTTCTAAACTTAAACTTCATAAATCCCCAGGGGTAGATGAAATTACTACAGAAATGCTTAGAGCTGGAAATGTTTCGGTTACAACTTGGATGATTGAAATTCTGAATATCTTTTATGATAAAGGCATGGTTCCTAAGGATTTTACCAGAGCTATTGTTATCCCTATTTTCAAAAAAGGTGATCGCAGTTCTTGTGATAACTATAGGGGTATCAGCCTACTCTCTGTTCCAGGTAAAGTTCATTCCATGATTGTGCTTAATAGAATTAAGAATCTGGTTGACAGTCAATTGCGTGATGAGCAATGTGGATTCAGAAGTGGTAAGAGATGTGTGGATCAGATATTTTCACTTAGGCAGATTCTTGAGAAATGTTTAGAGTTTCAGAAACCTTTGGTTGCTAGCTTTGTTGATTTCAAAAAGGCTTTCGATTCTGTTGATCGTCATAATTTGTGGTTGATTGTGAAATCATATGGTATACCAGACAAGTTAGTTAACATAATGAAAGCTCTCTATAATAACACTGAGTCGTGTGTGAGAGTTGGTAAGACTTGTAGCAATTGGTTTAGCATTACGTCTGGTGTTCGACAAGGGTGCATTTTGTCTCCTTTTCTCTTTTGTTTGGTTATTGATTATGTTATGCGAAATTCACTTCAAGGGAAAGATTTTGGCCTTAAATGGACTAGAGATACGAAAATTTCTGATTTAGATTATGCTGATGATTTAGCTCTTTTGGCAAATGATGTTGATGAGATGAACTCTTTCATTCGAGCTGTTGATGAGACTGGTAGTAGAGTAGGTTTGGTTATAAACAGAGAGAAAACTAAAGTGATGAAAATTGGTCAGGCAGGCTATGATTCAGTTTGGATGAGCAGTCTTGAGCAGGTGTCACAGTTTAATTATCTTGGGAGCTATGTAACAGATAATGGTGATATGCGGCATGAGATTAACAGACGAATAGGGATTGCTGCCGGGACTTTTAAGAATCTAGGGAGAGTGTGGAGAAATAGGTGTATACACCTAAAGACTAAAATTAGACTGTATAATAGTTTGGTTCTTTCTAGGGTTAGTTATGGTAGTGAAACTTGGACACTTTGTAAACAAGATAACAGGAAACTAGATGCTTTTGATTCCAGATGCTTACGCAGTATCTTGGGCATTAGGTGGTTCAACTTTGTAACTAATGATGAGGTTAGACAAAGGAGTTTGCAACCTCCTTTAAGCAGCATATTGTGCAGAGAGAGACTCCGTTGGTTTGGCCATGTTGCCCGTATGAATAATTATAGATTGGCGAATAGGGTTATGAACAGTGTGCTTAAAGGCCTCAGAAAGAAGGGAGACCTAGAATGCGGTAGGCAGACAATGTCAAACAGGACCTTGTTAGAATTGGTGTGCAGTGGCCAGATGCAGTAGATGTAGCTCAGGATAGACTTGCTTGGAGAACTAAATTGCATGGTCTGGTTGGACCTCCGTAGCCCATGGCTGCTTGAGGATGATGATGTTCTGATAAACATTATGTGCTCAATCTCTTATTGGCAGATTTCAGCACCCTGTAATTCCCCAGATGCTTGACAAGTAGGACCCAAATTTCATATGTGGGTGCCCCCTTTGTGGTCATATGTTTGCTGAAAAGATTGTGTCTACCTGAGGGGAGACAAATCATTTGAAAATGAGTCACACTGCGGTCATCTTGGCTACCTGTGAAAGTTATGAATGGAGATACATTACATGCCCATACATTACAGACCGTTTCGCATCAAAGTCAGCAGCTGCAAGAATTGTCAATGGAGAGGAGAAATACCTTTCTGCCAAATTTTTGGTGAGTCATTAACTATATATTTATAAATATTTATCCTTAAAAATATGTGAAATAAAAATAGTGTCACTTCAAACAACTTAAAGGGATATTGCATTTTGTACATGTTTCAAGTTATATACAGCAAAAAATATATTTACATAAAAAATTCCAGTCCTATTTATTACTCATGCTATTGGTACTCCATACATGCCTATTGTTACCGTATACATAGATTCTGATTTTAATGAATGTATAGATAGTTATATCATGAACTCAAAATCAAATGCAACGTAATTAGAAAATTCTCCAGGGGTGGCTCATCCATTAGGCCACCTGGAGCATTGCCGCACCAAAAATAATCACAAGAAATAATAGGTAATTTGAAATTTAGTATTCATCATTTGTCTTCTTTACAAAAACATATAATTTTAATATTCATTTTGTAGTCAGTATTCGCCATGTTATATAAATAATCAGAACTACATTGTCTGCTTTAGTTTATATGATACAAATTTATTATGGTGCTGTAATCACCATTGAAATTTTAACATTGTCTATTATGGGAGTTATAGAAATGCACATACACTGATACAACACAAGAATTTAACTTCAAAATTTAAGAATTGCCTCTGTTTCTTTATAAACTTATTTACATCTCTGTTTAAAATAACAATATCACTAACTTCATGCTTTTATTATTGTGTTCTTGAAGTTGGTGATATTGTTATTTTAAATAGAGGTGTCAAAGGAATGAGTAGTAATAATCAGATGGTTGTCATATACTGAAATACAATAGCAACGAACTGGAAGACATAGATCCTCAATTTAGTGTGACCCGTGACACTTTATTGACCGACTAAATCAATGCAATGAATAGTTGAATACCTAGTTACTACTTTAAAGATATATCACATAATCATTGCAAATGCCTAAATGCCATTAGGTCTTAACTTACATAACAACTCTCAACCTACTTACTCATTAACACAAGTGAGGTGACAGCTTATTACCATTTGGTTGCTTACACTTTACATTATAAAGTGAGAAGAGAGATATTTTACCTTCCAAGAGGCTATCAGAGTCCTTGGGCAGATGTTCTATTTTCCAAGTCGATGTTTAATGACTTGGGAATTATTATTGGCTGATGCACTCGAAGACTGTTTATCAGACACACTTGATGGTCGATGTCAGTACTTCAATCTGAGATTGTCGGTCCATATTATATTGATGACATGATGTTATTATTCATCAGCATTCACTTTATATCTCCTCTTCTACCAGACAACCATCTGATTATTATTACTTGTTCCTTTGACACCTCTATTTAAAATACAATATCACTAACTTCAAGAACACAATAATAAAAACATGAAGTTAGTGATACTGTTATTTTAAACAGAGATGTAAGTAAGTTTTTAAAGAAACGGGGACAATTCTATAAATTTTGATTTTCTTGTGTTTTGGAGTGTCAAAGGAACGAGTAGTAATAATCAAATGGTTGTCTGGTAGAAGAGGAGAAATAGTGTGAATGCTGATGAATAATAATATCATGTCATCAATGTAATATGGACTGACAGTCTCAGATTGAAGTACCAATATCGACCATCAAGTGTGTCTGATAGACAATCTTCGAGTGTGTCAGCCAATAACAATTCCCAAGTCATTAAACATCGACTTGGAAGATAGAACATCTGCCCAAGGACTCTGATAGCCTCTTGGAAGGTAAAATATCTCTCTTCTCACTTTATAATGTAAAGTGTAAGCAACCAAATGTCACCTCACTTGTGTTAATGAGTAAGTAGGTCGAGAGTTGTTATGTAGGTTAAGGCCTAATGGCATTAGGCATTTACAATGATTATGTGATATATCTTTAATGCAACAACCTATCATTGTGCTCTTACTGCAATTATTTAACCTAGTTACTAGAAATACTTTTACGGAAAAAATAAGTTTCACCAATGAGTGAGATATGAGCCTATGTATCCTAGTTACATAACAAGTGTCTAGATCACTAAACTATCACTGGCTAATTCATTTCTACACCAATTAGGATTTTAAACCTTCTTGATTTTCCTGACCTTGTTGCTGCCAGAGGCACCATATATGAATGGGAATGGCAACTTTCTGATATTGCTCAGAATAGGCATTAATAGGTATGTCACACACACACTCACTAAAGAGTTAATGTCTGAATCAATCAATAGGAAATAAAAAGAATACAAGAATATTTTTGAAAAAAAAATGAGTCCCACTCATCAGCAAAACCCATTTTTTCTTCAAAAGCATTTCTTGTATTTTTATGTAACCAGGTAATTCTATGTATTTACTATTTATTTGGCCTTGTTACTTAACCAAAAATTTTAATTTGACCAAACCATTCTGTAAAGTTCCCAATTATGAATGAAGCAAATGCCGAATATCAAGTGCCAGGCAATAATCTACTTGCCAAAAAATTTGAGTTTGAATTTAAATTGAGTGTTTATAACAGCAAAATTTACTTTTGTTAATGAAAGTCCATATATAGTATAAAACAACTAAACTTAGTTAAATCTAACTCTGCTGAAGAAGAAAATCAATATCAATAAACTCTATACTGAAATCCACTCACCAAATATACAAGTCAAATGTGCTGACTCATTAACTTCTAATTAACAATTAACATTAGATACAGATAGCTCATAGACTGAGCTGAGATTACTGGCTCTCTCCTGTACTCATCTCTCTTTAACACTCTTCTCAACTAGCTTTATACTGGCTACCAACTGCATCTTAAAACTGGAGCTGGTACATGCTGCACATATGGGTTTATGGCAATTGGATGGAAGACAATTGTCATCCACCCAATTGTCATATTGTTGCGAGGAAGCCAGTTGTTCAATCACCACAACTGCTGAAATATTCGGATTTCCACATCAAACCATCGCACATGTATACCAAGACTACATGAAATATAACAAAACTTCCAACCAGTGGGAGAAATGTAGACGTAAATGTGCAATTGACTTTTGAAGTGAGCACAGACTGTCCCGCATTGTTATAAGGAATAGCATGGTTACCGTGGAGCAGATAATATTGGAATTGAATGAGGGCACATCCACAAGCTTATGCACAATGATCATTTGTTATATCATGAGAAAAACAGACTATGGCATTTGATGTCTACATCAAAAGTTTAGGCTGCAGTTTGCAAAGGCCTATCGCAACTGGAGTGTTGAGGACTGGAAATATGTCATCTGGTCTGATGAATCATGGTCTCAACTCTATCATGCCAATGGGAGGGTGCGTGTGTGGCGTAAAACACACAAAGTAATGGACCAGCTTGCCAAGTTGGGGTCATACAGGCAGGTGAAGACGGTGTAACAGTTTTCGGTACATTTACATGAGCTTCCTTGGGGCCCCTCATACCCATACCATGCGATACCTCCATCATCGGCACAAAGAATGTGAACATCCTCGCAGACCATCTACACCCATTCGTTGGGTTGTTTTACCTCTGAGCAGCACTTTTTTGCACACCATGGGCTAAATGGCCAAGTCACATGGACCCCGAAGGCTCAGAGAAGGTTGGGGGAGGCGACCCACTGGAACAGCTGTTGGGAGACAGATGGTAGCCTCCTGTCAAGGCCATCCAGCGTGTTCTTTAATGTGCACAGGGTATGGCTCTCTCCCGCACACGGAGCCACGGCTTAATGTCCCATCCGACGGATGGCGGCCTTTCCAAGCCCATCAGTGTCCCCTACTGACCGCGGGCAGGGCGGGGAATTTTGCGGAGATAAATCTCAACGCTGACCCAGCTGGGACCACCCATTCGTAATGATTCTATTTCCACACCATAACAAAAATTCGAATAGAGGTACACAGTGCAGTAAATAAAATTAAATTGAAGTTTTTAATTCTCTATGATACTGTTAAATGTTTTTAGCACTTCAACACATGGACTATGTTATCAAGCATCAAAACTTATTAAGGAGAGATTTAGGTACCGTACCATAGAGGATGGGTAAAAACAGGAACTTCGGGATGCTTCCGGTGACAAATTTAATAATAGAGGTTCTTGCTGGCAACTGATGTCTCAGTAGACATTAAAAGAAGGATGCCAATGGTCTACCCACCTTGGTGAAGGAAATACCATTTATACCTTTGATAGCATCCAGTGCTTAAAAAAGTTTTAGTTCCACGACGTGCATTTTGCGCTCTTACTTTCGGTAAGAAGTGAGGAGCTTAAGCTAATGCAGGTGAGGCAGTTGGTTGTTGAGTGTGGGGGAGGGGTGGGGTGCCATAAATTGAATTGCCAATGGCTCAGCTCCGAGGATCGGAGTGGTCAGTGGATGTGCAGGTGGCTGTAATGCGATCTGCATGTGACGGATGTTGGGAGAGGGTGTAGGATTATGGGAAATCACCAAGATCAGTGATTGTCAAGTAAGCTTGATAATGAGCGAGGTACTTTTAGTGAATTTATAAATTTTGCAAACTGAATTTTGGGTTAAGATAATTATGTTAAGTGAGGGCCTGAATAATGGTTTTCATATCGGTACTGATATTGAGAATTGTGTAGGTGTGTACTTGAATCACCGATTTTTTAGGATGCATTATGGAAGTATTCTAAAGGGTTTGGTGGGTGTGAACTAGTGCAGGTGGCAGATGGGGATCAGCGATGAGAGAGGAGAGTGTTTAGGGGGGCATGCTATTTCTGAGGGGTATGTTATATCCCCTAAGGATCAGAAGTCACGCTGGGGGGGGGGGGAACAATGTCTGTGTTGCAGAGTTTGGTCAGTTTTACATTAATGAGGACATTTTCTGTCACTGCTAGTTGTAATCTGGTAGGTGGGAATATAATTTTAGCAGAGTGAAAATTGGTGGGCAGATTGTTTTCGGGGTGATTGCTTGAGATGGTGCAGTTTTTTGTAGTTTAAGATGTATTTATGCTCTTTATGTCAGGCATTAAATGGGAGAGAGGTTTTATCTATGTATTGGTCTTTAGTGAAAATTTTGCCTGTGGGGTCTTTGAGTTTGATGTAATAAACTCCTCCAGAGCTGAGTATACGGTTGTGATCATTTTGAATGAGTTTGGATATAAGTGTGTGACATTTTAATTGGGACTTTATAATGGAAACGTTTTAGGGTATTTTAATGGAGTATGTGAAATTATTATTGATGTATGGTAGGGATATTGTGAATTTTTACATTTCTTTATTTATTGGTGTTCGAGGGTTTTGGGATTGTCAGCAATTGATCCATTTGTGAATTTTGTTGATGGTGTCTGAGGTATATCCGCCCTGTTCAGAGAGTTTAAAAATGTTTTTTATTTCTTTGTTTAGTGCTTCTTGCATATTGCAGTATTTATAGGCTCTGGTAAAGTGTGAGTAGAAGGTTGATAATTTGTAGTTATTTGGGTGGGCGAAGTGCTAGTTATTATGTTAGGTATGAATGTAGGTTTTCTGTATACAGATGTATACAGTTTAGTGGAGATATGGTGTAAGTTTATGTCTAAGAATGGTAGGTGTCCGTTTTGTCCTTCTTCATGTGTAAATTTAATGGTTGGGAGAATTCAGATAGTAAATTTTTAAATTCTTCTTTGAAGTGTTGACAGATGATTAATAGATCGTCAATATATAAGGCATAAAGTAATGGTTGGATTTGACGTACATGAAGAACTGTGGTTTATACATGATGTAGAACAGCTTCCGCCAACAATCCTGAGAGGGGGGGGAACCCATTGGGACACCTTGGTTTTGGATGAAGATTTTGCCATCGTTTCGAAACTAGTTGCTTTCAGTGGCCTGGTCGAGAGCCTCCTGTGTGCTGAAATATTCAGGTGCTGTGGATCTGGCCACTTCAAGCCATTTGGCTTTAAGTTTCTTTTTTTCATGTTTTGGAGTGTTTTGATTTTGTTTAGAGCCTTGGTATCAGGCTGGATATTGTTGTATGCATGAATGCTGTGATAGAATTTAAATCTTAATTTGTCTTTGTGTAGTTCAAGTATAGGGTTTATTATCTGTTAAAACTGTGGCATGATTTTGTGCAGAGGTGGTAGAGGCACCGGGTATGCAAACTTTGGTCATTGTTGTAATAGTTGGGTTATTAACATGACCTTTATTATATCTTGTGGGATAGTGACTATGGTCTTTAGGATCTTTTATTATCAATTTGTGTCTGGTGTTGGGGTTGATCTGTGAGCCAAATGAGTTATGGGTTGGTGAGGACAGGTTATGAGTTGTGGTGATGTTAGGATTTTCAGGGTGGAGGAATGTATGTGTAGGCGAGGGTGGGTTGTTACTGTTGCTTGGGTTGAGATGTTTACGAGGAGCTAAGGTGTGGTATCTCTGTTGTGAATTTATAAGGTTATTAAGTTTATGGGTGTATCTCTTGTGTATTTGTTTTGTGTCTCAATCCATAAGGTTATGCATTCGTCCAAGGAGATAGTCAAATTCTTTATTTGATAACTGAGTGGTGAGTAACAAATACTGGACATGTGATTCTTGCTTCATGGGCGGCAATACCACCTCCGTATTTTCAACACCTCACTGAGTCCTTACCAAGATGTCTGGCTGCTGTTGTGAGGAAAAAAGGTGGAGCAACAGGTTATTAGGTACGTATATATATAATAATTTGTCCATTCAGTGTATTACGTGAATTCAAAACAGCTGATATTACCATTTTTTCTCATTAATATGACTTTCGCTAAAATAGATTCTTATATTTCTATTCCATTCTCTTCATTGTATGTGAAACAATCTCAAATAAAAGGAATGAATATAGAAAACGAAAATGCACAAGCCTATTAGTATTCTCAATAATAAATAAAAATAAATAAAAATAAATAAATACCCCCTCAAGCAGGACAATAATCCCACACTCAATAAAATGAATATTTTTGAAGATCCTTATCTTCTAAAATAAACAATCAGAAATCAATCAAATGTATTACAGGAAATTAAAACAGCCAATATTAACAATTATTCTTTCTAATCCAACCTTTGATACAAAGGATTCTTATATTTCTATTCCATTCTGTTCTAAATAAAGCAATCTGAAATAAAAATAACAGATAAAAAAAAACCAAACTGTGTATGACTATCAGTATTCTCATTAAGCCAACATTAAATAGAAGTATTTTTTTAAAGGTTCCTTTTGACTGAAAGATACAGTCAGAAATCGAACAACATATAAAAGTAAATGATAACAGTCACCAATTATATTTATTCTCAATGATAGGGATCTGGTCAAAACAGAATTTTATGCAACTATTTCATTCTGTTTCTTCTAAACGGAACAATTTTTTAAATCAAAGGAATACAACTGAATATATATTATATATCAGATGGATCCAACTTCAATTGTCGAAAATGTACATGCATTTCATTACTATTTTGCAGATGTTTCACTTATAGCAGGCTGAGTTGTTTCTAACTTGAAAGGTACACTGTTGATCAAATTCATTCGCATATTTTGGTAATGCACATATATAAGTTTATGTTAATTAGGAATGTAATCTGCATAAGAATGTTAGTATTCTCACTAACACAACATTTCATTTAGTTGAAAGGTTATTTATATCATTTTACCTCTGCTGCAATTACTGAGGAAATATTAAAGCATTTGACTTGTTGGAATCCTTATGCATGAATGAGGAGCAATCATACTTTCCATAACAAAATAAAAATGATCGATTTAGCATAAGCTTATACATGTACATTATCAAAATATGCAAATGAATTTGACCAACAGTATACCTTTCAAGTTAAAAAAAAAACAGCCTGTTATAAGTAAAACACCAGCAAAATAGTAATGAAATGCATACACATTTTTGACAATTGAAGTTGGATCCATCTTATTATATATATATAAACACACACACACCTAGCATTAGTTTCCATAATATAAATATTTACCATTATTTATTACTTAACTCAGCAATTAGCATTTATTTCCTGCATGGTAAATTCACTTTAAACTTCTAATGCACTCATAGAAATTCTGATTAGGTAGCTAATATATATAATACTGAATTCTCAATGACAGCAATATAATAGTGATTCAAGTTTTATTAATAGCTGTTACCTGAAATGTTAAAATACATAATTTTCCAAATACTAAACTCTTAGCGTTTGTTTAAACTACACACGGTAATTATAAAAAATATAAGCTTAATTAACACAGTACATATTACTTTAGACAGCTCTTTTTGGGAAGCCATGTTTCAGTGACTCCTTCATACTGCACTGCAGTTATTAGAATAATTTCAAATTCCTTACTGTATACTAACATTTTCATTGTGAACTGAGCCAGTAATATATACATTGCCATAAATTAATAAAATTTACTACACATATTTTCACAATACTAAAATATTACTAACCCGAAGGCATAGGGGCAATGCATTTACCATTATGCAGCAATAACTATAGAATTTCCAATAATCACCTAGTGGTGGCACAAAAATCAGTGATATGATATCTGTGTATCAATATTGTTGCTTCACAGTGCCCAGACCTCACCATAACTTGCAAATGGTTTTATGCGGTGCAGCAAACGATTGACACTAACTTAGTAAATGATGGAAATTTCTGGGCACACTTGAAGTTTGCCCCATAATATACTGCACTTATAATTAAAGTGATGCAAGGAACTTTTGAGTGTATTACTTCACTAAATGCCTATTAAATGGAAGAAAAAAACTGACATGCCTTAGGTAACAAATATTTATGTAAATTATCACTTTTATTATTCATTTTAATTCAGAATTTATTAGTTTAGCATATGTTGCAGAAATTTTGGTGGGGCCTGGCCCCTAATGATGGTATAACACTTATTATCAGAGGTAGCCTGTCATTAGGGGCCAGGCCCCACCAAAATTTCTGCATTATATACTAAATTAGTAAATTCTGAATTAAAATGAATAATAAAAGTGATAATTTACATAAATATTTATTACCTAAGGCATGTCAGTTTTTTCTTCCATTTAATAAGCATTTAGTGAAATAATACACTCAAAAGTTCCTTGCATCACTTTAATTATAAGTGCAGTATATCATGAGGCAAGCTTCAAGTGTGCCCAGAAATTTCCATCATTTAAGTAGAATAAGGCCACAAAGAAATGTTAGATAAAGATCTATTAACAGTTATCTAAAACACGGGTCCCGCACTGGCGGCTCCGAGAGCTCTAAAATGTGGTTCTTGAAACTTTTTGGTTCAATATTCAACTCTGAAATCTTTTATATGATTTTTATTAAAAACAAGCACTAGAGCAGGTTGGCAGATGATAGTTTGAAAGCAATGATGCAATTGAAATGTCCTAAATATACTCCAAATTTGATTAAGTTGGTTGAGAAGATTTAAATTGAAAAGTCAGACTGATGAAAAGGCAGTTTTTACATAATTCTTTACAACAGTTTTATTTTATGTATTTGAATATAACTACTTTAAAATTATATGTTAAGGTTTTATTTTTGTAATAAAATAATCTGCAGTTTCTTTTTTCCTGTTATGGCTCTTGACACAATCAAGATTCTAATTCGCAGCTCTATTTTTTTTTCTGTTTTGGCTTTTGATCCAAAAAAGGTTCTGACCAATAATCTAAAATAACAATTTCTAACTACCTATTAAATTTGTCTAGTTAATAATTTTGCACTGCACATTCTGATGCTACTTTTAATCATCTGCCAAAATTTTGTGTTGGGCATCCCTCTATGTGAAAAGTTATGGTGACTGTAGACACACATCATTAATTATTATAGATATTTTACTCTTGGAATACCTTTGAGGTTTCCTTCATAATACACTTTAAAAATTACAATCCAATTTATATCCCCCTATAAAGCTTAACATATCCATGGAATTCACTAGTCAATAAATATATTTCCACTTGATACTTCTAGTAAAATACTTATACTCTTAAGTTTTAAATAAAGGACTAAATACTTGTCTCTAGAATGAATTTAGGTATTATTTACTGAAAAATAATTCAGCATACTCATTGAAAATAATTTTTCATATGTTATTTCTTAAAAAAAAAAAAAGGTGGGGGGGGGGGAGTAGCTTTATTAGTAATCTCACTGCTTCTAGTTGATGCATTTTTCAAGTAAATAATTACATCTTACCCTTAAGAGAACTGGTAGTCACTGTGGCTAGAGAACTTCCTTTGGTTAAATGCCAATGCCTGACTTCAACAGGAGATGTAAACAGTTCTCCTAAAATATTAAAATAAATTGTTAAAGTGAAATGTTTTAGTTTGAAAAAGCAAGACTTATAATAATTCCTCCCAATAAATTCCAACAAAATATTATGGAAAATTTAATATAAATTCAAATGAATTGTGAAATACTGAGGTAATACTATTACCAATGGCATGACATTTGATCCTTAGAGGTTATCTATAAAATATGAAAAAACAATAGTAGGTATATCAGTTAGCTCCTTACAAAAGCAGAGCAGGCACTTACTGCTTTCCCTATTCCTCCTGATGAAGCATCTATGCTGTAAGGACAAGAAACCTGTTAATGATTTTTAAAGTTGTTTTATCAAATAACTCTTAACAATGCACTTTTTTATGCATGTTAATTGGTCTGCTTCTGCATATAGTATATGCACACAAAGTGCATACTACTTTTGTAATGTAAAAGCTATAAATAATAAAATATGTAATTACTGTGGTACTCTAAACAATTATCTACCTTATCTTCAGCATAAGATAAACATATGTTAAAGATAAGATCAATATGGACTCTTATTAAACATCAAACAAATAAAGTGACCCATGCCTCGAGATCAATGGTTCTCAGGATAATATTTTCTCCTGGCCATATTATGGGCCATGAGCAATTCTGCAATAACCCTTAAAGTGCCACGAGACACTATAGTTCCCACAGAACTTTGCTGCAAATTTCTATATTTTTGTTAAAAGAAATTTCACTTTTGTTTTTTAAAAGTTTTTTCAAATTAAACAATAAAATTAACAAATAACATTGTGTACTAACATGAAAAGTACTATCAGTTACTCGATAAAATTCTACAACTCTTTAAATTTTCAAGTTAAACAGAAATGATAATTAGTCCAGAACTTTAAGGGATAACAAAATTAAAATTAAACTTTAAGCACATACAGATTTGTAAGAACCACTTAAAAGAAAATAATTTTTTGAGAATATAACAGATTTTTTCAATTTTCACTTAACACATATACTGGTTTCCATAAATTAAAACTCAGAAAAATTATGATAAACAAAAAAACTATATGAATGATTTTAACGAAATTCAACGGAAACATGAATTACAATGCTAGTTTGAGAATGGCATAAAATATTTTACACTAGAAACATTTTCATCAAAAAATAACACAGGAACTTGTCCAAAAATGAGGTGTCAGAATGCAATGAGCAAAGTTCTTTAAAAAGGAGTATGGTCACTCCTTAGAGCAATGCAGGCACAGCAGCGATATTCTATGCTGTTTATGATGTTGTGAATCAGCTCAGTAGAGTAACAACCATTGTTCCTTTAAAGAAGTGATAAGCTCCTCTTTTAGGTGGTGGGTTGAGGGCAGCAACACATCTCCCTAGAGCATCCCATACGTGCTCAATCAGATTTAGGTCAGGAGATTGAGCTGGCCACTCCATGCGCATAATAGTCTCCTCTTGAATATATTGTTCCAGTAGTCGAGCTATCTGTGGATGAATGTTATCGTCTTACAAAATGAATGTTTCACCTATTGTACCAGTGTAAGGACGTACATAATGGCCCAGGATGTCATCTCTATACCTTTGAGCATTGAGGTTCCCACTCGTCAACACACAGAGGTCTGGGCATCCACCTAAGGAAATGCCACCCCAAACACACACACTACCTCCACCATAACTCTTTGATGGATGTTACTGGGATGATAGCGGGTACATCGTTCTCTCCGCATCAAACAATGTCCGGAATCACTCCACAAGCAATATCTGGACACATCTCTGAAGAGTACAGACCTCCATTGCTCTTCTATCCAGTTAACATGCATGCATGTCCAATTCAACCACTCTCTCTCTCCTCTGACATGACATGAGGGGTATACAAATTACTGGCCTTCTAGCATACAGACCTCCCTCATGAAACCTTCTATGCACAGTAGAAGCTGATACAACCCTCCCAGTGGCTGCTGAAAGAGAGGATCATAGGTGAGAGGGAGTAGATGTCCTGCTCCTTTGTGCTGTTAATCGCAGATATCGGTCTTGCACAGCGGTCGTAACTCTAGCCCTTCCTCAGCTAAACCTCTGAGACACAGAATCCATGCTAAGAAATTGATTCTGCAGTCTATGGACCACAGAAGAATTCACATTCAGCCATCATGCCACGTCTGACTGACTTTAGTCTGCTTTGAGCCAACCAACAGCTCTCCACTGCAGTTCATTTGGCAAATGATGTCTCAAGGTCATTTCTACAAAATGGCTATTTCGAATTTCTTTAATCACATTTTCAACACAAAATAATGATCCACTCCAAAACACCAGATTTTATGCCGCTATCTAATTACACAAATTGATGCAACCTACATTAATTTGATATGATATGCTCACTCGGCATTTCTTTGCTGGTTACATGTATGTCTGGTGAGGATTGAACAATTTTTTGAAGAATTATTGCAATTTTCCTCATTTTTCCTTAATTTATGGAAACTAGTGTAATAAGTCAACTAACATTAAATATGCACAGACTGTTTATAGCCATTATATTTTTTACAGCTTTGGTTCAAAGGCTTTTAAAATAAATTAATGAATGCATACTAATGTGCTTGTTTAAAAACCTTCTTTTTGTGGGGAAAACCTGTATAATAAATAAAAATTATAATACTTTTCATTTAAATTTCAGTATTAAAATTTAGTGGTGCCACACCTGAGAACCACTGCTGAAAACTACCATACAGACTTAACAACTTCAATAACTACAGAAGTTTATTCTTTTATTTATAACCTGTGTTTTATGAAACTAATTGGGATTAACTATTGATATCAATGGTCAAACCTACCGAAAGCAGTTCAAAACAAACCCTAAAATAGAGTAACATAGGCAGATATAATCAATAAAAACCAGCAAACCTTCAAAACATTCATACAAAATGCAGAAATTTCAAACTAGGTATAACAAGCAAAACACAGAGGGCTTCCAGAACTAGCTGGGAATAATCAAGAGTAGGATGAAAGGGTTAAACTGTTAATATACAGTGTGACAGAATAAATCGAAGTATTTGTGATAAAGTTTTCAAATAATTAAACAAACATGAAACTTGAAGAGATGTTAAAGCTCAAAGTTACAGCAGCCATTTTATCAACTGTAGCAAATCGGTTTTCTTAGACCAACAATCTTCAAGAATTTTTCTAAATCACTTAGGAAAAATCACCTAAACCACCACACATTCCAAAATTGGCATAGATCTCTGCAACTTTGCATAGATGCTAGAAGAGGAGTATTTTGAAGTACAGTACAAGTTTTCTTGAGGTAAGTACAATGGTTTTTGTTCTGCAAATGCAAGTCAAGAACTTTTTGAATGTTACTCATAATAAAAGGAAAGGCTTTTAAAATAAATTAATGAATGCATACTAATATGCTTGTTTAAAAACATTCTTTTTGTGGGAAAAACCTGTATAATAAATAAAAATTTTAATACTTTTCATTTAAATTTCCCTATTAAAATTTAGTGGTGGCCACACTTGAGAACCACTGCTTCCATATGCAAATCAATCAATATGCAATTTTAATGTAGGTTGCATCAATTTGTGTAATTGGATAGCGGCATAAAAACTGGATATACTTGCTTGGAGAACTAAATTGCACGGTCTGGTTGGACCTCCGTAGCCCATGGCTGCTTGAGGATGATAATGATGATGATGATAAAAACTGCTGTTTTGGAGTGGATCATTATTTTGTGTTGTAAATGTGATTAAAGAAATTCGATTACACCAAACTAGGCCATTTGCTGTTAATTAACATATAATTGATCATATTCTGATGCAATCCATCAGGCAAAACCCATGTGTACTTATAAATGTCTCAGTGTCCAACACTCTACAAAATAATTCCAGATTTAGAAGAAATAATTCAATACATACCTAGGAATGAACAAGACAAAGGAAGATCCAGAATTTATCACTGCATCAATAATTTATACAATTCAAATAAAAGTATGCCAAAAGATTTATCAGACAAAATGAAGCAATTAAAAGAACTGAAAAATACAACTGATCTACATGTTTTAAGTCAGATAAGCCCAAACAATTTGTTATGGTTTATCTGTAATAAAATAAAGCCTAAACAATATAAATGATATTTTTTATCAACTGAAATGTGTTGAAGTTGACCATAACCCCATTAATCATCATCATCATCATCATCCTCAAACAGTCATGGGCTACGGAGGTCCAACCAGACCGTGCAATTTAGTTCTCCAAGCAAGTCTGTTCTGAGCTACATTTACTGCATCTGGCCACTGCACACCAATTCTAATAAGGTCCTGTTTGACATTGTCTGCCCACCACATCCTAGGTCTCCCTCTCCGAGACCTTTAGGCACACTGTTCATAACCCTATTCGCCAATCTATAATTATTCATATGGACAACATGGCCAAACTAACGAACCCCATTAATACAAAAGATTTATCAGACAAAATGAAGGAATTAAAAGAACTGAAAAATACAACTGATCTACATGTTTTAAGTCAGATAAGCCCAAACAATTTGTTATGGTTTATCTGTAATAAAACCCCATTAATACAATATTATATAAGCATACAAAAATTAAAAACAATCCTTATTTACCAAAGGAATTAAAAAAGGCAGGCATCACACCATTATGCTATAGCATTCCTAAACTATTTATAAAATTTAAAATTGGTAAACCTAATCAACTAGCATGTCCTCTCATACCAAAGCAGAAATCTACTTACTTTCTAGAGAAGAAATTACTGGAACTCTTATCACCATTGTTTACACCAGGCATGGCCAACATACGGCCTGCGGGCCGGATCCGGCCCGCGTAATGAATTTATGTGGCCCGCGAACAATTTTTCAATATTAGCATTTAACTTCTAGTAATTAATCGAATTAGTTCTCGATAAATCTATATTTTTTAAAAAAGATTCCGTTATAAAGAATTAAAACTTTTATACTCATCTGTACTCGATATGATCTGTTTGATGTTCAAGCGACGTATTAAAACGAACGATAATAAAAAAAATAATAAGCGATGCAAACCGCCTCAACACGTCGCATTAGTTATTATGTTAATTTGTTGTATTGATTTACTTACAATTATTCATAAACAAATTTCATAATAAAATTTTGTTTACTTAAAGAAATAAGTGTTTTGCTTAACATTTTTCAATTTTAATATTTCATCCGGCCCGTGACAATATTTTTTTTACAATCCGGCCCATGAAAATATTTTTTTTCCAATCCGGCCCGGGGGCAAAAACAGTTGGCCATGCCTGGTTTACACCTACTGAATTTATATACAAATTATCTTTAGATTTTTTGGAAAGCATTCAAGACTTATCAATTGATGAACATTCATCATTAATTCTGTCAAAACTTATTTCATTAGATGTAGTAAATTTATATCCAAATACACCTATGTTTGAAGCCATTATATTAATAAGAAATGCATTACATGAATATAATCAATTTAACATTTATGAATTTTTTGCAATTATTGATGCTTTAAACACACTTAAGGATACCAACTATTTTATAATTAACAATAAATATTATCAACAGATATCTGGAACTCCCATGGATTCACCTCTATCTGGATTTTTTTATGATGCTGTGATGAGATATATTGAATACATCATAATAGAATCTTAAAACCCATAATTTGGAAGAGATATATTGATGATATTTTTATTATCTGGCCATATTCTGACTGCCTTCTACATTTTTATAAATGATTTGAATTCAATATATCGTAAAATAAAATTTACATATGAATTTGAAAAGAATAAAAAAAATTAGCATTTCTTGCTATTCTGATATATATAGAAGCAAAGACAGATTAATAACTGAAGTATATCAGAAACCTACCTCTATCAGCAATTTAATACCATTTAATTCAAGAATATATTATATATATTCTTCTACACAAACATTATTGTACAGAGCATATAGATACTCAACAATTATTTTCTAAAGAAAGAAATTAATACTATTTATCAATGTTGTCAAAATGTTGGATATCCTGTTCATATAGTCAACAAAATAAAAATTGAAATAAAGCTAAAAATCAACAATTTTGATTCCAAAAATAGAATTAAATTTAATTAAAAAAGACAGAGATCTGGACTCTATTAATGATGGAGTTTACCTTATACCAATAAATTATAAGAATACTAACAATGCTTCCTCAAGATATATAGGTATGACAACAAGATCTTTACAAGAAATGGTACATACAACAGGATGGCATATATTGATTAGTAGAAATGGTACATACAACTGGATGGCATATATTGATCAGAAGAAAGGAATAAAGGAACATCAAAATGACACCAAACAACATAAACCTCTACTGCACTTGCCAATGAAGTACTAAATATAAAGCAAATCCCAACTAGATAAAATTTTCATCATTTACTTCACCAAATACAATATTTAAACTAAAATATACTGAAAATTTAAAATCTACATTAATAGCAAATATTGCTGCAATACTGACATCCATAATATTCCTGCAGCATGGAAAATTTTTTATATAACAATTTGCACAATTTAATGTTTTATTAAAAAATTAACAAGGTGAAAATTAAATGAACTTTTATAAATTTAATTACTATCCATTCAAATATATTGGATCTTTTTAAAAACAACAAGGGCATAGCAACAATCAGCATTAAATGTATGCATCTACCAAATAATAATCACATTTACATTTGCCATATGACACTTTAACTCCTGCATGCATCATACTGTTCTGCAATTTAAAGGTTATAATTTATTAATTAGCCTTCTAAGCATCAACTTCACTCTGATGGTGGATATAAAAACATGTTCAAAATCGCAATAATTGATCAACAATTATGAATATGTGGGATAAGTTGTCTTCTAATAAATATATGCCATCCTGTTGTATGTTCAAGAACTGATGTTTTCTTCTGTAACCTTTGTCAGCAAGAAAATCAAGAAATAAATTCATCTTCTTATGCTCCAAGGACATTTTTGAATTTCATGATGTATAGTGTTTATCTTATGAACATCATTTTCACATGAACATATTCTTCTGTGCTATTATCAGTGGAAAAGTGTATATATCTATATATAAAAAAATTATTAATAGGATTTTTAAAGAAACCAGGTTTATTGAGAGAGGTAGAGCCAAAGATACCAGTTTCTCCCAAAACTTTTGTATGAAGAGAATTAAATTTATCTCACATAGACATATTACTCAAACAGTGTTTCCTCAGTGTATAGAATTCCATACAGAACAATATGTCCAAGCAATAAATACAGCTAGAAATAATTTGGTGCTGGCAGAGCAAAAAGAAGTAGAAAACTATAACAAAAGTATATGGAATATTGAGTTTAAAGTGGACAGTAGTCTTTGTAATGTCACATCACAAAAGTAAAAAAGAGAGATGTTTCATAAAAAAAAAAATACTTCTTTATACTCTGGTACCTATGTCATAAAAAGAAAAATTGTCAGTATTGCTCTATGAAATGGGCAACATATGAACTAATGCATCAATTGTATTTCAATATAGCACAATATATATCCATACACAATGCTTTTACACTTTTCTATTAGTCCCCAAGTTGATGAAAATACACTTGCATCTCCAATTACTTCACTATTTGGCATTTTGAGAATGATGAAGAAATTACACAATGCTCTTTAATCTCCCTGGCTACAGGCAGTGGTCAAAAAAATTGAGATGAAACAACAGTAAATAAGTGAAAAAAAACGAATTCTTTGGGAACATAATATACTATGAAACATTAATATAGTATTGTTATGACAGATGAATGTGTTGCAGTAACTTTATGAAAAATGTGATATGAATGCTCGCCCATGCTTCTGCGTGGGATTTATGTAACAAACGAATTTGAACATAGAACTGATCTAAAAATTAAGAATGATAGAACTACAATGTTAAAGTTGTAGAGATCTGAAAGGAGGCATAAAATAGCTTTAGTGCATGATAGTCAAAATGAAGAGATATTTTTATGTGGTGAGTGCGCAGGTGGTTGTTTAGTTTTATTAGTGTAAAATACAGTGACAAAAGGATTGTTTGCACCTAAAGTAAAAAAATATTCAAGAGAAATGGCAATCAAAGTGAAGAGACAATAATTTGGTCGAACAGACAGAGCTGGTCTTAACTGTTCTGTAAAAAAGGGTTATTACTTTATGTACGATAGTATTTAGTTTGTTTATAAGTTATTTCATCCATACTTTTGTAATAATTTGCATTGTTTTATAATTTGTATTGTAAAATATACTTATTTAAACTCATGCTAAGTGCTCATCCATTTTAAATTTGCAACATTGGTGTCAGGAGTGGGATATTATTATTATTTTGAATGCCTTTAACTAAAAGTATGGATGAGTTAGTGAAATTAATAACGAACATTAAAGGTGAAATAGCTGCCCAAAGAAGTGAAATTGGTGACATGAGAGCTGAGATAGTCTCTCGAAAAAGATGACTTGAAAACCGAAATGGCTGCACAAAACGATTACTTGAGAGCTGAAATAGCCGGCCAAAATAATGACATTAACAAAAAAATTGGTAAGATTACTGATCAGAACAATGATCTGAATACAAAAATCAGTGAAATCACTAATCAGTGTAAGGACATTTTAAACCGAACTGAACAGACAGTGTGATAGTTTAAAGGTTGAAATTGATGGTGTAAAAAATTATATTGATGGGGTCAAGTGTAATATTAATGAAATCACTTGTAATTTTAATACAAAATTTGATAGTGTTAGGTTAGATCATAAACATCAAATTGATATTGTAAAAACTGATTGTGAACACCATTTTCAGATATTAAGAAATGAAATGTTACCTTCTTTTTGTGATAATGGTAATTTTAGTGAAAATAATGTTTTTACACATATCGCTAGAAATGCAACTAAACCTTCTACACATCATCTTGGACAATATTTATATCATCTTGGACAGTATTTAAAACACAGTTTGAAATTATTGCTAGAGCTAATGAAAGGAATGAATTCCAGAAGGCCAATTTTCTTGTAGCTTCCTTAAGAAATTCTGCTGCAGAAGTTTTGCAGTCTATTCAAGAAGAAAAATGACTTGATTATCAAAGTCTGGTTTCTGCATTAGAACTCAGGTTTGGCGATAGTTATTTAAAACAATATTATATAACTCAATTTAAACATCACATGCAGAAGAGTGGTGAAACTTTACAAGAACTTGCTAGTGATATCGAGCATCTAGCTATAATAGCTTATAGTAACTGTCCACCAGAAATTCAAGATAACTTAGCTCAATTACAATTTATTGATGCTACTGCTGACCCTGACACTCAACAATCTCTGAGGATGTTGGAAGGTGAATCATTAAAGTCAGCTGTGGTACATGCTATGAAGTACGAGTGCTCCAGGCTTTCCTCCCAAGCGAACAAACGCACAGTGAGATTTGTGAGTGAAGAAGAAACTGTAGAAAAGGATAGCGAAATGAAAGAGCTAACCAAAGCCATATTATCTGTTTTGAAAGACAAAAGTTTCCTCTTCAAAAACTTCCATAGACCTTCAGTGTTGGAAATGTGGCAAGACTGGACACATTCATGCCAACTGTAATAAGAAATGAATGAGGAGTCCAAGTCCATCTACTAGACAACAGGATAAGCAAACAGAAATTAATCAGTCTTGGGGGTCAGTCTTGCGGGACAAAGGCTGGCTGTTGATTGGTTGGCCCCAGGGAAAGTCGCCCACGTTTCAACACTACATGGTGATAATAATAGATTAATAGCTGATGGAACCATAAGTGGAATACCTTGCCATATGATAGTAGACAATGGTACAAATGTAACTTGACTCAGAACAAACATAATAAAGAAGATGATACTTCACCCAAACTGGAGTACTACACAGTCTAATATAACCCTACAAACAGCCACTGGAGATCATGCTAAAGTCCATGGAAAGATAGAACTCAACATCAGAGTTGGTAGCTTCTGGTACGCCATCCTGTTTACATCGCTGACATCTATGATGAATGCATATTAGACCTGGATTTCCCAAAGAAACATGGATTAAGCATTAGATCCAGTGACAGTCTACTCATCTATAAGATAGAAGAGATCCCTCTGCTTAGCCGAACATCCAATTCTTTATCAAGCATGACCCCAATATTAGTGACGGAAGACAAAGAGATCCCAGCACAAAGTGAAATTAGAATCTGTGGACATCAGGCGGAGACTTCTGGGGCCTTCCAATTGGCACTTTACTGATGCCTCTGGTAAAGAAGCTTTGGCTCATGGTATCCTGGTTGCAAGGACTTAGTCAGTGTAGATAAAAAACAGATTCCTATCAGAGTGATGAACTGTAACAAATCCATTAGAATATTGAAAAAGTGTGAAGAATTAGCAATATATGAACCTATTACTAGAGTAAAAAGTATAAACACAATAGAAGTTAATGACTCAAATCAACACCATACAGACATCCCATCTCGTCTCACTGACTCATGGAGAGAAACAAGAAGAATATTAACTGAAGACTAAGCTGCTAAGGCCGAGAACCTACTGAAAGAGTTTTTTAACATTTTTTCTGCTACATCAAATGATTATGGCCGTACTAACCTGACAGAACATAAGATCAACACTGGTGATTCTCTTCCAGTCCATCTACCAGCAAGAAGACTTCCATTAGCAAAACGGGAGGAGACAAAAAACTCATAAGGGATATCGAAGTTCAAGACATTATAGAACCATCACAGAGTACATGGACATCACCAGTGGTTCTTGTCAAAAAAAAAAGGATGGATCTACCCGATTTTGTGTGGATTACCACAGATTGAATGATATAACAAAGAAAGTCTGCTTTCCTTTACCCACGATTGATGATACACTGGACACTATCTGGGTCAGAACGGTTCTCGAAATTAGAATTGAAGAGCGGCTATTGGCAAGTTGGTATACATCCTGAAGACCATGAGTAAACAGCTTTCACTACAGGAAATGGACTTTGGCAGTTTAAAATGATGCCATTTGGACTTTGCAATGCACCTGTAATGTTTGAATGACTAATGGAGTCGGTGCTCAAAGGTTTGTCTTGGGAGGTCTGCCTGGTTTACTTGGACAATATCATCATCCTTGGAAAGACTTTTGAAAAACATATGAGAAATCTTCGTCAAGTGTTTACAAAACTTAGAGCAGCCAAGCTAAAATTGGGGCCAACTAAGTGTAAACTGTGCCAGCACGAAGTTCATTACCTTGGTCATGTCATCACTACATCAGGGATTAAGACTGATCCTAGTAAGATAGAAGTTGTAAGAGACTGGCCTCCACCACAAGATGTTCATCTACTTCGTAGTTTTATTGGACTTTGCACCTACTATAGATTTGTCAAGGGTTTCTCCAATATCACAAGGCCATTACATCATCTGACAGAGGAGGGCCAGCGGTTCATGTGCACCACTGAATGTGACATAGCCTTCCAACAGTTGAAACAAGCTCTTTCCACAGCACCAGTGTTAGCATATCCACAAACTGGAAAACAGTTCATAATAGATACTATGCAAGTAAGACAGGAGTTAGTGCTGTATAAGATGGACAAGAAAAGGTTATTGCATACTTTAGCAAAACTATCTAAACCAGAACAAAATTATTGTGTCACACGAAAAGAACTGTTAACAATAATAAAAGCAATAGAACATTTTCATCATTATCTCTTTGGCCAGAAATTTCTTATATGCACTGATCATGCTGCACTCAGGTGATTACTGAACTTTAAAAACCCTGAAGGACAAATCATTAGGTGGATACAGCAGTTGCAAGAATACAATTTTTCCATTGAGCATCAAAGTGGTAAAATGCTTAGGAATGCAGATGCCCTTTCCAGATGTCCATGTATTGACAACTGTAAACATTGCTATAATGCAGAGTTGAAATTTGGAACTAAAGAGGTAATGCCCATAAGACAGATAACATAAGAAGACATAAGAAGTAACATAAGAAGACAGACGAATTCTTGATGAACAAGAAGCAGACGAACAAGAAGTAACATAAGAAGACATAAGAAGTAACATAAGATAACATAAGAAGACAGATAACATCAACACAAGCAAACAGTGATACTCCTAACATCTGGAGTCCAATTGAAATTAGAAAGGCCCAACTAGACGATAAAGATATAAGGCCAATAATGGATTTGACTGAAAAATCTGATGTAAGACCTAATTGGGAGCGAATCTTGAGATATAGTCCAACTACCAAAAGTTACTAGGCACAGTGGAACTCCTTAGAAGTGAAAGACAGTGTATTATACAGAAGATGGGAGAATCCCACTGGACGGCTGATCCATTGGTAGATAATCCTTCCTCACTTCCTAGTGGAACTAGTGATGAAAGATGTGCATGATAGTGCCACTGGAGGACATTTTGTTGTTTATAAAACATTAGCTAAAGCCAGGGAATGATTTCATTGGTTGAAAAATGGTGTAGACAATGTGAGGCCTGTGCAGCAAAGAAAGGCACTAAGACTAGGAGTCAGGGTAAGCTGCATACCTATAACGTTGGTGCCCCTTTTTCGAGAATAGCCATTGATGTAATGGGTCCGTTTACTAGGACTGATAATGGAAATCGTTATTTATTAGGGGTAATGGATTATTTCATGAAGTGGCCTGAGGTCTATCCCATCTAAGATCAGGAAGCAACAACAGTCGCAGAGATGATAGTAAATAACTTGATTAGTAGGTATGGAGTACCTTTACAACTCTACTCTGACCAGACAGAATTTTGAATCCAATGTGTTTAAAGGCATCTGCCAATTATTAGGCATTCAGAAAACCAGAACAACTCCCCTACACCCTCAGTCGGATGGTATGGTTGAGAGATTTAATAGAACAATTGCACAAAATCTAGCATTGTTTGTCGATGACCATCAACGTGATTGGGATCACCATATACCACTCATTTTGTTGGCACACCAAATAGCAGTGCATGAGACAACTGGACAGACACCTTCCATGATGCTCTTTGGAAGAGAGTTACGTCTTCCCTGTGACCTTTTATATGTCGGCCTGAAGCAAAACCTGTATCCACTCCACAATACATACAAGAATTACAACAACGATTAGAAGAAATCCATCAGACATAACATCAACTTAACAAGCAAGAGAACCAAAACGAGATACAATAGTAAAACAAATGGAACTGTTTTCAATCAAGGGGATCTTGTTTGGCTGTACAATCCACATAGAAAGAAGAGACTTTCACCAAAACTTCAAAAACCTTGGGAAGGTCCGTATACAGTAGTTGGGTTGGGTTGTTTTACCTCTGAGCCGCACTTTTTTGCACACTATGGGCTAAATGGCCAGGTTACATGGACCCCAAAGGATCAGAGAAGGTTGGTGGAGGGGACCCACTGGAACAATTGATGGGAGAGAGATGGTAGCCTCCCGTCAAGGCCATCCAGCGTATTCTTTAATGTGCACAGGGTATGTCTCTCCCACACACAGGGCCAAGGCTTAACGTCCCATCCGACGGACGACGGCCTTTCCAAGCCCATTGGTGTCCCCTACTGACCATGGGCAGGGTGGGGAGTTTTGCAGAGATAAATCTCAACGCTGACCCAGCTGGAACTCGAACCTGGGAACTACAGATTACAAGACTAGTGCACTACCGACTGAGCCACCCCCACCTCCCATATACAGTAGTTAACAGGATTACCAACGTGGTGTATCGCATTTGTCAATGTCCAACTACAAAATGCAAGGTGGTTCATGTGGATCCCTTAGCCCCATTTCATCGAAGAACTGAAGAAGCTTCAGAATCCAGAATTGTTCAGGACGAAAAAGACCTAAAGAGGGGGAAGTATTACGACAGATGAACATGTTGCAATGACTTTATGAAAAACATGACATGAATGATCGCCCATACTTCTGAGTGAGATTTATGTGACAAACGAATTTGAACATAGAACCGATCTAAAAATTAAGAATGATAGAACTACAAAGTTAAAGTTGTAGAGATCTGAAAGGAGGCATAAAATAGCATTAGTCAGTGCACGATAGTCAAAAGGAAGAGATATTTTTATGTGGTGAGTGCACAGATGGTTGTTTAGTTTTATTAGTGTAAAATCCAGAGACATAAAAGGATTGTTTATGCCTAAAGATATTCAAGAGACATGGCAATCAAAGTGAAGAGGCAATAATTTTGGTCGAACAGACAGAGCTGGTCTTAACTGTTCTGTAAAAAAGGGTTATTACTTTACGTACAATAGTATTTAGTTTGTTTATAAGTTATTTCATCCATACTTTTGTAATAATTTGCATTGTTTTATAATTTGTATTGTAAAATATACTTATTTATACTCATGCTAAGTGCTCATCCATTTTAAATTTGCAATAGTATTAATCATCAGTATAAAATAACTATCATAGTACATTTAATTGTTTAATGATGCATATAATCATTTCATATAACAAAAACAGTACTCACCTCTGCCGACATTCTTACCAAACTTACGAGATTGGTCAGTTAAAGACATTACAACAGGTCTGTTCCATAATTTCAATTAAACATGCTGCAGAATGCAGAAAACTGTACTCAAAACCAATTTAGCCTATAAGGTTAAAATAAATAACATTTCCATTACTGAACTGAAATATATATATATATACACACACATTACTAAACTTATGCATTTAATTATCATTATTTAGCTCTCTATATAAAGCTGAAAAAAAGATCTAAACCATAAGTAAATTTGAAATGACAACACTATCTTTCAAAATATTTACATTAATAAAAGGGGTAACATGCTTGAAGCAAAGTAAAATAATTTATTGATAAAATGGCTACATGTCCCCAAAAATAAGAAATAATATTACTCTTGTGTTCAACATATGTGCTGATAGAATGATTCTTGTTATAAGAAACATTTGGATGCCTTGCAGATCTTAAAATTAACTTATGAACCCCAGGGGTTTGATGGTTAATTTGGGAAACACTATCACAACATATTTCCTATAATATATATCATACTATAATTCTTACTATAATTTCATCATAATTTATTACAGTGTTTTTGAATTACTTAACTTTTGTTTGGCTCTTAGCTTTGATTCAAAGTTCAAGGTGTAAGTTCATAGTGAAATTTGCCTCCAATGAGGGGCTCCCTACACCAGTTACAACAGAGGAGCGAGAAAGTAGAGGCAGAAGAGACTGCCTCTCAGCTATCTCTCAGATCAAATAAGAGTACTAATCTCAAGAAAGAAATAAAAAAAAACATTGGACCTTGTGAAAGAGGCCTATGTTCTGAAAGAAATCAGTGACAAGTCAGAAGCCCGTTCACTGCAGCTTCAGATTGTGGTGGTTACCAAGTAGGGAGGTGATGGAGTAGTCAGTGGTTTCAATAGCATGAAGCTCCTGGAACAAAGCTTCTTTTTCAGCATTGTAGCAGGAACAGTTGAGCAAAATGTGAGATACAGTCTCAGTTGTGCTGCATGTGGCACAGTTGGGACTATATGCTCTGCTGAG
Source organism: Ryuthela nishihirai (assembly GCA_038380435.1). Taxonomy (NCBI): domain Eukaryota; kingdom Metazoa; phylum Arthropoda; class Arachnida; order Araneae; family Heptathelidae; genus Ryuthela; species Ryuthela nishihirai. The sequence continues at coordinate 9,370,081 of JAWZYU010000020.1, read as the reverse complement.
AGTGTGAAGAGTAGAGTTGCTCTAGATGGCACCAACTCAGAGACTATGAAGGAGGGTCTCCTCAGATCTGCATAGGTTACCAAGGTTAGGAGCAGTGAGAGAGGGGTCAACCAGTACCTGAATGAGGAACAGCTGGAGTCTCTCTGTCACTGGGCAAGATGGTACTGGCTCATCAGTTGTGAGACAAAACTCGCAGTCACTGAGAGAGGGTAATTAGATGCATGCCTCTGATTCTCAAGCACCTTCTTTGCGGTGCAGTCAGCAAGCTCATTGCCATGTATCCCTACATGGGAAGGGATCCACTGGAAATGAACTGTGATTTTAGCAGAAGTGACTTTAGAGCAAGTTTCCATGATCTTCAGGATGAGGAAGGGGTTTCAGCTCTTGCTATCTTGCTTCTGGAAAGCTTCCAAGGCTTTGATCATCAAGCTTTAAGCATCGCAGTAGTATATGTAACATTATTTAACAACCTCATGTTCTTGTACTATACTTCAATGTTACAGTGATAGAGCAGAAATTACAAACTCCCCCACAGCCCCTTCTGGGGGATGAAATTAAATATCACCCCCACAAAACTATTTTTTGATCAACTTAAAAGAACAATATCACCACTGATAATTTGCTTCTCCTGTGATGTTAGCACATACACTCTTGAATGCCTATTACATACACTCTATCATGCTATTACAAACAATAAAATATATATAAAAATTTAAAAAATATCCATCCTTCCTACTTGTGATCTAAAAAGTAGAAAATAAACCTAAAGCATATTGATAGTGCAATGAGTCACTGAGTTTGCATTCACTTCAAAGGAAGATAGGGTGCTGGCAATCTTGTTCAGTAGGTAAATCAAATGAAAGTCAGTGCTCTATCTTCCTTTGAAGTGAATATGAACTCAGTGACTGATTGCACTATTGATATGCTTTAAGTTTATTTTCTACTTTTTAAGACACATATAGGATAATTGTTTCTTTTTAATTTTATTTATATTTTTTCTTTGTCACTAAAAACACCTACTTTCAGAAACTTTCATTTGATATATGACTCATAAACATCGGCCACATTTTACTCCCTTTTTGAAATCATATTTGAGATAGCCATGACATTGGAGATGCCACAAAATTTAATTTGAGATATGACTCATTACAGTCAAACCCCACAAAAATTCCTCTTTCATCAGGGGGAGGGGGAGAATGGTGGGAGAAAAATTCAAAATAATTTACCACGGTCATTACATGAGCTTTCATTTGACACCTAACTCATAAGTGTAGGCCCTTGTGTTGGAAGATATAATATAATGACTTTCACATTTCACATTTTTTAGGGGGAAGAAATCATGAGGGGTCAACTTTTAATAGCCTATGACACTTCCGCATCACAAGCTTTGACATATAGGTTGTTACTTTATGTACTCACATTCTGTAGATATAATGGAACAATCATTTTCACATTTCCCCTTTTTCAGGAGGGAAGCATGGTGGGGTCAATTTGGTTTAGTTTATGGCACTCCCACATCACAAGCTTTCATTTAATGCATAACTTGTTACTTTCTGCACTGACATTCAAGATATATAGGGGAATAATTATTCTCATATTTCCCCCATTTTAGGAGGAAAAGAAAGCATGGGGTCAATTTTTTTATAGCCTATGATATTCCCCATGTCACAAGCTTTCATTTGACGTAAAGCTTGCTATTTTCAGCACTCGCATTCTGTAGATATAGCAGAAGAATAGTTTTCATATTTCCCCTTTTTTAGAAGGGAAGAAAGTGTGGGAGGGTCAATTTTTTATAGCCTATGACACCCCCTACATCACAAGCTTTCATTTGACACATAAATCATTGTTTCTCCACTGCATTTGAAAGATATGGTGGAACAACTGCTTTGACAAATACACCAAACTGACAAACCAACAAATGTCAAGAGAAAAGCAATAGGAAGATAGGTAAAAAAAAATACTTCTCTGCTTCAAAGCTAATTGTCCAAGAGATATTGGATCCTCATTACATGGTTTTTACCAATAAATTAATACTACTGTTCTATGTGCTGAAGAACTTTAAAGTTGTATCCTATATACTATTTTTGCATCAAAATAAAATCAATGAGCAAGGCAGAATGCCAGTATTATCCCTTATTCCAACATGACAAAAGGTGTGGAAGACAATCTGGACAAGCTACTGTATGTTACAGCTGTACAAACTGGATTCTTTCCCTCTTCTATGGGCTACTGAATGTGACTGCAATCTGCAATTCTCTTGAAAACCCTAAAAAAAATTGATGATGATTTTTTTCATGAATCTCAGAAAAGAACACTTCATATGTTCAGCAAAGTATTCTAAATACATGTTTAAAGTCAGGACAAGATTGAATTGGTTAATTTGTATGAACTTACAAAAATGGTTAAGCAACCAACACCAGTCAGGACCTTCCCAAGGCAAGCAAGGAAGATGTGTTCACTGCTCAAGAATAAAAGGTAATAAAATATCCTCAAAATGTTAATGGGGAAGAAACAGGCAGGTACACAGGGACTGAGGGATAAACATGATAAGATTATTGAAGGTGAAGATTCTGTGATGGCTAGGTGGGCTAGACATTTCAGAGATGTTTAAAACATTGTAATTATTTCTACTCCCACTGTTTATAATGAGGATAAATGCATTACTGGCTTTAATGTTGGCCCTATGTCATATTCTGAGGTCACTTTGCTGTATCTAAATTAAAATTGCACAAATCCCTAGGAGTGGATGAAATCACCACTGAAATGCTTAGAGTTGGGAAATCTGTGCTGTCACGTGGTTGACTGAAATTTTGAATATTTTTTATGATAAAGGTGTTGCTCCTAAGGATTTTACAAGAGCTATTATTATCCCTATTTTTAAAAAGATGATCATAGTTCTTGTGATAATTAAATGGGAATTAGTTCATTTTCTGTTCTTGTAAAGTTATTTACATATTTATACTTAACAAAATAAAGAATAATCGAACCCACAACTCTCTAGATACTTGCCAGACCGCTCTACCGTTAAACCACAAGGTAGACACTAAAAACTTCCAGAATAAGACCTATAAATCTTTCACTGCGATGTAGCAAAATTGTGCCATCTATACTTCAGGAGAGGCAACTTTTCCAATTGTTGCAAATGATTTAGATGTTAATGAGGAGGTCAATCACCCTTAGACCCAGGGGAAAAGGGGGGGGGGGTATACTTTTTTGTTTTAGTATATAATTGTGATTTTTAGAGATAAATGAAAAATTCTTTTGGGTTAGATAAGAATTGATGAAATATCATGATTCACACCTTCCAAAAACCATAATTGCATACTCTAAAAATGGAAAATTTTAAAAATTCTAGCAAGGAGCAGTCAAACAAAGATAAAGGCAACCAAAGCTGGTTCTGGTTGACAAAGCATTGTGAAAATTGTTCTAAACTGCTAAAGATGCTATTATGCAGATGTTGATAGTCATTCCAACAGTTAACAGACTTTGAGTGTGGAAGAATCATCGGCCTTAGAGAGGCTGGTTTGTAGTACAAAGATGTGGCAAACCTTGTTGACCACAATCCCAGCATCATCGCACACATATGGCACCAGTGGGTTCAAAAAGGATTCAGCACTCACCGACAAGGATCAGGAAGACAACGTAAGATCACAGAGTAACAGGACTGCCCTTTATAACACATGGCATTGCGTGACATATTCACGACTACAACGCAACTGCAAAGGGACTGGGAATAGGTAACACATCAAATACCTACCAGGCAGACAGCAAACAACAGATTTTTACAGTTTTCAGTGCAATCCCATCGTCCAGCACTGCGTTTGCCCTTCACATCTGCCCACATGCAAGCACATCTTCAATGTGTTGCCTCAGACAGAAGTGAAACGAACAAGAGTGAAGTACCATGGTATTTATTGATGAATCTTGTTTTTGTTTTGGTCAGCACGACTGTAGACGTGTTCATCATGATTCAGGGGAAAGGAACACCACCCAGTGTGTGCAACATTGTCACTGTTCCAGCACCTGGTGTTTTGGTGTGGGGTGCCATTAGTTGGACATCTCAGTAAGAACTGGGAATCTCTAACTGCCCAATGATATTGTTACCAACATTTTGCAGCCATTGGCTGTCTTATTTGTCAGCAGCATGGAACCTTTTTCAGCAAGAAAATGCCCATTCCCACATAGCCCGCATTAGTCTGCAGTATCTACATGAGCAAAACATTCAGGTACTATCATGGCCAGCACACTCATCAGACCTTTCACCTATTGAACATATCTGGGACATGATGGGCCAACAGCTCCAACAACACCCAAGAGGTGTGCCAACCACTGTTGCCGAAATGGAACAGCGACTTCACACCATTTGGCATTCTATCCCTCAGGAGGACATTTCAGAGCTGTACGACAACCTTCCCTGCCGTGTTCATGAATGCATTGCTGCACAGGGTGGCTGAACATCATACTAATTATACCATTTTACTGGTGGTATAATTAGTATGATGAGCACTTTACTGCTGGTATGATTAGTATGATGAGTGATCCATAATGATATAAACCAGCGCTGTCCAACTAGCTGCCCGCGGGCAGCATACGGCCCGCACAAGGATTTTTGTGGCCCGTGAACAAAATCTGGGTAGGTAAAGTGGTAATTTTCCATTTTTTTTTATAATGTAATCAATCGCACATCTCAGTGTATGCTAACAGCTGCCTGAATTTCAATATAATGGCATTAATCCTTCCAGGTGTTGTAATTTTTTTCCTGTAGTTACCTAGGTAATTTTAGTTTATATCAGTGCTGTCCGACTTCTCCAAGACTGTGAGCCATTTTTTCTTTCGTCAATATTTTGCAGGCCAAAAAAGAATAAAAAAGGCAGATTCTTTGAGCCCCCCCCCCCCCCCCCCCCCAAAAAAAAAGAATAGGATAGGTAATTGAAAAATCAGCTCATGTCATCTCAAAACATTATTTTATCTATACAAAAAATAATAAGAAATAATAAACCAATATAAATTTTCTAAACCTTATCAGATATTTAATAAATTTAATGAGAGCACTGTGGCTGTAGTTGTTGGGCAATAAGAATAGAATGAGTAAGTTGAAATAATGCAATAATAATTGAAAATAGAATGAGTAAGTTGAAGATTGCATATCAAATAAAGTAATATAAGTTGACAAAAAATTTTAAGGTGGATTACAGATATTAATTAAAATTTTAAGTAAAAACTTAATTTTGTTCGTGGGCCACAAATATCCTTGTGTGGGCCGTATGTGGCCCATGGGCAGCTAGTTGGACAGCACTGGTTTATATCATTATGGATCACTAAATATGAAATGACAAAACTATTAGCAACTTTTGCAAACTATTTGCATATGATAGTAATTAGAAATTTAGGTGATATTCTGCTGACAATAATCTGCACACACTTATGTTGACAAGGATTATGGAATTCTACCAAGTTTTTCATCTAAAATTTTATAAAAAATAAAGAACATTGCCAGATCTCACAAAATCAAAAGGTGCTACTTGTAGAAAAAATTATTTATATGGCTTTACATCTGATGTTGAAACTCTTTTCCTGTGGTTAGTAGGGGCCAGAGCTCAAAATTGCCACTAAGCAATCTACTGCTTCAAGCAAAAAGAAAAAGCAGTGTTTATTTGATACACGACTTATTAAAAAAATAAGCATTCTTTATTATCTGTGTTTAAATATATAGTATATATATCCTTTATTAGATAACTTTTTGGCATTTCTTAGAGTGAATTTATGGATATAATGAAGTTTTTTAGCTGTAATTTCAAATTCATTATGTATATACAGTATTTTTGATTATATTACTAAATAACCAGCATAGAATTACCATTGTGTGTTACATGCAATATTTCCATCAATATTGTTTTCTTACGTTATAAACAGAATTGTCTCCTGTAAGACTCCTTTGTAATCTAGATCTTTAGTTAATAGTGTCTCAATAATCCAAGTCTCAATAATCCAAGTCAATCTAATTGAAGCTCAGCTTAATTTGAGGTCATCGAGATTTTTTTTTTATCCCAGTTGCTTGAATTATCAATGTTCTCTTCTTTCTATGTGGAATAATGCAAGGATGAAATGACCTTTGTACACCACGATCACAATGGGAATTAATTCACTCGCTTTTCCGAGGATGTAGGTTAAGCCCTCAGGAGTCAGCAAAATGACCTTGCTTGTCTTGAAGTAGTAACATTTTGAGTAATCTCTGATGAAGAATCAATCTTTGATTGGTCAGTTATTCACCAGACTTTGTTCTTAAATGAATCTGTATTCTTTGTCCCTCTGTCACATGAACTCATACCAAGTGGTCTGAATTTTTTACAACTTTCAAGTTAAAATGAGTAGTAAAAGAATGTTTCAGTTTCTTTGAATGTGAAAATTGATACTTCAAAAAACTAGATATGGGAAAAATCATTAAAAAAAGGTTGTGACCAAATTAGATTGGCTGCTTGTTTGGGGTTTAATGGTGCAATGGCAACTATGGCCATATTGTGCCAAATGCATAATATACAGTAAAAAGTAAACAGATAAAAATCCCAGAACCTGAAACCAAAGTCAGAAAGCCAATACAGTAAAAAGTAAAGAACAAAACCAACAGATAGAGAGAATACAAAAACAATAAATATGTGTACAGTAATTAAAGAAACAAAAGATAAAACAAGTCCAGGTTGTACAGTATATAAATGACAAAAACCATAAAACTACAATCTGTTAAAATAACCAGTATAATGTAAAAAGGCAAAGATTCATAAAGATAAAAGAGTGTAAGGGGCTCAAACATAAAATCATGAAATTTGAAATAAAAGCAGCATTCAAGATTTAATGTTAAACATTAGATTAAAATATGATTAACGACTAAAATTATGTCAAAAAACTTGCACATTGCCAGATCATTCTAGAAAGAAGTTCGTCTTCCGCCCAAAGAAGAAATGAATGTGAAAGATATGAATAACCTAAGCAAAGTGAAGCAAATACAACTTCATCCTTGTGATTCTTGCAAAGACCAATTAGGTGTTGGTGAAAAAAAAGTATGTATGCCAAAAAAAAATTTTCATTATTATTATTATGTGATATTTTACAATGACCCAAAACAAAGAGAAAAATTCATTCACCCACTCACCAATGGTGAGCGAGTTTATGGTGTGGCATGTTACTTTCAAAGTTAAGAAAAATTATAACAGTGAAATATTTCCCGAGGAAACAAATTTGAATGCAGCAGTATTAACTTAAAATTAGAGTATAGGTACACAGTGCGGTAATTAAAATTAAAGTTATTTAATTCTCTATGATATTTAACAGTGTCTTAGAGAACTAAATAACTTTAATCATTAATTTAGCTGAATGTTCTTTTTGTCATCATCATCATCCTTAAGCAGCCATGGGCTACGGAGGTCCAACCAGACCGTGCAATTTAGTTCTCCAAGCAAGTCTGTCCTGAGCTACATTTGCAGCATCTGGCCACTGCATACCAATTCCAATAAGGTCATGTTTCACATTCTTTGCCCACAGCAAACTAGGTCTCCCCCTCTTTCTGAAGCCTTTAGGCACACTGTTCATAACCATATTAGCCAATCTATAATTATCCATACGGGCAACATGGCCAAATCAATGTACTCCCTCAATGCAATATCCTGCTTAAAGCAGGTTGCAGACTCCTTTGCCTAACCTCATCATTAGTTACAAAGTTGAACCACCTAATGCCCAAGATGCTGTGCAAGCATCTAGTTTCCTGTTATTTTGTTTACAAACTGTCCAAATTTCACTACCATAACTAACCCTAGAAAGCACCAAACTATTATACAGTCTAATTTTAGTTTTTAGGTGTATACACTTGTTTCTCCACACTCTTCATAGATTCTTAAAAGTCCCAGCAGCAATCCCTATTCTTCTGTTTATCTCATGCCGCACATCACCATTATCTGTTACATAGCTCCCAAGATAATTAAACTGTGACACCTGCTCAAGACTGCAACCATTCAGATTAACTGAATCACAGCCTGCCTGACCAATTTTCATCACTTTAGTTTTCTCTCTGTTTATAACCAAACCTACTCTACTACCAGTCTCATCAACAGCTCGAATGAAAGAGTTCATCTCATCAACAACATTGGCCAAAAGGGCTAAATATTCAGTATAATCTTAATCAGAAATTTTCGTATCTCTAGTCCATTTAAGGCCAAAACCTTTCCCTTGAAGTGAATTTCGCATAACATAATCAATAACCAAGCTAAAGAGAAAAGGAGACAAAATGCACTCTTGTCGAACACCAGAAGTAATGCTAAACCAATTGCTACAAGCCTTACCAACTCTCACACACGACTCGGTGTTATTATAGAGAGCTTTCATTATGTTAACTAACTTGTCTGGTATACCATATGATCTCACAATCAACCACAAATTATGACGATCAACAGAGTCGAAAGCCTTTTTGAAATCAACAAAGCTAGCAACCAAAGGTTTCTGAAACTCTAAACATTTCTCAAGAATCTGCTTAAGTGAAAATATCTGATCCACACATCTCCTATCACTTCTGAATCCACATTGCTCATCACGCAATTGACTGTCAACCAGATTCTTAATTCTATTAAGCACAATCATGGAATGAACTTTACCTGGAACAGAGAGTAGGCTGATACCCCTATAGTTATCACAAGAACTGCGATCACCTTTTTTGAAAATAGGGATAACAATAGCTCTGGTAAAATCCTTAGGAACCATGCCTTTATCATAAAAGATATTCAGAATTTCAGTCATCCAAGTGGTAACCGAAACATTCCCAGCTCCAAGCATTTCCGTAGTAATTTCATCTTCCCCTGGGATTTATGTAGTTTAAGTTTAGAAACAGCCAAAATAACTTCAGATTGTGTTAAGGGCCAACATTAAAGCCACCAATGCATCTATCATCATTCCAAACAATGGGAGTAGAACTAACTATTGTTTAGAAAATCACTGAAATGCTCAGCCCACCTAGCCATGACAGAATCCTCCCCTTCTATAACCTTACCTTGTTTATCCTTCAATCCTTGTATACCTGTCCGTTTTCTGCCACACAAAACATTAACTATCTGGTACAGCTCTCTGCTGTTGTGCTGTCTAACTGCTTCCTCGGCTTTGTCAGCCAAACCATCAAGCCAAAGATTCTTATCAGCAGCTAACTGATCTTTTACACGTTTATTAAGTTCTCTGTAATGCTTTCTATTAGGACTAGTAGGGTATTGATTAAGGACATTCCAGCAGTTCTTTCTTTCCGAAATAAGCTCAAGTGCCTTATCACTCAGATAATTCTGTCTCTTCTGCTCCTTTTTTCCTAAAAGAGTACTGTTAGTGTCCAAAAAAGCCTGTTTAAAATGATCCCATTCTTCCTCAACTTCAGTAGTAAGCAAACCATGACTGTCATAATGACTAAGTAACCTATCACAGTAAGCTTTGGCTATAACTGGATATTTCAGAGCTTCAATATTAAAACTAAATTTTTTAACCCTAGCACAACACTTTTTAAGTTTAAGTTGCAAGACACTTTTAACAAGGTAATGGTCAGATCCAATTTCAGCTCCCCTATATGCCCTGGTATTCCTAACAGAACTAGCCCATTTGCTGTTAATTAATATGTAATCAATCATATTCTTATGCAGCCCATCAGGTGAAACCCATGTATACTTATGTATGTCGCGGTGTTTGTAATAAGTGTTAGTTATTCTGAATCCATTGAGTTTACTTACCTCTAGGAGACGTTGCCCATTGCCATTGCAGCTACCAATACCAAAAGGACCTATTACTCCTGCCCAAAGGTCAGAGTCAGTACCAACTTTGGCATTGAAGTCACCTAGAACAAGGGTAATATCTCCTTTCTTGACAGAATTCAAAATATCCTGAAGTTGTCCGTAAAACCTATCCTTCTCATCCTCATCGGCATCCTCAGTGGGGGCATAACAGCAGATAACATTCAAGTCTTTAACGCTTGTCTGAAATTTTGCTGTAGGAAACCTTTCATTAATGCACTCATATCCTAGAAGAGCATCACTAGCATGTCTGCTGAGAAGCAGACCCACGCCTTGGTGATGCTTATTGTCGTCCCTCCCTGAAAAAAGAAATTTAAGATTATTTTTAAGAATCTGACCTTTATCTGTCCATCTGGTCTCTTGCAAGCTGAGAATATCTAAATTATAATGGTGGAATTCTTGTGTGAGGACATCAAGAGAAAAAGTTCTGTGCAGAGTCCTCACATTCCAACTACCTAAGGAGAGAAAATGTTCAGTGGGATGTTTAAAGAAACTATGTTTATTGAGAGAGGGAATGCCGACAATATCAAACAGCCCCCTAATCGCAGACATGGGGCAAAGACCCGTTCCCCCACTACTAAAAGCTGAAGCCATCTACACTGGAAGACTTCCTCCAATGTAGAATTTGACGATGCCAATAGAAGCAAAGAGTTCAGGTGCCTGCGATGACTTCTGCTCAGGATTATCCACCAGCTGATAAACATATCCTGTGAATCTATTCACTTGAGGCTGTCAACCCACAAAGAACCTGAAAACACAGCGGAAGATTTTCCCTCCACAGAAGCCCACCAGTGCAGCAAAATCAGGATCCATAATCAAGCTCAGAGCCATAATTCCATTCAGGATGGTATATATGGTTAGCACCAGGACCCTGTGTGGTTGACAACTCCTCAACAGGGTAGAAAAAAAAGAAAAGTAGCCATAGTTGTCCAGATCAGTAAGCACATTAATCTGGTAGCCCTCCCTTTCCGTTCACTTCCACAAGAGAGTATCTCTTTCGAAAGGTATTAACAGCCTGCACCACGAGAAGGTGGGGTATGACATTAGGTGCTAGGCCTGGCTGTTTCTATGCATCACAGGGGATTGGTGCATAGCTCTCCTTCCAGTGACTATTTAGCTACCATTTACAGACCATAGCTAACCTTAGAAAGAACCAATTGCACTCCTATGCCTGTAAATAAGCACCACTACTACTACTACTATCTCAAGTCCATTAAAGGTTTCATGGAACACTTTATAATAAATTTCCTCTTTCACTTCCTCCTAACCTCTCCAAATTAACTAACATCATGGTCAAGAAAACATTTTTTTAACCCAGTTTGTAGTCAGAATTAGTAACTATAAACCCAAAGCAGTGCTTACCAGCTTGAGCTGGCCCTGCTGCCCTTCTTTCTTATATTTCTCATGAGACCTTCATAGACTCGAGCAATTTCAACCGTATGTCCAATTCCTGAGTACCACGACATGAGGTGGTCCCCAATTATTTCGTTTTGATTTTCATCTGATTTAATCAAAAGGTTGTTGCAATTACATGCAGTTTTAAATTAAAAAATGGTCCTCTGTCTAATTCATGCCTGAGCAAATTATGGCCCACTATCTCTTTTTGGTGGTCCACAAGCTACTGATGACAAAATTGTAGAAGAGAAAAAGAAGGTATAGAAAAATAAAGATGCCCAACTTCTATAAAACAAGCTCTCCTTAAAATAATTAATTCTAATAAAATATATATTTTGTTGTACTTCAGATTCTTTTTTTTTCTTTTTGCATTAAACACCAAAGAGCCAAAACATTATGACTAGTGTCTTTATGCAAATCGAAGCAATTCCAGGTAAACAACAGCGCATGTGAAGGTCATGAAAAGGTATAAATAACACCTGATACTGAGCTCTGTTAATCAGTGTCATTCTTGTTCTCCAGATGGGAAAGGCAGCAGACTTAAGTGAGTTTGACAAAGGGCAAATTGCAATGGCCAGATGACTGGGTCAGTACCTTCAAAAAGTGGTCCAAGGAGAAAAAAACCATGAACGGCTGGGCAAGGTGTGAGCCGACCATGGCTCACTGATGCTAGAGGTTAGCGAAGACTATCCCATATGGTACGAGCCAACAGAAGGGATACTGTGGTGCAACTAGCCCATAATTTGAATGCTGGTGATGGGAAGTAATGTGTCACAACACAAAGTATATCGAACCTTGCTGAAAATGGGGCTGCATAGCCACAGGCTGCTCTGAGTGCCTATGCTAAATTATGTTCACCATAAAAAGCATTTACAATGGGCAAGCGAGCATCAAAACTGGACCTTGATTGGAAGAAGGTTGTCTGGTCCGATAAATCTCGTTTCCTGTTTTACCATGTGGATGGGAGGGTACATGTTCGTCATTTTCTGGAGAAGTGTTGGCACTCGGATGCACCATGAAACAAAAACAAGCTGGTGGAGGAAGTGTAATGCTTTGGGCAATGTTCTGCTGGGAAACCCTGGGTCCAGTCATGCATGGGTCTGTAAATGGTAGCTAGGTAGTCACTGGAAGGAGAGCTATGCACCAATCCCCTGTGATGATGCATAGAACCAGCCAGGCCTAGCACCTAATGTCCAATCCCGCCTTCTCGTGGTGCAGACCGTTAGTACCTTTCAAAAGAGATACTCTCTTGTGAAAGTGAACTGAAGGGGAGTGCTGCCAGATTAGTGTGGCCTACTGATATGGTCAACTATGGCTACTTTTCTTTTTTTTTTCTACCCTGCTGAGGAGTGGTCAATAACACAGGGTCCTGGTGCTGACCATATAAACCCACTGGACTGAATTAAGGCTCTGAGCTCGATTATGGATCCTGAATTTGCTGCACTGGTGGGTTTCTGTGCAGGGAAAATCTTCCGCTGTGTTATCTGTTTGTTTGTGGGTTGACAGCCCCAAGTGAATAGATTCGCAGGATATGTTTATCAGCTGGTGGATAATCCTGAGCAGAAGTCATCGCAGGCACCTGAATTCTTTGCTTCTATTGGCATCGTCAAATTCTACATTGGAGGAAATATTCCAGTGTAGATGGCTTCAGTCTTTAGTAGTGGGGGAACGGGTCTTTGCCCCATGTCTGCGATTAGGGGGCTGTTTGATATTGTCGGCATTCCCTCTCTCAATAAACATAGTTTCTTTAAACATCCCACTAACCATTTTCTCTCCCTAGGTAGTTGGAATGTGAGGACTCTGCACAGAGCTTCTTCTTTTGATGTCCTCACACAAGAATTCCACCATTATAATTTAGATATTCTCGGCTTGCAACAGACCAGATGGACAGATAAAGGTCAGATTCTTAAAAATAATGAGTGCATTAATGAAAATAGTGAGTGCATTAATGAAAGGTTACAGCAAAATTTTAGACAAGTGTTAAAGACTTGAATGTTATCTGCTGTTACGCCCCCACTGAGGATGCCAATGAGGATGAGAGAAGGATAGGTTGTATGGACAACTTTAGGATATTTTGAATTCTTTCAAGAAAGGAGATATTACCCTTGTTCTAGGTAACTTCAATGCCAAAATTGGTACTGACTCTGACCTGTGGGGAGGAGTAATAGGCCCTTTTGGTATTGGTAGCTGCAATGGGCAACGTCTACTATAGATAAGTAAATACAATGGTTTCAGAATAACCAACACATATTACAAACACCACGACATACATAAGTATACATGGGTTTCACTTGATGGGCTGCATAAGAATATGATTGATTATATATTAATTAACAGTAAATGGGCTAGTTCTGTTAGGAATACCAGGTCATATAGGGGAGCTGAAATTGGATCTGACCATTACCTTGCTAAAAGTGTCTTGCAACTTAAACTTAGAAAGTGTTGTGCTAAACTTAAAAAATTTACCTTTAATACTGAAGCTCTGAAAGACCCAGTTATAGCTAAAGCTTACCATGATAGGTTACTTAGTCATTATGACAATCACGATATGCTTACTACTGAAGGTGAGGAGGAATGGGACCATTTTAAATAGGCTTTTTTGGAAACTAACAGTACTCTTTTAGTCAAAAAGGTGCAGAGGAGGCAGAATTATTTGAGTGATAAGGCACTTCAGCTTATTGCAGAAAGATAGAACTGCAAGAATGTCCTTAATCAATACCCTACTACTCCTAATAGAAAGCATTACAGATAGCTTAATAAATGTGTAACGGATCAGTTAGCTGCTGATAAGAACCTTTGGCTTGATGGCTTGGCTGACAAAGCTGAGGAAGCAGTTAGACAGCACAACAGCAGAGAGCTGTACCAGATAGTTAATGTTTTGTGTGGTAGAAAACGGACAGGTATACAGGGATTGAAGGATAAACAAGGTGAGGATTCTGTCATGGCTAGGTGGGCTGAGCATTGCAGTGATATTCTAAACAATGTGGTTGGTTCTACTCCCATTGTTTGCAATGATAATAGATGCATTGGTGGCTTTAATGTTGGCCCCATAACACAATCTGAAGTTATTTTGCTATTTCTAAACTTAAACTACATAAATCCCCAGGGGTAGATGAAATTATTGCAGAAATGCTTAGAGCTGGGAATGTTTCGGTTACCACTTGGATGACTGAAATTCTGAACATCTTTTAAGATAAAGGCATGGTTCCTAAGGATTTTACCAGAGCTATTATTATCCCTATTTTCAAAAAAAGTGATCACAGTTCTTGTGATAACTATAGGGGTATCAGCCTACACTCTATTCCAGGTAAAATTCTTTCCATGATTGTGGTTAATAGAATTAAGAATCTGGTTGACAGTCAATTACATGAGCAATGTGGATTCAGAAGTGGTAGGGGATGTGTGGATCAGATATTTTCACTTAGGCAGATTCTTGAGAAATGTTTAGAATTTCAGAAACCTTTGGTTGCTAGCTTTGTTGATTTCACTTTTTTATTTCAAAAAGGCTTTCGACTCTGTTGATTGTCATAATTTCTGGTTGATTGTGAGATCATATGGTATACCTGACAAGTTAGTTAACATAATGAAAGCTCTCTATAATAACACTGAGTCGTGTGTGAGAGTTGGTAAGGCTTGTAGCAATTGGTTTAGCATTACTTCTGGTGTTCGACAAGGGTGCATTTTGTCTCCTTTTCTCTTTAGTTTGGTTATTGATTATGTTATGCAAAATTCACTTCAAGGGAAAGATTTTGGCCTTAAATGGACTGGAGATATGAAAATTTCTGATTTAGATTATGCTGATGATTTAGCCCTTTTGGCAAATGATGTTGATGAGATAAACTCTTTCATTCGAGCTGTTGATGAAACTGGTAGCAGAGTAGGTTTGGTTATAAACAGAGAGAAAACTAAAGTGATGAAAATTGGTCAGGCAGGCTATGATTCAGTTTGGATGAGCAGTCTTGAGCAGGTGTCACAGTTTAATTATCTTGGGAGCTATGTAACAGATAATGGTGATGTGCGGCATGAGATTAACAGACGAATAGGGATTGCTGCCGGGACTTTTAAGAATCTATGGAGAGTGTGGAGAAATAGGCGTATACACCTAAAGACTAAAATTAGACTGTATAATAGTTTGGTTCTTTCTAGGGTTAGTTATGGCAGTGAAACTTGGACACTGTGTAAACAAGGTAACAGGAAACTAGATGCTTTTGATTCCAAATGCTTACGCAGTATCTTGGGCATTAGGTGGTTCAACTTTGTATGTAATGATGAGGTTAGGCAAAGGAGTCGGCAATCTCCTTTAAGCAGCATATTGTGCATGTAGAGACTCCGTTGATTTGGCCATGTTTCTCGTATGGATAATTATAGACAGGCGAATAAGGTTATTAACAGTGTGCTTAAAGGCCTCAGAAAGAGGGGGAGACCTAGGATGCGGTGGGCAGACAATGTCAAACAGGACCTTGTTAGAATTGGTGTGCAGTGGCCAGATGCAGGAGATGTAGCTCAGGATAGACTTGCTTGGAGACTAAATTGCACGGTCTGGTTGGACCTCCGTAGTCCATGGCTGCTTGAGGATGATGATGAGTCATTCATGTGCAGTAAACTATGATGTCTACCACCTACCTAAACACCATTGCAGACCAGGTAAATCTTTTCATGGGAACGGTATACCTCTCTAGTACTGCCTTCTTTCAGCAGGATAATGTACCATGCCATACTGCCTGGATAGTTCGAGAATGGTTTGCAGAACATGAGGAAGATTTCAAGGTATTGCCCTGGCCTCCAAATTCCACAGACATCAATCCAATCGAGCATCTGTGGTTTGTGTTGGAACATCATATCTGATCTGTGGTGGCTCAACCATGTAACTTGCAAGAGTTAAAGGATCTGTTGGTAATGTGTTGGTACCAGAGACCACAAATCACCTTTAGAAATCTTATAGTGTTCATGCCTCACCAGGTATGAGCTGTTTTGGCAGCACGTGGAGGACCAACATCAATATTAGACAGGTGGTCATAATGTTTTGGGTCTTCGGTGTATATATGTTAATGATTATACAATTCTTTGGTGACCCTCATTCAATTTCAGATTTCTATGAGGACCCTTCAGCTAAAACGTTTGCACAGGTATGGTCTAGTTATTTGCTAATTTTGGCACCACATTCATCTTATTTCCCTTTGCTGCAAGAATTGCAGAAAACACTCAATAAATAAAATGCCAGCTTGGATTCCCCAAAGACAAAAAAAAACTTTCATGGGTAAAACCCCTAATCCAGCAACACTTTGTAATACAGTCCTGTTGCTCTTCTGTGATATAAAATAATATATGATGTAGTTCAATTTTCTTGCACGCAAAAGTACAGTAGAAAGTCAATGAAGATGAAAATTACTTGCCAAAAGTTCAATTTAATGTTATTAGAGATGTACTTGCAGTTATTACTTTACAGTTTTTTGCTTTTTTTTTAATGATCACTCTAAATAGTTAAATGCAACGAAACGAATTCCTTTTGTCAGCAAATATAACATAATTCCTAATGAAATACTGTAAAGAGTTCTAGAAAGAGGTCCAAAATTCTGCTATCTTCCAAACCTACAACCCATTAACAAATTGATCCCAGATATGGAAATATCATTAAATACCACATAATGATGAAGAAAAGGAACAATTTAGATTATATAGAACTATAAACAAAATCTACAGCAATAGATAAACTACTAATAAAGAATGATAAAATATACAAACTCAACAAATTAAACAGAAATGATGAAATAGAGATTTTATCAGCTGATAAGAGTAAACAAATAATAAACGTGAATAACAATGAATATTACACTAGGCTGAATGAAGTATTAACTACCCTAAAGTGCAATGAGATTAATTGCAATTCTACCAACAAAATTATTAAAAAGTAACCATAGTCTTCCACAATTGCAAACCACCTATCAACTATAACATACCAAGATTATTCCTTTAAATAAAACTACATAAAAAAAACAACCTGCAAGTCCTCTGGTCTCAAAACAGAAAAGTTCAACCTATCATCTAAACAGAAAATTATTTGAAGAATTAATCACTATATTTTCAAAAACCAAATACACAACAAATTCCGCATTTGATTTAATTAAATCCATCAAGAATTTATACATTCCTGACCATGCAAGATTACATTTTTTGATGTTGTCAGCTATATCCTAATACTCCTATATTTGAATCAATTACATTAATTAGAAAACAAATCCTTGAATTACATAAATACAATGTACATGAATCTCTTCCTATTATAAAAAATAGTCTTATTTTCAAGATAAAAATAAAATCTAAAAACAAAATTTTGGCACTCCTACAGGATCACCAGTATCTGGGACTTCTAAGTTGATGCCATAAAAAAATAATAGCTGCAGACATTGAAAATTAAATATCAGACAATACAATGCTAAAACCTTTATTATGGAAGAGATAGATAGATAATATTTTCATTGTATGGGAGTATTCTGACCAATCCTTAAATAATTTAATATCAGAACTTGATAATGTATACCTACAATCAAATTCAATTTAGAAACTGAAAATAATAAAAAATAGCATTCCTTGATATCCTTTTTTATCCTTTATCATCCATTAGTACACAGCAAACAACTTTTATAAACAACATAATACCTTATAATTCATCACATCTCTATCAATACCAGTCTTCAAGTTTGAAAAGTTTATTTAGCAGAGCATTCAAATTATGCAACAACAACTATCATCTACAAAATGAAATCAAATCATATACTCCCTAGGAATAGATGCAGGTTATCCACTTAATTCCATAAAAAAAAATGCCATTCTGCTATTATTCAAGCAATAATCATCATCATCCTCAAGCAGCCATGGGCTAGGGAGGTCCAACCAGACAGTGCAGTTTAATTCTCCAAGCATATCTGTCCTGAGCTACATCTGCTGCATGCAGCCACTACCCACCGCATCCTAGGTCTCCCCTTCCTTCTGAGGCCTCTAGGCACACTGTTCATAACCGTATTCGCCAATCTATAATTATCCATATGGGCAACATGGCCAAACCAGCGGATTCTCTCTCTGCACAATATGATGCTTAAAGGAGGTTACAGACTCCTTTGCCTAACCTCATCATTAATTACCAAGTTAAACCACCTAATACCCAAGATACTATGTAAGCATCTAGAATCAAAGGCATCTAGTTTCCTGTTATCTTGTTTACACAGCGTCCTAGTTTCACTACCATAACTATCCCTAGAAAGAACCAAACTATTATACAGTCTAATTTTAGTCTTTAGGTGTATACGCCTATTTCTCCACAATCTCCATAGATTCTTAAAAGTCCCGGCAGCAATCCCTATTCGTCTGTTAATCTCATGCCGCACATCACAAGTATCTGTTAGCTCCAAAATCACCAATATCTGTTATCACTAGTATCTGTTCACATCACCAGTATCTGTTAGCTCCCAAGGTAATTAAACTGTGACACCTGCTCAAGACTGCAACCATTCAGATGAACTGAATCACAACCTGCCTGACCAATTTTCATCACTTTAGTTTTCTTTCTGTTTATAACCAAACCTACTCTACTACCAGTCTCATCAACATCAAACCACCAACAAAAAGACCAATGTCTTCAAATATAACAACTCTATAATGTATTTACCTGATCTAAACAATATTATTAAAAACATCATGAAGGCCTACAACTACAAAGTACCGATTAAATCAAATCTTCCATCACTTTATCAAGTTCAACTTTAAATGATAGAGACAACTACATCCCAACAAGATGTCTACCTTATTCCTTTAAAAGAAGAAATCACTTCCAATACTGATATCAAATCATCACTAGGATACATCGACATGACCTCAAGAAGCTCAAAAAAATGAAAGAAAACAAATAAGATATCAAGAAAAAAAATACCAGCAACAGCTATATCCAACATTATCATCAACCAAAATGCAACTTTCATCTTTGAAGAAGCTAGAATCATTGCCAGTCTAGATTCTCAATTTAAACCTTCATGCAAAAAAATTATATCAACTAAGAATTCTGCTGCAATGATGATTTACCAACTTTACCTACAGCTTGGAAGCTGTTATTAAAGGACTACCCTAATCCCAATAATCTGATCAACAATAACAAATAAGGCAAATTTTCTCACAACATGCTACAACAATAGATACATGAAGTTATTTATTCACCTCTCAAATGACACATCAACCACATGCATCTAAATAATGATATATATATATTTTGAGTACATACTTCAATGTTTTCAAATAAATCTTCTCATAACAGAATTTGATGTAGAACTGACCACTATTTTACTGACAAAGGATATACAGTGCATTCGAATTCTAGATACTTTGCATTTTGTATATGATATACTTGTACTATTTTAGTTTCTTACAATGTGATTCTCACCAATCTCTTAAAATAGTGTGTGATACAACCATAATGTTATTTTGACACTTCACAGAAATACCATCAAGTTTGTTTGCCAAGGATATGCTCTTCATTTTCTGTTATTCAGAACTGTAAGTGTATGGTACTATTACTATTTATAACTGTAAGTAATCACATTAAATTGGACTTTTGCCAAATAATCTTCATTGACTTTGTACCACCCTTTTGTTTTTTTAGATTGGGTTATTTTACCTCTGAGTGGCACTTTTGTGCACAAAATGGGCTAAATGGCCAAGCTAAAATGCTCCTGAGGTCTCAGAGAAGGTTGGATAGAGTCAGAGGGAACCACTGGACCATAGGGAACCAGAGGGAACCCACTGGACATCTGTTTGGAGTCAGATGGTAGCCTCCCATCAAGCATGTTCTTTACCATGCTAGGGAATGGCTCTCCCATAAAGTTCCCATCCAATGGACAGCAGTCTTTCCAAACCTATCAGTGTCCCCTATTGACTGAGGGTAGGGTGGGAGAATATTTCAGAAATAAATCTCAACTCTGGCCCAGATGGGATTCAAACCTGGAAACTGCAGATTACAATCCTGGCATGCTAGTGACTGAGCCACCCCTGCCCCTACATCATATACAATTTCATATCGGTGTTTAAAGGCCTTTTTAATCATTTACATCTCTGCTGAATACACACTGAGATTTCCAACTATTAGTTTTTTAAAATTAGATTTATTCATATTACAAAGTATTACATAGCTAAAGAAATACATGGAAAAAAAACCCATAATACTTATAAGAAATACAAAATGTACAAAGAAACAAAACATCTTCATACACTGCCCTACTGAAATTGCTCAACCAGGAAAGACTTGCCAGAAAAAGCTAAAAATTTGCAAACATGATGATAATGTATACCTATGTCACTGATTTGCATATGATGGCAACAAGCACAAAAACTAGATCAGTAGCTGGGCAGCTGACATTGTGACATATCATAGGATGATATAAAAAGTGGTGTGAATGATTGCTAGCAAACAGAAGTGTGTGCAGGCAGGCCTCTGTGCAGTAACAATGCCTTTATGATGCCAAAGAAGACATTAAGTGCACCTCATGGACTTTGAAAGGGGACAGATTATCGGAACTGCAGAAGCTGGATTGTTTGACCAACAAACTGTGACACATATGGATCATTCTGAATAAACTTGTGGATGCTATTGGCGATAATGGATAACAGAAGGTTCGGCAATACGGCACCCAGATTCATGTGCCTGTAGGAGAACATTACAATGAGAGAACCATTGGATCCAGTGATAAGCTATACATGATTGAACTGTGAAGGTATAGCAGATTACTAGCACCATAACACCATCACTGGATGTTTTAACAATTAATCTTGCAAAATATATCAGGAACAGGCCAGGCCATTCCTGCTTGTTCCCATGTCTGTCAACATAATCTAATGATGACTATGTGGCATGGGCCTATATGCATGCTGTCCCTTGAAATGTTTTCCTCTGACTCTATACCATCATCATGCATGCCTGCATTGGTGCAGTGAGAAAAGTTCCTGGAGGTTGGAATGGCATCACGTCTTCAGTAATGAATCCCATTTTTGTTTAGGTGTGAGTGACGTGTGTGGAGACAGCCAGGTGACAGATGTAATACAGCATGTATCTGGGAGCACCTTATGGGATTGACACTCAATATAGTGGTTTAGGGAGCCATTAGTTACAACTACCAGTTACCTCTGATTGTTATTTGATGGCAGTCTGACAGTTAATGCTGAAACTGTACTATGACCTGTGCGGTTGCATATCTATGTACCATGCCTAATACCACTTTCAAATAGGATAAGGCACAGTCACATACTGTCAGGTCTTCCTGCAGTACCTGTGATGTGGTTCTTTCTTGGCCTGTGCATTCACCAGATCTATCACCCATCAAATGCATATAGGATACAATGGTATATAAATAAATGTAATAAGTTGATGTAATATACAATGTATATTACATCAAGTGCTCAGCCACTTTTGTTGCCAAACTGACACAGCAAGGCTACATATCAAACAGAATCACATCTGCCACCTGTTTGACTCACTCCCATCTTGTCTTGTGTATTGCATGCAAGTTCATGGTGAACAACAAAAGAAAGCAATACAAAAGAGTCTGATGCACCCTTTTGTTTTGCAATTAAATATTGATAGAACTGTCAACCTCTGCAATTACATTGCTTCTTTATGTGTGTAGCTACCACCAAAACTTCACAAAGCAAGCATTCCTTCTAAATGAGCAATTTCAATGGAGGGCAGAGTATATCATATATATGCCAAGTAACTTTTCAAATTATTAATACTAGTAATAGCTCACTCATGTTGTACTTACTCATGGGTCAAAAATAGCTTTAACAAAAAATATTTTAATGATGTCTATGAACTTTTTTACTAAAGAATAATCAATTAAACAAACTTAATAAATAATTAAGAATAATCAATTAAATAAGCTCTTACTAAATTAAGAATAATCAATTAAAGTACCCTAGTGTACAAAAACATTTCATAATACAATATGATGATGGTTGCAACACATGTTGCTTTTCTGTTGTATGGGAAAATATTGAAAATTTGGCATTTTTGGGTATGTAATTATAAAATATTTGTAGAAATGATCTTATGAATGATTAAATAACATGTTACCTGAAGGAAATGATACTAACTAATTGTTACAGCATAAATTGCAAAAAAAAAATATGAGATTTAAGTTACACTTGTAGAAAAAAACTTGAGATACTTAGTACCAGCTATTAAACAAGTATTAAAAATTTCCAGTGTTTCTAATATGGTAAATAAGAAAGAAATGATGTAAATACTTTGTCACAATGTTATTTTTGAAGAAATTGAGATGCTTTATTGTGAGAATGGTTGCAAAGGTTTATTTCATTCTACATGTATTGGCAATATTGACACAAATGTAGCAATATGTCCAAAGAGAAAAAGAAGAAATGGATCTGCCCACAATGCAGTAAGGGAAAAGTCAATTTGAATGCAACATATACAGACAACAGGTAAGTGAAAGAGATACATGTCAACAAACAGTTACAGATCAGCAGTCTGCAAATAAGACAAGATCTCTCACATGTAACAAAAATTCTAACTTCTTTCAAGGTTGAAATCACAGATACAATTACTGGTATTAGAAATGATATAACAGACATATAAAAAAAACCTAGAATATAATTACAACATGATACAAGATCAGTCATTTCATGATTTTTAGGTATAGTTTCAGTTGTTAAGAGAAGAAAATCAAACAGTAACCTTTCCAGTGTCCAGAACGTTTGTATATGTTCACAGAATTTGAAATAACAAGCCAAGGATGTATATATCCATTTTTAGTACAACAAAAAAATTTTTAAATAAAAATTACCATTTCAATTTTTTTATACATATCTTATAAAAATATATAATTCAGGCCTGATAAATCATATTTTCTTTTTTCATTTGATACATATTTTATTAAATTGTGACATAAATAATTGTTAAAGCCATCTGATTGCCATTTCTTAGAAGCAAATAAGTTATTGCCAATTTGTTTGTTAATATTACCTCTATGCTGAAGCAATCCCTTAATTTGAGCTCAGAAGTTTGATTTGAACTATTATCAACATTTTTTTTGTCTTAAAGTTTCTAAAATCTCCTGATAATTAATAAAATACTGCTATTTTTAAAAATGGAAGACTTTGAAAATAATTATAAAATATGTACTTTTTTTGGTGTACCAATGTAAAAAGTAAAATTACAAAATGGAAGAAATATTTACTTTAAACAAGATTTTTTTATTCAGAAATATATAGCCTTTCTATTCATGTGTATTATAATCATTTCTATCTATTAGTGTTTTTAAATAAATTTTTATTTGTGTTGCCAGATGAATTTTTCTTACTACATGACTAAAAAAAGTCCTATTAAAATAAAACTTGTCTTTTTTGTTAAATATTTTATACTTGCAGAAAATCAAGAATTAAATGTTGATTAATTTGGCATACAATATTGCCATAATTCCTTTCATTAGCTATTTGGGAAAAAAAGGTTCTAAATTGAATTTTTTTTTGGGGGGGGGGGAATAGTTTGGCCCCTGGATGGAACCAGTTAAAGAAACAAAAACAAAATATGAAAAAGCAACTGAAAGAACTTAGAACTAATGTAAATGACTTGAAACAAGATCTAAATGCAATAACATTGAGATAAGTGGAACACCTGAGGATCAGAAAACACTCTGAAAATTGTGGAGAAAGTTGCAAATGTATTGTGCATTCAGGCAAAGGATGAAATAGTGACTGCACACACGGTGACAACAATAAACAATATAAAATTAAATCAATAATAGACTGAAGGATACTAATATCAGGAATAAGTGGATACAGAGGAGGAAAGACAAGAAGGATCTGACAGCAAATATGGTAAACAGTGACTTTAAAATAGAATCTTCTTAAATGAACATCTATCCAAGCATACAAAATGACTATTGTATTCACTTAAACAATTCAAACTGAACAATGCACATCAATATGCTTGGATAAAAGAGGGGAAAATATTTCTCAGGAAATTATTAGACACAAAAATACATAGAATAACAAGTGAAGATGATATCTTACTCTTAAAATTAATTACAAAACTGTATTCTGTGGCAAGCAGCTACTTGAACGGGTGTTTAGTTATTTTATATTATTCTATAATATGAAATGTTACTTTCTAAAAATTCTTTTACTGAATAGTTTCCCTGAATTTAAAAGCAGCGCTAATATTTTAAAAGTTACTATGTATCTTTTTCACTTTAACAACAAGTATTGTGAACAGAAGTTCAATGATATGATTGAAAATGCATCTAATATTGGTGATAAGATAAAATTTACAATGATATGGTATTGTTTACTGATATTATATATAATTTATTTAACACCAAATATGCAGTGTATATATCAATTAAGAGCTACATTAATAAAACTAAGAAGTATAATTTCTCTAAATGCATACCTTGTTCAATACAACTGAGATAACTGTACAGAAACTTATCAAACTGTAACAGGCATATAATACACAAATTAACCAAATATAAATGATTCTATGACATACACTGAAGAGCCTAAACATTATGACCAGTGCGTCTTTATGCAAATTACAACAACTGCACATAAATAACAGCGCATGAAGGTCATGAAAGGTATAAATAACACCAGATATTGAGTTCTGTTAATCAGTGTTATTCTTTTTCTTCAGATAGGAAAAGCAGTGGACTTAAGTGAGTTTGACAAAGGCCAAATTGCAATGGCCAGAGGATTGGGTCAGAGCATTTCCGAGACGGCAAGGCTTGTGGGTGCTCATGGTCAGCTGTGGTTAGTACCTTCAAAAAGTGGTCTGAGGAGGGAAAAACCACAAACGGCTGGTCAAGGTGTGAGCTGACCATAGCTCATCGATGCTAGAGGTGAGCGAAGGCTATCCCGTATGGTACAAGCCAATAGAAGGGATACTGTGGTGCAACTTGCCCGTAATTTGAATGCTGGTGATGGGAATAATGTGTCACAACACACAGTACATCGATCCCTGCTGAAAATGGGGCTGCATAGCTGCAAGCCATTCCGAGTGCCCATGCTAACCTCAGTTCATCGTTGAAAGTGCCTACAATGGGCACGCAAGCATCAAAACTGGACCTTGAATGCTTGGAAGAAGGTTGTCTGGTCTGATGAATCTTGTTTCCTGTTGTACCACGTGAACAGCAGGGTACGTGTTCATTGTTTACCTGGGGAAGTGTTGGCACCAGGATTAACCATGGGATGAAAACAAGCCAGGGAGTGTAATGCTTTGGGCAATGTTCTGCTGGGAAACCCTGGGTCTATAATTCATGTGCAAGAAACTATGACATCTGCCACCTATCTAAACATCATTGCAGACCAGGTACATCCTTTCATGGCAACAGTATACCCCTCTAGTAGTGCCTTCTTTCATCAGGATAATGTATCATGCCACACTGCCCAGATTGTTCGAGAATGGTTCATTCACGGAACACGAGGAAGATTTCCAGGTATTCCCTGGCCTCCAAATTCCCCAGACTTCAATCCAATCGAGCATCTGTGGTTTGTGTTGGAACAGCATATAGCTCAACCACATAACTTACAAGAGTTAAAGGATCTGCTGGTAATATGTTGGTAGCAGAGACCACAAATCACCTTTAGAAATCTTGTAGCATCCATGCCTACCCAGTTAAGAGCCATTTTGGCAGCACATGAAGGACCAACATCATATTAGGCAAGTGATCATAATGTTTTGTTTTTTCAGTGTATAGATAATCAATTCAAATATTTAACTGTTTCTATACATGATAGATGATTTAGTTTTACTGATGATGAAGCACATGTTTTTAGTGTAAGTGAGTTTAAGATGATGAAGCACATGTTTTTAGTGTAAGTGAGTTTAATAACTTTGTAAGCTATAATACTCAGACTCCAAAATGTCTTTCTAATTTATTCATAATACATTTTAACATTAGGAGTTTAAGGCAAAATTACGATGAACAACTTGTAATTCTACATAACATCATCATCCTCAAGCAGCCATTGGCTACGGAGGTCCAACCAGACCGCGCAGTTTAATTCTCCAAGAATATCTGTCCTGAGCTACATCTGCTGCATCCAGCCACTGTACACCAATTCTAACAAGGTCCTGTTTGACATTGTCTGCCCACCACATTCTAGGTCTCCCCCTCCTTCTGAGGCCTCTAGGCACACTGTTCATAACCCTATTCGCCAATCTATAATTATCCATATGGGCAACATGGCCAAACCAGCGGAGTCTCTCTCTGCACAATATGCTGCTTAAAGGAGGTTGCAGACTCCTTTGCCTAACCTCATCATTAGTTACAAAGTTGAACCACCTAATGTCCAAGATACTGCATAAGCATCTGGAATCAAAAGCATCTAGTTTCCTGTTATCTTGTTTACAAAGTGTCCAAGTTTCACTACCATAACTAACCATAGAAAGAACCAAACTATTATACAGTCTAATTTTAGTCTTTAGGTGTATACGCCTATTTCTCCACACTCTCCATAGATTCTTAAAAGTCCTGGCAGCAATACCTATTCGTCTGTTAATCTCATGCCGCACATCAACAGTATCAGTTACGTAGCTCCCAAGGTAATTAAACTGTGACACCTGCTCAAGACTGCAACCATTCAGATTAACTGAATCACAACCTGCCTGACCAATTTTCATCACTTTAGTTTTCTCTCTGTTTATAACCAAACCTACTGTACTACCAGTCTCATCAACAGCTTGAATGAAAGAGTTCATCTCATCAACATCATTTGCCAAAAGGGCTAAATCATCAGCATAATCTAAATCAGAAATTTTCGTATCTTCAGCCCATTTAAGGCCAAAAGCTTTCCCTTGAAGTGAATTTCGCATAACATAATCAACAACCAAACTAAAGAGAAAAGGAGACAAAATGCACCCTTGTCGAACACCAGAAGTAATGCTAAACCAATTGCTACAAGACTTAATAACTCTCACACATGACTCAGTGTTATTATAGAGAGCTTTCATTATGTTAACTAACTTGTCTGGTATACCATATGATTTCACAATCAACCACAAATTATGACGATCAACAGAGTCAAAAGCCTTTTTGAAATCAACAAAGCTAGCAACCAAAGGTTTCTGAAACTCTAAACATTTCTCGAGAATCTGCCTAAGTGAAAATATCTGATCCACACATCCCCTACCACTTCTGAATCCACATTGCTCATCACGCAATTGCCTGTCAACCAGATTCTTAATTCTATTAAGCACAATCATGGAAAGAACTTTACCTGGAACAGAGAGTAGGCTGATACCCCTATAGTTATCACAAGAACTGCGATCACCTTTTTTGAAAATAGGGATAATAATGGCTCTGGTAAAATCTTTAGGAACCATGCCTTTATCATAAAAGTTATTCAAAATTTCAGTCATCCAAATGGTAACTGAAACATTCCCAGCTCTAAGCATTTCCGTAGTAATTTCATCCACCCCTGGGGATTTATGAAGTTTAAGTTTAGAAATAGCCAAACTAACTTCAGATTGTGTTATAGGGCCAACATTAAAGCCACCAATGCATCTATCATCATTGCAAACAATGGGAGTAGAATTAACCACATTGTTTAGAACATCACTGAAATGCTCAGCCCACCTAGCCATGACAGAATCCTCACCTTCTATAACCTTACCTTGTTTATCCTTCAATCCCTGTATACCTATTCGTTTTCTACCACACAAAACATTAACTATCTGGTACAGCTCTCTGCTGTTGTGCTGTCTAACTGCTTCCTCAGCTTTGTCAGCCAGGCCATCAAGCCAAAGATTCTTATCAGTAGCTAACTGATCCTTTACACGTTTATTAAGTTCTTTGTAATGCTTTCTATTAGGACTAGTAGGGTACTGATTAAGGACATTCCTGCAGTTCCTTCTTCCTGAAATAAGCTCAAGTGCCTTATCACTTAAATAATTCTGTCTCCTCTGCTCCTTTTTCCCTAAAAGAGTACTGTTAGTTTCCAAAAAAGCCTGTTTAAAATGTCCCCATTCTTCCTCAACTTCAGTATTAAGCAAACCATGACTGTCATAATGACTAAGTAACCTATCATGGTAAGCTTTAGCTATAACTGGGTCTTTCAGAGCTTCAGTATTAAAGGTAAATTTTTTAACCCTAGCACAACACTTTTTAAGTTTAAGTTGCAAGACACTTTTAACAAGATAATGGTCAGATCCAATTTCAGCTCCCCTATATGCCCTGGTATTTCTAACAGAACTAGCCCATTTGCTGTTAATTAATATATAATCAATCATATTCCTATGCAGCCCATCAGGTGAAACCCATGTGTATTTATGTATGTCGCGGTGTTTGTAATATGTGTTAGTTATTCTGAAACCATTGAGTTTACTTACCTGTAGGAGACGTTGCCCATTGCCATTGCAGCTACCAACACCAAAAGGGCCTATTACTCCTCCCCAAAGGTCAGAGTCGGTACCAACTTTGGCATTGAAGTCACCAAGAACAAGGGTAATATCTCCTTTCTTGACAGAATTCAAAATATCCTGAAGTTGTCCGTAAAACCTATCCTTCTCATCCTCATCAGAATCCTCAGTGGGGGCATAACAGCAGATAACATTCAAGTCTTTAATGCTTGTCTGAAATTTTGCTGTAAGAAACCTTTCATTAATGCACTCTTATCCTAGAAGAGCATCACTAGCATGTCTGCTGAGCAGCAGACCCACGCCCTGGTGATGCTTTCCATCCTCCCTCCCTGTAAAGAGAAATTTAAAGTTATTTTTAAGTACCTCACCTTTACCTGTCCGTCTGGTCTCTTGCAAGCCTAGAATATCTAGGTTATAGCGCTGGAATTCCTGCATGAGGACATCAAGAGAATAATCTCTATGTAATGTCCTCACGTTCCACGTTCCTGCAGAGAGAAAATGATTAGTAGGATTTTTAAAGAAATTAGGTTTATTGAGATTGGTAGGGCCAACAATATCAAACAGCCCCCTGATCGCAGGCATGGGGCAAAGACCTGTTCCTCCTCCGCTAAAGGCTGAAGTCACCGATGCTGGTAGGAACTTCAGGCACCACCTTTTCAAGTGGACTTTTTCAAGAGCCATATGGCCTGGCTGAGACACATTACTCCAGTTTAGGCTTGACGATGCCCAACTAGCTAAGTAAGGTTCAGGTACCTGCGATGGCCTCTGATTAGGATTATCCACCAGCTGATGTAAGGTATCCCATGCCTCTGTTCACTTAGAGCTGGCAATCCAGAAGCAAACAGAAAACAGCAGCAGACTCTCCCTCAACAGAGGCCCACCAGTGCAGCAAGTCCAGGATCCATAACCAAGCTCAAATCCATAAACAAGTCCAGTCTAGTAGGTATAAATGGTCCTACATAACACTAAATGTAAATTCGACTTACTACTATTCTCAGAAATGTGGTTAAAGGAGGAAGAAGTGAACTTATATGCTATGGATGGATACAAAATGTTTTATAACTATAGATACCCAAATAAATCAGGTGGTATTTTAGCATATATTCAAGATCTTAAATTTGACTTTATGAAATTGAAGTTTGATTTCCTTAGCTGAGAAAGATTGTATATATATATATGATCATACATTTGATTGTTTCGCATAATCATTTTAAATATGCCTAAAATCTTACGCTTAACCTCTCATAATTACTCTCAACCTAAGTACTCATTTTCATGAGACAGGAGATCATATATTTGATTTGTCCATCTTGCTATTACACAGATTTCATGATTACAGTATCAATTTTTTTTCTGTGATGAATTAGAGCAAGATTTAAAAGGGATTTCATATAAAAATATTTATTTTATTGGAGATACTAATACGGATATGTTAAAATATACAAATGAGGTCAATGAATATTTGAATATCATGAATGATTTATTTATTAGCTGTCTAGATCATGCCTTTGCCAGAGTAAATCTGAGTCACACACTGCTGACATATCAATCATTCATTCATATTTTACTGACCACTACCCTATTGTGGATCTACAGATTTCCAACAAAAACATAGTAACTGTTTATAAACCAGAGTGGGATACTAACTCAAGAAATAAATTATTTATTGTTTAAAGAATACATTAAGAATTTATCATTTGGCAAACTTGATTACAATAACTGAGATCCAAACAAAGTCTATGACAAATTTTTGCAAATGGTAACTCAACATAATTCTTTTGAGTTCAAGAACAGAAGGCAAAACAAAAATGGATTACTAATGAACTCATTGCATCAATAAGCAAAAAAGAAAATTTATGCAAAAAATGTAAATGGTATCCTGGTATTATATCTATAGAAAGGGAATACAAAGAATACTGTAAGATGCTGAAAATGGAAATCAATGAAGCAAAAGATGATTATCATTAAAAAAAATAACTCTACAACTGTGATAAAAAATAATAAAAAGCAATGGAATTATATAAAGAGCCTAAAAGGAAATTCCCATAATACTTAAATGTGAAAACATAATGGAATTAATTGAAGATATTAATGTAAATTTATTGCAACAACCTCTGGTACATTTAATATTGATGAAACAATTTGTTCATACTTCAAAAGGATTTAATCTGCCTCCAAAATTCCATCTATTAGAAAGCTCAAATGAGACTGAAGTAGGTAGAATTTTTCAGACCCTGGAAAATAATAAAGCCCAAGCTTTGATGGAATCACAGGCGAAATGCTAAAGATCATTGCTAAATACCATTTTCTAAGTCTCACAAGGATCATTAATATTTCTATTGAACATGGAATATTTTATGATAAGTTAAAATTTGCTACTGTTTCACCTATTTATAAATCAGGTGATTAGAATTTGATTAGTAACTATAGGCATATTCCATTTTACCTAGCCTTTCTACAGTTATTGAAAAAATTATGAAGCATAGACTTTTAACTTCTTAAAACCATTTTTTTTTCTAATAAACTATTTGGATTTCTTACAACATAAAAACACTGAACAAGTGCATATTAAAATTAACAAAAAAATTTGCAAAAGTATTGATGACAGTAAAAAAACTTCAGCAATATTTTTAGATATAAGAAAAACATTTGACACTGCTAATATTACCTTATTACTATATAAACTATCTCATGACAGAATCAGAGGTCATGCACTTTACTGGTTTAAAACATATCTTTGTAAGAGTAAACAAGCAGTTAAGATTAATGGACATCAAAGTGATTTTTTGCAGGTAAAAAAAGGGTACCTCAGGGCTCAGGTTTGGGTCCAATTTCATATTCAATTTTTATTAATGATCCTTGCGAGATAAATTTCAATGGCTTACTTCTACGTTATGCTGATGATAGTGCAATTGTGTATTCCAGTGATAACATGTCTGACCTAAAGGTTTCAATGGAGAATGATCTGCTTAGAATGCATTAATGGTTAAATTTTAACAATTTAACAGTTCAAATTGCACTATGATTGGATGTTCGTGTTATGAAACTGAACGAGTGAATACATTTAATTACCTTAGATTTGATATTAATTCTAGCATGAAATAGAAGAATAATGCAGAAAAATTAACACTGAGACTTAGTTTTATACAAGTTATACATACAAAATGCACATGCAGCCATGGGCTGCATGTGCATTTTGGAGGTCCTACCACACTATGATTTTATTCTCCACACTTGTCTGTCCTGAGCTACAGCTATTGCAGGCCAATTCCAGCAAAGGTCCTGTTTAACATTGTCTGCCATTGTATCCTAGGTCTCCCCCTTTTCCTGAAGCCTTTAGGCACACTGCTCATAATCCTATTTGCCAATGGGCAACATGGCCAAACTAATGCAGTCTCTCTCTGCACAAAATGCTGTTCAAAGGAGGTTGCTGACTCCTTCTAACCTTATCATTACTTACGAAGTCAAACCACCTAATGCTCAAGATACTGCATAAGCATATAAAATCAAAGGCATCAAGTTTCCTGTTATCCTGCTTACAATGGGTCCATGTTTCACTACCATACCTAACCTTAGAAAGAACTAAACTATTATAGTCTATTTTTAATATTTAGGTATACACGCCTATTTTTTCACACTCTCCATAGATTCTTAAAAGTTCCAGAAGCAATCCTTATTCTTCTATTTATCTCATGCCTAACATCATCAGTATCTGTTATGTAGCTCCCAAGATAATTACACTGAGACACTTGCTAAAGAGTGCAGACATTTGGGTTGGGTTGTTTTACCTCTGAGTGGCACTTTTTTGCACACCATGGGCTAAATGGCCAGGTCACATGAACGCTGAAGGTTCAGAGAAAGTTGGGTGAGGGGACCCACTGGAAGAGCTGTTGGGAGACAGATGGTAGCCTCCCGTCAAGGCCATCCAGCGTGTTCTTTAACGTGCACAGGGTATGGCTCTCCCACACACGGGCCACAGCTTTACGTCCCATCCGACGGACAGCGGCCTTTCCAAGCCCATCAGTATCCCCTACTGACCATGAACAGGGCGGGGGATTTTGCAGAGGTAAATCTCAATGCTGACGCAGCTGGGAACTACAGATTACGAGCCTGGCGCGCTACTGACTGAGCTACCCCCGCCCCAGAGTGCTGACATTCAAAGCAACTGGTATTAAAAAGGTAGTCCCTAAAGAATTCTTAAAAGATTTTACTACGCTTGGGTATATTCTAATTTACAGTATGGAATCACTAATTGGGGAAGACATTATTTACACAATTTACATTGAACGAACAATTATATGCACCTACTATATAACATCCTTTTGCTGCTGTTGTGAGGAAAAAATGTTATTCCATCTTTTGCCCTCACAACAGCAACCACATGTCTTGGTAAGGACTCAATGAGGTGTTGAAAACATCATCATCATCATCATCCACAAGCAGCCATGGGCTATGGAGGTCCAACCAGACCATGCAATTTAGTTCTCCAGGCAAGTCTATCCTGAGCTACATCTACTGCATCTGGCCACTGCACACCAATTCTAACAAGGTCCTGTTTGACATTGTCTGCCCACCGCATCCTAGGTCTCCCCCTCTTTCTGAGGCTTTTAGGCACACTGTTCATAACCCTATTCGCCAATCTATAATTATTCATACGGGCAACATGGCCAAACCAACGGGTCTCTCTCTGCACAATATGCTACTTAAAGGAGGTTGCAAACTCCTTTGCCTAACCTCATCATTAGTTACAAAGTTGAACCACCTAATGTCCAAGATACTGCATAAGCATCTGGAATCAAAAGCATCTAGTTTCCTGTTATCTTGTTTACAAAGTGTCCAAGTTTCACTATCATAACTAACCATAGAAAGAACCAAACTATTATACAGTCTAATTTTAGTCTTTAGGTGTATACGCCTATTTCTCCACACTCTCCATAGATTCTTAAAAGTCCTGGCAGCAATCCCTATCCGTCTTTTAATCTCATGCCGCATATCACCAGTATCTGTTACGTAGCTCCCAAGATAATTAAACTGTGACACCTGCTCAAGACTGCAACCATTCAGATCAACTGAATCACAACCTGCCTGACCAATTTTCATCATTTTAGATTTTTCTCTGTTTATAACCAAACCTACTCTACTACCAGTTTCATCAAAAGCTCGAATGAAAGAGTTCATCTCATCAACATCATTTGCCAAAAGGTCTAAATCATCAGCATAATCTAAATCAGAAATTTTTTTATCTCCAGTCCATTTAAGGTCAAAATCTTTCCCTTGAAGTGAATTTTGCATAAAATAATCAATAACCAAGCTAAAGAGAAAAGGAGACAAAATGCACCCTTGTCGAACAACATAAGTAATGCTAAACCAATTGCTACAAGACTTACTAACTCTCACACACGACTCAGTGTTATTATAGAGAGCTTTCATTATGTTAACTAACTTGTCTGGTATACCATATGATTTCACAATCAACCACAAATTATGATGATCAGCAGAGTCAAAAGCCTTTTTGAAATCAACAAAGCTAGCAACCAAAGGTTTCTGAAACTCTAAACATTTCTCAAGAATCTGCTTAAGTGAAAATATCTGATCCACACATCCCCTACCACTTCTGATTCCACATTGCTCATCACGCAATTTACTGTCAACCAGATTCTTAATTCTATTAAGCACAATCATGGAATGAACTTTACCTGGAACAGAGAGTAGGCTGATACCCCTATAGTTATCACAAGAACTGCTATCACCTTTTTTGAAAATAGGGATAACAATAGCTCTGGTAAAATCCTTAGGAACCATGCCTTTATCATAAAAGATATTCAGAATTTCAGTCATCCAAGTAGTAACCGAAACATTCCCAGCTCTAAGCATTTCTGTAGTAATTTCATCTACCCCTGGGGATTTATGAAGTTTAAGTTTAGAAACAGCCAAAATAACTTCAGATTGTATTATAGGGCCAACATTAAAGCCACCAATGCATCTATCATCATTGCAAACAATGGAAATAGAACTAACCGCATTGTTTAGAATATCACTGAAATGCTCAGTCCATCTAGCCATGACAGAATCCTCACCTTGTTTATCCTTCAATCCCTGTATACCTGTCCGTTTTCTACCACACAAAACATTAACTATCTGGTACAGCTCTCTGCTGTCTAACTGTTTCCGCTGCTTTGTCAGCCGAGCCATCAAGCCAAAGATTCTTATCAGCAGCTAACTGATATTTTACACGTTTATTAAGTTCTCTGTAATGCTTTCTATTAGGACTAGTAGGGTATTGATTAAGAACATTCCTGCAGTTCTTTCTTTCCGAAATAAGCTCAAGTGACTTATCACTCAGATAATTCTGCCTCCTCTGCTCCTTTTTTCCTAAAAGAGCACTGTGAGTTTCCAAAAATGCCTGTTTGAAATGATCCCATCCTTCCTCAACTTCAATAGTAAGCATACCATGTCTGTCATAATGACTAAGTAACCTGTCATGGTAAGCTTTGGCTATAACTGGGTCTTTCAGAGCTTCAGTATTAAAAGTAAATTTTTTAACCCTAGCACAACACTTTTTAAGTTTAAGTTGCAACACACTTTTAACAAGGTAATGGTCAGATCCAATTTCAGCTCCCCTATATGACCTGGTATTCCTAACAGAACTAGCCCATTTGCTGTTAATCAATGTATAATCAATCATATTCTTATGCAGCCCATCAAGTGCAACCCATGTGTACTTATGTATGTCGCGGTGTTTGTAATAAGTGTTAGTTATTCTGAATCCATTGAGTTTACTTAACTGTAGGAGACATTGCCCATTGCCATTGCAGCTACCAATACCAAAAGGGCCTATCACTCCTCCCCAAAGTTCAGAGTCAGTACCAACTTTGGCATTGAAGTCACCTAGAACAATGGCAATATCTCCTTTCTTGACAGAATTCAAAATATCCTGAAGTTGTTAGCAAAACCTATCCTTCTCATCCTCATCAGCATCCTCAGTGGGGGCATAACAGCAGATAATATTCAAGTCTTTAACGCTTGTCTGAAATTTTGCTGTAAGAAACCTTTTATTAATGCACTCATATCCTAGAAGAGCATCATTAGCATGTCTGCTGAGAAGCAGACCCACGTCTTGGTGATGCTGATTGTCGTCCATCCCTGAAAAGCGAAATTTAAGATTACTTTTAAGAATCTGACCTTCATCTGTTCATTTGGTCTCTTGCAAGCCGAGAATATCTAAATTATAATGGTGGAATTCTTGTGTGAGGACATCAAAAGAAGAAGCTCTGTGCAGAGTCCTCACATTCCAACTACCTAGGGAGAGAAAATGGTTAGTGGGATATTTAAAGAAACTATGTTTATTGAGAGAGGGAATGCCAACAATATCAAACAGCCCCCTAATCACAGACATGGGGCAAAGACCCGTTCCCTCACCACTAAAGGCTGAAGCCATCTACACTGGAAGACTTCCTCCAATGTAGAATTTGATGATGCCAATAGAAGCAAAGAGTTCAGGTGCCTGCGATGACCTCTGCTCAGGATTATCCACCAGCTGATAAATATATCCTGTGAATCTATTCACTTGGGGCTGTCAACCCAGAAACAAACGGAAAACACAGCAGAAGATTTTCCCTCCACAGAAGCCCACCAGTGCAGTAAAATCAGGATCCATATTCAAGGTCAGAGTCATATCTGTCCAGTCCAGTGGGTTTATATGGTCTGCACCAGGACCCTGTGTGGTTGACCACTCCTCAGAAGGGTTGAAAAAAAAGAAAAGTAGCCATAGTTGTCCATATCAGTAGGCACCTGGCCGGTTCTATGCATCATCACAGGAGATTGGTGTATAGCTACCATTTACAGACCAAATCGTAATATAATAAAAAAAAAATACAGATACTTTACAATTCATCTCATCCAAGACAATACATATCTTCATGTTCAAATAGTTTATTCTGCAAAATATTTAGAATATGCAACAGTGATTATCATCTAAATAAATAAATAAATAAATAAATAAATAAATATGATATACTCTTTGGAAAAGGCTGATCCAAATATTTTCATAAAAAAATGCCATTGTAACACAATTCAAAAAAATCAATCATGTTGCCATTAAAGAAATTCAAAATATACAACCTCCATCACATATCCCCTAGCACTAAATAATACAATTAAAAGCATTATGAAAAACTATAACTCCAAAGTACCTATCTAATCTTTTATAAATTTAGAATGTTCAATTCTAAGAGATATCGACATTCCAATGAGGATGTGACCTAATTCCTAATGACTGACATTTTTAGATCAACATGGGGAATTTTTGGCCATTTTGTTTCTAGGTTTCTACTTGCACTATTTTGGGTTTTTCTGGTGACTCAGTCTGTTTTGAGCAATATTGAGCAACAGGCATTTTCTATCTCCAGTTGTAGGAGCAAGTAAGAGTTAATAAACACAAGTATAACATCAGGAGAAAGATACCAGAAATAGTAATTAACTAAACAGTCTAACATAGTAATCAACCAAAATGTATTACCAATCTTTGAAGGAGCTACCATTGCTTCTAGTCCAAACTCTTATTTCAAACTCTCTTAATTTGAATAAGTAATCATCTACATCAATTAAAAATTCAGTTGCAATGATAAAATATCTACTTTACCTGCAGCTTTGAAAATTTCATTGAAAGAATTCCCCAATATCAATATTTTCACCAACAAGAAATAATGCTTAATTCTTGCAACCTGCTCCAACAATACAAACGTGCAATCATTATTTCATCCTCAAAAGAATGATACATCAACCACACTCAACAGTGCATCAATATATCATATCTAATGCATACCACAATTTTCAAATTTACCTTTCAATTTTCAACACCTTTCAATTTTCAACTTGAATTTGAAATTGCTACCACATTGCTGATGATGAATGTATAATACATTTGGAATCTATATTATTTTATATTTGTGCATATATTTTGTGCTATCATCTGTAATAAACTTATAGAGACAGGTAGCTGAATCCTGTCCTGTCGGACTGTGCCAGTTGTAAAGTATTTATAGACAGGTGAGGCTGAATATATCCTGTTGGATTGAGATAGTTGCAATGTTCTTTCTGGCTATCAATAATTGAGCAGAGGTGGAATAAAACTTAACAATTTATTGAATATCAACAACATAGTATGAATTCCTGGCTGTCTGCCAATTTGGGTGATTATTTACTTATACTCTACTAGCCATAGACGCACGCATAAATCATGCAATTCTGCATGGATCTCTCACTTTAGTTTCTACGGGAGAAATCCAATGGAGTCCCTCAATATCCAGTCTCAAAATCCTTGTCGACGCACTCAAACACAGACTTTACTCACAATCTCTCTGCTTCAGAGCTCCCACCATTCTCTCATCTCCTTTCTTCTCTCCTTGCAGCCACTCATAAGCCCCCCTGAGATCAAACCCATTAGCTTAAGTTTTTAACAGCCTATGGTTTAATTTTCTCTGATTGCCACAGACAGCCCCTCTAATCATGCTGCCCTTGACATTTAACGGCATTGATCCTTGCAAATGACAGGAAGCCAATTATCAGTGTCTTCAAGATCGGTGCCTGTGTATCTAGTCAAGGAATTGCAGGGAGGTCCCTTACATTTACTTTGTGTTAATACATATTGAAATATAAAAATACCTATATACATGAATAAAAGAGGGTAAGGAGGTGCCAAACTTGACATCTTTACCTACAATGCAATTCAAATCCTTCAAGACTTTACAATGTGCATAATAACTTCTAATGTGAAATTCAGCAATTACCAATGATATTAACAAGCATTTGTTCATCACTGCTCTGCTTAGAAGTTCCTATATATTATGGAATTAAATCAGAAATTTGCCAGAAATTTCTTCCTCATCTTGGTTGGTTATTGAGCATATACCAACATGTAGATTATTAATCTAGATTATATAAAATATATTAGTGTTTTATTATCTCTTTATTGTATATACATCAAGAATTTTTCCATTTTGCATTGTGATTCCTTAGTAACAGCATGAAATTCTTAAATCTCTCAGGCAAATGGGTTCATGTTAATTTTCCACCCTTGTTGATTGGTAATGTATGAAATAATTTTACTCTTCCTTAGTGTAAAGTAATAATCACTCATGTTACTGATAGTTTTATTGATTATTAAAACTATACATTCACTTGATTGGGATTTTTTTTTCTGATTTTTTTATAGTTAATTTTTGCAAACCACTGCCCTATGTCCAATGACGTAGTCAAGATATTTCAAAGGGAGTAACTTTTAAATAATTTTAGTGTTTTTGTTAATTTATGTTCATAAAACAATGAATTCTTAGAAAAATATTTTGCTGGAGTTGGGGGGAGGGGTTTAACCCCGAAGTTCTATTCTTGGTATGCTACTGCCTATGTAATTCTTAACCCTTCAAGGATCCCAACTGAAAAACCAGTTTACATCCAGAGGTCCAGCTATTTTTTCACTACGATCATGTGAGAAAAAACAATTAACTTTAGAACTTTCTTTGCCAAATAACTAATGAAAGGAATTAGGGCATGTTATATGGCAAATTAATCAGCATTTAATTTGGATTTTCTGAAATAAATTATTTTTCAAATAGAAAGGCTATGTACTTCTGAAAAACAAAAAAAAATTAAATATTTACTTGAAACAAGAAAATTACTCCCGTTATGCAATTTTTTTTCTTGACCAAACTCTACTACATCCAAGACTATATTCAAACTATACTTTGAGAAAAGTCCAGGCTTTTTGCCAACTATGCAGAGTAAATAAACAAGTCACCTTTAGAATTTTAAAATAATAAACTGAAATCAGTCATGTTATATACCAAATTAAACAGAATTTACTTCAGAATTTTACAAAAATATTTAATTTACATACTGATTTAACTAAGTTAGCTAACTAACTTAGTTAGCTAGTGACTGTTCTAGCAAGGCAAACTTTGTGTGCTGTGTTAGCTCTAACTGAGGCA
Source organism: Ryuthela nishihirai (assembly GCA_038380435.1). Taxonomy (NCBI): domain Eukaryota; kingdom Metazoa; phylum Arthropoda; class Arachnida; order Araneae; family Heptathelidae; genus Ryuthela; species Ryuthela nishihirai. The sequence goes on along the minus strand of JAWZYU010000020.1, from coordinate 9,330,479 downwards.
GTGGTCAACAGTGATTTCAGTCTTTGTCGGGCATGTTCTTATATGAGAAGGCCTATAAAAGCTAGCATTAGCTTCTAGGATTCCTCTCTGTCCTATATGTTGCAAATCAAAAAAATATTGTGATGATTCATCATTCACTTTTATGTTTCCTAACCAGTTTATTTATGCTATAATTATTGAGCCATCCCATGGCCGAGTGGTTAGCGCACTTGGCTACTGATCTAAGGGACCTGGGTTCGAGCCCCGGGTAAGGCATAACTGTTTGTGTTGTTTTTCTGCTGAGGGCCTGCCATCCTCTCAGACCTTCTACTATGGCATATAAACTGACAGGCTCCTGTCAGACCTCTGTGGCAAGCAGCTGCTTGAGGGGGTATTTATTTTTTTTTATAATTATTATTTTGGGGACTTCCATTCCTTTGAACTACAGCCTCTCTCTGTCCGTATTGTTCCCAATTGCACAACTCCCATTTTGATTGATTGCCACTGACCACCAAAACGAGGTCATAACCACTTATGTCATCATCATTGCAAATGTGGCTTCCAGGTGATGTACAAACATGTAAACATGATTAAAGCCAGTGTGGTGTTAAGGACAGTTGGTTGGAGGTGGAAAAGTTTAGTTTGTGAATTTCAAGTTAGGAGTTTTTGAAGCAGTTAGTTTGAGGAGTTGTTTTGTAGAAAGCTTAATTTGGAGAGTCAATAATCAAATAAACTTTTATATTTTTATGAAATTGAACTTTGACTTCATTTTTTCTTTTGAGCAGGGATTTGTTTGGTTATATTAAATTAGCTTTTAGTTTGGAAAAGCATTTAAAATTTTTTCCTTATGCTCAACTCATAAAGAACCCTTATTTATTTTTGGCAAGATTAATTGGTGTCCAAAATTCAACTATATGGCAGTAAAATAGTAACATACTTTGGAGTGTTACAATAGGAACATAAAAAAAAAACTGCTGCTAGTGCTTAGAGGTCATTTATACAATAACACCTCGAGAGGAGATAGGATGGGTAGGAAGTGTCAGGGATTTTTTATGTGACATTATATAATGCTAAATGATATAAAATAGACCTCCACATAACGAATTCATTGCACTAAAACTTTCGTTATGTGAATTTGGGAAATATGAGTTAAATCAATAAATAGTTTTTGTGAAAAAACAGAGTTTTGCCAAAGTGCAGGATTCGAACTGTCTCTCCAGATTCATGTATAGTGTTCTAAAACCACTAAACTAACACCGACTCTGCCTTTTTTACACTAATGTACATGTTAAAGGGCTAATTCGATCCAAGACCAAGAACCTTTTTGACCTTAACACCATAGTTTATAAAATTTGAACATTAATTTTTGACAAATAAATATTATAAGAATATGGTAAAAGATTAAATTAATAAAAACTTAGTAACAACAGGTCAATAAATAAAGCAAACAAATTACAATAAAACAGTCTTCATTAGACTAAAAAGATTAAGCTTAGCAGGTTGGTGGAGAAGTTGGGGTAGGAAATTATTTTTGAAGGAGAATCACCTTCAAATTCCTCCTTCTATTATAACTTCTTGGGGATTAGAGCTGGTGCAAGTACAGGGATTTTCAAAGTTGCTGGATGAGATATCCCCAAGAGAACTCTCTTGGGGATATTCACAACCAAATGGCGATTGATTTCTGTTTCTGTGTCAAGTAAGTCCTTTTTGCTTCATTATCCAAGACCTCATTCATTTTCAGGTAAGTATACAACATCAAAGCTTTTATTGGAAAATGAAGAAATAATAAAAGAAAAATATATAGATGTTAAAATAAAATGTCTGCAACAAGTTTTATGCCAGCCATCTGATGAGGCATAATTCCAAAAGATCAATAATAATTCAACCAACCAAAAGATTGATAATTTATCGAAATAAAATAAATCATCAGAAAAGAAAACTATGGTTTAAGTATAAAAAAAAGCATATAAAATACTAACTTTACAAAGGGAAATTATATCCAATGTGTGGTGAGGAAGTATTTGGACTTAAATCCACCATGTAAACAACTACCAAGCAGCCACTTAACAGATGGCTCTCATATGTGTGAACAAACAGTAGTAATACCTGTGTATTACTAACTGTTCGTTTCATCATTTCTGCCATGACGCGTGCACTGCAGTCAGTCTTGAAATAACAAGCTCTGACTATGAAGCCTCATTTTTTAGTTATATTTTCGATTTGAAAAGCTGGAATGGCACATAGAATGCTGGGATAAATAATATAAATAATCAAAATAATTCCAGGAATTCTGAAATAGGTGTAAGACAAAAAAGTGTGTAAAATGGAAAACAACAGAGGTACATACTTTGTAATTACTTCCAAAATCTTTCATTTTCAAAAATAGTAGTGTTTTGTTAATTTTCTCGAGATTTTCGAAACTTAAAGGAAAGATTTGTTGATGACAGATAAAATTAAATATGTTAACTTAAATCAGGGGGTTGCTTCAGCATAGAGCAACATTAACAAATCAGCAATACCGTATAGCACTTCTAAGAAATGGCAATCAGATGGCTTTAACAAATTATTCATATTGTAGTTTAATAAAATATGCATCAAACAAAAAAAGAAGATATTAATTTTCTAGCTTGAATTATATATTTTTATAAGATATATATAAGAAAATTTTCAAACAAAAATTTCTATTCTGTTTTTTAATTGAAGTTTTTTTTGTTGTACAAAAAATGAATATATATAGCTTGGTTCTCTCATTTAGGATTCTGTAAGCATCTATATTCATCTTGGACACTGGAAGGGTTAAAAGTCCCAGCAGCAATTCCTATTCTTCTTTTATCTTATGTTGCACATCACCAGTATTTGTTGCATAGCTCACAAAGTAATTAATTGCTACACTTTTACTCAAGAATGCAACCATTCAGATTAACTGAACCACAACCGGCCAGACCAATTTTCATCACTTTAGTTTTCTCTCTGTCACCAAACCTACTCTAATACCAGTTTTATCAAAAGTTCTAATGGAAAAGTTAATCAGATCAACATTATTTCCAACAGGGCTAAATCATCAGCATAAACTAAATCAGAAATTTTCAAATCTCTAGCCCATTTAGGGGGAAAATATTCTGCATAACATAATCAATAACCAATCAAAACATAAACAGTAACCAAACTAAAGAGAAAAGGAGACAAATACACCTTGTCTAACTCCACTAGCAATGCTGAACCAATCACTACAAGCCTTAGTAACTATCACACAACTCAGTGTGGTACAACAGGGTATTTCAAAACTATCCGTACAAATTTCAATAGGAGATAGGGAACACCAAGACAAACCTTTTTCGCCTATGAAGTATGTCCACTGATGTAACCCTTCGGTGCTAGAGGGTGCTAACAGAAATATTGGTAGAGCTGATACATAGATGAATGGAAACAAGTGTAACAACATGTTGATTTAAAGAAAGTGATCAAAGTTGCGACAGGCAACAGCATTGCATGTATGACAGTGTCGAAACATTGATTGCCATATGTGTTGAAAAATTCCCAGAATTTCATGACCAGTTGCAGCAGCGACAGCGATTCTTGCGACGAGGTCTTCATCTGAGTCAATGGGAGTCTCATACACGAGGTTCTTCATGTGTCCACAGACGAAGAAATTGATACGTTAAATCAGGCAATCTTGGTGGCCAGGTGATGGGTCCACCCCAGACTATCCATTGGCCCCCAAAAGTGGTGTTCAGATAATCACGGACATCATTGCTGAAGTGTGCTGGTGCCCCATCATGTTGAAACCACATTTGTCTGTAAATAGCCAAGGGAACATCTTCCAGCAGTCCTGGCAACATTTCTTCAAGAAATACCTGAAAAACTGCCCATTGAGTCGCAGAGGCAGCAGGTATGGCCCAATCAAAAAGTCACGTACAATACCTGCCCAAACACTGACAGCAAACTGTTCTTGATGACCATGCGCCATTGCAGCACGTGGATTTTCGTGCGCCCAAATGTGAGAATTGTGCACATTAAACCCACCCTCGTGTGAAAGAGGCCTCATCTGAGAAGTGCACATGAGCCGGAAAATCAGGCTGCACCGTGGTCCGCTGCAGAAACCTGCATAAGAATTCCACACGAAGAGCGTAATCCTGAGATGCAATGTCTGAACTCTCTGACGATCAAACTGATGTAACTGCTGCTCATGCAACACTCTCCACATGAGGGCATGGTTCACACTGAGGCTACATGCAACAGCTGGTGTGCTTGTGCCTGGATTGTCCTCAATTTGCCATAGATTCTCTTCTTCCATGTCAGGAGTGCGCATTATTCTCTCCAAACCAGTGTCATGCATGTTTGCATCGAATGTTCCAATTTCTCACACTTGCCAGTGCAAATGCACAAATGTTTTGTGGTTTGGCACATGTCTGTTTGGGAAGCGCTGCCAGTATAACCTCACAGCAGCTCTTCCATTTCCACTGGCAGCCCCATCACTAGATGCACGTCAGCCATCTCAGTAGTTATGAAACACTCCATGTTACACATAATGTGTGTGATTTACGAATGCTGACAGCAAACACAAGTACATTCGCCATTACCACTTCACCTCTAGCCAATTGCAGGGCCACCAAACAGCACCCTCTAGCACCAAAGAATTAAATCAGTGGAAATGCATTCATAGCCAAAAATGTTTGTCTTGGTGTTCCCTATCTCCCATTAAAATTTGCACAGAAAGCTTTGAAACACCCTGTAAAAGACTATCATAATGCTAACTAACTTGCAAGATCTACTATATGATTTCACAATCAACCACAAAATATGATGATCAACAGTCAAACGTCTTTTTAAAATCTACGATCAAGTTAGCAACCACAGGTTTCTGAAACTCAAACATTTCTCAAGAATCTGTGCAAGTCAAAAAAAATCTGATCTACACATCCCTTACCATTTCTGAACCCAGTGTTCTTCTTGCAGTTGTCCATCAATAGAATTCTTAATTCTATTAAGCACAATAATGCAAAGAAATTCACCTGTCACACAAACTGATCTTATTCGCCATAGAATTCTCACAAGAACTGCATTTGTCTTTCTTAACCCCTTTAACATGCTTGCTTTGTAGAGCAGAATTCACTCTGGTGGTGGGTTAATTTTGTGATGTCTTCAAGAGAAATAAATGAACAACTTTGAAATCCTATACTGAAATAACTAATTGATATAATTGTTTGTGTCCTACACTAAAATAAAGATAGATGATAATCACAGCTTGACCTGATGCTCTTTTGGCATTGATAAATCAATAAATATTTATTGATCTAAAATAAAGAGAATTTAATTCCAAAGTTTTAGAAAATAAAATATTTGAAAAACAAAACAGTAAACATACTAATTTTAAATAGCACTTTTAAAATAATATAGTAAAGAAAAATGAGTAATTTTGTTGGATTTGAAGCTCATCCTGAAGTAACTAATGAACAGAATGATAATAATATCTTAAACAAAGGATAATTTAATTCTAAATAATATCTAAATATATTTTCCTGAAACATTTAGAGAGGGAGTAGCTCAGTTGGTAGTGTGCTAGGCACATAATCTGTGGTTCCTAGATTCAAGTCCCAACTGTACCAGTATTGAGATTTATTTCCACAAAACATCCATGGTCAGTAGGGGACACCAAGGGGTTTGGAAAGGCACTGTCTGTCAGATGGAAAGTTCAGCAATGGCTTCATGTGGTAGAGCCATACCCCTGTGCAGGTTAAAGAACATGCTGGATGGCCTTGAGGGGGGGGGGGTAGCACTATGTGGTGACCTAACATCACCACATAGTATCACTTCACTGAAGATGGAGTGTTGTCATTGTTCTGAAAAGCTTCCGAGTTTTCTCCTAAAAACTTTTAACAAGCAAATAATTTGAAGGATAAACTTTAAAATTTTAAATCATTTCTAATTAATTTCTGAGCAAGAAGGTACTTTTAATTGTATTAGATATATTTTACAAAAGGAATACGAAGGGGAAAAAATTGATATTTCTTTGATGACATGATTGTAAAAGTTGACAAATTGCAACATTTTGTTTTGGTTTAAAACTTTCAGTGTGTAAATAATTTTATTAAAAAAAATGAGTATTGCTAATGTGCAGGATTCAAAACAACTCAGAGAGTTCTATGTATCATTCACTAATGTGATTTATTGTGATAGCGCCAGTAGCAAAAAAGGCATGTAGATAGATAAGTCACATTAGTGGATGAATGACAGACCCAGCATTAGTTTAGTGGTCTTAGAACACTCTGGAATGAATCTGGAGAGACGTGGGTTCAAATCTGGCATGTTAGCAAGACTCATTTTTTCCACAAAACTATTTGTTATTTTATTGACTTCAGATTCAACAGGTAATTCTGTGGTTTTATTATTCACTGATTATTTCAGTGTGTCAGCCTATACAAATGCACATTTGAATTGTGTTGGTAAGTCTTTGTTTTTTTAACTATTTTCTTGTTAAATTATAATTTTTGAAAGACTGCATGATTGAGGTAGATCCTGAAAATTGCAGTTTCTTTCCCAGAAATATTTTCTTGATTCTAAGGCAAAGTTTTAGGCTTTCCTGATTCAGAAGTGGAATATAGATTCCAAGTGTGTATAATAATAGTTATATATATATATTGTTCACTTTTCCACTTCTAGAATTATTTATATTGCTTCTCAAATATTACCTAAATTTAGAAAAAATTATTTGAAAATTGACTGAAAATGAACTCATTAGGTATATGTGACCTTGAATGGTAACTGCCTTAAGAGACACCTGATTAGGATGCTATAACAAAAAATTAAAGCAGGTAATGCATCTATCATCATTAGATACAATGGGAGTAGAATTAACCACATTGTTTAGAACAACTCTGAAATTCTCAGCCCACCTAGTCATGGCAGTATCCTCACTTGTCTATCTTTCAATCTCTGTATACTTGTTTGTTTCTTCTACTGTAATGATTCAAAAGATTGTTAAACTTAAACTCTTTGGATTGATCCAAATTTAACTAAACTTTCTAGATGGTATCGTGCGTCAGGCAATATTAACTTATCAAATAAAGTTAAATGAGGGTTCGTTAAGTATATGGGTATTACTTATTGAGTAAGAAATCAAAAGATTGTCAAATTATTTGAGTTAAATCATAATATAAAATCAATTATTGTTGCTCAAGAGAAAAAATAGTAAAGTCATAATTGACTTCCCATTTCCCTTACTATTCGACAAACCAACCAGGGCACCCTAACCATCTAAGTTTTCTGAAAAACCGGTTTTTTTCCCCCCACTCTTATTCCCTTTTATGCCTTTACTCCCACAGAGCTTTAAAGTGTCTTTTTTTACTCTGCATTTTATTGCACTTTGCATGCCTGCAACTCCTTAACCAATCTCCAAAATGAAATCAATTTTATCTTTGCCTCTTGTTGTTATACTAATGTTGTTATATTAAAGTTGGATATACTAATGCCTTTATCAATAGAATTCTTCACAAAGCTAACAATAAATTTCATAATTACCTACCATCACCTCTTCAACCAAAGCATAGCTTCATCCCCTCCATTACCTTCTCCAATATTGTATCCCTTGTTAGCAACTTCCTAAAACAATTTACCTCAAAGTTCCTTTCAAAACACAACCAAATCCATTTAAAATTCTTAAGCATGACAGAGATCCCATTGATCATGCTGACAAAGGCAAAATATACTTCATTACCCTAACCCCCTCTTCACCCACAGATACCCACTCTTTCTATATCGCTGCATTATGTGCACCCTAAAGCAGAGGATAGATAAGCATAAATGCAATATTAAAAACAAGCTCTACAAACTGCCCGTGGTGAAATCGTCCTGAATGGCAAGGTAATCCCATATTCATCATCTCCTCCACCCACTCCAAAACTCAAGATACTTTCATGAAACCCTGGAAATTTTCATCTTCAAATGTAAATGTTGAACTTTAACACACATCTTCCTCCTGCAGCCTGGCACATCTTACTACGTAACTTCCTCCCCCCCCCTCCACCATTGACTAACCAGATGCACACTTCCAAATGCACAAGCCTAACTTGACATTTCAGTGTCCCAGCATTGCTCTTTTGAAAGTAATGACTGACATGAAAAAATGGCTCTGTACTGCACTTCTCACTACTGACAAGATATTACATCCAAGTACTAGGGGCAATGCACCGAACATCTGCAACTCAGTGACTTTTGCTCTACTACAAGCATGCTGAAACTAACTTTCACTGCAGGACTCTCTTTAGTGACAATATCTTCAAGAAAAAGGTATTATTTTTGCCTATCTTACTGTTACACCAACGATCCACTTCCTTAAGGAACAAGGAACTTTACGCTGCTTGAAGATGACTGCTGAGTAAAGTTGAAAATGCTTGGTTCCTATAAGCATTATAACTAGCACATTTCAGTGCCTCCTTTATACTTGTCTCAATAAATCTAACAGGCAAAAAAAGTGTTATCCTTTCTTATGAGTTAATAATGATGCCATGAAATCATTTATCGATTTACCACTACATTTGATAACATTCAAGTCTTCAATGCTTGTCTGAAATTTAGCTGAAAAAAACTTTTCATTAATGCACTCATATCCTAGAAGAGCATCACTAGCGTGTCTTCGGGAAAGCAAAACTATGCTTTGAAGATGCTTTTCATCTCCCCTCCCTGAAAAGAGAAATTTAAGATTATTTTTAAGTATCAGACCTTTATCTGTCCATCTGGTCTCTTGCAAGCTGAGAATACTATCTGTGCAGATTCCAACTACCTGTGTTGAGTGAAAATGGTTAGGGGATGTTTAAGTTTACGAGTTTTGTTCTGAAATATTGTGAACTCATTGTTTTCTTAATATTGCAAAATTCTCCCTAAAAATTAATGAAGTATATATATATGTAATTATGAAATGATTTTTTTTTTCTGTTTTACTCATATCTTTTCAGCCTTAAGTCTATTTCAGTATTCCTACAATTATTTTTATCATTCAACCCAAAATTAAATCATTTTCCAGTATTCAAACCATCACTTGTTTGTGAAATTATGCTGTGTAAATTATGTTGTGGCCTAGAATAATGCAGATGTCCCTAATTATTTACATGTGCAAGTCATACTTTCGGTAGCTTGCACAGAAAGTTCTTTACTGTTTACATGGTCGGCCCAATTTTATTGCACATTGAATATCATCTCCATTACTTCAGTTAGCATTTCATTTATACTTTTATAATTAAAATGTTTTTATTTCTGCAGGTTTCTTCCGATTTTATTTCTGCATATTATAAGCTGTTATATCCATGTTTCATAGTTATGCTACATTGCTGGTTATGACAAAGATGTCTTACAACTTGCTGCAGTTATTTTTGGCAGTTTTCTATAAAGAGCATTAAAACTTCCTCCCTCTCCACTGGAAAATTATTTTTGAGTTTATATTGAACAGTTTTCAAAGAGTTCACCCCCCCCCCCCCCTAGTATGAACCACCTAGTATAAAAAAAACCCCAACCCCACCCTCAATATTTTGGCTGAGGATAACGGCATTTTTTTTTTGCCTTGGTGCAGTAATTTTTTTGGCACTTTACTAAGATCCCCACAATGCACCATCCCAAAATGCAAAATGTTCAGTAAAAAAAACACTAAAAAAAAGTGTTCCTCGAAGACAGAAAATCCCACGAATGTGAATAATCCAAATTACCTTGTGTAACACTAGCCATGTTTTAAAATACACTATCTTGAATAGATTTATAAAAAGAAATAAATTCTTGTTTCAAGCATATATTTTATTATTCACAAAGAAGCTTCCTTTCCATTGATATATAATTTAACTGTTTTTATTCAAGTTTTTCAAATATTAATTGCCTTACCAAATCACTTTTTTCACTACATCACTGGGAAAGTCTTATTAAAATTAAGGTGTTTGCAAATTTGTCTAATTTTCATAAATTTAAAATGTTTAATTTGGTATATAACATGACTATTTCTGTTGATTCTTTATTTCTTTAAAAAATTCTAAAGTTCACTTATTTGACTTACATAAATTGTTCAGAAAAAAGTAGCCATTCTATACATATGCATTATAATAAATTTTGTCCACTAGTTATTGTTAATAAATCATTTGCAGTCATTCTTTTTTCTTTACATCACATTACCCTAAAATAATAAATACCTATGAAAATTAAACTTTTCTTTTTTTGCTAAATATTTTATTTTTATAAAATCCAGAATCAAGTGCTGATTAATTGGCATATAACATTCAAAATTTCATTCATTAGTTATTTGGCAAAAAAGCTCTAAAGTTAATACTCCCTTTTTTGGTTGAGTATTGTGCAGCTGCTTGAGGGGGTATTTTTTATTGTGAAAAAAAAATAGCTTGGCCTCTGAATGTAAACCAGTTTTTTATGCCGGACCTTGGGTTAAATGGTCTACTCTTATGTCACATAAACCTCACTTTATTGCTTTCAGTGGGGGTTTCAGCAGAGATACAGTTTTTTACCCTCCATTACCACAATCCATCAACATACTAAAAGACTATTACCCAAGTAACTCCTAACATGCTCCATAATGAGGGGGAGGAACTGAATTCAATGGAATGTCTGCCACATTACCACCAGTGCTCATATAAACATCTGTAATCGTGATGTATTTCTCATCATTGTCAATCACTTTCTTTTTGAGTGACTTACTCTATATCAGTAGCTCCCAATCTGTGGTCTCCAGATTCCAGGGAGTCCATGAAGGTAGTATATATCCTAGTTTGGTTGTTTAGGTTTTAATGGTACAAGGGCAATATGGGGAGAGGATGAACTAATTTTAATATTTGAAATAGTTCTAAAATGCAAAAAATGCATGATATCCATTTACTGCAATTGCATAACCCCACCATTTTATTTCTTTTGTCTGGAATTATGTCAGTAGTCTGTGCTGATCACAAGCTGTGATTGGCTGTTGATAACAAAAAATTTCTGGCCTATCAAATTTCTCTACACAAATGCTTGAATTCAAATTGCAAAATAGCCGGCAAATAAACAACAGATAAAGAACTAGAGATATCCATTACTGGAACTTTTAAGGAATCCTCATTACTATAATCTATATTTTAGTTAACCAAAATGTATCAAATAATGATGAAAAGAAAATCTGCAAAAAGTGATTTGCAGGGAATCCACAGTAAGACTTCATAGAGGGTCTGTGGTAGGAAAACGTTTAGGAACCTCTACTATATAAAATAACAATTAATTAGAATTTTATTTTGATTGCATTCTCTTAAGACTACATGAACTGTAATAAAATACATTAATAGGCACGTACAGGCCGTCTCATTGCAAATCCAAGAAAAAAAAAAGCATTCAGTCATTTTGATTGCAACCAGATCAGTTACAAAATTTAATCACAGGGTTAATAGCAAGCTTTGCTTTCTGTTGTTCTATTAATCCCAACTGGTACTTTTCTGATTACTATCACTTTTTAGCTTACGAGACTACTAAATATTTGGCATACATCATCTTCCATAATGATCTTAAGAACTAATTCTACTCTGGTAAGTGTGAACTAGTTTGGCTCTTTGGAAGTGGGGCATTTCTGAAATGCTTAGTCCTATATATAAGAACAGTTACAAGTCCTTCACTTTAGTAGAATAATAGCCAATGGAATATTGTATATATGAAGTCTTCAAAAAAATTACAGTATCAAATTTAAAATGAGATCATATAGTACATCCAATTGGAGAAGGGGATAAAATGTTAATAAGCTTGCAGTAGCATAACACAACTATGAGAAATGATCATGGATGCGGTGGATGAGCATTAGGCTAAGATATATACTAGTATTTTAAATTTTTTTTTAATATCTACCAAAAGTTTATCAATTCATTTATGTTGCACACAGTGTCCTACTAATAAAAACAGTTCATTACTATATAGAGAGGTTAATTAACACATTGGCAGAATACGCAATCAATATTGGTTTCATCTTTTCGAGGAGGGGGATGCACCACTGTGCACTCACCTTTAACACTAAAATGTACAATATGTATAGAATGCAGTAACTGACCCCCTTACGTAATGCACTTCGGTATTTGACGAAGGTTCCCTACTTTACTATTTATGGATCCGCCCTTGGCCACCTGCGCAAGATTTAAATGGTATCAAAAGCGTTTTACATTAAAATATTTCTCCAATATTTATAAGTAGGAGCTATACACGATAAACGTTTTTCACGAAAAACTGCGTAAAACTGGAGAAATACACATCCTATAATTTATATAAAGGTACAAAATATTAAAAGGTTCAAATATTAACCCATTGAACAACTGAAGGTAACCAATACCGGTCAGTTGCCGTCATTATATTGCAAAAAAAATCTACAAAAATATTAGGTTCATAATAACGCTAAATAGGAATGTTACTTACATGAAAACAACTAGTAATCTATTTTTACTTTTGTTGCTTTACACATTTGTACCATATGCATTAAATACTTAAAATATACAGCAGACACATTACTCTACTACCTTTCCGGACCATATATATAATAATTTATACTAGATGGCAACAGTACTAAACGAATAAAATACATTTCCATAGGCATGGTTTTTTACCATAGGTGGTAAATATGAGATGGAATACATAGAGTGAGAAATCGTTGTGTTACAGCGACACCACTCCAAAACCAAAGTAAGCTCGTACCTTACATGACCCTTTACATGGTCGGCAGCATGTAAAACATAGGCAATCATGCAGCAAGCTCCTTTTCTTAGTATTGTGTTTACATGCATTAAAAAACAAAGGAGTTTCCGTTTTCATTAAATTGTAGTATCAAACTAAATATTTACTTTAAAAAAAAAGTCTGGAAAAAACGCGATCTTTCAATTGATATATTTTTTTCTTTTTACTAAATACAATATTTTTATAGGCTATTAAAGGACCAACTAACATGACTGATTAGTTTTTATGCTAAGAACGAAAAACTTAACATAATTTTCAAAAAAAGAGAAACGTTTAACTACTTAGGCTTTGTACCTTAATACCCATACTTTAGATTACGGCGGCCATGTAAAGGGCACAGATTGTGCAAAATGTCGTTCAAATTGCTTCAACTTTTGGAAACCGGCTGTACACTCTATCTACTTTACCTCGTTGGTTTAGAATTTCTTTGCTTATTTGACGATTTCACCAGGGTTTGTAAATGTTTTGATAGAATGTCAAAAGAAAAGTTAAAATTATATCACATATTTTCAGCAGTAGTTGAATAAATTTCGCCTAATAAAATCTGGCAGAAAAAGTGTCCCATACCAGTAGAGATCGCTGGGCACGAAATTCTTGCCTTGTTAACATTACCCTCTGTGGACGTTTCGCTTTTCAATGACTTTTAGACAAAGAAGCATTTATGCAATGATTTTACCATTGAAATGCACATTACTCCTAAGTATTTTATATGAACTAGTACAACTTAGAGAACGTTTGAGTTTGGGAAAGCCTGAATAAGGACATCCCATGCTTCTTTGTAACGTTGATTGATTTAGAACGTTTGAGCAAGTATATTTTTTTAAAACGAAAAAAAATCATGGCCATTCGATCAAAACAAATCGCGTTACTCTTTATGTATTAGAGCTCAGAAGTGATCGTTTTGATTGGCTCTTTAGTAAACTCTTCTTCGAATGACATGTGATAAAGCATATATTCTAACATGTGACGTTTGCACTCGTCAAGTTGTAATAGAAGTCTTTATGGCGTAGATATACTTGTAAATTGCAATAGCAATTTAAAACGTTTACTGCAATTGGCTAAACAAGAAAGAATATTCATGATACTAATAACATGCAGCATTAAAATGCTCTAACCTATCGGTTAATTCAAATTTTTATTACGTTTTACATTATGAAAGGTAGCAAATAATTCATTTTTGCAAATAATTTATGCCAGGGCTGTCGTTTTTACGAATATTTCAAGGCTTAAACGTATAAAAGTAAAAAACGCTGAATATTTCTGATAATTTTTGGTTTGTGAATTTACAGATTTACAATCTAACGTTCATATATATATATAGACGATTTGAAGTGAGCGACTGAAGGCTGACTGACAGTGGATCATTCTATGGTGCAAATATGGTACAGCTTTGAAATTTGCACCTAGGGGTAATTCATAGATTTCGAAAAAAATAAAACGAAATTTGACCGACGACGTGTTTTTTTAGGCGAAATGGAGGTCACATAGACCTCCATTTCACTGGTTTGATAGCTTTTGCACTGGTCAAACCGTGATCTGCGAGTGTTAGAAACGCGAAAATTGGCATCTGCAGGTGTTTCGGGTTGTAGATCGCGAAAATATTGTGAAATTTCGGATCTGGAGGGTCCTTTGCAGTCAAATTTAAGTCTATCGATGCTAGGAAGCTAAAAATTTGTTCCTGAGCATTTTGAGTTGTAGATCTCGGAAATGTTGCGAAACTTTGGATCTGATTGTTCCTTCATGATCAAAAGTCAAATATCGATCTACCGTGTTACAGGGTTCAAAATTGATGCCTTTGGAGTGTTTTGAGTCGTAGATCACGAAATGTTGCAAAATTATAGATATGATGCGTCCTTTGAGGTCAGATTCGACATATCGGTGCTGGAGAGCTAAAAATCGGTGAATAGATTTTTTCGGGCTGTAAAACTCACAAATGAGAGGAAGTTTTAGATTCGGCATTGCGTTCAAGGTCAAATAAGGGTCGGAGTGACCAGCTAGAAATCAAAAGGTGCTGAAGGCACCGATTCATTTCTAGTACATTATTAACACCCATCTTCAGAACAAAGATACTATGAAGAATACCAAAATTGTTTCAATACTGTATAGGCCAGTCGTACAGTGTTCTACCATATAGCAATGTTATTGTAGAAAGAATATTCAGCAACATGAAGATAGTGAAAACTGCAAACAGATAATCTTTTAGATTAACTACTACAGAATGCTTTGTTTTATTGCAGAATAACATGAAATTTGTGGAAAAATTTCAAACCAATTGATGAAGGAAAAACAAATTTGAAGATGTGACATGTTAAGCAGTTTGCTTTTTAACAAGAAATATGTATAAGTTACACTGTTATCAGATTACATGTTTTGTTACACATAGAAATTTGCATTGTTTACTAACTTATGTCCTCTATTTTTATACAGAAATTTTAATACAGAAAGAAATTCCGATATTATTGAGTTCTATTATTCTGATACAACTGTGTATGTACTTAGTTATAGAGTTAAAAGTACATATCTAATAGAATGTGGAGATATGAAAGTTTTGCATACGGAAGAAAAACATTTCACCAGCAATACATATATATGATTCCAGCAGGGGCGTAGCCATGGGGGGGTATGGGGGGTCAACAAAGTAACTCGGAGTTCGCAAAATCAAAGCGACTTCGTAAAATCTAGGTGAGTTGTGAAAATTTGTATTTTTTTATTTTTTTTTTGGAAAATTAAGGAGAGTTGTCAAATCGAGGTAACTTGGCAAATCTAAGGCAGTTTGGAAAATGGAGAGACAGCAAAATTTAGAGCAGTTAAAATTCGAAGCCACTTAATAAAATACAGGTGAGTTGGCAAAATTGGGAAAACTTGGCAAAATCTTAGGGAGTTGGCAAAATTCGGAGTGACTTGGTAAAATCTTGGGGAGTTGGCAAAATTCGGAGTGACTTGGCAAAATCTTGGAGAGTTGACAAAATTCGATGTGACTTGACAAAATCGTGGGGAATTGGAAAAATTCAGGTGAGATGTAAAAATTAGTTTTTTTTTTCTGTAAAATTATGGCGAGTTGGCAAAACTTAGGGAGTTGGCAAAATCTAGGGACAGTTGGCAAAATTTAGGTGAGATGTGAAAATTAGGATTTTTTTTCTGTAAAATTATAACGAGTTGACAAAATCTAGGGGAGTTGGCAAAATCTAGGGGCAGTTGGCAAAAACTAGGAGCAGTTGGCACAATCTAGGGGTAGTTGGCAAAATTCGGAGTGACTTAGCAAAATCGTGGAGAGTTGACAAAATTCAGGTGAGATGTAAAAATTGCAATCTTTTTTCTACAAAATTATGGCGTATTGGCAAAATCGAGACAACTTCGCATTATCTAGGAGAGTTGGCAAATCTTTGGGGAGTTGGCAAAATTGAAAGCCACTTGGTAAAATACAGGTGTGTTGGCAAAATTCGACGCCACTAAAATACAGGGGATTTGTGAAAATTGTGCCTTTCTTCTGCAATTAAGGAGAGTTGTTAAAATTCGAAATGACTTAGGAAATTCAGGGAAGATGTAAAAATTGCGTTTTTTTCTGTAAAATTACGGCGAATTGGCAAAATTTAGGGTAGTTAGCAAAATTTGAATCCACTTGGTAAAACATAGGCGAGTTGTGAAAATTGTGATTTGTTTTGTGAAATTAAGGAGTGTTGGACAAATTGAGGAAACTTAACAAAATGTAGGGCAGTTCGGAAAATTCGAATCCACTTGAAAAAAACGGGCGAGTTGTGATAATTAGGCTTGGGTTTGTAAAAATAAGGATAGTTGACTAAAATCGAGAAAACTTGGCAAAATCTTGTGAAGTTTGAAGTGATTTTGCAAATTTAGGAGAGATGTAAAGATTGGGATTAGTTTTGCGAAATTAAGGAGAGTTTGCCTAATCAAGGGAAAATTCACACTGACTTGCTACAATTGAGACAAGATGTAAATATTGAAATTATTTCTGTGAAAATATGGGTAGTTGGGAAGAAATTGGAAGTTAAATGGCAAAATGCAGGAGTTATGAAAATTGCCCCCCCCCCCCCCCCAACAGAGCGAAAAATCTTAGTGAGTTTGCTCAGTTGGCAAAATTTGAATTTCGAGTTGGAAAATTTTTTCTTCTCCTCCCCCCCCCCCTCAACCATAGTTCTTTGCCAAGCCCCTGGACTCCAAAAATCTGTAATTCATTGGTTATTAGAGAGAACTACTCACAAATTTAAGCTTTCCATACAAAGTACCAATTTTCACATTTTTTTCAAGGGTGCCACAAGTTTCAGGTTTAATTCGTTTTTTATTTTTTTTTCAGCATATATTCTTTAATAAAGGGTTTATTTCATCAATTTATTTTCTTAAAAATGCAGTGGTGGATAGTTAACACTTATTAACAATTCAGAACTTGAAACTAATTTAAGGCACTCCGATGCCTTCGAGGATTGCCACTGCAACGGTCAATTGCTACCTTGTGAGCAAAACCAAAATTGGCCTCCCCGTTCCCAGCAAACGGTTGGGGTTTAGGACTGTCGATAGCAACCGATCTTGGTATGATGGCATGGGAAGCGGTGGGTTGCCATAATACAATCAAGTTTCCCATTTGCAAAATTAACTTTAATCACAAAAATAAATGACTAACAACCTACATGTCCCCATCATTCATCAATTATTAATCGATAGATCACACGAATTAACTTTTCCTTGTGAGCGAATTCAAAATTGGCCTCCTCGTTCCCAGCAAACGACTGGAGTTTAGGATTTTCGGTAGCAGCCAATCTCGGTATGATGGCATGGGAAGCGGTGGGTTGCCATATTCACAATCAAGTTTCCCATTGTAAAATTAACCTTAATCACAACAATGAATGACTAACAACCTACATGTAGCCATCATTCATCAATTACTAATCGATAGATCGCATGAATTAACATTAAAATACTAAAGCAATTGTCAGAAGTATATATCACAGAATGCTGGAACGTGTTCTATAGAGATTTTCCAACCCATATTTTCTAATTTAATTGAATCAGTGAGGAATTTAAATATTGCGGAATTACATATTCCTATAATTGTTAACACATTTGTGCACCTGAACACATTTTTGCACCAACAAGCTTAACGAAATAATTCGATGGGGTACAACTCTTGTTGAAATATCATTAAATGATTATGATAATTGTAGAATTAAATAATATGTAAAAATAGCATATGCATATATGTATAATATCACTCACAAAACATATTTCATTGCAGAGCAGAATGAAACTTTTGAAAGCTGTACAAGGATTTAAAAAAATTCTAAAAAATAAAATTCTGTATAAATAGATTGGGGGGACTTATTTGTTATTGTGTACGATTTTTTCTTATGTAATCCGTGTAATTTTACAATGATCCTAATTTCACATTCTTGAATATAACTGCTGTTACCATCACTTCCCATGCTGAATGCCACAGCATTTTATTACCATTAAGTACTGGAACATACGTCATGGAGTCATGGTCATGGACAGGAACCAATAACAGCTTTACCGTACCCACAATGCATATTAGACTTGAATGATCTTAAACGTTAAAACCTCAGTAATTTTTCTATATTTGAGTAGAATCTAAAATTCTAAATATTACTCTTAAAAATGCTCGTCTTAACTATATTGTGCAAAAGAAAGTTGTTATACTAAGAAAAATACTTTTAAAATTGTTCGTTGCAATCTTGAGGCTAACGGTTCCCATCGCTTCAAGATGCCACATGCAAGGCACACCTTACTACGTTAAAAGTACAACGGACACTCAATCATGCTTTGCTGCTTTATATTTTAGCCATGGTGAGCTGAATTTCTTATAGCGATACAGAATTTAGCAAGTTGTACTTGAAATTGTATAAGCTTCGTATTAAATTTCACGTGAACTTAAATACGAGCAAATATAATTCTCCTCTTTTCATAACGTTAAACATAACAACACTGAAATTTACAACTGCCCTGAAACTTCTATAAACGATCATTTATGCTAAATAAATCAAACAAATTAAAGGTTTATTCACTTACTGAATGCTATTTCTTGTGTTTCCAGGTGATCTGTAGATGGATTTGTTAGCCACACAAATAACTATTTTTAGGAAGTCAAATTTCCTTACTGCACAACTTACTCCAATCCTAGCTGTGGTACTAGTAAAAATAAAAACAGCCATTTCCGAAACCACTATGATAACAGCAGGATATGTTATACAGCTTAACAATAGATTAATTCTATCATATATTATTCAGTATTATTCCTAATAATCTTTTCACAATGAATATAAATATTCACAGACTTTTGAACCACAGAAAACGGAAGGTACAGATGCGAAACTCCCAAAGTGCCCATGGTAACCGCTAGGCGATTGCAGTGCCATCACCGCTGAACGACCGAACTTCAATGCGGTTCCGGTTGCTGCATTCCTTATTGTTTCCATTATGTTAATGAAGTTAACTCCAGTTGTACTTGTTAATTGCCCTTTCGTATATCTCTTTTAAAAAAAAAAGTATTTACATATATTTTATACTCTTCCCCTATCCAGGATTTATAAGATAAAATATTGCTCATCAGTACTGCAATTTTTTTTCTTTTGAAGAATTTTTTTTATATTTTTGACATTAAATTTTGCAAAATCAACATTCCATATATTCATAACACTCAATTGCCAAATTAAAAAATTGTTTTTGAAAAATTTAATATATCACTTCAGTATTTTCTGATCCCTTTTGTCATTACCCAGATATTAAAAAATATATTTTTTAGAGAATATTTTTTGAAATATTTTAACTTTGAATTGTTTAACTATGAAATCGGTTTATAATAAGTTAGTGTCAGACCACTGTGTCAAGCAGTTGGTTGAGGGGGTACTTTTTTTAGTACAATATTTAAAATTCTGTTATTCTGAATGAATTTGTTTCACAAGTAATTTGGATTTATGGATTAAATTAATAAATTGGACTCTATTTCTGCTAAAATAAATTAGTAATTGAAACAGAGGATTTAAAGAAATTGTTTTTACTCAAGGCAAATAAGAAACATTCAATATGAAATATTAGGAAATTAACATAGCCAATACATTAAATTATAATTTCTGAATGTGACAGAAACATTGAGATATTTCAGTGTTTAACATACAGTTTGTGAATCATCCACAAATATGAGGCCAAACAGAAGTTTATAATTTATATAAATATTACAACATAACCTCTATACAATCTACACATTCTACAATATATTATGACAGAGATGATATTAAGACTTTTCACATAGGAGCAGAGATAAAACATCGCAATACAAATAAACAGTGATTCATTAAATATTGCGATACAAATAAACAGTGAATTAAACAATATACACCTTAATGATGTATGATATACACATGTGCTGTTCTGTAAGAGAATTGTACAAGAAACAAATTCAATGTATTATAAAACACAGATTTATACCCATATTTTGAGCAAAATAACCTCCCCCCTCCCATATATTTTACTTTCCTATTGGACAGAAGGATTATTAAATGCAATATTAATAATAATGCATATGATTCATAAAATTACATTTACAAAACTAACTGTAAAGGTAAGTACACATTCTTTAGAAAATATAATACAAAAAAAAAGCAATACCAGTGATTTGTTTCAACATATATATATTATTCAATTAATGACAAAAAAAAAAAAACACATTCTAATTCCTATGATAAAAAAAGCAGAAACGTTTCATGATATATATATATAGACTTTCCTACTAATTTTAAAAACTGTGTAAAACAATAATTCCTGTACATCATAAAAATAATACAGATACATATTTACCCTTCCATATTATAAATCTTATTAAAATGAAAAAAAAAAGGGTCTTTCCTAGAAAGTGATGAATTATAAAGAGAAAAAAAAATATCAAATACATATTCCTGGAAATGAGTTTTTTTTAAATTAGGAAAATATTAATAATTCAAATGTACCAGATTACATAATGTCATAAAACATGCTTAAGAAAACTCTTATATTGTATGTATATATTGCATGCACTAAATAGGGATTCCCTGGAAATGAAAAAAGTGCTATTAAATACAAAATAATTAAATATATATACAGTAAATGAAGTGATGATATAAAATGGAAACATGCCTAATCTAAATGTTTGATATTAAGAAGCAACTGCATGCAATAGCACTCTTTCCTAGAAATGAGAAAAATGCTATGATAATGATGAAAAAAATTAGGCAGTGAATAAACTAGATCAGGCAACAATATCACTGGAAAAAAATTGGATAAAAAATGCTGGTAAGTATTTTCATACAATTTGCATACACTAAATAATGGCAGGCTTACATTTTATGCAGAATGTAAAAAATAAGATTAGGAACCAAATTAGATGTAAAAAAAAAAGTATGAAGTTGCCTTCCTAGTAGTGAGTGCTATTAAAATGGGAGAAAAATATTATGAATTTACATAATATATGTCTGGAAATGATGATAATTATTAGTTTAGGAATTCAAATAAATGACATATACCAAGTTCCATAATATAAACATAGATGACAATCAAAGCATTACCTGCTGACTTTTGCCATAACCAGAGAACATGGTTAAGAACAAGTTATATTGTATGTATATATTGCATGCACTACATAGTAATGCCCTTGAAATCAAAAGAAGTCTTATTAAATGAAAAAATATATACATTACATGAAGTGAGGATATAAATTGGTAACATGCTTAATCTGAAAGTTTGATACTAAGAAACAACTGCATTTAATAGAATTTTGTTAGAAATATGTTATTGAAATAAAATCACTGCATGTTGCCCTACATTAGGTTCAATATACAAGCTATTTTCTAAAAATGAGAAAAATGCTATGATAATGGTAAAATATATTAGTGAATAAACTAGATTAGTCAATAATATAACCAATAAAAGTATGCAAAATAGTAGTTACATAGAATTTGCATACACTAAATAATGACAAGCCTACATATTTTCCTGTCTGCAAAAAAAAAATAGATATTTTAAAACAAAATAATATAAGCATGCGTTCCTAGAAGTGAGCAGTCATTAAAAAGGGACAAAATATTTATCAATTTCAATAATACACACTGCTGGAAATGAGGAAAAGTTGTTAGAAAGAACTTCCTAATTCAAATAAATCATATATATACTCTTTCTGTTTTCTTTGCTTTGTAGAACAACTTTCCTGTTAAGTGCTTGAAGGAAACCACAAAAATGTAAACCTGGGAAGATTCTTCGACAAGTACTTGATATAACATATTGCCACACTTTCTGCATGTCAAGAAATGGATTTCACACACCTAAAGGAACCAAAATACTATTATATAAAATGAAAAGATTGCCAAAATTTTAGGTCTGAAATGTTTTATTCCTATAGAAAGTGTAATAAGAAAAAAGAAAGACCAAAATGCTTTTAAAATAAAAAAAAAATAAAATGACCTTTACAATAATTTATGTCACCCTTTTCCATTAAGGAAATTCCAAGTTTAGTGTTCTCATACTGTAAAAGGATTAACAATATATTTCTACACCAGAAAGATCTAGATGCTAAAGTAACAATAATTTAAACAATTCTTTGAAATGTTTAAATCATTACCTTTAAGGAATTTTTTTTCTACTAATGCTTCATTTTATTTCCCTTACCACTGCCTAAAAATGAATATCAATTACCTAAGATAAAAATTTGTAAGCATCCACTTGATTAGACAGCATTTAGCCATTGCAACTTATATTGCAAAGCCTATATACCTGTGAAAGAAGCCACAATACTCCTATTTAACATCAGCAGTGAGAAGCAAGTAGTGAAAATGTTGTGCCAGATAATTCAGAAAAGGTTAATGAACTCTTCTGTGCTGTTCCACATAAAAGGTAAGATATATTCATAATTTACCCTCTGAGTTCAATGATATTTGGCAGAAGAGAATGATTAATTATTTTTATAGCTTTTATTGGTCTGAAGTATTTCCCATTTATAAAATGATTTACTAATGCTATGCAGGTTTTGTGGGAGAAGGTCGTGTAAGATATATATATAGTCCACCGATTTATAAATTATATTTCAGAGTTAATCAATTTTCCCACCTTTTTTTAATTCTAAAATAGCATTTCCAGAACTTATAGTTCAAACACACAATTATTTATGTATTATGACAATGGTCTCTTAGCAATTACAAATTTATTAATGTCTATCTTGGTTTCTTAGTATGTAGCAATTTAATTTCCATGGCATAGTACCAAAGAATTTGATTTCAATTTCATTACATCAATTGCTATTAATCTAGATATTAAATTCATTTGAAACCAGAAAGAAAATGCAGAAATTTATGAAGAGCCTGAGTTAGCAGAAATATTTCTTTTCAAGTACTTCTGCAAGTACAAAAATTTCAATCAAAATCTTAAATAACAAGAATAGTGTGCATATATAATCATGCACATTTCAATCATAAGTAATTTTTTATTGGAATGTTGTCATGAATACAGTGAAATATATAGTACCTGAGAATATAGTGAACAATATCTTTCTGTGATTTATGGTTATTATCAGCTTTGTGGTTTTCCTCAAGCTGTTATGGATTATTACATCTAAAGAAAATGCAACATATTACCAGATAGTAAGCTAAGTTTGCAAATCTTTGATACTATAATCATGAAAATTTAACTACAATTAACAAACATGGATAGGTACAATGTTGCATTACTATATCAGCTGAATAATTTAGAATTTAATAATAAATCATACATAATGCACTGAACTATGGGGGAAAAAAACATTACCAAAACATTGAATAAGTAAAAACTGCACTCTGAATTTAAATGGGTCCTCAGCTTCTACATTTTCCTGACTTGAAATGGCTATTATATACCTAGAATAATAACAATAAAAAATCACTACATTTTTACCAAACTCTTATTAAATAATGAAATTTTAATGCTAGACCAAAAAATTATGGGGGGCGAGGGTATAAAATACAATGATACAGCATATTACCTTGTAATATTGAGTAACCAAAATGTTTATGTAATAAGGCTATCAAGTTTCTACTCTTTTTCCTATGACTTGTTAATCAATTTCATACACCTAAAGTAATGGCAATACATATTATTTAAAAGAGAGATATTACTAGGAAAACCTTTATACATCACCAAAAAATTAATTGCTGCAAAGAACATGGATAATTAAAAAAGAGTAACTACAGACAGTAATAATACAAGAGATTAATAATTATATTATTTCATTTACGATTCATGTGAATATTCTTTAAGATGGATACACAAAAATTACCTATGATGAAATAAAATCTTTCTACTAACTCAAGCTCTTTTTTAAATTTCTGCACTTTTCTTTCTGGCTTCAAATGAATTTAATATCTAGAGTAATAGCAAATTGATGTAATGAAATTGCAACCAAATTCTTTGGTACTATGCCATGGAAATTAAATTGCTACATACTAAGAAACCAAGATAGACATTAATAAATGTGTAATTGCTAAGAGATCATTGTCATAATACATAAATAATTGTATGCTTGAACTAGTTCTGGAAATGCTATTTTAGAATAAAAAAAAAGGTGGGAAAATTGATTAACTCTGAAATATAATCCATAAATCGGTGGACGATATATAATATCTTACACGACCTTCTCCCACAAAACCTGCATAGCATTAGTAAATCATTTTATAAATGGGAATTACTTCAGACCAATAAAAGCTATAAAAATAATTAATCATTCTCTTTTGCCAAATATCATTGAACTCAGAGGGTAAATTATGAATATATCTTACCTTTTATTTGGAACAGCACAGAAGAGTTCATTAACCTTTTCTGAATTATCTGGCACAACATTTTCATTCCTTGCTTCTCACTGCTGATGATATATAGGAGTATTGTGGCTTCTTTCACAGGTAAATCATCATCATCATCATCATCATCATCATCGTCGTCGTCGTCGTCGTCGTCGTCGTCACCACCACCACCACCACCACCACCACCACCACCACCACCACCACCACCACCACCACCATCATCATCATCATCATCATCATCATCATCATCATCATCATCATCATCATCATCATCATCATCAAGCAGCCATGGGCTACGGAGGTCCAACCAGACTGTGCAATTTAGTTCTCCAAGCAAGTCTATCCTGAGCTACATCTACTGCATCTGGCCACTGCACACCAATTCTAACAAGGTGCTGTTTGACATTGTCTGCCCACCGCATCCTAGGTCTCCTCTATTTCTGAGGCCTTTAGGCACACTGTTCATAACCCTATTTGCCAATCTATAATTATTCATACGGGCAACATGGCCAAACCAACGGAGTCTCTCTCTTCACAATATGCTGCTTAAAGGAGGATGCAAACTCCTTTGCCTAACCTCATCATTAGTTACAAAGTTGAACCACCTAATGTCCAAGATACTGCGTAAGCATCTGGAATCAGAAGCATCTAGTTTCCTGTTATCTTGTTTACAAAGTGTTCAAGTTTCACTGCCATAACTAACCTTAGATAGAACCAAACTATTATACACTCTAATCTTAGACTTTAGGTGTATACGCCAATTTCTCCACACTCTCCATAGATTCTTAAAAGTCTCGGCAGCAATACCTATTCGTCTGTTAATCTCATGCCGCACATCACCATTATCTGTTGTATAGCTCCCAAGATAATTAAACTGTGACACCTGCTCAAGATTGCAACCATTCAGATTAACTGAATCACCGCCTGCCTGACCAATTTTCATCACTTTAGTTTTCTCTCTGTTTATAACCAAACTACTCTACTACCAGTTTCATCAACAGCTCGAATGAAAGAGTTCATCTCATCAACATCATTTGCCAAAAGGGCTAAATCATCAGCATAATCTAAATCAGAAATTATCGAATCTCCAGTCCATTTAAGGTCAAAATCTTTCCTTTGAAGTGAATTTCGCATAACGTAAGCAATAACCAAGCTAAAGAGAAAAGGAGACAAAATGCACCCTTGTCGAACACCAGAAATAATGCTAAACCAATTGCTACAAGCCTTACCAACTCTCACACACGACTCAGTGTTATTATAGAGAGCTTTCATTATGTTAACTAACTTGTCTGGTATACCATATGATTTCACAATCAACCACAAATTATGACGATCAACAGAGTCGAAAGCCTTTTTGAAATCAACAAAGCTAGCAACCAAAGGTTTCTGAAACTCTAAACATTTCTCAAGAATCTGCCTAAGTGAAAATATCTGATCCACACATCCCCTACCACTTCTGAATCCACATTGCTCATCACGCAATTGACTGTCAACCAGATTCTTAATTCTATTAAGCATAATCATGGAATGAACTTTACCTGGAACAGAGAGTAGGCTGATACCCCTATAGTTATCACAAGAACTGCGATCACCTTTTTTGAAAATAGGGATAACAATAGCTCTGGTAAAATCCTTAGGAACCATGCCTTTATCATAAAAGATATTCAGAATTTCAATCATCCAAGTGGTAACCGAAACATTCCCAGCTCTAAGCATTTCTATAGTAATTTCATCTACCTCTGGGGATTTATGAAGTTTAAGTTTAGAAACAGTCAAAATAACTTCAGATTGAGTTATAGGGCCAACATTAAAGCCACCAATGCATCTATCATCATTGCAAACAATGGAAATAGAACTAACCGCATTGTTTGGAATATCACTGAAATGCTCAGCCCACCTAGCCATGATAGAATCCTCACCTATAACCTTAACTTGTTTATCCTTCAATCCCTATATACCTGTCCGTTTTCTACCACACAAAACATTAACTATCTGGTACAGCTCTCTGCTGTTGTGCTGTCTAACTGCTTCCTCGGATTTGTCAGCCAAACCATCAAGCCAAAGATTCTTATCAGCAGCTAACTGATCTTTTACACATTTATTAAGTTCTCTGTAATGCTTTCTATTAGGACTAGTAGGGTATTGAATAAGGACATTCCTGAGGTTCTTTCTTTCCGAAATAAACTCAAGTGCGTTATCACTCAGATAATTCTGTCTCTTCTGCTCCTTTTTTCCGAAAAGAGTACTGTTAGTGTCCAAAAAAGCCTGTTTAAAATGATCCCATTCTTCCTCAATTTCAGTAGTAAGCATACCATGACTGTCATAATGACTAAGTAACTTATCATGGTAAGCTTTGGCTATAATTGGGTCTTTCAGAGCTTCAGTATAGGTTTTGCAATATAAGATGCAATGGCTAAATGCTGTCTAATGAAGTGGATGCTTACAAATTTTGTACATAAAAGGCTTATATTTTTAACCGTCCCATGGCCAATTGTGTAGCGTGCTTGGGTACTGACCTAAGAGACTGGGTTCGAGCCCCGGGTAAGGCATAGCTGTTTGTGTCGTTTTTTTTCTGATTGTCTGCCATCCTCTCAGACCTTCTACTCTGGCATATAAACTGACAGGCTCCTGTCAGACCTCTGTGGCAAGCAGCTGCTTGAGGGGGTATTTATTTATTTTTATATATAATTTTCTTATAAGTGGGTTATATTAAAATAAGGGACAAAATATAAGTATGATGTCCAAAATTAGTCTCATTGCACAAACATTTTGGCTTTCAAGGAATCATTTTTACGCCTGATAAAAGAGAACAAAAATATTTTACAATATAAATCAATAACTAGCCAAGGTACATAAATCTTATGCTCATTATGAATGTTTAGACTAGAAAAATCAATCTCAGAATTTAACTTTTCATTAAGTATTTTTAGCACTTGTTCGTTTTTTAACAAACTCTCCAAATTTATTTCTGACATTTTATGAACAATGTTATAAAGTTCATTAGATGGAGCTTTTAAAGTATCTGAATCTGAATATTCCTTGAAGTTCAGTAACAAAGCTTTAGGGTCAATTGTTCTACAGCCATTGTCAATTAATATTCTGCTACAATCACTGCAATTGTAAATTTTGATCAGTGTCTTATGTGCTATATAACCTGTAATGTAAAATAAGACGTTTTCTTCAGAGCTGCTTAATTCATTTGGAATTATTACATGCTCTGAGTAAATTTCGATATTTTTACCATGATTGTTAAGCAACAGGTCAGAAAGGGGAGGTTTATTTTGTATATTTGGAAGAGATGCCAACACATAATCCGCATCTTCTTCACTGTTAGTAACAACTGAAGCACGAAATAAGTTTGTAACTGCTACTGCTTTAAGACAAGAAATTAATTGCAAACAGTCAGGGTTACTGTCATTACCTCTCTTTGCCCGGAAAACAGAAAAGGTATTTTCTAGAGCATCTTGATCAAACCTTCGCATCAATACATATTCCTGTGTAGTTATTAACTTTGAGCAAAGCTGAAGAGGCTTATATTGGTTATTAGCTCCCTGATCACATACTAAATTTAAAACATTGAAACCTATACTCTTTACTCGTTTAATACCTACGACTAAACCTACGTTTAGCATCAGAATTGAACATAACAATAGATATTCCTTTTTTTTTTGTTAATGATTGCACGATATATTTTATGTATGATCCACCCCATCTCTTAAAATTTCAATGATCAATTTTTCAAAACATTCAATAATCAATTTTTCAAAACACCTCTAACTCCATGATGAGAAGAAAAAAAAACCCAACAATTTGTTTCCATTTTTTGGTCACCCCACGTATCATGAAAACTAAAACATGAGTAGCTATTTTATTTTCAGTTTCCACTTGGACACAAACATCATCCTCAAAGCCCAATATTATATCAGAACTTAGATATCTTAGTGAAAGTGTTATTTACATCTCATCAAAGGACAAAAGACAATTCTTGTGCTGGTCACTCAGGTGCGAAATTTGCTCTTCAAGAGCACATTGCAGTGAATCGCAAAATCCAGATTTACTTCCAACTGCTGCAATTGAACTTTGCAATGTTCTAACAGAGGGCAAAGACAAATATCTACTTCATACTCTGTATGCTGCAGGGCTGCTGAAATATATGTACATTGAGAGCAAATGCTTTATTGTCATTAGACCATCGTCTGCCAATAGGCTTCAAATTGGAATTTTTTTATTTGAGCTTCCACTAGGCGAAATAAGTTTGACCTCAATATTGTTTTCAATTTTGCTAACACCAATTTGTTACTAAAACCAGCATCCAGTTTCGATTTGGAAAACAACAGCTTCTTCTTTAAACGAAACAAAGTACCTTTCATGCGATTTATTTTACGTGATTTTGGTGTAGACTGGCTTGTGGACAGCTCTGATGCATGTTGGCTGATGGATGGCACTGGTGTAGATTGGCTGCTCGATGGCACTGCTGTAGATTGGCTGGTGGATGGATATGGTGTACACTGGGTGATTGATGGCTTTGGGTTTGACTTAGTTGTTATTGGCAAAACTACAGTTGTTGACATTGGTATTGATGTGCTTGTACATGGCACTGTAACATAAGAACATGTAATGTAATATATAATTACAACCACCAAGGTTTCAAAACATTATAATAAGTCAGATCAGTTATACTTCACACAAATAATTAATATTATATCCAACCTTCACATGACGGCAGAATCATTAATAACTCTTACACCAGTAAACACTTCAAAAAAATTAGAAAATGAATAATAAAAAGCTGCCAATTCTTTTCTAAACAGATTGGAAGAAATGAATCAACAATTTGAGTAAGATCTATATTTAATACAAAACTCTAAGTGTTATTAGTATTAAGGAACTATATGTACATAATTCACATTTCGTTTGGGGGGGGGGTCAAATTAACTATTTTCTCTTATATTTTAAAAACTGAAAAATATAATAATAAATATTTTCTTGCAGCTTGCAGTAGCATAATCTTTATTATGAATTCATGTTCTTTGGATAGGTTAATTAGATAAAACATTTTTGCACTGATTAGATGTTAAGTATAAGGCATTGTACTGCTAGCTTCAATTCTATAATTAGTTATCAGTAATATCATGTTTTAAGGCAACCAAATCTCGGTGCTTGACAAAATGTGGAAATTGTTCTAAACCGCTAAAGATGTCCTTACGCAGACCTCGACAGCCTTTGTGAGCATGGAAGAATCATCGACCTTAGAGAAGCTGGTTTGTCATCATACAGAGATGAGGCCAACCTTGTTGGTCGCAATCCTGGCACCATCATACGCGTACGGTGCCAGTGGGTTCAAGAAGGATTCAGCACACGCCAACAAGGATCAGGAAGACAACGTATGACCACAGAGCAACAGGGCCGCCATTTGCGATGCATGGCATTGCGTGACAGATTCGTGACTGCAATGCAACTGCAAGGGGACTGGAAACAGGTAAACGCATCAGACTGTAAACATTAGGCTTTTAGAGTTTTCATTGCGAGCCTATCTTCCGGCACTGCAGTTGCCCCTCACATCTGCCCACATGTAAGCACGTCTTCAATGGTTTCACCTCAGACAGAACTGGAACGAACAAGAATGGAGTACCGTGGTGTTTAGTGACGAATCTCGTTTTTGGCTTGGTCAGCACGATGGTAGACATCGTGTTCGCCTTCATCCAGGGAAAAGGAACGCCACCCAATGCATGTGGCATTGTTATACAGCTCCAGAACCTGGTGTCTTTGGTGTGGGGTGCCATTAGTCGGACATCTCGGTCGGAACTGGTCATCATAAGGGGAACTCTTAACTGCCCAACAATATGTTATCAACATTTTCGTGCCAGTGGCTGTCCCATTTGTTAAGCAGCACGGGACCATTTACCAGCAAGATAATGCCCGTCCCCACACATCCTGTTTTAGTCTGCAGTATCTACACGAGCAAAACGTTCAGGTGCTACCATGGCCAACACACGCGGAAACCTATTGAACACGTCTGGGACATAAGGGCTGACAGCTCCAACAACACCCAAGACTGACCACTGTCGCTGAAATGGAACAGCGATTTCGCCCTATTTGACATTCTATCCCTCAGGAGGACATTATAGTGCTTAGGATAGCCTTCCCCGCCGTCTTCATGAATGCATTGCTGCGTGGGGCGGTTCAACATCGTACTAGTTATAACACTTTACCAGGTAGGTAAAGTGGTAATTTTCCATACTTTTTTATTGATAATGTCATCAATCGCGCATTTCAGTGTATACAAACAGCTGCCTTCGTTTCAATAAAATGACATTAATCCTTCCATGTTTCGCAATTTTTTTCCCGCTAGTGTATTCAAAAACTATTGAATTAAAACACGGAATGCACAGAACACATTTTCGTAATTTGGCGTCCCGAGCTTTAAAGGAAATAGATTTGCCTTGTTACAAAGTGTATGCAAACTGAAAAAGAGAATGAATTTAAGTGGCATAAATATTGCCTTTTGTTATGTCGTAGTTGCATCATAGTAATATTGCATTTTCTTATAACAAAGTACAATATATATTTCGAAGCGAGCTTTGCGATTCTGGAACGTGTACTTGATTTCTAGTTCTACTTTAACACTTTTAAATCAATATAATACCCTAATATGACTACTATGTATTATAGAAAAATAATTTATTCTTCTGGCTGTTGGAATAATGAAGAGAACAGATTGTATTATTTGTCTACGGAATTCATGTCTAATAGAGGATTGCCGGTGACAATTAGGGCACTTAGAAAAGGGACATGATCGATTGTGAACTGCATGTTCTGCGAGGTCTCGTCGTCCTTACAAATCTTCTCTATAAGGTCATATACTGACAGGCCCTGTCGGACTTTTGTGACAAGCAATTTCTTAAGGGGTTTTTCTTTATTAATTTTTTGTGAATACCCCCAAAGATGAATTATACTACCCTTTTACATGGCAATCGTCAAATGCTGGCTGATATGTGGGACATTTTGCATGGTGATCGTGCAAATGGATACCTTATGTGGTGAAGGGAGAAGTCTTTACAAATATAAAATGTAGCATTGAGGCTGCGACACGACACGTATATAAGTTTCTTATGGCCCACTAAGCCAATGTAAAAGTAGATCATTATTTTCGCGTGATTGAGCTTACACGTTGCTTTCATTATTAAGAGATTTCCGCGGTGAAAAGAACGTTCAAAATCCCTGTTGTAAAACCCTCGTATAAGAAGAGTTCTTTAGCCATACAAATTCGACAGGAAAAAAACAATTTGCATTTAAATTCAATTATTTTATTAACCTATTTGCTTTACTCATTAAGACAATAATGTATTAATAGATATTCAAACAAGTTCTGCGATAATACACTATTAAAGCTGTAGGGCAGTTCAAAGATATACCCCTGCATTGGTTAGATGCAAGGTTATAAATACCTTTAGACATTGCTTTGGAATATTCCCAAAATTCGGTTCTTCAGAGCAGAGTTGTTCCCAAATGTGGAGTTGGAGGTTTATTAATATTATACTAATTTATAAACTCCACATTTCGGAACAACTCTGCTCTGAAGAACTGGATTTTTTCGATATTCCTAAACAGTGTCTAAAGGTATTTATGATCTTGTATCTAACCAATACAAGTGTATACCTTTAAACTGCCTTACAGCTTTAATAGTGCATTATCGCAAAACTTGCCTAAATATTAAATAAAAATCTGTGAAATTATTCTGTTTAAACAAATTGTTTTGCTTAAACAACTATTAATAGTTATTCGTTGATTTATTTTATTATCGTATTGAATTTGAACTACATTCATCAAAGAATAAAAATCTTGAAAACATCATAAAGCATTACTTCAATAATGATAATTGTCTTTAGTAATATTTTCCTGCTGATCGCAATAATGCGAAAGATGCAAACATTTGAATATAGTATATCTTTCTACCTATCTTCATATCGCTTTTCATTTCACCTTTCTCGGTTAGTGTTTCTGGAAACGGTTGTTCCACTGCATTTATCCATGGTTCCGCCGTATTAAGTTATCGATCTGGACGTTCATGTGCAGATGAAAGCTTGTCATGCTCAAAGTATCATAGGATGTAACCTCTTCTCCCCCCCCCCCCTGTGCTTTCTTACCTCCGAAAATGAAACATGTGATGTGTGGATTATCGCGTGGACCTCGAGTTTCGCCTCTACCCTTCTTCCTCACTGAAAAAAAGGGGACGGAAAAATCAGGTGGTCGACGACAATAAGTTATATCTCAAATTGTAGCTTGTGGCGATTATATTGCTGTGGGATATCCAAATCACAATTTTATTATACTCCCCTTTTACGCGTGGGATATCTTTCACATATTATCTCCTATAATGAGACAATTATAAGACACCGATTAACCAAGTAAGAAAAATCGCTGGCTTCCTATCTTCCTTTCACACGAATACCAATAGAGCAAGTCATTTCAACATCAGTATGTTTTAGTTTTTGTTTAAAGCCAGGAAGATTGCTACTTTTAAAAAGTTAACTAACTTTTTATTACGTTTGTCGTCTGCATGACCGTTTCTTCCATCCTCTAATGGTGGAAAAATTTGAAATTTTGAAAC
The DNA here is from genome assembly GCA_038380435.1 of Ryuthela nishihirai. Taxonomy (NCBI): domain Eukaryota; kingdom Metazoa; phylum Arthropoda; class Arachnida; order Araneae; family Heptathelidae; genus Ryuthela; species Ryuthela nishihirai. Next base: position 9,297,344 of record JAWZYU010000020.1, on the reverse strand, counting down.
GAATATTTCAAACATTTTAGTTATGCTAGAAATTTTAAATTTTAGTGGTGGAATGTGAAAGTCACGAATTTTCCTCGGGGGGAGAGGGATATGCAATGCAACTTGTTTGATTCAATAGATAATTGTGTGTTTTTAGGGATATATTAAAAATTCATTTTAAGTTCGATAGGTATGGCTCAAATATTACGATTTGAACTTTCCGAATTTCCCAAAAACTATAAATGCGCCTTCTAACAGTAGAAAAAAAAAAATTCCAAATTTTTTAACGATTATTGCGAGTGATGTATTTAGACTTGAAACATGAAATGTTGGTGAAAGCCTCGAGTTTCCACTGGCAGCAATGAATTGATCCCTTATCCATGGTGGGTGGCGAACGCAACTGTTTTAACAGATAATTGGAAATCTGTTGTTTTTTTTCTTTGGATTGGCACTAACAAAATATGATATTTCGCATTTTTCAAATATTTAAATGGTTTCAATGTATATCGTTAAACATCACTATATGTGGAAACGGCAAAACTTTTAACGAGTGTTGCAAGCGATCTGTTTATGGTAGGAATTTGAAATTTTGATGGTAGAGTGTCAGTTCCACTGACAGCAATAATCTGCCCCCTTTCCTCAGATGGGTGGGAGAAAAATCAACTTTTTAAATTTAGGAAATAAAAGACAAATACTTTTATGTTTTATAGTTACTAAATAAATATTTTGCGATGCAATTTTCTAAATAAATATTTCGCAATGCATAACGGACTATGGGGAAAATGCAAATATTTATTTGCGTTTTCCCCCATAGTCCGTTATGCATTGAATGGATAGATGGATAGAAGATGGGGAAATGCAAATATTTATTTGCATTTCCCCATCTTCTATCCATTCATCGTTTTACTCGAATTAAAACTTTTAAGTAGTGCAAAAGTAGGTGAACGAAAAGCTTGATTCTCTTCGAAAATCCGATTCCCACATGCGTCAGAGGCGATATACGTTATTCTGTTTATACCTATTGTTTTTACTTTAAATATATTGTTATTTTTAAATATTAAAAGAAAGCAGTCATTCATTGAAATGACAGATGATTAAAGATTTCTATATAGTAATAATTGCAGCACTTCTTAAATATATTCCAAATAATATTTCCTTTCAGTTATCTTTCTTTATTTCTTTAGGTGGGAGGTGTGCCACGAAGTATGCTGTCTTCATTGTGAAGATTCGATTTTCAACTTACGATATGTACTTTTGCATTTCCACATTGTTGCTGCAAATAATATATTGCGATGGAACGACTAGCCAAGAAATTCAAAATATTTAATGGCATAAGAAGTGTATTATTTCACAGAAACTCATAATCCATAATACCATACAAAGATTTTTTTCCTATGCGATAAATATGTCATATTTGTAGTAAAATCAATTTCTTTGCAAAGTAGGCTACAATGCACAAGATGACGAATATATCATTCGTAGAGATATTTTGTAACAACTCTGCATACGATGAACATTAAAATGCTGCACAAAAGATACGTGATACACAGATACAAGATTCCTATGTTTGTTATTCTTATCGGAAAATATTTCTTAGGCGAAGAAATCTAATGAAACGCCTGTTCACTGCTAATAAAATACAGTAGCGTGGCAATGATATCCGTAAAAAAAAAGACTGATCGAGGAAGAGATACAAATTCTAAGACAGATATAATAGAGTCAATGGTTTTGATATTCCTTATAAAACGTTTATTGAAAAAAAGCATCTGAAACATACTAGAGGAAAAGCCCATGGATGGCATATTTGTGTTAATTCTCTAGCCACAAGAGAAGTACATGAGAAAAATATTTATACTCAATAAAATAAACCTTTATTCATATGCTGAAAACCAGTCGAATCCGAAAAGTCGTCATTTCACAAATATATGGAAGAAGATGTGGTGAAATTTACAAAAAAGTTCTTGCTGAAACGCCAAATCTGAAACCGTATTGCTCAATGCATACAAAAGAGGAATCTCATACCCATGACGTGCATAATAGAAACGTTTCTAAGTCATTGCCTCTCAAAAGTCATATTTTAACATACAGAAAGTTGAAGCCTTACGCTTCTAATAAAACCTTTATCCAAACATTCGATTCCAAAAGACATCTTGTACCACATACAAAAAAAAACCTCCTTATGTATGTGATGTCTGCCATAGAATCTTTCTGAAACATTGCATCTGAATAGCCATTTTTAGCGCACACAAAAGACAAGCCTCATGTATGTGATGTCTGCCATAAAGCCTTTTACATCGACTCTGAAAAGCCATCTTTTAACGCATACAAAAGAAGCCTCGTGCATGTGATGTCTGCCATAAAGTCTCTCATTCATCGTCTCTGAAAGGGCATCTTTTAACGCACACCAAAAAAGACCCATGCATGTTATGTCTACCGTAAAGCCCTATCTCGCGCATCGTCTCTGAAAAGCCACATTTTCACGCAAACAAAAGAAAAGCCTCGTGTATGTGATGACTATCGTAAAGCCTTGCTCAGAGGTCACACATGAAAAGCCATCTTTTAATGTATGCAAAAGAGAAGCCTCTGTATATGATGTCTGCCATAAACTCCTCTCTCGCACATCGTCTCTGGAAACCCACATTTTAACGCACACAAAGAAGAAGCCCAATGTATGTGATGCCTGCCATAAGTCTTCTCTCGTGCATCGTCTCTGAAAGAGCATCTTTTAACACACAAAAGAGAGGCCTAATGTATGTGATGTCTGCCTTAAAGCTCTCTTGCGTATCGTCTCTGAAAAACCAACATTTTAACGAGCACAAAATAGAAGCCTAATGTATGTGATGTCTGCAATAAAGCCTTTCCTCGGATACCGCATACGAAAAGCCATCTTTTAACGCATACAGAAGAGAAGCTATATGTATGTGATGTCTGCAGTAGAGCCTTTTTCTCGCACATCATCTCTGAAAAGGTATCGTTTAATGCAGAAAAAAAGAGAAGCCTCATGTCTGTGATGTTTGTCATAAAACATTTTCTCAGACATCGACTCTAAAAAGCCATTTTTTAACGCACACAAAAGAGAAGCCACAAAGCCTATATATGATACCTTCCATAAAGCTTTTGCTCTGACATCGTCTCTGAAACACCATCTTTTCACGCATAAAAAAAGAAAAGTCTGATATATGTGATGTCTGTCATTTGGGTTGGGTTGGGTTGTTTTACCTCTGAGCAGCACTTTTTTGCACACCATGGGCTAAATGGCCAGGTCACATGGACCCCGAAGGCTCAGAGAAGGTTGGGGGAGGGGACCCACTGGAAAAGCTGTTGGGAGACAGATGGTAGTCTCCCGTCAAGGCCATCCAGCATGTTCTTTAACGTGCACAGAGTATGGCTCTCCCGCACACGGGGCGACGGCTTAACGTCCCATCTGACGGACGGCAACCTTTCCAAGCCCATCTGACCGTGACAGTGTCCTCTACTGACCGTGGGCAGGGTGGGGAAATTTTGCGGAGATAAATCTCAACGCTGACCCAGCTTGGACTTTAAACTGGGAACTACAGATTACGAACCTGGCGCGCTACCGACTGAGCCACCCCCACCCCGATGTCTGTCATAAAACCTTTTCTCGGACATCTGCAAAACCATATTTTAATGCACACAAATGAAAAATCCTCATATATGTGATGTCTGCCATAAAGTCTTCACGGACATCGTCTCTGAAATGGAACTTTTCAATGCACACAAAAGAAAAACTCGTGTATGTGATGTCTGCCATTAAGTGTTTTGTCAGACCGCCTGAAACACCATATTTTAACGTATAAATATCATACGTTAAAATATGGTGTCATCATATATATATATATGATGTTTGCCATAAAGCCTTTTCTCAGACATCATCTCTGAAAAACAATTTTTAACGCATACAAAAAAGATACCTTATGTATGTGATATCTGCCCGAAATCCTTTTCTCTGAGATTGCATTTTTTCACACATTCAAAAGAGAAGCCTTATGCATCTGATGTTTGCTATAAGGCTGTTTCTCAGAAATCGACTCTGAAAGGCAGCTTTTAACGCATATAAAGGAGAAGCCTCGTGTGTGATGTCTGTCATAAAGCCTGTTCTCAGACATCAACTCTGAGAGGCCATTTTTTTACACATACAAAGAAAAATCACTACTGTGGTGTTTTCAATAACAAATTTTCTAAGTTATTACATTTGTAACCACATCTTTTAATATACCAAGAAGATAAGCTTCATGCATATGATGTTTTGAATAAAAAAATTTCATATCAACTCTCAAAAATAATCTTTTAATGCACACAAAAGAAAAGCCTCAATTACAAACTCAAAACTGGCTTCCCCAAAAGCCGTTTTTTTTTGTCTGTCAAAAAGCCATTCTCAGACATTGACTCTGAAAAGCTATCATTTAACACATACATAAGAGAAACCTCATGAATGTGATATTTGCAATAAAGGCTTTACTCACCATCAAATCTAAGAAACCATCTTTTAGCATAGAGGTATAAGAAGCCTCATGCCTGTTTGAAATAAACCATTTTTTTTTCTCATCACATCTGAAAACATCTTTTGACATAACGAGTAAATGCTTCATTTCTGCTATGTTTCTCATGAAACCTTTGATGAAAAATGTAGCATTGAAATTTATATTTTAAGGTAGTGGAAAATGAGCACCTCATGGTTATGAGTGCATTTGGAACGTTATAATTTTACAGTTTAAAACATAATGTTTTTCTTAAAATTAGTACAGATAGTTTAATTATTAAAAGTAATCTTTCTAGACATTCCACTGGAATGTAACTGTTTTCTGTGTAATATTTGTAATAAAAGATTTTTCTCAAGCTTTATGCCTTAGAAGTTTTGCTCTCAAATGTTATAGATCAGGGGTTAATATACCTATCGGCATCTCACCCTGCTTTTGGATTTTAAAAACCTCTTTCTTCCCCACCTCTAATTTATCATCAGCCCTCTTGCTAACAAGTTCATAATTAAAAATAAAACCTTCACATCGTTGTGCCCCACAGTTTCAGAATCTCTGCTATAGATAAACTGTATCCCAACTAATGTGAAATGTCGTATCTCGATGAATACCAACATTTTTATAGACGATTAATAGAAGTGAAAAATGGGATGACCATTATTATTATACCTTTAAAGTCCGATTGCTTTTTATAGCTTTAAGCTAAACTGCCTAGTGAAATAAAGTATGAGAAAACATAATGAAACGTGCAAAACATATTTCGATAAAATGAACGTCGAATAACAAAAAGGCCTACAGTGTAAAATAATAATGTGTAGTGGTGTATACAAAAAGGTTTAGGTTTGTGGATATTACTAAAAGTCTACAACCTCCCTAAGTACTTGAATGATGCTTTCTTAAGGTAGTCTCCTGAATATAGCATTGATATCATTATTGCATCCAATAGAAAAATGTCATAGACAGTGGATCTCAACTTTTCAAACTATGTCCCACTGACCATTTATCATAGAATTTTAGCATTATGCGATAAAATAAAATGTAATATTTTGACGTAACGTATATGCATTTTGGTTTTATATTAATCATTTATAATATTTTGGTTATAAACAATGAAATACTTTTACTAAGAACAAGTTTTAATTTCGAAAGGGCAAAAGAATAGTTATGTTAACGACAACTTGTATGTCGTTCACGTAACTATTATTTGACGTATGAGTCTGTACAATGACTTTGCGAACAACCTAAAGGTATATTGAGAAACATCGTAATAATTTTATAATTTCAAAAAAGATGTAACGATTATCTCTGAATTCTGTAAATTTATTTTGAAGACATCGCAGCTAACATGGACAACCTTCACTTTCCACGAGTTGAGAAACAGCATAATACACAGTCCATTAAAGAAAAAAGATAATTCTGATAGTTGTTGATATTCTTATCAATAATGACCAAAACGTTTATATGTTTCAAATGCCAACAAGTATTAACATCCAGTGCAGTAATCTACAAAATATATTTTAATAGCCGATATTCAATAAGCCAATATAAGAATCTGAATTTTACTCTACTATTAAATACAGAAATATGATTCCAAAATGGTTACGATTTTGAAACAAAGTGAATATACATAAAAATACTTCTAGTAATGTTTGTGGAAAATGCAAGGTTTTCTTCGTTATCTTAAATGAGAAAAATCATATTTTTATTTAAGTAATAGTATCTCTCTGCCTCCAGCTAATACTCCGAAACAGGTAATAATATAAATTTCAAATATAATACGAAGTTTGTAAATTTCGTTGGTCCTGTTCTCACTTCACCAAAAGCCAGTTGGTTTTAGTTTAATTCTTCAATTGTCGATTTAACTGAATTAAAAGGTCAGGAAATAACTCTTAATTCTTCTTTACGAAATTCAGAGGAAAATTGTATTCACCTGGGTGACTAACTGAACTAAATGACTAACCCTGGGTGACTGACTGAACTAAATGACTAACCCTGGGTGACTGACTGAACTAAATGGTTATTGCACTCGAGATGTACATTACCAGAAGCGGTTTACACTAACAGTTATAATGGAGACATGTTCGAGTCTGATTTTAAGGGGTTGAATATTTCTAAGGCAGTCTTTTTCTAAGCATCGCCCTTGACCGACGGTTATAACCCTTACCTTCAACTCACTTAGGTATGCCGCTGGCTTCGGGTGTTATTTGGAAGCGAGGAAGACAATGCCTTCCAGTGACAGAGAATTGTTTTGTACAGGTATCGGGAGTTCTTATCCACCCACCTCAAAACAATTTTCTAAATTTGATGTCGATGTATATGCGTGATTGTATGTGTGGGTGTCGGCAGTAGAGAGGAAGGAGGAATTGCCCTTGGGATATCCCATTTGAGACTTTTAATAATTAATTTATGTACAATTATATCACATGTGCCAAAAATTAATGTTTTCTATTTTCTTTTAACGAAAAGCGATTTGTTCCACGTTTTCTTTTATTTTTAGAATTTTTTTATTATGGAAAACATTTTTTACATGAATTTTGAATCACAAGTTACTTTCCTATCGTTTCTTTTTCGGACAACTTTAGTTTTATTTTAGTGTGATGTATGATGATTTCTTGTTTGGAACTACACTCATCTATGAAAGGCTCGACATAATGATTTCTATTTTGAAACAATGATTCTCTTTTGCCTGTCACCATGAAGTAATCATTTCCCCACAAGGAAACTTTATTCTAACGCCTATGCATATTCCTAGATTCACTTTCTTGTTCCACATGCAAATTAAACAAATGGGAAAAGACAACCTAACAAAGTGTAATTAGTGCTTCTGTTTCACATAAGCTCATGCTGCTTAGCAACTTTGGGTATGCAGGGTACGATTCCATTGGCCATGGTTTGCGCCACCATCAATATCCTCTTCCCTTTATTTTCGCCATTTTTTATCGTCCAAAATGTTGTGCTGAGCAAGAGATAGACTGGGTGCACCTGAGACATCCGTTGGCCCATATTGATCGATATAATTTTGTTTGTAAAGCAGTCGACGCAGAGGATAAACAGCAGAATAATAATAGATATCAACAGACAACTGTGAGAATGGAAATGAACGCTCCTAAAACATAAAATTTTCCTTTAACATGCTAGCTGAATTCAGCAGGCGATACAACATACAATGTCGTGGATTGCAAACAGTATCACTGAAATACTGAAAATTGGCATTGGCTGCATTATAAAGAATTTTAGAGACCAATGTCCACGCAGCTGCTAACTATACCTTGCAGGCACGACGAGTGTCGACAGAACAACGAGGCTGATGAGAAAGAGAGGTGATGACACTGAGGTTATCCTTAGCCATCACGTGATAAACTTGATTCGGTATCTGTAAACGCCACTAGACTCGTTCGACTGAACTTTGTATTTCCTTTTTGCATTTTTATTTTGCTTTCTTACTTTTTCGTTTCGATATTAAATTACATGAAAATGCACACGGTCGTCACAGAATAATATGATCTACCAATGCATATATATGTATGGTAGGTGGTCATATTATTCTGATACGACTATGTGTGTATATATATATATACACTTGAAACATTTTTTTTACATTTTTATGCTTTTTCACATTTTTATGCTTTTTCACATTTTTATGCTTTTTCTCTGTCCTGAGCTACATCTGCTGCATCCGGCCACTGCACACCAATTCTAACAAGGTCCTGTTTCACATTGTCTGCCCACCGCATCCTAGGTCTCCCCCTCCTTCTGAGGCCTTTAGACACACTGTTCATAAACTTATTCGCCAATCTATAATTATCCATACGGGCAACATGGCCAAACCCGCGGAGTCTCTCTCTGCACAATATGCTGCTTAAAGGAGGTTGCAGACTCCTTTGCCTAACCTCATCATTAGTTACAAAGTTAAACCACTTAATACCCAAGATACTGCGTAAGCATCTAGAATCAAAAGCATCTAGTTTCCTGTTATCTTGTTTACAGATCGTCCAAGTTTCACTACCATAACTAACCCTAGAAAGAACCAAACTATTATACAGTCTAATTTTAGTCTTTAGGTGTATACGCCTATTTCTCCACAATCTCCATAGATCCTTAATAGTCCCGGCAGCAATACCTATTCGTCTGTTAATCTCATGCCGCATATCACCAGTATCAGTTATATAGCTCAAAGGTAATTAAAACGTGACACCTGCTCAAGAGTGCAACCATTCAGATTAACTGAATCACAGCCTACCTGACAAATTTTCATCACTTTAGTTTTCTCTCTGGTTTATAACCAAACCTACTCTACTACCAGTCTCATCAACAGCTCGAATGAAAGAGTTCATCTCATCAACACCATTTGCCAAAAGGGCTAAATCATCAGCATAATCTAAATCAGAAATTTTCGTATCTCCAGCCCAATTAAGGCCAAAATCTTTCCCTCGAAGTGAATTTCGCATAACATAATCAACAACCAAACTAAAGAGAAAAGCAGACAAAATGCACCCTTGTCGAACACCAGACGTAATGCTAAACCAATTTCTACAAGACTTACCAACTCTCACACATGACTCAGTGTTATTATAGAGAGCTTTCATTATGTTAGCTAACTTGTCTGGTATACCATATGATCTCACAATCAACCACCAATTGTGACGATCAACAGAGTCGAAAGCCTTTTTGAAATCAACAAAGCTAGCAACCAAAGGTTTCTGAAACTCTAAACATTTCTCAAGAATCTGCCTAAGAGAAAATATCTGATCCACACATCCCCTACCACTTCTGAATCCACTTTGGTCATCACACAATTGCCTGTCAACCAGATTCTTCTCTATTAAGCACAATCATTGAAAGAACTTTACTTGGAACAGAGAGTAGGCTGATACCCCTATAGTTATCACAAGAACTGCGACCCCCTTTTTTGAAAATAGGGATAATAATAGCTCTGGTAAAATCCTTAGGAACCATGCCTTTATCATAAAAGATATTCAAAATTTCAGTCATCCAAATGGTAACCGAAACATTTCCAGCTCTAAGCATTTCGGTAGTAATTTCATCTACCCCTGGGAATTTATGAAGTTTAAGTTTAGAAACAGCCAAAATAACTTCAGATTGTGTTATAGGGCCAACCTTAAAGCCACCAATGCATCTATCATCATTGCAAACAATGGGAAGAGAACTAACCGCATTGTTCAGAATATCACTGAAATGCTCAGCCCACCTAGCCATGACAGAATCCTCACCTTCTATACCCTTACCTTGTTTGTCCTTCAAACCCTGTATACCTGTCCGTTTTCTACCACACAAAACATTAACTATCTGGTACAGCTCTCTGCTGTTGTGCTGTCTAACTGCTTCCTCGGCTTTGTCAGCCAAACCATCAAGCCAAAGATTCTTATCAGTAGCTAACTGATCCTTTACACGTTTATTAAGCTCTCTGTAATCCTTTCTATTAGGAATAGTAGGGTACTGATTAAGGACATTCCTGCAGTTCCTTCTTTCTGAAATAAGCTCAAGTGCCTTATCACTTAAATAATTCTGTCTCCTCTGCTCCTTTTTCTCTAAAATAGTACTGTTAGTTTCCAAAAAAGCATGTTTAAAATGGCCCCATTCTTCCTCAACTTCAGTATTAAGAAAACCATGACTGTCATAATGACTAAGTAACCTATCATGGTAAGCTTTAGCTATAACTGGGTCTTTCAGAGCTTCAGTATTAAAGGTAAATTTTTTAACCCTAGCACAACACTTTTAAGTTTAAGTTGCAAGACACTTTTAACACGGTAATGGTCAGATCCAATTTCAGCTCCCCTATATGGCCTGGTATTTCTAACAGAACTAGCCCATTTGCTGTTAATTAATATATAATCAATCATAATCCTATGCAGCCCATCAGGTGAAACCCATGTGTATTTATGTATGTCGCGGTATTTGTAATATGTTAGTTATTCTGAAACAATTGAGTTTACTTACCTGTAGGAGACTGTAGATCAAGAGAATAATCTCTATGTGATGTGCTCACGTTCCACGTTCCTGCAGAGAGAAAATGATTAGTAGGATTTTTAAAGAAATTAGGTTTATTGATATTGGTAGGGTCAACAATATCAAACAGCCCCTTGATCGCAGGCATGGGGCAAAGACCTGTTCCTCCTCCGCTAAAGGCTGAAGTCACCGATGCTGGTAGGAACTTCAGGCACCACCTTTTCAAATGAACTTTTTCAAGAGCCACATGGCCTGCCTGAGACACATTACTCCAGTTTAGGCTTGACGATGCCCAACTAGCTAAGTAAGGTTCAGGTACCTGCGATGGCCTCTGATTAGGATTATCCACCAGCTGATATAAGGTATCCCATGCCTCTGTTCACTTAGGGCTGGCAACCCAGAAGCAAACAGAAAACACAGCGGCAGACTCTCCCTCAACAGAGGCCCACCAGTGCAGCAAGTCCAGGATCAATAATCAAGCTCAAATCCATAAACAAGTCCAGTCTAGTAGGTATAAATGGTCAGCACCAGGACCCTTTGAAGTTGACCATTCCTCAGCAGGGTTGAAAAAAAAGATAAAAGTGGCCATAGATGACCAGATCAGTAGGCCATACTGAACTGGCAGCCCTCCCCTTCCGTTCCCTTCCAAAAGAGAATATCTCTTTTGAAAGGTACTAACGGCCTGCACCACGAGAAGGTGGGGTCGGACTTTAGGTGCTAGACCTGGCCGGTTCTGTGCATCATCACTAGGGATTGGTGCACAGCTCTCCTTCCAGTTTACGCTTAGCTACCATTTACAGGCCTGGCTTGGAGAATTAAACTGCACGGTTTGGTTGGACCTCCGTAGCCCATGGCTGCTTGAGGATGATGATGATGATGATGATGATGATGCTTTTTCAGCATTTAACAACTCCTAGGCATTGATACCAAATACACCACTGATTTCCATTTACTTATGTTTTCTTAATGTCTACTTACTGATTACCTTTTTTTTTAATCTTTTCAAAAAAAATTCCCAAATATAATTTCTTATAATTGTCTACTTTATTAGGTAAAATGCCGTGACATGCATCAGTAATTGAGTTGTTAGAGCTCAATAACTTCTTAAGATTTTTAAGTAAAATTATGACTGTAGATACATTAATTCTCGTTTGGTATTTAGAGTTATGTAAATTGGAATATTTAATAGCAGTTTTCCACTTTATATAATTGATGTCAAAAGTTAACATAAGAAGGTTGAAAGGGAAGCAATAACCGTTATATTAAGCTTTAGCAAGATGAACATGGTGAAAAGTACGAATATATTTTTAGCAGTTCACATACTAATTTTCACCAATTTTGAAAGGAGTTGTTAAGTTTTCTGCCTTCATCTTCATAACTACATAAATGCTGAATCAGATATTTCTAAAAACCTAGATTTAATTATGTTTATTTTTAATCGCATTTTCATGTGGAAAACATATTGAAGAAATTGTTGTACCCTATTGACAGTACCTAATAAAGTGACTGCTTAGTGTATACAAAACTTCTTATTGCTACATTTAATAGGACAGTTTAATGAACGAAAACAGCAAAGTTCATAAGAATTAAAATATTTTCATCTTTATTCATCATTTGAACTAGTTTATATTTTCGGTGCAAACATGGCCATTGATCCACTTAAGGTGGCAACATAATGCTAATACAGTACAGAATATAAACTGAATATCATTTAGCACTGTATTTAGCAGCAATAGTAATGTTTTAGAATATGATACAGTAAATTATGAAACTCATAAAAGTTAAGATTCTTTAAACATTGATTTTAACGATATAATGGTGTTTATCTCAGTTTTGGAATATATTTGATAACTATTTCACTACCCTTAAATTGTAACTGTTCAACTCAAATAGATGCCCAATGAAGATGAGAGACCTGACAATGGCCTCTAATGAGAGAAAACCTGAGATATAATGTGGAGCATCACTGGAAGGAGAGCTATGCATCAATCCCCTGTGATGATGCATAGAACCGGCCAGGCCTAGCACCTAATGTCCGACCCTGCCTTCTCGTGGTGCAGACCGTTAGTACCTTTCAAAAGAGATACTCTCGTGTGGAAGTGAACGGAAGGGGAGGGCTGCCAGATTAGTGTGGCCTACTGATCTGGACAACTATGGCTACTTTTCTTTTTTTTTCAACTCTGCTGAGGAGTGGTCAACCACACAGGGTCCTGGTGCTGACCATATAAACCCACTGGACTGGACAGATATATGGCTCTGAGCTTGATTATGGATCCTGATTTTGCTGCACTGGTGGGCTTCTGTGGAGGGAAAATCTTCCGCTGTGTTTTCTGTTTGTTTGTGGGTTGACAGCCCCAAGTGAATAGATTCACAGGATATGTTTATCAGCTGGTGGATAATCCTGAGCAGAGGTCATCGCAGGCACCTGAACACTTTGCTTCTATTGGCATCGTCAAATTCTACATTGGAGGAAGTCTTCCAGTGTAGATGGCTTCAGCATTTAGTGGTGGGGGAACGGGTCTTTGCCCCATGTCTGCGATTAGGGGTCTGTTTGATATTGTCGGCATTCCCCTCTCTCAATAAACATAGTTTCTTTAAACATCCTACTAACCATTTTCTCTCCATAGGTAGTTGGAATGTGAGGACTCTGCACAGAACTTTTTCTCTCGATGTCCTCACACAAGAATTCCACCATTATAATTTAGATATTCTCAGCTTGCAAGAGACCAGATGGACAGATAAAAGTCAGATTCTTAAAAATAATCTTAAATTTCTCTTTTCAGGGAGGGACGAAAATAAGCATCACCAAGGCGTGGGTCTGCTTCTCAGCAGACACGCTAGTGATGCTCTTCCAGGATATGAGTGCATTAATGAAAGGTTTCTTACAGCAAAATTTCACACAAGCGTTAAAGACCTGAATGTTATATGCTGTTATGCCCCCACTGACGCTGTTATGCCGATGAGGATGAGAAGGATATTTTTTATGAACAACTTCAGGATATTTTGAATTCTGTCAAGAAAGGAGATATTACCCTTGTTCTTGGTGACTTCAATGCCAAAGTTGGTACTGACTCTGACCTTTGGGGAGGAGTAACAGGCCCTTTTGGTATTGGTAGCTGCAATGGCAATGGGCAACGTCTCCTACAGGTAAGTAAACTGAATGGATTCAGAATAACTAACACTTATTACAAACACCGCGACATACATAAGTACACATGGGTTTCACCTGATGGGCTGCATAGGAATATGATTGATTATATATTAATTAACAGCAAATGGGCTAGTTCTGTTAGAAATACCAGGGCATACAGGGGAGCTGAAATTGGATCTGACCATTACCTTCTTAAAAGTGTCTTGCAACTTAAACTTAAAAAGTGTTGTGCTAGGGTTAAAAAATTTGCTTTTAATACTGAAGCTCTGAAAGACCCAGTTATAGCCCAAGCTTACCATGATAGGTTACTTAGTCATTATGACAGTCATGGTATGCTTACTACTGAAGTTGAGGAAGAATGGGATCATTTTAAACAGGCTTTTTTGGACACTAACAGTACTCTTTTAGGAAAAAAGGAGCAGAAGAGACAGAATTTTCTGAGTGATAAAGCACTTGAGCTTATTTCGGAAAGAAAGAACTGCAGGAATGTCCTTAATCAATACCCTACTAGTCCTAATAGAAAGCATTACAGAGAACTTAATAAACGTGTAAAAGATCAGTTAGCTGCTGATAAGAAACTTTGGCTTGATGGTTTGGCTGACAAAGCCGAGGAAGCAGTTAGACAGCAGAACAGCAGAGAGCTGTACCAGATAGTTAATGTTTTGTGTGGTAGAAAACAGACAGGTATACAGGGATTGAAGGATAAACAAGGTAAGGTTATAGAAGTTGAGGATTCTGTCATGGCTAGGTGGGCTGAGCATTTCAGTGATATTCTAAACAATGCGGTTAGTTCTATTCCCATTGTTGGCAATGATGATAGATGCATTGGTGGCTTTAATGTTGGCCCTACAGCACAATCTGAAGTTATTTTGGCTGTTTCTAAACTTAAACTTCATAAATCCCCAGGGGTAGATGAAATTACTACAGAAATGCTTAGAGCTGGAAATGTTTCGGTTACCACTTCGATGACTGAAATTTTGAATATCTTTTATGATAAAGGCATGGTTCCTAAGGATTTTACCAGAGCTATTGTTATCCCTATTTTCAAAAAACGTGATCGCAGTTCTTGTGATAACTATAGGGGTATTAGCCTACTCTCTGTTCCAGGTAAAGTTCTTTCCATGATTGTGGTTAATGGGATTAAGAATCTGGTTGACAGTCGGTTGCGTGATGAGCAATGTGGATTCAGAAGTGGTAGGGGATGTGTGGATCAGATATTTTCACTTAGGCAGATTCTTGAGAAATGTTTAGAGTTTCAGAAACCTTTGGTTGCTAGCTTTGTTGATTTCAAAAAGGCTTTCGACTCTGTTGATCGTCATAATTTGTGGTTGATTGTGATATCATATGGTATACCAGACAAGTTAGTTAACATAATGAAAGCTCTCTATAATAACACTGAGTCGTGTGTGAGAGTTGGTAAGGCTTGTAGCAATTGGTTTAGCATTACTTCTGGTGTTCGACAAGGGTGCATTTTGTCTCCTTTTCTCTTTAGTTTGGTTATTTATTATACTATGCGAAATTCACTTCAAGGGAAAGATTTTGGTCTTAAATGGGCTGGAGATACGAAAATTTCTGATTTAGATTATGCTGATGATTTAGCCCTTTTGGCAAATGATGTTGATGAGATGAACTCTTTCATTCGAGCTGTTGATGAAACTGGTAGTAGAGTAAGTTTGGTTATAAACAGAGAGAAAACTAAAGTGATGAAAATTGGTCAGTCTGGCTGTGATTCAGTTAATCTGAATGGTTGCTGTCTTGAGCAGGTGTCACAGTTTAATTATCTTGGGAGCTATGTAACAGATAATGGTGATATGCGGCATGAGATTAACAGACGAATAGGGATTGCTGCCGGGACTTTTAAGAATCTATGGAGAGTGTGGAGAAATAGGCGTATACACCTAAAGACTAAAATTAGACTGTAATTAATTTGGTTCTTTCTAAGGTTAGTTATGGCAGTGAAACGTGGACACTTTGTAAACAAGATAACAGGAAACTAGATGCTTCTGATTCCAGATACTTACGCAGTATCTTGGGCATTAGGTGGTTCAACTTTGTAACTAATGATGAGGTTAGGCAAAGGAGTTTGCAACCTCCTTTAAGCAGCATATTGTGAAGAGAGAGACTCAGTTGGTTTGGCCATGTTGCCCGTATGAATAATTATAGATTGGCAAATAGGGTTATGAACAGTGTGCCTAAAGGCCTCACAAATAGGGGGAGACCTAGGATGCGGTTGGCAGACAATGTCAAACAGGACCTTGTTAGAATTGGTGTGCAGTGGCCAGATGCAGTAGATGTAGCTCAGTATAGACTTGCTTGGAGAACTAAATTGCACAGTCTGGTTGGACCTCCGTAGTCCATGGCTGCTTGATGATGATGATGATGATGATGATGATGATGATGATAATGATGATGATGATGATGATGATGATGATGATGATGATGATGATGATGATGATGATGATGATGATGATGATGATGATGATGATGATGATGATGATGATGATGATGATGATGATGATGATGATGATGAAGAAGAAGAAACTTGTTACAACAGTTTAAAATGGTATAAAAATTATAATGTCATTTTCCTACTCATATTATCTGTAAACTGCATCTTTCATAATTCTTTGAAACGGTATATTAAAGATTCAAAAGGTTATGCATTTTCAGGGGAATAGAAATAAATCAATGAAAGGGAATATGAATTTTGCTTCTTTAAAATACACGCATGAGCATGAAGCATAACAATAGAACACATTAGTTAATCAAGCATAATTTTTTACTGCACAGGATCGGGAAATAATATTGTAAGACAGAGAAGTCAGGTGTTTGCAAGGGCAAATTAAGTTTATGATACAAAAATTGCGAAATGATATATTTTTTTCAGTGACAAGTGCTGATATATTTCAACACAAGATATAATTCTTTGCAAAACTCTTAGCAATCATAACCATAAAAAAACAAGCATTGTATATTCCTATATGATAAGGACAGTTAAAATGCAGTCCATAAATACTGCTCATGCTCATAGAACTGTATTGTCATGTGAAAATCCAGCAAAACTCTTGATAATACAGAAATGGGGCTGGCTCAGTCGGAAGCAGCCAGACTCATAATTTGCAGTACCGAGATTCGAGTATCGCCTGCATCAGCGTTGAGATTTATCTCAGCAAAACTTGTCCTGCCCTCTGTCAATAAAGGACACCATATGTGAGATATCCCCATTTTCTGGAGACCATACCCTGCGCATGTTAAAGAGCACACTATGTGGCCTTGATGGCAGGCTAACAGATGTCCAGTGGGTCTCATTCTCTAACCTTCTCCGAGACCTCGGGATCCTTGTGATCTGGCCATTTAGACTATTTGTGAGAAAAGTGCTAGTCAGAGGTAAAACAAGCAAACTTGCTGACACATAGCAAAAGAAAAACTCCAGTATTCTGATATATACATAGTATGTTAATTTACTGAAAATTCAAATACGGTGTATGTGTTGCACTATAGATTTGCTTTATTCCCCTCAGAACGAATTTTTAAATTAAACGACTTCCATTAGGTGATGGTTATAAACTGAAAGCACACTTTCATTACAAGTATTCACCAATATAAATTAATATCTGATTAATTGAATTTGCATGTTAATATGCTGATTTTTAATTTCAACTTCAATGAATTTATCTGGCATATCATGAACAGCAAAAAATAAAAATACATTTCTTTTTAAAAATAATAACCAAAAATTGAAGGGTTTTATGTTTATAAAAAATTAATTAAATAATTCATTAAGAGGGAAAAAAAGCCGGATTTGGGTTCAACATTCATTATCTACTCTGTATAAAATAATAAATAATCATCATTTTATTAACATTCTCAATTTCAAAAATTATGATCTAATTATAAACTCTAAAGACTGATAAGATCTTCATACAAGTACAAATTTTGCAGTTGAAACAAGAAATGATAGCATAGTCATGTTTAATCTACTTTGCTCTTCAAGTATAAAACTTATTAGCTCAAAAGCAAAACAGATTGTCAAAAGAAATGTTGTGCAAAGAATATCAAACATGGACTCGACAATTTTGTTGGTTATGATAAATATCTGGTGTTCCCATTATGAAATGAAAAATGTTAGCACTAAAAAAAACCTGATCATCCACACAATTATAGTAATTTGCAAAAGTATTGAATACGTTTAGTTCAAATATCGAATAATTGATGCTCTCAACTTCAAACTAGGCCAAAAGAATTGTATCGTGCTTGTATGCCAACTGCCTCTTATGGCCGAGTGATTAGTGTGCATGGATAGTGATCAAAGGGACCTGGGTTCAAACCCCAGGTAAGGCACGGATATTTTTATTGTCTTTCTGTTGCGGTCTCGCCTTCCTCACAGACCTTCTCTATGGCATTTTACAATGGAACGCTCCTATCAGACCTCTACGGCAAGCAGATGCTTCTGGGAGATACTTCTGGGAGATATTTATATTGTTATTGTAATGGAAGAAACATAGACTCTCATTTTCAGCAAATTTTATACACAATCAGTCAGAGCACAATGGCACTAAAACTAGGTTGTAAAGTACCGATGATTGTCTATCATGTGTAAAGTATTTGCATCAATTAATTTCAAAAGAAAAATATGAAGTTCAATTAATTAGTTTTCTTGTGATGAATCCAGTTTCAGAAATGAGTAAATTCCACAAGTGGGACAGAAGGTTCTTTGTGGCAAATGAGGGCATTCAAAAGATCAAGCAGTGACAGGTAATCTGCTAATATTAATAAAGTCAATACATTTCAACAAAACACGTTTGTGCCTCCAAGACTATTACACACATTAGGTGCTGGGTTATTTTAGCTCAGAGCAACTATTTTTGCGCATAATGGACTAGAAACCAAGTCAGAATGACCATTTCCCTAATTAAAGTGAATCCATTGGATAGCTGTTACAAAATGTGATAGAAACCAGAGATTCAGCACGTTTCATAACATGCAAGGATCTGATTCTCCTCTGTTCTCCCTGAAACAGAGCCATGGCTTAATATTCCATAGAATAGAGAGCAGCTTTTCGAAGCCAGTCGCTATCTCCTTTCTCAGTGAAGGAAATCTGAATAGAGGCAGAGTAAATATTCAACCTGGAATATCAGACTAAAATTGGCATTGCTCTTCTGTGTTACCAAATGAGCCATCGTACATATAAATTAAGGAAAACATGAAATAGGTACGTAAAAAAATCAACCAATACAATCATACCAGTTTTTTGAACACCGGAAAAGAGGTAAATACCACTTATCATCATTTACAGATGAACCTTTCAGTTTTGGGGTAAAAAAAGAATATTTTTTCCCCTTCATTAACACTTCATCTCTTTATCTAACTATAATATATACTTCTCACTCAAGGGCACAGATTCTTAATTTTTCTTTCAGAGCTTTTTTTTATGTATTTGATCATTTCTGATATTTGAATAATTATTTAACATTACTTTTGATGTCAATACATATACTTTCAAACTCAATCATCACTAAAAGGCAAATCTTGTTGTTAGAAACACAGCATGAGGTTCAAGAGTTGGTAGAGGTTTACTATAATAAATAAAAAAAATACCCCCTCAAGCAGCTGCTTGCCACAGAGGTCTGACAGGAGCCTGGTCAGTTTATATGCCATAGTAGCAGGTCTGAGAGGATGGCAAGACCTCAGCAGAAAAACAACACATACATCCATGCCTTACCCGGGGCTCGAACGCTGTAGGTAAAAGAAACTGAAGAACGATGGAAACAAGCACGTATCCAGGTTTGTTTTTTTTTGGGGTGGGTGGGTGGGTGGGGGGGAGGGGAGTCAAGAATTTTGTTTTGAGAGTCCGAGAATTCAGTTTGGGGAGGTTCCGGTAAATAGTTATTCGGAGGAGGGTGTTCTGAAAGTAAGGAAAATTGAGCCCAGTCCCGTAGGGTTCTTCGGTTGTTTTACCTCTGAGCTGCACTTTTTTGCACACCATGGGCTAAATGGCCAGGTCACATGGACCCCGAAGGCTCAGAGAAGGTTGGTGGAGGGGACCCACTGGAACAGCTGTTTGGAGACAGATGGTAGTCTGCCGCCAAGGCCATCCAGCGTGTTCTTTAACGTGGCCACGGCTTAACATCCCATCCGACGGACGGCGGTCTTTCCAAGCCCATCGGTGTCCCTTACTGACCGTGGGCAGGGCGGGACCTGGGAACTACAGATTACGAGCCTGGCGCGCTACCGACTGAGCCCCCCCGGTCCCGTAAAATTAAAGAGATTAAGCACACGCCAATTCCCACAATTATTGAAGTCGAGCCCTCCTGAACCCAGTTAAAGGGAAAGATTTCTGACACATCGTAAATTATATGCACAGAAATTCATGCTGTGAAACTATTTTTCTATTCTTTGCATTATATTGCTCTACAAATTATCGTTTTTTACAGATGAATTCATGTTGAGAATGAGATTTGGGTAGGGATTCCAAATTACAAAAATATTACACCGCACAGAAATGGTTAAAATGATATTCTATATAGTTGTTGTTTTTTTAAATATAGTTGTATTGTTCGACATACAATTTGAGGCTGAAATAAAAATTTCAAAGACAACGATTTTGGATATCAAAGCTGGTAGACAAGTTTGAGATTTTGTGTAAAACGATGTTATTTTTTTTGCGGGAGGGAGGTGACTTGGATATGCTTCTGGATGGAACTGTAACCGAAACAAAAGAGAAAAATGATTAAATGTTAAATAATTAATTTAGTCTACTTATTAATTTTTAATTGTATATTGTTTGTTTTTCGACATATTACTGACAAATATTGGCAAAAAATATTTTGTTCATATTTGCATTGAAAATTGTATTTACATGAAACAGTTCTGACATCTGATATCTTAATTAACATTTATTAAGTTCCTGTCCTTAGGTCTTAACCTTAAAATCATTATACATAGCGCCAATGGCAAAGACAATACAAGGAAACAACCTCAAAGGGGCCCAATGGACAAAAATGAAACAGTTTCACATGAAAAGAATATTTCTGAAAAAATGCCCTTATGAAAAGACAGTAGTTATTAGGAAAAACTGAAATATGAAAAGTCTGTATTTAGCAACAAAACTCCGATGAACAAAAATCATCATAATTTGAATGAAAATAATGGGAAAGTTGAGGTATTCAAAATTGTCGCATTCTGAATTTCATTTCGCTGAATCATATTCATTACGCAACAGCAGTCCAAGGGATCGAAACAGTCGCAGAATTATTCGAATGAATGAAATTGGTAAAACAATGGCACTGCAAAAGGCTCAAAGCTGTTGCATTTTAAGATTTGTTAGCACGAATGAATTCGACATCGTATACATGTCAAATAATCGTTGCAAGCCATCGTCAGTTTCTGTGAAGTAAATTATGTAGAACAGATATCGTCTGTGGCGCATATGAGAATCTCGTTTCAAAGAGAAAGAAGGTTTTCCGTTACCTGCTGTTTCATTCCTTAGAAGTTTTAATTTGAGCTAGCGGATGATGGGAGAAATGCAAATAGTACTTTATTAGTAATTATATAACATAAAAGCATTCGTCTTTTAAATCATAAATCTAAAGAGTTGCATTTCCCACGCCTCTCGCAGAAAAATGTATAGATTGTTGTTGTCAGTGGAGTATCTCTTAGAAACTACCACAAATTTTTCAAAACACTATTCTGTACAGATTATTTGTAAAACTGGATAATAGTTCTCCTGTTACATCATTTCAGTGATCTATAAAGATGGTATTTTTAATATAAGATTTTATATATAAGTATTTGATAAATGCGAATTATAATATTTCATTAGTACCACTCAAATTAAAAAAGAGTTTTCTAATTATTATTTTCATTGTTTCCAAAGAAAACTTCATAACGTTCACATTCCATCACCAAATTTTCAAATTTCTTTCATTAATACATTAAAAATTCCAAAATTTCAAACGAAAATTGCAACAAACTTTTTCACCGTTAGAGTGCGCAATTATAGTGTTCAAATGATTCCGAAAGTGCGAATCATAATATTTTCTCAATTCCTATCTAGCCATAAAAATATTTTTTCCTGTATCTCTAAATGCAAACAATTATCTGCTAAAACACAAAATTGTGTTTCCCTCCCCCCCCCCCACTGGGTCTAAGAGGTCAATTCATTGCTGCAAATGGAAACATCCTGGCGTTCACATTCTACCACCAAAATTTAAAACTTCTAGCTGAAATACATAATTTGCAAATATTTGCTTGAAATTTTGAAATTTGCCAATTTTTACCACCGTTAGAGGGCGCAATTAGAGTTGTCGGAAGATTTAAAAAGCGTAAATCATATTTTATCAATCCCTATCTAATCCAAAAAGAATTTTGCATTTATCTCTAAAAACAAATAATTATTTTCTAAAACAAGAAATGGTATGTTTTTCTATCCGCTCTTGATCTAAGGAGTCAACTCATTTCTGGCAGTGGACACGTTGTGGCCTCCACATTCCACCACCAAAATTTCAAATTTCTAGCATAAATACATCGTTTGCAATATTCGTTTGAAATTTTGGAATTTTCAAACTTTTCCACCTCTAGAGGGAGTAATTACTGCTTTGGAGAATGATTCGGAAAGTACATATGGTAATATTTCATCAATACCTATCCAACACAAAGAATTTTTAAAATTATCTCTGTAAACGAAAGTGTTCGATGTCTACGGACAGACGACAAAGCGACACCATTTTCTCGATTTCAAAGAAAACGAGATAGAAAAAATTAACAAAAATATGCTTCAGGGTCTGTAAAGTTTTTCAGTTTAGGTAAATGGGCTGGTGTCCGGCCAGGTCTAGCACCTAATGTCCGACCCCGCCTTCTCGTGGTGCAGGCCGTTAGTACCTTTCAAAAGAGATATTCTCTTTTGGAAGGGAACGGAAGGGGAGGGCTGCCAGTTCAGTATGGCCTACTGATCTGGTCATCTATGGCCACTTTTTTCTTTTTTTTCAAACCTGCTGAGGAGTGGTCAACTTCACAGGATCCTGGTGCTGACCATTTATACCTACTAGACTGGACTTGTTTATGGATTTGAGCTTGATTATGGATCCTGGGCTTGCTGCACTGGTGGGCCTCTGTTGAGGGAGAGTCTGCCGCTGTGTTTTCTGTTTGCTTCTGGGTTGCCAGCTCTAAGTGAACAGAGGCATGGGATACCTTATATCAGCTGGTGGATAATCCTAATCAGAGGCCTTCGCAGGTACCTGAACCTTACTTAGCTAGTTGGGCATCGTCAAGCCTAAACTGGAGTAATGTGTCTCAGGCAGGCCATGTGGCTTTTGAAAAAGTCCACTTGAAAAGGTGGTGCCTGATGTCCCTACCAGCATCGGTGACTTCAGCCTTTAGCGGAGGAGGAACAGGTCTTTGCCCCATGCCTGCGATCAGGGGGCTGTTTGATATTGTTGGCCCTACCAGTATCAATAAACCTAATTTCTTTAAAACTCCTACTAATCATTTTCTCTCTGCAGGAACGTGGAACGTGAGGACATTACATAGAGATTATTCTCTTGATGTCCTCATGCAGGAATTCCAGCGCTATAGCCTAGATATTTTAGGCTTGCAAGAGACCAGATGGACATGTAAAGGTGAGATACTTAAAAATAACTTTAAATTTCTCTTTACAGGGAGGGAGGATGGAAAGCATCACCAAGGCGTGGGTCTGCTGCTAAGCAGGCATGCTAGTGATGCTCTTCTAGGATATGAGTGCATTAATGAAAGGTTTCTTACAGCAAAATTTCAGACAAGCATTAAAGGCTTGAATGTTAACTGCTGTTATGCCCCCACTGAGGATGCTAATGAGGATGATAAGAATAGGTTTTACGGACAACTTCAGGATATTTTGAATTCTGTCAAGAAAGGAGATATTACCCTTGTTCTAGGTGACTTCATGCCAAAGTTGGTACTGACTCTGACCTTTGGGGAGGGGTGATAGGCCCTTTTGGTATTGGTAGCTGCAATGGCAATGGGCTACGTCTCCTACAGGTAAGTATACTCAATGGTTTCAGAATAACTAACACATATTACAAACACCGTGACATACATAAATACACATGGGTTTCACCTGATGGGCTGCATAGGAATATGATTGATTATATATTAATTAACAGCAAATGGGCTAGTTCTGTTAGAAATACCAGGGCATATAGGGGAGCTGAAATGGGATCTGACCATTACCTTGTTAAAAGTGTTTTGCAACTTAAACTTAAAAAGTGTTGTGCTAGGGTTAAAAAATTTACCTTTAATACTGAAGCTCTGAAAGACCCAGTTATAGCTAAAGCTTACCATGATAGGTTACTTACAGTCATAGTTTGCTTAATACTGAAGTTGAGGAAGAATGGGGCCATTTTAAACAGGCTTTTTTGGAAACTAACAGTACTCTTTTAGGAAAAAAGGAGCAGAGGAGGCAGAATTATTTAAGTGAGAAGGCATTTGAGCTTATTTCAGAAAGAAGGAACTGCAGGAATGTCCTTAATCAGTACCCTACTAGTCCTAATAGAAAGGATTACAGAGAGCTTAAGAAACGTGTAAAGGATCAGTTAGCTGCTGATAAGAATCTTTGGCTTGATGGTTTGGCTGACAAAGCTAAGGAAGCAGTTAGGCAGCGCAACAGCAGAGAGCTGTACCAGATAGTTAATGTTTTATGTGGTAGGAAACGGACAGGCATACAGGGATTGAAGGATAAACAAGGTAAGGTTATAGAAGGTGAGGATTCTGTCATGGCTAGGTGGGCTGAGCATTTCAGTGATGTTCTAAACAATGTGGTTAGTTCTACTCCCATTGTTTGTAATGATGATAGATGCATTGGCAGCTTTAATGTTGGCCCTATAACACAATCTGAAGTTATTTTGGCTATCTCTAAACTTAAACTTCATAAATCCCCAGGGGTAGATGAAATTACTACAGAAATGCTCAGAGCTGGGAATATTTCGGTTACCACTTGGATGACTGAAATTTTGAATAACGTTTATGATAAAGGCATGGTTCCTAAGGATTTTACCAGAGCTATTATTATCCCTGTTTTCAAAAAAGGTGATGGCAGTTCTTGTGATAACTATAGGGGTATCAGCTTACTCTCTGTTCCAGGTAAAGTTCTTTCCATGATTGTGCTTAATAGAATTAAGAATCTGGGTGACAGGCAATTGCGTGATGAGCAATGTGGATTCAGAAGTGGTAGAGGATGTGTGGATCAGATATTTTCACTTAGGCAGATTCTTGAGAAATGTTTAGAGTTTCAGAAACCTTTGGTTGCTAGCTTTGTTGATTTCAAAAAGGCTTTCGACTCTGTTGATCGTCATAATTTGTGGTTGATTGTGATATCATATGGTATACCAGACAAGTTAGTTAACATAATGAAAGCTCTCTATAATAACACTGAATCTTGTGTGAGAGTTGGTAAGGCTTGTAGCAATTGGTTTAGCATTACGTCTGGTGTTCGACAAGGGTGCATTTTGTCTCCTTTTCTCTTTAGTTTGGTTGTTGATTATGTTATGCGAAATTCACTTCAAGGGAAAGATTTTGGCCTTAAATGGGCTGGAGATTCGAAAATTTCTGATTTAGATTATGCTGATGATTTAGCCCTTTTGGCAAATGATGTTGATGAGATGAACTCTTTCATTCGAGCTGTTGATGAGACTGGTAGTAGAGTAGGTTTGGTTATAAACAGAGAGAAAACTAAAGTGATGAAATTTGGGCAGGCAGGTTGTGATTCAGTTCATCTGAATGGTTGCAGTCTTGAGCAGGTGTCACATTTTAATTACCTTGGGAGCTATGTAACTGATACTGGTGATGTGCGGCATGAGATTAACAGACGAATAGGGATTGCTGCCGGGACTTTTAAGAATCTATGGAGATTGTGGAGAAATAGGCGTATACACCTAAAGACTAAAATTAGACTGTATATTAGTTTGGTTCTTTCTAGGGTTAGTTATGGTAGTGAAACGTGGACGCTGTGTAAACAAGATAACAGGAAACTAGATGCTTTTGATTCTAGATGCTTACGCAGTATCTTGGGTATTAGGTGGTTTAACTTTGTAACTAATGATGAGGTTAGGGAAAGAAGTCTGCAACCTCCTTTAAGCAGCATATTGTGCAGAGAGAGACTCCGCTGGTTTGGCCATGTTGCCCGTATGGATAATTATAGATTGGCGAATAGGGTTATGAACAGTGTTCCTAGAGGCCTCAGAAGTGTGAGACCTAGGATGCGGTGGGCAGACAATGTCAAACAGTACCTTGTTAGAATTGGTGTGCAGTGGCCGGATGCAGCAGATGTAGCTCAGGACAGATATGTTTGGAGAATTAAACTGCGTGGTCTGGTTGGACCTCCGTAGCCCATGGCTGCTTGAAGATGATGATGATGATGATCATGATGAATTAGTCTCCACATTAAATGCCCTACATTATTATCTATTATCCCTACCTATTTATAGTGATAAGAGGAATTTTATGAGTGCAGATGGTTACCATAACTCTTCAGAAAAAAGGCTAATTTGAACTTTTTGAGGGATGCTAAGGAGAAACTTTCGGATATACAAGGCAACTGAATTGATAGGTTTAATAGGTGGTAAGAAAACTGCATTTTTCCTTATATTTCATATTTTCGTGACCACCCCCGCGTATTTTGGGGGTGGCTCGACGTTAGAAGCGAACTTATAAAAAATTGAGGCGTGTAAGACAAAGGCTTTGTGACTTCATCAGGCCCATCCTTCTGTACAGAGTGATCCTGATGCAGCAACACTTTTAGGCAGGAAGGGCGAAACCTGACAATCCCAACCGAGGCTGTCCGCATATTCCTGGGGTGCAGGAACCTAAAAGGCGATACCACAAACAGGCAGTTCTAGGCACGAATACTTTTGCAAAATCATTTATTAAAAAATACTTTATAACACCAATTACAGTCAAGCATATTTCTACTCTCTTCCGAGTAGATTGTTAATTGCACAAGGCAAAACAAATTCCTTCTTTCCTTTCAAATCTTTTTTCTCATCGAATTTTCGAAAACGTGGTTCAATTCATTATTTGAAACGTACACTTGAATATAAAAAACCTTTGTCATTTCCACGTTGATTTATGAGGTGAACAATCCTTCACTCGAATTATATAATTTTAAAAATATATGTTAATGCAAAAAACTCCTAGGTGTTTTCACGTTCAAATATATGGAAATGTTACTAAATCATGTGTGTTCTCTACATAACAATATGTCTCTGAGAAAAACGTTTATTATTCCTCTCAACTCTAAGAAAACTAACGTATCATATACTTTATCTACTTTCAGGATCGAAGTCTTAATTTATAAATCCATTCCTTTCCCTTTTTGGAATATCATTATACAAATGACGAAATTTTCTAAAGGAATCTTTCAGTTGATAATAAGTAAAGTTTTGTGGAATTGGGTGTGTAGATTGCATTTAACGACATGCTTATATTGAGAGAAGGATATTGATTAGATATATCAACCTCCACAGTGTTTCTAATTCTATCAGATCAAATTGTCCTAAAAGTTCTTGGATACACAATTTGCAATATACACCTGCATATTAGAAAAACGCCATTTTTGTTCTTCAGTTCCTTAATTTGGTGAACAATCCTAGAATCCGAATCATGCAATTTTATAAATGCATTTGTGCGAAGCTCCCCAGTTGTTCTCACGTTCAAATGTATGGAAAGGTTACTAAATCATGTGTTTTCCCTACATAATACTGTATCTTTGAGAAAAAAGTTTATTTTTGATTTCACCCCTAAAGAAACTGATGTGTCTTTTGCTTGATCCACATTTAGGATTGAAGTCTTAATCGATAAATCAACTCTTTTCCTTTTTCAAACATGACTATACAAATAACTATACTTTCTAAACGGATCGGCCATTTGGTAATAATAAAGCTTTGGGAAATTGGGTTTCAACATTAGATTTAACGACATGCGTAATGTGACAGATAGATATTGATTAGATATATCAACCACTACCGTGTTCCACATATTTCTATAAGATGAAATTGATCTAAAAGTGCTTGGATAAACAATTTAGAGATATACACCCTGCATATCAGAAAATAATTTTTGTTTTCACGTTCAGTTATGAGGTTTACAATTCTAGCAAACGAATTATATAATTTTAAAAATGTATATGAATGTGAGAAGCATTCCAGAGGTTCTCACGATCAAATGTATGGAAAGGTTACTAAATAATATATGTTCTCTTCATAGTACTGTATCTTTGATAAAAAGTTTATTATTACTTTCACCTCTAAGGAAATTTATGTGCTTTTGCTTGATCCACGTTTAGGATCGAAGTCTTAAACGAAAAATCCCTTCCATTCCCTTTTCCGAATATGACTAAAAATAACTATACTTTCTAAAAGGATCGGTCACTTGGTAATAAATAAGTCTTTGTGAAATTCGGTTTCTAGTTTGGATTTACCGACATGCGTATGTTGAGAGATAAATATTGATTAGATATATCAACCTCTAGAGTGTTTTTAATAATTGTATAAGATCAAATTGACCTAAAAGTGTTTGGACACACATTTGCAATCTACACCCTGCGCATGAGAAACAAATTTTGTTTTCACGCTCAATTATGTGGTTAACACAACTAGCACACGAATTATATAATTACATAAATACATATGAATTATGAGAAGCACCCTAGGGGGTTCTCACGTTCAAATGTATGGAAAGGTTACTAAATCACGTGTGTTCTCTGCATAATACTGTATATTTGAGAAAAAAGTTTATTATTGTTTTTACCTGTGAGGAAATTGATGTGTCTTTTGCTTCATCCACGTTTAGGATCGAAGACTTAATCGATAAATTCCCTCCTTTCCCTTTCTCGAATATGACTATAAAAATGACTATACTTTCTAAAAGGATCGGTCACTTGGTAATAAATAAGGCTTTGTGAAATTGGGTTTCAAGATTTCATTTAACGACATGCGTAATGTGAGAGATAGATAGTGATCAGATATATCAACTTCTAGAGTGTTTCAAATAATTGTATAAGATCAAATTGACCTAAAAGTGCTTGGATACACAACATGCAATTACACCCTAAATATGAATTGCATATGAAACTTTACCTATGAAAAAATCATTTTTGTTTTCCCGTTCCATTATGAGGTTAACAATTCTAGCACAGGAATTATATAATATTATAAATACATATGAATGTGAGAAGCACCCCAGGTTGTTCTCACGTTCAAATTTCTGAATAGGTTACTATATCACGTGTGTTCTCTACATAATACTTTATATTTGAGAAAAAAGTTTATTATTGCTTTTACCTGTGAGGAAATTGATGTATCTTTTGCTGGATCCACCTTTAGGATCGGAATCTTAATCGATAAATCCACTCCTTTCCCTTTTTCGAATATGACTATAAAAGTCACTATATTTTCTAAACTTGGTAATAAATAAGGCTTCGTGAAATTGTATTTCAAGTTTGAATTTAACGACATGCGTATGTTGACACATAGATATATTGATTTGATATATCAAACTCTACTGTGTTTCTGATAATTCTATAAGATCAAATTCACCTAAAAGTGCTTGGATACACAATTTGCAATATACACCCTGCATATGAGAAAATCATTTTTATTTTCAAGTTCAGTTATGAAGTTAAAAATTATAGCTCACGAATTATATAATTTTATAAATACATATGAATGTGAGAAGCACCCCAGGGGTTCTCACGTTCAGATGTATGGAAAGGTTACTAAATCACATCTGTTGTCTATATAATACTGTACCTTTGAGAAAAAAGTTTATTGTTGCTTTCATTTGTGAGGAAATTGGTGTATCTTTTCTTGGATCAACGTTTAGGATCGAAGTCTTAATCGAAAAATCCCCTCCTTTCCCTTTTTCGAATATGACTGTAAAAATAACTATACTTTCTAAACGGATCGGTCATTTGGAAATAAAGAAGGCTTCCTGAAATTGGGTTTCAAGTTTGGATTTAATGACATGCGTATGTTGTCAGATAGATATATTGATTAGATATATCAACCTCTACAGTGTTTCTAATAATTGTAAAAGATCAAATTGATCAAAATGTGCTTGGATACATAATTTGCAATATACACCCTGAATATGAGAAAACAATTTTTGTTTTTAAGTTCACTTATATGGTTAACAATTCTATCACACGAATTATATAATTTTTTTAAATACATATGAATGCGAGAAGCACCCCAGGGGTTTTCACTTTCAAATGTATGGAAAGGTTAGTAAATCATGTGCATTCTCTACTGCATCTTTGACAAAAAGGTTGATTATTACTTTCACCTCGAAGAAATTGTGGTATTATTTGTTTAATCAAAGTTTAGGATCGAAGTGTTAATTGATAAATCCGTTCATTTCCCGTTTTCGAGTATGCCGTACAAATAACTAAACTTTCTAAAAGGATCGTCTAGTAGGTAATAAGAAAGCTTTCTGAAATTGGGTTTAAAGGGAGGATTTAACGACTACATACTAATTCACACATAGAGACTAACACACTGACATTCATACGTAGAGCCAGACATACATCAGACATACTAACACAAAAACATACATACAGAATCAAAAACTAACATACTCATTCACACATACAGACTGACAAACTAACACACTAACATCTATACGTAGAGACAGACATACAACAGACATACTAACACAATAACATACATACAGAAAGAAAAACCAATATACTAATGCACATACAGACATGTACACAGACAGAATAACACACTAAGAGAATGACCTTTCAAACAGAGACAAGAGATGACAAAACAAATCTACACATGAATATTCCTGAAAGGAAAACAAAGAACCCTTGCAGACTCATTCAGGCAAATTTTTTGGATGACAGATTATTGCATTAAAATGAAATTAGATACAATGTAGTATATTAATCTTCTTCAAATATGAAACGAGGAGAGTGTAGAAGATGAGCTTCAAATTGATCTTTGGAGGATCTAAAATATTTTTTAGATTAAAGTTTGTTATATTAAATTTTCTGAGTTTGTTAAAATATTCTACTCTTTCAACATCAAATTTAGTACATTCAAAGACAATGTGTTCAAATGTATGTGGAGAATTGCAGAAGTTACATTAAGTGGTTGATAACCAGTAAGGGAATCTTGGGAAATAGTTTCCACTGGTTTTATTATTTATAATTTCAATAATTTTAATTTTTTCAGAAAAATTATTTAGAATAGTAACTTGAAAATTAGTAATAAATTTATCTATAATAGGGTGAGTTCTATTATCTGTAATAATTCTAAATATTAAATTGGATAATGTAAACATTTAAAAAAATCAAACAGAGAATTGTTCCCTTTCCCTGCAAAAGCATGCTTAGCGGAGATACCTTTCATCACCGGAACAATTGGGACTCCCAATAAAGCTTTAAGCTATTGGAACGCGAGCACAACTCGGAACTGCGAATTAGGAGCCTAGCAGATTACAGGCAGTTATGAGATGGAGGTTCATATAAGCGAACTTCGTGATCGCCTATAGCGCTAAGTTAAATGGGGCGCAAAATTCTAGAGTAATAAAGTTTAAAATAAATAAAGTGAGATTTTACAAAAAATACAAATGAAACAAAGAAATTCGAAACTTAAAGCTTTGTTGAGTGTTTAACGTATAATCTTTTTCCTAATATAATATTTTAAGGATAGGGTCCAGTAAAGAAATCTTGTCCCAGAGGCCAATAAAGAAATCTCGTCCCAGAGGCCAATAAAGAAATCTCATCCCAGGGCCCAGTAAAGAAATCACGTCCCACTGCCCAGTAAAAGAACCTCGTCCCAGGGACCTGCATCACCTTGCTACACCACTGCTTAAATATATTAAAATGTAAAAAGGGTCGAAATGTTTTCCAATTTACTAAACACCTCAGTCTGAATCTGCCCTTGGGAATTGGGAGTGGGGATTTGGGAGTTGGGAATCCCAACTTTTCTGAGTCTAGTAGTCCTTTCATCTTTCCTAATGCTGTCATGTCTATCCAATATATTTACTTTTATTTATTATTGTGTTTTTATCGTATGTTTGTTGTTGTAAATGTATATATGTATGTAGTGTATTTTTGGAAGTGTGCTGTTGTGGGGATGTGACTCATGAGCTGTTGATTACAGGGCTGAGCTGGCTGACTGCACATGCTGACAAGACGAAAAGCACTTTACGACTATTTACGATTAACCTCGAACACAAGTGCTAGCGCTGGAGATAAGGGCATCAATAATAAACAACAATATAAAAGGCGCCATTTGCTAGCATCTAATCTAGTTCTTCTACGAATTAAATTTCGAATGCAATAACATATGCTTTAACCTTAACGAATAAAACGAACAACAAATTCTTAAAGTTTAGAAAACTTTTACTCTAAAATTTTCGATGGATTTGACGCTCTCTAGCATGAGTCCCACTTTGTTATTACTCCAGCTAAATGAGAGATAAATTTTCCCTTATGACCATAAAGACTGCAAAAGTTTTCCATACACAAAACTTAATACCCTACTTATTTGCACCTAAAAAATTCAAAAGAATTAGTTTCACTTATCACGTTCCTTAATGGACTTATCTTATTCCCAGGGGGAGGGAGCTTGGTCAGTAGCTCTCCAGGTTCCTCATTGTAGTCCGCAGGTCCGAATCTCTCAAATGTCGGCATTGCTAGTCGGAAATTGGAGAGAAAGTCGTGGATGAAGTCGGCCGTATCCTTAACGCGCTTGACGGGAATATGCTGGATGACCTAGACGGGAGATGGGAGACTTTACACTGCCTCTTATCAGCTGTCCAGTGGGTCCCCTCCAACCTAACCTGATGTTTTTGTGATTTAACCCTTTAACGTCCACATGCCTTGAAAAATGAAGTACCTCAGAATACCATACCGGCCGAGTTTTGAAATGGACTTTTCCTAGTTATGTCATTCCCTCTTCCTTCACCCGTAGGGGGAACGGCGATAACCGCAGCATAGCTCCCCTCCACTCCGTAAATTGCCTCTCATTAAGCTGAGCATTCCCTCACCTCGAAACCAATATGGTCATGAGCTACCCCCCCCCCCTCATTGAACACGAGATGTCTTTTTTTCTTAAATCCTTTCCAAAATAGTTTTTAAAACATATGCATATTTGTCAATTTTTGAAAAGCTTTTTTTTAATAATAGCTTCTAAAAGCTATTTAAATTTGTTTTTCTACTTAAAAACTGGCATAAGATTGCAGTTATTTGAATTACATCTTTGTACATGAAATATATGTCATAATTATAAATTTCAGAGAGAAAAAAGTTTTCAATGTTTCCATTTTTTGGATTCTGATATCAGTTTTATAACATCCAGCAAAGAGAAAGCTGCTACTAATATTCGAATGTATGATGAAAAAAATCAAAGATTATCAAAAGGGAGGACCAAAAATAGAAAGAAGTAAGAGTGCTAAATTCAGTTTTAAAGAATAGTTTTTAACGCAATTGTAGATAGTAATCTAACATAAGAATCAAAAATGATTTTGACAGAAAGATTGGTATCTGAGATAAAAGTAATCGAAGTGGATATTTCAAAAGATATCCGAGGAAACAAAGACTGCATAAAATGAGAAAAAAAGAAACTGAAGCAATCAGATATTTCGTAAAAATATTGTAGATAGTAAAGAAATATTATCAAAATGAGAAAGACTTATGAATTTGATGGATAAAGGAAGATGGCTAAATGAAATATGAAAATGGGACCTCTCTGGAAGAAGACTGTGAAAGAGATGGAAAAATGGTGTGAAAAAAGCAAAGCTGAAAAGAGGACTTCAAGAGTAAGATTGCAAAGAAAAAATAAGTGGATAGAGAGAGCTGACTGGGACCACACAACATGAACTTGGGAGGATGAAAAGAAT
This sequence comes from Ryuthela nishihirai, assembly GCA_038380435.1. Taxonomy (NCBI): domain Eukaryota; kingdom Metazoa; phylum Arthropoda; class Arachnida; order Araneae; family Heptathelidae; genus Ryuthela; species Ryuthela nishihirai. The sequence goes on along the minus strand of JAWZYU010000020.1, from coordinate 9,263,867 downwards.
AAAATTTTGTATCATTATACTTTTTTATAAAATACATTGTTAAGTAATTGACTAAGTGATTCAATTCAGCAAATGATTAAATCAAAAGTAGTCTGTTCTATTTTACATTTTAGATCATCAGTAATGTGCCTAAAAAAGTCTTATGGGTGGTGGATTACATACTCGATTCCAAGGGCAAGATTCAGGGGGTTGGGGTATCTCCTCTTCCTTTTCAGAATCCTAGTAAGTGTAATAGAAGCAAAAATTATTAAATTTATTTGTTTCATGGAGTTTTCATAAAATTTTAAAGACTTTATAAATGAAGAGAAAATGACATACTGCAATGGAAATAAAATAGATTCTTGCCCCCCCCCCCCTTAATTTTTTCGGCTCGATTGTGTTTCTTGTTTCCTTCTTTTCTTGATTTTTTTTTCAGATCCGGGCCTGCTCGTGTATATTGGGGTGAGGGGGGGATGGAATGATGCTTCAGTTAACGTATTTCGTCTGAGCGGCAGTTTTCTGCACAATGGGCTAAATGTCCTGGTCACAGCAAAGACCCACTATACAGCTGTTAGGAGACAGATGGAAGCCTGCCTCAACCTTACTGTTTTAATGGCACAGGCTATAGTTATCCTGCACAAGGGAACTAAAATTTTACTTCCCATTTAACTGACGTCGGCCTTCCCAATCCCCTGCAGTGTCATATTTTCTCCCCGAGGGCAGAGTAGATATTATATATATATACGCCCCCTCAAACAGCTGCTTGTCACAGAAGTCTGACAGGAGTCTTTCAGTTTATACAGCATAGTAGGTCTGATGAGAATGGCCGGACCTCAGCAGAAAGACGACACAAACATCCATGCCTTAACCAGGGCTCTAAACCTAGGTCCCTTTGATCAGTAGCCAAGAACGTTAACCATTCGGCCACGGGACGGCTAGGGTAGATATTAGAGGAGATAAATATCAATATGCGACAATTAAAGATGTTTGAATGTAATAAATGTGTGTGTTTGGGGGGGGGGGTCTTAAATCACTGATTTCTGGGGCTGAATTCAGGAAAATATGTTATTGAAGCCCTCGAGGTGCAAGGGAAATTATAACTCCTTAATTCTTTTTCCTTATTTGCGTGCTACACTGTTTCACATAAATCATTTCTGAGGGTGAATTTCGTCAGCATCGGTGTAATTACTTCGTCGTAATCTTTTGCTGATGTATGATTTTTCATGCATATTTCTCTTTGGGAAGATGCAGTGGTGCAATAGTTTACCAACTTACACTTTTTTGTAGGGGAAAAAAGGACATGGAAATTATTTTATAGCCTATGGCAGTCTTGACTTCGCACATTTAATACATGACTAGCAGGGAGTTACCGAAATATGTAGAAACAATAAATTATCGAATGAGTTTTGTTTTTACTGAAACTGGAACAGGAAGAAAAGGATGCGAAGGCTGATAAAAGATTTGTAAGGAAAGAATTTATGTCTCTCTACGCCTTTTATTAGGATTTCAGGAAAATTTCAGCTTTGAGATAGAATCTCGAAAATCAATATTTTTTTATAGATTTCACAAAGGAAGCAACTACCTGAGTGGTTCATTTTGGTATGAATGTGGAATACAGTTTTCACTAACTTCTTTTACAGTAAATTTTTTTCCACCCTACTTATTAACTTTCCTAGAACAGCAATACTTTCTCCTCGCCTTTCAGTTTTTTTCCCAAGTTTCATACAAAACCTTTTTCATTTTTTTTACAAACCTTAATTTGAGGTACTCTTTTTAATTAGCAAATCAATAGTTCATATTCGTTGATTCTTTTGATGGAATTACCTTTGACTTTTACATACTTATTAACATGCATGTCTCTCTCCAGGGACGTACTCAGAAGTGAGTTTCGGGGGGAGTGGGGGCGAGAATTTTTTTAGGGAGATGAGGGATAGGGTTGGTGGCTGAGAATAACACTTGAAAAATTAACTATGTCATTTACTAAAACTATTCCACAGCACAAGAAAGGTTACAATGATAGTCTGTAAATAATATATATATAGATTATCTATATAATAAATGAAGGTGTCTGTCTGTCTGTCTGTGGCAGTCTCAACGTATACACTCCAAATTTTCGGAGAATGTTTCTGGTTGTGGTCCGGATTGCAGTGCCAAATTTCAGGTCGAAAGTCCAAAAGGGGGGGACTTGCTAGAACCAAAAATATTTGCCATGCTATTCCTACGGGAAACGAGAATCGCTGTCAAATTTACTGTTGCCATTTATTGCTCCCTAACTGTGAAAGTAAAGTCAGCAATGACCTTTCCAACACCGGGAAATTCTTCGTGTTCAAATTATCATAAAATGTCGGGGGGGGGGGGATACTTAGAAACTAACCATTAGTGCACGAAATAAATTATGCAGGTTAAAAGTGATACAGGAGCTGTCACAATTTGTGTAGAAGCGATGTCACGGGACGGGAGCCATAGGGTGGCAAAATCTGTGGTAACGGAAATAAAAATCTCGATAGCTTACGCAAAAACTAAGCCATGAGCTATGAGATAGCTCGCTGACGTCAACAAGATCCAAGTCAACACCGGGCAAATTTCTTCCTATTGAAAATTTGTGCTAAAATGTCGGGGGGGGGGGATTACAAAATTTACCTTTAGTGCAGTAAAAAAAAATATACAGGTTAAAAGTGACACCCGGGCAGCGCCGGGTAAGTTCAGCTAGTATAAAATATGTATATAGACTAAAAAATAATATATATATATATATAATAATCCTCACAGACCTTCTACTATGGCATATAAACTGACAGGCTCCTGTCAGACCTCTGTGGCAAGCAGCTGCTTGAGGGGGTAATAAAATAAATGCACCCTCAAACAGTTGCTTTCCATAGAGATCTGACAGGAGCCTGTCAGTTTATACGCCATAGTGGAAGGCCTGTGATAATGGCGGGGACCTCAGCAGAAAGAAAACACAAACATCCATGCCTTACCCGGGGCTTTAAACCTAGGTCCCTTTGATCAGTAGACAAGCATGCTAATAAATAATAATAAATGTTTTTAGTTTCTTTTTTAAATCTACTTTTAGGGTTCCAAATGCAACTCTATCTATTTTTAGTTCCAAATACAAATGTTTTCGATTACAAAGCAGGTAAAGAAGTCTGAGATATGAATATGACAAGATCAAGATTGCAAAGATAAAAATAAGTGGAGAGAGAGTGTCGATCTGGACCTCACAACCTAAACTTGGGTGGGTGAAAAGAATGAAATTCTGCATCATTAATTTATTTATGAACTACATTGGAAAGTAATTCAGTAAGTGATTCAATTAAGCAAATGACTAAAACAAGCAGAGAGGATGGAAAGGACAAGAGCATGGCCGATGCCTAAGGCCAGTAACCAGGGCAGAGTGTGTGTATAGGGGGGGGGGGGAGGGTCAGCGGCTCCCAACCTAAGACCAGAGACCACGGAAAACAGAATGAGTGGATAACAATACAAATTTGTGCGCACAAAACAATACAATATTCCCAGCCCCTGGGTACGTCCCTGTCTCTCTCGTTACACAAGAAGCTAGTCAAAAGTTGTGATGTCTTCATCTTCTAACCACATCATTATTTGCTTAGTCAAACCACCTAATATCCAAACTGACACTTCAGCATCTAGAATAGAAATTATCAGGAGATATTTTCTCGTTGTCACATTACAGCGCGACAATAAATGAGCTACAGCAGCATTAAGAGGAAAACGAATAAAATTGTAAACTCAAATAGAAAAAGAAATTGGGATAACAAAAGCGTCTATTTTTTTTTCTTTTAATCCATAATTCAATCCCCTCATCAAATAGTTACATACTGTGTCGGCCAATACACTTAAAAATAGGGCTTTGGTTGAAGTAAATGCTTTCATAATAAAATAACAAATGCTATAAGTTTGAATATATATTAATGCGCTTATTTTAAATTGCTCTTTTGACGGCGAACTTGTATCATAAATAAAAAGTATCATTAATTTCTTTTTTATTTCAATTATCAAGTAGCCTCACTTGATATCTTGTCACAATAGAATTATTTTTCATTTTATAATTCGTTTTTTGCAGAGCTCCAAACATGCCAGTCATGCGCTATAGGAACTAATTAACCCAACTTTGCTGTTAAGAAAATAAGCCTACCTTTTTTCCCCCATCCCCAAATTTTAGGATGAATATGTAATAATATGAGATAAAGATTGAACTTATAAAAGGTAACTGTTCTGTGTACTAATTTGTTTTCAAACATTTATTATTATATTACGTGAAATTATAAGTTTTTTCGGAATTAAAATTATGCATCTAATCTATATTTTTTCAGTTCTACCACTTTATAAAAGTTTTGCAAACCATTTTTCCAGTAAATACTTCCTGGCTATATGCTAGAAATACGCTATAAATTCTTTTATAAAAATTGAATATTCCCTCAAGCAGTTGCTTGCCACAGAAGCCTATCAGTTTATAAAGTCATAGTAGAAGGTCTGTGAGTATAGCGGGATCTCAGCAGAAAAACAACATAAACATCCGCAGCTCACACGGGACTCTAACCCAGGTCCCTTTGATCAGTAGACTAGGGAACAATTAATTTTTAATTGTAGGTCTTAAAATATCAAAAGTTAGAACTAAACAACTATCACTTTGTTGTTTAAAATAAATCATTATCTTTTTCATGGTCCGTGGTCACAGGTTGGGACTCGCTGAAATGGCTACTGCGTTAGGCATGGGCCATCCCCTTGCCCTTTTCCTCTCTGTTTCTTTCCTGTACATGGTCTTTATCAGAATTCCTTACCCTTGGCACTCCCTCATTTCTATATCTTATCCCAAATCCCCATCCATCGAAAAAATTCATTAATACTCTTTGCTTCGGGTCTAGCCGATTTAGAATGTTATATATAATTCCCAAAGTATTTATCATCCAATAATCTTTACAGTCCAAGTATACATGAAACACTTGAGTAGATTACTTGAAATAGGTATGAGCTAATTGCCTAGTATTGTACATTGTCATTCAGGATCCTTTCAGGTCTTTAAATATTTTTATATCCAAACACTGTACAAGATTTAAAGTCATGAGGAAACAGAAGGCCTTTCATCCTGGAGCGGCAGAGAGTCTAGCTTGTTTGATCACTGATCTTGGATTCGATCTCTGTACGTATAGCGTATGAGTTTTTAGGTTTAACCCGATTTCACCCGGTTTTCATCCCCCTCCACACCCTGTAAAAACAGGTAAAATTCTCAGGTTAAACGCAAAAAATAAAAAGACGTTCAGTTCATAATAGCTTGTTGCTTTTTTCTTATAAAAGAACAAAAATTTAATTAGTATGTTTGAATTTCTTATTTGTAAAATTGTTATGAGAACAAACTTAGTCAAAGACGTTCTATTTTCTAAATGGGTAGGTGCAATTAATAGAAACCTTCATACATCTGTTATGGACTTCTGGAGACTAATGCTCTAGACTAATTTAGTAAATCTGCGCAAAATGAAAATGCACCTGATTATGTACAACTATTCAGATAATTCGTCGACGTGGATAATGATTTGATTATTTCAGAATTTTCTGCTTATTTTTTAGATCTTCCACCAAAAACTAAGATTTGAATATTCTTAAATTTTGGATTGATATCCTCAAGTAAGCAAGGTGGCATTAGCACTGCTTGCTTTGCAACAGATGGGATGTAGAGCGATCGTTTAGCTAACTAAGTAATCTGCCACCGCCAGGCGGAAGTAACCTTGCCAAAGAATTCGGTTGTTTTATCTCTGAGCAACACTTTTTTTTTTGCACACAGCTGGCTAAATGACGTGGTAGCAAGTACCCCTAGGGCTCAAGAAGGTTGGGGGAGGGGACCCACTGGGCAGAGGAGACAGATGGTAGCATCCCGTCAAGGCCATTCAGTAATTAACGTGCACAGAGTATTACTTTCCCGCACAGTGCCGCGGTTTAACGTCCCATCTGATGGATGGATTCCTATTCAAGCCCATCGGTGTCCCTTACTGACAGTGGGTAGGGCGGAAGATTTTTGCGGAGATAAATCTTAAAGCGATTTCAGCTGCGGCTGGAACCTGGGAACTGAAGATCATGAGCCTGGCGGGCTATCGACTAAGCCACCCCCCGCCACCCCCTCTCGCCGAAGAAACAATGGAACAAAACATATGTTATCGCATGTCAATAATAAAATTATTACCTAATACCTGAATATTTCAATTATTTTTATTTCACTACAAATTGAAAAAAAAATGTTTTTCCCGATAATTATTCATCTAATGGAGTTATTTTTAACCTAAAAAAAGTCGTACCCTGTGTATTGATGTGTCTCGCCTTCCTCACAAATTTTGTCTATAGCGTGTTATACTGACAGGTTCCTGTCAGACTTCTCTGAGAAGAAGATGTTTGAGAGATAATTTATTTTTATTTTCATTTCATTCCTTAAGCCACATTCAGTTATTTTTTTAACGGTACCAACTACCAATGTTTTTAACATCGATGATGGAGTAATGTCAACCGAAAAAAAATTGTTTCCACTTTCGGCACAAACCGTGTATCATAAAAATCAGAGAATGTGTTGCAAGTTCTGACGACCGTTTCCCATAGATACCATTATTTTCATATCCAACAGTAGAATCTTGCTTGTGATTGTTTGATACCCATTTCTTTAGTTTGATTTCATCAAAGTAGATAACGCAGAAATGATCAGCAGGATTCAATTTATTTGCAACAAATTTAATAGAATTCAAAACAGAGTTTGAGAAGCCTGGTTCCAGATTAATTGATTCGTAACACTTCCTCAGTGTCCGCTTTGTTGGGAAGTAAAATACTTTTCGTAAAGATTGTAGGCTTTAGGGCTTACAAGACATATAGCAGCAGTGCTAAATTTCTATCTGAAACACCCTTGACGTCTTCAACTGTGAAGAAATATGAATGTGAAAATGATAGCTGGAACCATACCTTTTATGTAACCTAAATCATCTCTTAGGTTATGTTTTATATTGGCCCTTTTGGAGTATTTTCTTTTCGTGTAGTGTAGTTTACTATGGAGAGATTTTTTTCCCATGTTTTTGGTGTGATAATCCTCCTGCGAGGAGTGTGCATTTTTAGGGTACTGTAACCTACATAACCAATATTAGATTTGGTGCTGTCAATGGCAAAATGAGATGAATCAATATCTTCCACACAAGATGCAGTTGTGCCTGAAGCAGATACAATTGGAGATAACTATTGGTGATTTCTTTCACAGAATTCCTAGCTATCCTTTCCTGCAGTTTTTGCTGTATCAAAGACACGTTCATTCTTCTTCGTTTATGATCTGGGAAAAGTAAAAAAAAATATCGATGTATTTTAACGAAATTTGAAAAGATTTGCAAATGCATAGGCAATACACAGAAAAATAAACAATTTCTCAAAGCATATGTAAATAACCATTTATACGTCAGTGTATAATTTAGGAACATAGACTTGCAAATATTGTCATAAAAATTACATTGATGTGCTATCTCAATTTTTGTTTTCAATTGCAGCTAATGCAGAATATTCTCTCCTCCTCTTAAATATGGAGGGATATAATGATTATTTAGGAAAGTAGAGGGATATAATGATTAATTTAGGAAAGTAGAGGGATATAATCATTAATTTAGGAAAGTAGAGGGATATAATCATTAATTTAGGAAAGTAGACGGATATAATGATTAATTTAGGAAAGTAGAGGGATATAATGATTAATTTAGGAAAGTAGACGGATAAAATGATTAATTTAGGAAAGTAGAGGGATATAATGATTAATTTAGGAAAGTAGAGGGATATAATGATTAATTTGGCAATGTCCAAACAATTGGGCAAAAATGCATTCTAAATCCAAATAATTGTGAATGTAATCGAAACTCATCTCATGTTTTTTCTACTGTATATTTCAGCTTAGTTTTGCATGGCATTTTAGTAAAATCTTTAAACCTGTCATTGAGCTAGTTTTGAAGTTTACTTTCCAATCAAATATGAAGATAGTTCTTTCAAATTAGGTTTCCATATATTGGTGCAAAATGTGAGAAATTATTGTTCCAGAAATACAAATGAAACACTTTTGGCAATTGTGAACTTGTAAACACTTTCAGTGAGAAAATGAATATATTTTTGATATTTAATTTAACTGTTTCGTGTAGCATGTCATTAATTGTAAATATTTGCAAGGGACTTGTACATAAATGATTTTGAAATGATGCCTTGGGGATGCATTAATAACTGAATAGATGGTGTAGTATAAGGTCGTCTTTGCAATAGGAATTGATGTCAAACTGTAAAATTATTTGTGATATAATCTGGTATATTGTCTGTGGTTTCATATTGTTTCATGTCACGTATTTTGATCTTGGTTTGAGGAGACAGTTGGAGAGACTGGTTTTTAAAGGAAGAGCAGTGAGTACAAATTTAAACAACTTTAATGATGCATAAATGTATTGAAATGAAGCAAACGTATAATTCCTGCATATGTATTTCTTACTGATGTGTTCTCTAAACCATGGCCCTTCATCTTTTATATGATGCCATGCATAACATATTAAACGTCATTTTATCAAAACTCACAATGTTCGAAAATGCAATAAAATAGGATTAGATAAATGATGTTTTCATAGCTGAAAGCTTCAATAAAAAGCAAAAGATATATATATATTTATACACCATGTATTTAAAGATATATATTCCTTACCTGTTGACTCAAATATTATGGGGAAGCAGTGGGTACAAGTGTAACCATCTTTAATGATGCATAATCACACATACTAAAATAGAGTGAACAGAGCCTATAATTCCTGTACAGTTCTTCTGCTGATTTGGCAGCTAAACCAGGCACTCCGCAAGCTGCAACCATTACTGAAACTAAAAGTATAGAGGAAATTTATTTATATTGTGAAATGGTGAATTTTGAAGATGGACCAACCTACACCTAATGGACAATATCAAAAGTCTGAAATTAAAATAATATTTAAGCTGAATATGTCATGTCATGGCCAGCATTTTAAAACTATTACAGATGGGTCAAATTAGTTACTTTAAATGCATACAGACATAAGGGCGTAGCGAAGGACTGTGGTTGGGGGGGGGGGGGGAGAAATCAAAAATTTTCCAACTCGAAATTAAAATTTTGACAACTGAGCAAACTTACTTAGATTTTGCTCTGGGGGGAGGGGGGATTCAGGCAATTTTCACAACTCTCCACCATTTTGCCATTTGACTTCCAATTTTACTAACAATAATTTCACAGAAATAAATATCTCGTCTGAATTGTAGCGAGTCAGTGTGAATTTTCCCTTCATTTGATCAACTCTCCTTAATTTCACGAAACTAATCCCAATCTTTACATCTCTCCTAAATTTGCCAAATCACTTCAAACTCCTCAAGATTTTGCCAAGTTTTCTCGATTTTAGTTAACTATCCTGAATTTCACAAACCCAATCCCAATTATCACAACTCGCCCGTATTTTCCAAGTGGATTCGAATTTTGCCAACTGCCCTACATTTTGTTAAGTTTCCTCAATTTGTCCAACACTCCTTAATTTCACAAAACAAATCTCAATTTTCACAACTCGCCTATATTTTACCAAGTGGATTCGAATTTTGCCAACTACTCTAGATTTTGCCAACTCGCCGTAAGTTTACGGAAAAAAATCGCAATTTTTACATCTTCCCTGAATTTGCCAAGTCACTTCGAATTTTATCAACTCTCCACAATTGCACAAGAAAGCACAATTTTCACAACTCCCTTGTATTTTATCAAGTGGCCTCGAATTTTGCCAACTCCCCTAGATTTTGCCAAGAGTTCTTGGTTTTTCCAACTCTCCTTATTTTCACAAAATCAATCCCAATTTTTACAACTCACCTGTACTTTACCAAGTGGTTTCCAGTTTTGCCAACTTCCCTAGATTTTGCCAAGTTTTCTCAATTTTGTCAACTCTCCTTAATTTCACAAAAACAATCCCAGTTTACACAAATCGTCAGTATTTTACCAAGTGGTTTCGAATTTTGCCAACTGCCCTAGATTTTGCCATCTCGCCACAATTTTACAGAAAAAAATCTCAATTTTACCTCACACCTGATTCTTGCAAAGTCACTCTGAATTTTGCCAACTCCCCCAAGATTTGTCAACTCTCCTAGATATTGCGAAGTTGCCTCGATTTTGCCAACACACCATGATTTTGCAGAAAAAATATTGCAATTCGCCTGAATCATCTCACCTGAATTTTGTCAACTCTCCACGATTTTGCCAAGTCACTCCGAATTTTGCCAACTGCCCCTAGATTTTGCCAACTCGCCATAGTTTTACAGAAAAAAACTCCAAATTTTCACATCTAACCTAAATTTTGCCAACTACCCACGATTTTGCCAAGTCACTCCGAATTTTGCCAACTGTCCCTAGATTTTCCCAACTCCCTAGGTTTTGCCAACTCGCCATAATTTTACAGAAAAAAAATCCTAATTTTTACATCTAATCTGAATTTTGCCAACTCCCCATGATTTTGCCAAGTCACTCCGAATTTTGCGAACTCCTCAAGATTTTGCCAACTCCCGAATTTTGGCAACTCCCCAAGATTTTAGCAAGTCACTCGGAATTTTGCCAACTCCCCAAGATTTTGCCAAGTTGTCCCGATTTTGCCAACTCCCCAAGATTTTATCAAGTCACTCGGAGTTTTGTGAACTCCTCAAGATTTTGCCGAGTTGTCTCGATTTTGCCAACTCACCTGTATTTTAGCAAGTGGCTTCGAATTTTGCCAACTCCGAGTTACTTTTGGGGGTAGCCTCCCCCCATCTTCCCATAGCTACGGCCCTGTACACACACACACACTTCTTGCAATAATTATATTTACTTGTTTCATAATTTGAATACTAAAAATCAAAGTACTAGTTTGGTGACTTCAGAATTGGCTAAATGAACCATCATAATCTCTAACCTAAAACAATAACTTTTTTTTAATTGAAATACTGTAGCTGAAGACAATAATAAGTTTAATGCATAAAAGCAATTTAACTGAAATACTATATGTAACCTAATTTGCTATTACACTAAAAATTACGAAATAATTGGATTGAGAACCAAAATTTGCATATTTTTCCAACGGTAAATCTTATCACATGGCCAAAATGAAATGCATACACTATTGTTAAAATATTTTTCACTTGACTATATAAAAATATATATCCCTCCCTCAACCATGTGTTTGCCACAGAGTTTATACGCTGTAGTACTTCTTTGGTAGAGAGTCTGTGAGGAAGGCAAGACCTCAGCAGAAAGACAACACAAATATCGATGTCTTACCTAGGGATCGAACCCAGGTTACCTAGGGATCGAACCCAGGTTCCTTCGACTATATATATATATGTATCTAAATTGCTTTACAGATCCAACTATATTTTATAAACTAATACAGCTCACACATTACATTATAATTAATCAAATATATTTAAGGATTATACACATACCTTTCCACTACTTTTGGAAATCTGAAAAATTATCTGTTGGGATAATTTTTTCTGTTAGTGTCAAAATAAATGCATCGATCTCTGTTCTTTCGTTTCCTTATATTAAGGATGTTTATCTTTAATTAGAGAAATTTATTTAATATTTATAATATATATATAACATAAAAAATGAAAATTAAATTTATGGATTTCATTGAGATCACTGTGACTGCTTCAGGGTAAATTCAATGTTATTTATTTCTAAACATTCATAAGTGTCTATTAGAAAATAAATATTATGGAACCTTCTAATATGCATTTTCTTATTCTTTTATGAAATGCTAGAAAACAATACTTCTTACAGTTTTAAAATATTTTTGAGGTCAATTCTTATGACTCATTAGTATTTTGAAATATTCCAGCTTCACTATTTAAATAGTGATGAAACATTGCTTAAATTCGAGATTAAAGCAGATTTCATTATTATCTTAGATTAATCTGCAATGAAATACATATTTTACAAATTTTAGAGCTCCGAATTTATATTCCAATTGACTTTGGAATTTCTCTAAATTTTGTAAAGGGCAGTGCAAACTTATTCCTTTCCCTGTAATCCTCTATTACAGTGGTTCTCAACCCATTATGCTTCACGTACCCCCTGGAAATGTGTATGTAACTGGCGAACCCCTTGTATAGCTAGATAAAACTATAGTTATAGTATAACAATGGGAATAAAATAAAACATATATATCAGTGGTTCTCAAACTTTTATGCTTCACGTACCCCCTGGAAATGTGTATGTAACTGGCGTAACCCTTGTAAAGATAGATAAAACTATAATTATAGTATAACAATGGGAATAAAATAAAACATATATATCAGTGGTTCTCAACCTTTTATGCTTCACGTACACCTGGAAATGTGTATGTAACTGGCGTACCCCTTGTATAGATAGATAAAACTATAGTTATAGTATAACAATGGGAATGAAATAAAACATATATATCAGTGGTTCTCAACCTTTTATGCTTCACGTACCCCCGGAAATGTGTATGTAACTGGCGTACCCCTTATATAGATAGATAAAACTATAGTTATAGTATAACAATGGGAATAAAATAAAGCATATATATCAGTGGTTCTCAAACTTTTACGCTTCACGTACCCCCTGTAAATGTGTATGTAACTGGGCGTAACCCTTGTATAGATAGATAAAACTAAACTTATAGTATAACAATGGGAATAAAATAAGTTGATTTAAAAAAGGCTTTCGACTCTGTTG